>JAOTOL010001564.1:0-1200000 GCA_034440575.1 Imbricaverruca yamaguchii
AAGTCATAAAGTCATAAAGTGTTAAGGCTTAATAAGGGCCACAAGGGCCCATCTGGGTCAAGCCTGTCTAGAAGATATTAGAAAGTACATGTTCACACCTATCAATTCCAAACCCATGCAATCCCTCCACCTGTGCCACCACAGCCAATCTCATCAGTATGACATCGCAAAGGAAGTTGCCAAATCCACTGCTAGGTACACCCCATATAGTACAACATAATACTAGCATAATGTTATACCCTATCTAGCTAGTGAAAATACTCAATATCCCATGCATCACAAGTTAGAATTCAAAAACAACATTTTCCTGTCTAAAAAATTATCCACCCTACTTTTAAAGACATTCAATGAGGGACTCCCCACTGCATCAGCAGGCAGCCTATTCCATTGGTCAACAACCCTTTGACTGAAGACCTGTTGTCGTTTAACTGTCCTGCACCTCATTTTGTCTAACCTGAATTGATGACCCCTATGGGATACTCTAAACTGCAGAGCATCATTCAAATTGACCTGATCTAGCCCTCTAACAATTTTGTACATTTCAATCATGTCTCCCTTAATCTCCTATACTTGAGTGAGTACATATCTAATGCATTAAGCCTTTCTCCATATTCTAAGTTACTTAATCCACTGACGAGTCTAGTGGCTTTGCGCTGGACTCTTTCTAACATATCTATATCCTTTTCTAGGTAGGGGCTCCATGCTTGTACAGAGTACTCCAAGTGGGGCCGCACATATGCTAAGTACAGCTTTTCATGACTTCCCTGCTCTTATATTTCACACTTCTATTAATGAGTCCCAGCATTCTGAGTGCCCTATTTCTAGCTGAGATACATTGTTTTTCTGCTTTAAGGTCTTTTGAGACCAACACACCTAAGTCCCTTTCCTCTTCAATAACATCCAGTTCCCTCCCTCCCATTTTATAACTGGATGTCTCGCCTGCAGACCCTATATGCATAACCTTACACTTATCATAGTTGAAAGTCATCTGCCATTGATCAGCCCACTCTTTTAGGTCGTCCAAATCTAGTTGAATATTACTAGATTGATCTCTGCTGTTAGCCACTCCTACCAGCTTGATGTCATCAGCAAATTTGAACACTCTATTCCTCAGCCCTACTTCAATGTTGTTCACAAAGATGATAAAGAGGAGGGGCCCTAGAACAGAGCCCTGTGGCACTCCACTCAGAACATCTTTCCAACCAGATTTACATCCATTCAATACTACCCTTTGTTTCCTTCCCTGCAACCATGCTTCAATCCAATGTAGAACTTTTCCTACAATCCCATGTTGTTGTTAATTGATGAATTAACCTTCCATGTGGAACTTTATCCAAAAGCTTTGCTAAAGTCCAAGTACACAACATCCATCCTGCTTTCATTGTCTACTTCTTTGGTAACATACTCAATGAACTCCAATAGGTTAGTTAAACAACTGGATCGTACCAGTGGCCGCCAGGTCTCAAGGTGGAAGGAGGTCGCCGCTGGAGCTCCAGGTTTCCAGATAAGTCGTTGCAGAACTGGGCAGTACTTTAGTCTAAGCTGTGTATAGGTGTTTAGCAATTACTTCTGTGATTATATTTCATTAGTTTTTATCTTATAAGCATTTTCGTAGCACGCAAACCATACTATATTAACCTAGCGACGCCGCCGTGTGCGCCATCTTTGCTTTCGGCGTGTTCTCGAGGCTTCGATTTCTGTAGTAGGAGATATTACAAGTGTGTAGATCTCATAAGTACATTAGACAACATTCATACTATCCTAACATACTTTATTTATTTTTGGTGTGCATAGGGTGTTTGGTGTTGAAGTTTAAGATAGTTTAATTAGTAGTAAGTTGGGGGTATTCATAAGATATATTTTAGGACTAACTAAGTGTTGCGGAAAGGGACGGTGTACTGGGATAAATTGTGTATAGATATTTAGCGGTTGCTTCTGAGCGTATATTTCAACAGTTTTTATCAAATAAGTATTTTTGACAAGCAAATTAGGCTATATTAACCCAGGGAGGCTGCCCAGCGCCATTTTGTTAAGTTCTAAGGGTGTTGGCTGTGTCAATTTGGTGTTTAAGTTTAAGATAGATTTTAAGACTAAGATAGTAGGCATAGCATTACACTAGGTATATCTTCATATCCTAGTGTAACTGCAGGATTGTTGGGTGTTGTGGACAGGTACTACAGTGTATGATTCAGTGGTGTATATTTGTGTGGTGTGAGCTCTGTAGTGTGTAATTCTAGAGTGTATAATTCTATAGTGTAGGCTTCTGTAGTGAATAAGTTTGTGTCAAATTGGTGTGTAAGTTTAAGATAGATTTTAGGACTAAAATAGTGGGCATAAATTAGAGTAGGTATCTTCATATCTAGTGTAATTATACGGGATTATAGTGTATTGTAGATACTTATAGGCTATATTACTGTATTACTGTAGATATATTACAGTAGATACTTGTAGGCTTACAAGCTTACAGTAACTAGACTTAGTACTAAGAGTAGAAAAAAAAAAAAAAAAAATGGAAGGAGACTGTGGGAATTGTAAGTGTGTGGGAATCATTGGGGACTTGAGTAAGAGGTTAGATATGTTAACGGGGGAGGTGGAGCGCTTGAAGTGTTTGGTGGCGGGACCCATCATGGGAGGTGCCAGCCAGGCAACTCGGGTGCCCGAGCGGAGGACTGATGGGAGTTCGGATGGCTTGGTCCGGGATGGTGGCAGTTGGAAGGTGGCAAGGCGCCATAGCACCCGACTGGCGCTAAGGAAGGTGGACATGGGCGTCCCAATTAAAAATAGGTTTGAGGCACTGGAGGAGAGGGAAGGTAATGATGAGAGGGACGGAGGTGGGGATGACCAGATGGCTGAAGATAGAGATGGAGAGAGAGGTTTTAGTCGTAGGGGATTCCAGGGTTCGGTACATGGATCGAACATTTTGTAGTAAGAACCCCAGCAGACGGATGCGTGTTTGCTACCCGGGAGCGCAGGTGAAAGATGTTAGGGATAGGCTGGAGGGAGTAATGAGGGGAAGTGGAGAGGGTGCAACGGTAATTGTGCAGGTTGGAGTGAACGATGTAGGAAAAAATAATACAGAGGAAACAATGAAAGCCTATAGGGCTTTGATAGGTAGTTTAGCAGGAAGTAGGAAAAGAGGAGTGGTGACATCCATCCTCCCTATGGTCCATGCAAGCATGGAGTGGTATTCGAGGGCCATTGGGCTCAATACCAGGGTGGCCAAGATTTGTAAGGAGCTTGGGGTGCAGTTCTTGGATTTGTGGGGGAGTTTTGGGGGAGGACGGAGATGTTTGCTTTAGATGGATTACATCTGAGCAAGAGAGGAGTGGAATTGCTCAGCAATAGGTATGAGGAGGCTCTCAACAGGAAACAGGGAAACTAGGCAGGACATGGGGGGATGTAGCTGATAAAGAGAGAAGCATAGCAAGCAATGGAAGGAATAATTTATCATGTTTTTATGTCAATGCCAGAAGTGTTAGGAACAAAATTGGGGAACTGCATGCATATATGTTGTCTGAACAGCTAGATTTGGTGTGCATAACAGAAGCATGGGTTAACGAAAGCATGTTTGGAGACAACTTGCAAGAATTTGAATTGACAGGCTACAACATGCATGCCTATCAAAGAGAGGCAAGGATAGGAGGTGGCATTCTATTGTATGTTAGGCAAGTAATGAAATGTCATTCCATAGAGGATGGTGTACATAGTGCAGGAGTAGAATCTTTGTGGTTAGATATAATTCTGAAGAATGGAACAAAATTTAGGATTGGGGCATTCTATAGACCTCCAGACCAGAATGAAAACACTGACAGGCTGATGCAGGAAGAGATAAGTAGGAGAGTACAGGAGAGAACTATTTTGTTGGGGGATTTCAACATAGCAGGATTGGGAAACAAAACAATAGGTGTAAGCAAATCAGAAAGATGTTTCATGGCTTGTTTTGAAGACAATTTCTTCTTTCAAATGATACACGAGCCTACAAGGGAAAATAAAATATTAGATCTAGTGCTTACTAATGAGGAAAATTTTGTGCAAAATGTTAACGTAGGAGAGACCTTTGGTAATAGTGATCACAACATTATACGCTTCTCATTATATGTTGGAAGGGTAGCAACCAACAGAACATTGATTCCAAATTTTGCAAAAGGGAATTACAGTGAGTTCAGGAGCTTCCTCAGTGAAATTAATTGGGAAGTCATATTGAATGGCTTAGATGCTTATGAAATGTGGACAATGATAAAAGATAAGCTATTTCAGGGTCAGGATAGGTTCATTCCCAGTAGGCAAATTAGATCAAACAGGGTTAAGCACCCTTCGTGGCTGACTAGGGAAGTTAAGCAATTACTGGACTCAAAGAAACAAGCATTCAAGAAACTAAAAGATACTAACTCGGGGTTAAACCTAGAATCATATAGAATAGCTAGAAATAAAGTTAGGAGGTGTGTTAGAGCATCTAAAAAGACTTGCTGAAATCAACTTTGCTCGAGAATGTTCAGCAGGTAATGCTAAGAGATTCTTTAGCTTCTATAAATTTAAGGCTAAAAAGTGTAGTGTAGGACCACTGGAGGTAGATGGGAAATAGTGGTTGATGATTGCGACATTGTGGAATCCCTAAGCAAGCAATTCTCATCCGTCTTCACTAAAGATAATTCTGGTACAATAGGAACATCTGTAGGCCATGCCATGGCAGGTGATATGCTGGAGGATCTTACAATAACTACAGAAGCCGTAGAGAAGCAGTTGCAGAATATAAAACCTAATAAAGCTTCCGGACCAGATGAAATATATGCTAGGATCTTAGTAGAGTGTGCTAAAGCTTTAGCAACTCCCTAGGTATCATTTTCAGGCGATCTATGGAGTATTCAGAAGTACCTGAAGATTGGAGAAATGCAAGTGTAGTACCAATTTTCAAAAGGGAAATAGGAAGAGTGTAGGAAACTACAGGCCAGTCAGTTTGACCTCATTAGTTTGCAAAGTACTAGAAAAGCTGGTTAAACAGAATGTTCAGATTCATCTTGATAGGCACAACCTTTTAAGGGATACTCAACATGGATTTCGATCTCAAAGGTCTTGTTTAACTAACCTATTGGAGTTCATTGAGTATGTTACCAAAGAAGTAGACAATGAAAGCAGGATGGATGTTGTGTACTTGGACTTTAGCAAAGCTTTTGATAAAGTTCCACATGGAAGGTTAATTCATCAATTACAACAACATGGGATTGTAGGAAAAGTTCTACATTGGATTGAAGCATGGTTGCAGGGAAGGAAACAAAGGGTAGTATTGAATGGATGTAAATCTGGTTGGAAAGATGTTCTGAGTGGAGTGCCACAGGGCTCTGTTCTAGGGCCCCTCCTCTTTATCATCTTTGTGAACAACATTGAAGTAGGGCTGAGGAATAGAGTGTTCAAATTTGCTGATGACATCAAGCTGGTAGGAGTGGCTAACAGCAGAGATCAATCTAGTAATATTCAACTAGATTTGGACGACCTAAAAGAGTGGGCTGATCAATGGCAGATGACTTTCAACTATGATAAGTGTAAGGTTATGCATATAGGGTCTGCAGGCGAGACATTCAGTTATAAAATGGGAGGGAGGGAACTGGATGTTATTGAAGAGGAAAGGGACTTAGGTGTGTTGGTCTCAAAAGACCTTAAAGCAGAAAAACAATGTATCTCAGCTAGAAATAGGGCACTCAGAATGCTGGGACTCATTAATAGAAGTGTGAAATATAAGAGCAGGGAAGTCATGAAAAAGCTGTACTCAGCATATGTGCGGCCCCACTTGGAGTACTCTGTACAAGCATGGAGCCCCTACCTAGAAAAGGATATAGATATGTTAGAAAGAGTCCAGCGCAAAGCCACTAGACTCGTCAGTGGATTAAGTAACTTAGAATATGGAGAAAGGCTTAATGCATTAGATATGTACTCACTCAAGTATAGGAGATTAAGGGGAGACATGATTGAAATGTACAAAATTGTTAGAGGGCTAGATCAGGTCAATTTGAATGATGCTCTGCAGTTTAGAGTATCCCATAGGGGTCATCAATTCAGGTTAGACAAAATGAGGTGCAGGACAGTTAAACGACAACAGGTCTTCAGTCAAAGGGTTGTTGACCAATGGAATAGGCTGCCTGCTGATGCAGTGGGGAGTCCCTCATTGAATGTCTTTAAAAGTAGGGTGGATAATTTTTTTAGACAGGAAAATGTTGTTTTTGAATTCTAACTTGTGATGCATGGGATATTGAGTATTTTCACTAGCTATATAGGGTATAACATTATGCTAGTATTATGTTGTACTATATGGGGTGTACCTAGCAGTGGATTTGGCAACTTCCTTTGCGATGTCATACTGATGAGATTGGCTGTGGTGGCACAGGTGGAGGGATTGCATGGGTTTGGAATTGATAGGTGTGAACATGTACTTTCTAATATCTTCTAGACAGGCTTGACCCAGATGGGCCCTTGTGGCCCTTATTAAGCCTTAACACTTTATGACTTTATGACTTTATGCACAAAAGTCTCCTCAGTTTAAATTTTAGACCAAATTTTTCCCCTTCATTGTAAGATAATTAAAAATTTAATTTTACAATCTCTGCTCGAAAAACTTTTTAAAAAAACCTAAAAAAAGCCCTAAAACAAATCTTTTAATTACCTACACCTTTTATTTTAAAACCCCTCTACTATATTAAAATCCCCCAACAAAAAACTTCTCTCCTAAAACCTCCTCCTCTTAATCCTTCTCCAACCTGTCTGTGGCTTCCATAGGGATTCCGAAATCTTAAAATTGTCCCAACCATTTATTCTTCAGAATTATATCTAACCACAAAGATTCTACTCCTGCACTATGTACTCCATCCTCTATGGAATGACATTTCATTACTTGCCTAACATACAAGAGAATGCCACCTCCTATCCTTGCCTCTCTTTGATAGGCATGCATGTTGTAGCCTGTCAATTCAAATTCTTGCAAGTTGTCTCCAAACATGCTTTCGTTAACCCATGCTTCTGTTATGCACACCAAATCTAGCTGTTCAGACAACATATATGCATGCAGTTCCCCAATTTTGTTCCTAACACTTCTGGCATTGACATAAAAACATGATAAATTACTCCTTCCATTGCTTGCTATGCTTCTCTCTTTATCAGCTACATCCCCCCATGTCCTGCCTAGTTTCCCTGTTTCCTGTTGAGAGCCTCCTCATACCTATTGCTGAGCAGTTCCACTCCTCTCTTGCTCAGATGTAATCCATCTAAAGCAAACATCTCCGTCCTCCCCCAAAACTCCCCCACAAATCCAAGAACTGCACCCCAAGCTCCTTACAAATGTTGGCCACCCTGGTATTGAGCCCAATGGCCCTCGAATACCACTCCATGCTTGCATGGACCATAGGGAGGATGGATGTCACCACTCCTCTTTTCCTACTTCCTGCTAAACTACCTATCAAAGCCCTATAGGCTTTCATTGTTTCCTCTGTATTATTTTTTCCTACATCGTTAACTCCAACCTGCACAATTACCGTTGCACCCTCTCCACTTCCCCTCATTACTCCCTCCAGCCTATCCCTAACATCTTTCACCTGCGCTCCCGGGTAGCAAACACGCATCCGTCTGCTGGGGTTCTTGTTACAAAATGTTCGATCCATGTACCGAACCCTGGAATCCCCTATGACTAAAACCTCTCTCTCTCCATCTCTATCTTCAGCCATCTGGTCATCCCCACCTCCGTCCCTCTCATCATTACCTTCCCTCTCCTCCAGTGCATCAAACCTATTTTTAATTGGGACGCCCATGTCCACCTTCCTTAGCGCCAGTCGGGTGCTATGGCGCCTTGCCACCTTCCAACTGCCACCATCCCGGACCAAGCCATCCGAACTCCCATCAGTCCTCCGCTCGGGCACCCGAGTTGCCTGGCTGGCACCTCCCATGATGGGTCCCGCCACCAAACACTTCAAGCGCTCCACCTCCCCCCGTTAACATATCTAACCTCTTACTCAAGTCCCCAATGATTCCCACACACTTACAATTCCCACAGTCTCCTTCCATTTTTGTTGTTGTTTTTTTTCTTTCTTTCTACTCTTAGTACTAAGTCTAGTTACTGTAAGCTTGTAAGCCTACAAGTATCTACTGTAATATATCTACAGTAATACAGTAATATAGCCTATAAGTATCTACAATACACTATAATCCCGTATAATTACACTAGATATGAAGATACCTACTGTAATTTATGCCCACTATTTTAGTCCTAAAATCTATCTTAAACTTACACACCAATTTGACACAAACTTATTCACTACAGAAGCCTACACTATAGAATTATACACTCTAGAATTACACACTACAGAGCTCACACCACACAAATATACACCACTGAATCAAACACTGTAGTACCCGTCCACAACACCCAACAATCCTGCAGTTACACTAGGATATGAAGATATACCTAGTGTAATGCTATGCCTACTATCTTAGTCTTAAAATCTATCTTAAACTTAAACACCAAATTGACACAGCCAACACCCTTAGAACTTAACAAAATGGCGCTGGGCAGCCTCCCTGGGTTAATATAGCCTAATTTGCTGGTCAAAAATACTTATTTGATAAAAACTGTTGAAATATACGCTCAGAAGCAACCGCTAAATATCTATACACAATTTATCCCAGTACACCGTCCTTTTCCGCAACACTTAGCTCGTATGTAGTAGCTCCACCAAACACGTGCTTCCTCCTCAACGCCTGGCGGCAGACAGGCACGGAACGACGTACCGAAGGAGTACGCAAAAGGGTCTGTGCCTCCCCTTAAGAGGTTGCGGGGCTAGCAAGAATCGTGCCAGGTCCGGACAAGTTTTACAGGGCGCCATAAAAATCACGCTTGGGTTCTCAAAACTCGCACTGAGGCCACTCAAAATCACATTGTGGTTCAAAAAGCCGATCAGGGGCCACTGAAAATTACGCTATTTCCTAAAAATCGCGCCAAGGCCCCTTGAAATCACATTGGACCCCTAAAAATCACATTGGGAACCCAAAAATGTGGAGAAGGGCTCCCGAGAATGAAGCCGGGAGCCCACATAATGGCATCAAAGCCCATTAAAATGACATTGGGGCCCACAAATCGTCCCGGAGCTGCTAAGAATGACGCTGGTTCTTCAAAAAATGGTACCATGATCCTGAAAATACCACTGGGCCTCTGAGAATCACGCCAGGGGCTAAAAAAGCGTGCCGGGGTCTCTCAAAGATACGACAGGATCTCAAGGAACGCGCCGAGGCCCCTGAAAACACGCCCAGCCTTCGGTACTAAAATGTCGCGCTCTGGCCACTGAAAATCACGCTAGTGATTCGACAGGTCGCACCGGGCTCCCAGAAGTCTCATCGGGACCGCCAAAAAACTGAAGCCGGGGCAACGAAGCAAAAGCAGTCTGTAGGTCGAAATTAACTCTGGGGTCCCAATGATCGTTCAAATAGACCCCAAAATATAGTGTTGGGCTCCGAAAAACGTGTCGAGACCACTAAAACTCGCGATAGGTATCCAAGAAAATGACGACGGGCACAAAAATGGCACTTACACCCGAAAAGTCGCGTCGTTTTCCTTAAAATTTACGCTGAAAGCCAAAAATTCACAAGTTAGAGCTGGCTTGCTAAGAATAAAAACCTTCCCTTAATCAAAACATTGCCTCCCCAAAAAAATCGAACACTGGAAGAGAAGCATGTTGGGAACAAACAAAAAGCAGCACAGCCCGAAGAATCGTACCAGGGCCCAAAAATATGCAACAAATTGGGGAGGGGTCAACAAAAATAGCTCTGGTGCGCTTTAAGTTATCGCCAGGCCCCATAATTCGCGTAGGGGCTCTGAATATAAATATATCGGTAAACAGTGGGCACCAAAAACTCGCAAATGGCACGAAAATTTGCGCCAGGGCCCACCAAAATTGCGCTGGGGCCCAGTTAAGTACAGCCAACCCCACCGACTCGTATCGAATTCCCCAAATATCTCGCTCCGAACCTACGATTCTCGTCGGTAGTTACAAAAATTGTGGTCAGGGCATGACAAATTTCCCTCGGAGCTGCCAAAATTAGCATCGGTGGCCCAAAAATTGAATTTGGACCCGACAAAAAGAAAGTCGGAGCCATAAGGACATTCCAAAAAATTATTAGCTCGAACCATGAAAATCGCTCCGGATACCTAGACATACCACCAGATGCCGTCGGGGCGGGGATGGCCGAGTGGGTAAGGTGTCGGGCTATGGGTACTAAAGGTCCCGGGTTCGACTCTAGCGCCACTCAAGACATTTCCCAAACCCGCGGCCCACCGGCGAAACATTGTGGGCGGCGCCATTAGCCGTGAATGTGCATAAAGTGTGTCGTGAACCAACCAATAAACAAACCAGATGCCGTCAAAAATCGGGTAAGACCAGAAAAGATACGTACAAGAGCTCCCAAAAATCGTGACGGGAAACAAAAATATGGCCCTGGTGCGGAAAAAAATCAAGCCGGGACTTCAACTTCAATAAGAAATAAAGAAGGAAAAGCAAAGAGCAAAGCAGGAGCCAAAATTGCGTCTATCCAATAAAACTGGCGTTGGGTCCTCTGAAATCACGCACCTGGGCCCAAAAGAATCGCGCTGGGACCAAAAGTAATTATACTCGAGCCCACAAAGTCGTGTTGCGGTTCCACAAATGTGAGATAGAAGCCCAAAATAAACACAGCAGGACCCTAAGAGCGCACCAGGAGGCCGAAAATGCACCTTGCCCTCCAAAGCGTACCGAGTCTTGTGAGAAAGCGGCAGGGCCTTGGCACAAGCGTTGTAGCTCAAGATGACACACATGAAGCTCTAAAAGAGCGCATGGGAGGCCCTCAAAGCACACCGTAGCCATGAGAATACATGGGGCCTCAAAAACCGGGTGGGCCCTCAGAAGTGACCTGGTCTTTAAAAAATGAACAAAAACACGGCACCAAACAAAAAGATCGGTGTCTTCGAAAACACGCCGGCACCTAAAGAATACTGTCGGTTTGGGAGGGGAGAGTGATTTTTTAGGCGTGCCGAACCATAAAGGTCATTTGCGCTGCCTTTAAAGGAACACGTTGCATATCTGTCTATGAAAGCGAGTGTTACGATCAAAGTACTGACAAGTGGACATTTACGTTAAGGGAATTTTGCATTATACTTTGTGCGAAGGTTTTTGGGTGCTGAAGGCAGGGGCTGGGTTGGGGACGTCTCCTTGATGTCTAACTGGTTTTAATTTTACTTTACTCCTCCGCATAATAATGTGTGGTTTGAGTGGGGCTGGGGTGTTTTGAGTGTCGAGTTGATTTTGCCAGGGTGCCGGCTTTAGCCTACTCCTATGGAAGAGCACCCAAGGATTCTTACCGTGCGGACAAGGAGGCAATTGTCCACACTGCCTCTCACACCGGCTACCGCGTGTTAGTTGTTAGTAGTTGGTTAGTTTATGCATGCCATGCAGGGTTGTCAGTTGGGTTAGTGCGGTGTTTCATAATTTGGCTCCTCTACGTCCGATGTTCCTCCGGTTAGCCATTTACGTTAGGTGTCGGAAGGCAAGTCGGCTCATCTACGTCCGAAGGCTCCTCTGGGTAGTGGTTTTACGTTAAGCTAATTTTTTTCGTTGTTTTCCTAAAGCAAGTCGGCTCATCTACCTCCGACGGCACCGCTAGGTAGCCAATTATTCCTAACTGGGAAGCAAATCGGCTCATGTACGTCCGACGCCATGCGAGGATAGCTATTTACGTGTTTCCTACGAGTGTTTCGCGGTCATGTATTGCAAGTTGATGTGAACGTTGGTGGTGCCAAGAGAGCTCCTGCTAGTTCTGTGGTATACAGATAGTCAAATAGCAATTTAATGAGTTCTGCGTGTTTGTCACCGAGAAGCGATGGAAGCGATAGGGTGATGCCCTCTCTCTCTGGCAGAAGGCCTTAAGTGGTTGTCTCTGAAAGCTAAAGCTACTGCAGTCTAGCAGTATGTGGCCTATGCTTAACGTGGTGTTGCAGGTGTCGCAGTGAGGTGTTGTGTGTTGGTCATCCTCTAATCGAGGCTGTGTCAGTTTTGTGCAACCGGTTCTAAGTCTAGTGAGGATGACCTCTTTCTGTCGGTTAGACTGATTTGATGTGTTCCATGTGCCTATGGTTGATTTTATTGCGTGGGCGTGGTTGGATTTGTGTTGTGTTGAGTTGCGTTGTGTCCATGTGTTATGTTGGTGTTGGCGAATGCGATGCTGTAGGAGTGCTTTGCAATCGTCTACCGAATGTTCCACGCTGGGGTAGGTGTTCGATGCTAAGGCTTGCTTTGCGAGCCGGTCTGCTTCTTCGTTACCTGGGATGTTGGCGTGGCCCGTAATCCAGAGGAAGGAAAATTTCATGTTTACGTTATGGGCCACGATTTGTTGGATTCGATCAATAATGTGATGAGGGCAGTCGTGGGTGTTGGAAATTGACTGCAGGACGGATTTGGAGTCTGAGCAAATCACTACGTTTCTGACTTTTCGCTTAATAAGAATGAAAATGGCGGCCAGAATGGCCATTGCTTCAGCAGAGTAGATGGAGAAGTTATCCGGTAGACGTTTGAAAAGTCTGAGACCTGGTCCAGTGATGCCGATGCCTACCTTAGCCTCGTGTTTCGACCCATCCGTGAATATGAGTGATTTGTGATTGTTGTCATCGGCGAACTTGTGAAAGAGGCCTAGAATCTCCGCCGATGTGATAGTGGCTTTCTTCTCCGAGATCAAGTATTCGACCTTTGGTTGACTGAAAGTCCAGAAGGGCCTACTGGGCGGTCGAGCTGCAGTGGATGGCATTGTGAGGTTAAGATCTGAGAGAGCCGTGGCAATTTGAATGCTATATGGTGGAAGTTTGCGCGCAAATCGGATCTTGTACTATCTGCCAGGCATGAAGCAGCGCTGTGCCGGATGATTTGGAATGGATTTGATTTTGATGTGGTAACGGCACAGGTGTTGTGTCCTGTGGTGGAGTGATGGTGTGTTTGAGTCTACCAGAATACTAGCTATCGGTGTAGCGCTAAGGGCGCCTGTGGTTGCCCTGATGCAGCTGTTTTGGATGACTTCTATTTTTTTACTCTGACTTTCTGAAATTGTGGAAGAAATGATGCTGTTGTATTCTATGATGGGTCGAATGATTGATATTTACAGTCGCAGTAGTGTTTTTCTATCTTCGCCCCAGTCTGTGTCTGCAAGTGCACGTATTATGTTGACGCGCTTCGGTTCGTGATGTCGGTGATATGGGTGTTGAAACTGAGTTTTCGTCTAAATGCACCCCAGGAATTTGAAACCTTTCACCTGCTCGATGGCTTTGCCATCGATTTTAAGTAACATTTTCGGTGTGGGACGGAGACGTCTGTATGTGACAGTGGCCCATTTTTTTGCGGACAGGGTGAAGCCACCAGTTTTGCAACACTTTGCAATGTGGTCTAGTCCTGCCTGAATGTTTTCTTTCAGGTTTAAGAAAGCATTGTGATGTTGTCCAGATTGCTATGTCGTCCGCGAAAAGTGAGTAGTGAAGTGAAGTGTCCCCGTGGTCGGCAAGTATGTCGTTGATCATGATGATGAAGAGGCTCGGCGAAAGCACGCTCCCCTGGGCCAGGCCCTGCTCCTGAGTTGTGGTGTTTGATGTGACATTGCCGCATCGGACCCTATGAGTCCTATCCCTGAGGAAGTTGAGAATGAAGTGCGCTATGTGTCCGCGTAGGCGTGTCTTATGGAGTTTGTGTGTCAGCGCTGACTTGTGTACTCGGTCGAAGGCGGCAGTGATGTCTAGGTAGGCAGCTATTGTTGTGCGTTTGATGTATAGGTCACTTTTGATGTCATGCACTAACCTAATGAGATTGTCTGTAGTTGATTTTTGCCGTTGGAAGCCCCATTGAAATTCGTCGAGCAGATCGTTGTGTTCCAGAAATTTCCTCAATCGTGTGTTGACCATGCGTTCGACCAGCTTCCTAGCACAGCTAGTAAGTGAGATGGGTCTATAGCCTTTTCGGGTGGAGTGATCTTTGTGCGGCTTTGATAACGGTATGACTACGCTCTCCCGCCAGGATGCGGGAAACGTGTCGGTTTGGTACAGTTCATTTATGGCCGTTAGTAGATACGTTATGGAGTTTTTGCTAAGACGTTTAAGAAACTGGTAATGAATGTCATCCGGCCCAATCGACGTGTTTCCACACTTGCTGAGAGCAAGTTCTAATTCGTGCATAGTGAATGACCGATTGTAGATTTATCTATTGTCAGAGCTAAAATTTGTTTTGGAGGCAAGGGCGTCTAGGACGCTGACTATAGTGGTGTCATAGTTGGTGTTGCCGGATACGCTGGCGTAGTGTAGTTTAAAGTGGTCTATGACTTGTTGTGGGTCAGTGATGTGCTGTCCATTCACCGTCAGCTGGGGGGGAAGGGCCTGGTGGTGGGCGTTTCAGGTTGAAGCGCTTCATCAGGTCCCAGATTCTGCCGGTAGGTGTGAACCTATTGAATTACGAGGCAAAAGACTGCCAAGAGTTTTGGCGTGCTGTTCGAATTGTGTACCGGCAGTGTTTTTGAGATTGCCTGTATGCTGATAGGTGTGCTTCGCACACGCATCTTTTGAATTGTTTGTGGGCACGGCGCCGTGCGGCGATTACCCTTTGACAGTCCGGGGTCCACCATGGCATAGATGCCTTTTTCCTAGGTTTGTTACTTTTTGGGACTGAATCTTGTGCTACTGAGCTGATGGCCCTTAGGATTGTCTCTATCTTACTGGTATCTGAAGTTGCTAGGTTGAGGTCCACCTGTTCCTCGAATTTAGTCCAGTCCGCTCTTTTCAAATTCCAAGATTGTCTGAATAGTTCAGTGTGGTGGATAGCGTCCGTGCTGAGCCTAATTATGATTGGATAATGGTCGCTCAGCCCGGGAACGTCTGAAACTGACCAGTCAAATAGTGAGCTAAGTCGTAGGGTGCAGCACGTTAAGTCTATGCAAGTATCCGATCCTAATAAGGTCGGGTTGTGGCGGGTGGCGGCCCCGGTGTTAAGAAGTACCTCTCACGAGAAGTTAACTTTAGAAGTTAAGTTGTGGTCCGAAATAAACTGGTGAATTTGGTGCCCTCTAGTGTCTGTCTGGTCGATTCCCCATGAGGGGTGTTTAGCATTAAAGTCCCCCATAAGGAGAACTGGTGGAGGGGCCTGAAGCAGCAGGTCGTTCAGCTCCTGTGGTGTGGGGGTTTCAGCTGACGGCGAAATGTATAGTGAGATTACTGTGGTTTGGCAATGTGCAATTTTGAGGCTGACTGCTACGCAATTCAGGGGAGTATTTAACGTTACTTGACGATGAGGTATGCTGTTTGCTATGAGTATGGCTGCGCCCCATTTCCTATGTGGGCCGTTTACGTTGTTTAGGTGCCAAGTGTAATCTGGTATTTTGTTCCAAGTGGAGTTAGAATCTCGAAAGTGAGTTTCCTGGAGCGCAGCGAGTAGTGGTTTTTGTTGTAAAAATTCAGCTTTAAATTCTATGAATTTGCCTGGAATGCCTCCGGCGTTCCACTGGAGAAAAACTCCCATTGCCGAACGTGTAGTGACTCTCTGTGTTCCTAGACCTGGGTAGTGTCGGTGTCGATTTGAGAAGAAAGGTTGAATCGATGAACGGAGAGAGTGTTGGGAGGTGTCCCAGGCAGTGGTGGTAGCCTGGACCTGGTCGCACGGGTTCTGGGGGGTGATTGGGTGGAGTGGCGGCGATATTTGCGCTTGGGAGGCGCGGTGGGTCGCTCTGGTGTTGTGGGCTCGACGGACATGGCAGGAGAAGCAGGTTCGGTCTGAGTGCTGGCCTCAGACGTGGTTTTCGAGTGGGTTTGGGTATGTGTGCAGGAGGTTGTGGGAGGTTCGGTTTGGCAGGAGATGGTGGCCTTGGGCTTGAGGTTGGTCTGGGTGGGTGTGGTGGCCTTGATTCTAGCCCTTGGTTTGGGTCGGCCGGATGGGTGTGGTAGCGGCCGAGGCCCTGGAGGAGGCAGGGGGGAATGCTTCAGGGTGGTGAGGTCGGCCCTGGCCAGTTAGAAGGGGTGGCGCGAAAGGATATGGCAAATTCCCATGGAGGATGGGTGGGTGCCAATGGGGGATAAAATGGAGACCGGGTTTGGGTGTTGGAGGAGCGACGTTGCCGGGTCTGAGATGGGGTGGAAGGGGAAGCAGCCCCATTCCTCGGTGGGGTTGACGTGGGATGCCGGACTCGCGGTGGAAGGAGTGTGACAGGAGGCCGGGTCGTGGGTGAAGGGGGTGTGGATAAGGGCCAGGTCCGAAGTGGAGAGGATGTGGGAGCAGGCCAGGTCCTGGGTGGGGTGGGGTGGGAAGGAGTGGTGAGCGGCGAGGTCGAGGGGCAGGGGGCCGGGGGTTCGGGGATCGGTGGGGCGGTTGAGTCGAGGGTCGGAGGGGCGGCTGAGGCGAGGGTCGGAGGGGCGGTTGAGTCGAGGGTCGGAGGGGCGGTTGAGGCGAGGGTCGGAGGGACTGTTGGGGCGTGGGGTCGGAGGGGAGGGTGAGGCGAGGGTCGGAGGAGCGTTGAGGAGGGAGTTGTGCCGGGCTCCGGAAGCCGGCTGCTGGTGGGATGGTAGGGCCGGTGGGGGGCTGGTGTTGGAGGGGGTGTGGGCTTAAGTGTGGACAGCGTGGCTGCGTAGCTTCGCCCGGTGGTAGGTGCTGTGTGGAGAGGTGCATTTGTGGTTGTGCGAATGTCAGTGGTATTGTGGCATAGATGCTGTCGTGCTGTTACGTGTGGCACTCGGTGGATTACCGCATACCGGCACACCTCCCTCTCCTGTGCCCACTTGGGGCAATTGGGGTCGGTGGCGGGGTGCGGCCCTGCACAGTCTGCACACTTCCGTTCGGAAGAGTGGCAGTCGGATGTCGCGTGGTGGCCGGCACACTGGCTGCACCTTGTAGTTGGCGACGTGCATGCGCGTTCGTCATGTCCGTACCGCAGACAAGACCGGCACCGTAGTGGTAGAGGCACGTAGAGGCGTACCTCGTAGGCCTTTCTCTGTATGTGTACGTGTGATGGCAGGTATTGTGAGTCGAAAGTCAGTACGATCAGGTTGTGCCCTGAATGCGCCTCCCGTTTGATCTGGCTGACTGTGGCTGTGGAATCCTTGAGTGCTGAGGCGTCTAAAAGTGCGGCGATGTTTTCGGAAGGTACGCCATCCAACTCTGGGGCGTGAATGAAGCCCTGACTGGTGTTTAAGGTGCGGTGTAGGGCGAAGGAGCAGCGCCGGCCGTTAAAGGTATTTGTATTCAGGAGTGTTTTTGTATCCGCGCTGCTCTGTGTTTGTTCTAAGATGTGGGTAGTGTGCGTGTGGATCTTGAAGTGCGTAGAATTCAGAATGTGTCGGAGTGTCCTCTCCAGAGTGAAGGAAGACTCCTGTGTGATGCTGTGTCCTGTGTTCGTGTACATACCTACTAGGTAGGTGTCCTGTGTAGTGCTGGCGGCGGACGCCATGGTGTTTACGGGTTCGGTCCCACCCCTCGCAAGTGTTCCACCTGACTGAAGAAAAAAAACTACCCGGACTCGTTGCACCCTGGACCGAGCTTTCTCTTTCTGGTCCCTGCCCCGGCCGCAATGGCCCAAGACAGTGGGCTCCGCACCATTAGGTTTCCTCCGGGGGGTCAAGGCTAGTTTGGAGACAGAGAAAAGTCGGGGATATGGTGAGGGAGGTTTTCCTTCTGAAGTCGCAGGAGTGCTTCTCTAGGGTCCCTGGAGCTCTTGGTGTCTTGCTACTTCTGCGGCTACGGGTTTGTCTTCAGCTCAAACCCTGGACCTTCTTGCTGCTCTTCTTGCTGGTGCGAGGCTTCTTGCTTGCTGGCTTCCTGCGTCCGCCCGTGCGTGCATCCCGCCCAGCGTCTGGCGCTCGACCGGAACTGTCGCCACAGCGTGCGAAGTGTGAGTCGCTGTCGGTTTGCAAACAAAAACTAAGAAAGAGCCGTGCTCTAAAAAATGTACCAGGTCCCTAACAAACATTGGCTGGAGACTTAAAACGCATCCGTAAACGCAAGAAAAACTCTACGGGTTCAACAATGAACGCCTAGCTGGTGCTTCAGTTCGGTAGCCAATTTGGGAGCGAATCTAACCAAAGAATTGAGGTGCATCAAAACTCAGCGGGGACCCAGATTTCTCAGCCATGAGAAAATGTGGGAAGAAGAGACCTAGGCTGCCTTTTTTTGGCACGTTCCGTCCACGAATTCCGCGGATTCTGTTGAGGTGTTACGATTGAGGTGAAACAACGGTAAGCTAGACACTACCTTCAAAAACATCTTTTTATGATTAGTTGCATCTGGGGATCCGACCGAAACACACTTCTGACCCTTTACAAATCACTCATTCGGCCAATTCTGGAATACGGATCCCCACTCTTTGAAAACGCAGCTAAATCAAACCTCAGAATTCTAGATTCTATTCAACGACGATCTCTTCAAATAGTCGCAGGAGCCTTCACCACCTCACCTTCTCACTCCCTTCACATATACAACCACATCCCAGAATTACAGCACAGACGTACAGAAGCTCTCCTTAGATACCACTACAAAACACAACTCACGAAACACCACCCATGCACACAGGCACTAAAACTCCGCACAGCACGCAGACACCAACTCACGAACTCCACACGACTACGAACCACAATAGGATGCCGCATACACCGACACGCTAACACACTAGACATAACACTCCCAACGACAACACCACACCCACAACCCATCGCATGGTCGAAACAGCCGACACCCAACACACACTTCCTCGTTGACAAGCCAAAAGACACATATACACACGCAGAAATACAACAACTATTCCTACAATTCACAGCACAGCACGTCAACTACAACATCATATATACAGACGGCTCCAAATCACATACACAGCAGACGGGCGCAGCGGCGGTGCTGTACACCAACGCAGCGCCGCCGCGGGTCATCCTACGCGCCCGTCTGCACGACACAGCACCCACATACACAGCAGAATTATTCGCAATCTTCTCGGCATACTGCACGATTTACAACACCAAAATTGAACACAACATCATAGCCACAGACGCAAAATCAGCACTACAGAGCATAACACCCCACACCAAATACAAACACCCCCTCATACCCAAAATACTGCGCATCCACAAACAACTCACCATACTACAACGGCCAACACTTCTCCGGATCCCAAGTCACACAAACATACACGGCAACGAACACGCAGACACAGAAGCAAACATAGCCACAACACTCCAACAAACCACACAATGCCCCTATTCACAATCCGACTACTACCCCACAATACGCCAGGCCATCAGCAAACACATACAACAAACATGGGACACAGTTACAACACAGCTACACGAAATACACCCCAAACACGAACACTGGCACTCCATCAACCAAAACACCAGACTAAGAGAACGGACACTAACACGACTACGCATAGGACACACTGCACTCACATACTCATACCTCATACTCAATCAACCACGACCACAATGCACTACCTGCCACCACACACTCACAGTCAAACACATGCTCATATACTGCACCAAATACAACAACCAAAGACAACATATCACAAACTATTGCGCCACGAACAACATCCCACTGAACCTCACCACGCTCCTCAACGACGACCATCCAGCATTACACGAACACCTATTCCACTTTCTCAAAACTACACGCATTATGGATGAATTGTGAAAAAAGGAAAAAGAGAGAAAAAAAGGAAAAGATATGTTAAAAAACGAAAGAGAAAATGAACAAAACCAGGTAAATGGGAAAAAAATAAAAAGATACGTTACAAAAAGAATAGAAAAAAGAAGGAAAAAAAAAGAAAAAAAGAGAAAAAAGAGAGATGTATATTCATGTTCTTGCAATGTTCATTTCTGGCGATGACCCGACCCCTCCCCCCCCACTACACCCCATACCCCAATGTGGCACCGTCCGGACTCTCTCTCTCTCTCTCTCTCGACTTCATCATCTCCGGCTCTCACACAACTCTACTGCACCAGCTCTACATCTTCAATCGATCCGGATTACTCTACTCTTCAAGACCATCTCATCGCTACTTCACCACTGCTCGACTACTCTACTAAACCTCCACCTCGAATTGATCCTCCTACCCTACGCTACTCACTGTCTTACACATCTTTTCACAACCGGAACCAGCCGATATCACCAAGCGGTGGCAGGCTGGCAAAACTCACATACACACACATTAGTTGCGTGTAATTCGTCATATCAATAGCGGCCAGCTGACGTCGGGCCGTTGTCAGACATCCCACTCCCCAGCCGACAGCGGGCCCCTAGCGTCCCGCCACTCCCCAGCCGACAGCGGGCCCTTAGCGTCCCGACAGCAGCCTGACAGCGGTCCCGCGTTGAAAGTGTGTGGACGGCATGTCGGCTTGATGGACATTCCACTCCTTAGCCGACGGCGGGCCACTGACGTCAAGATAGCGGAACGACGTCTGTCCGCTGTCGGCATGTTCACTGGCAATGACCAATGTAAGTGTCCTCCCTGCCCTTGACATGCCTGTCAAAGCCTGCCCTGGACATGTCTGACATTCATCTACCTAGAACACGAGCCATCTCAGAATGGTTCCGCATTTTGATCCTTATTACCGTTGACACCATGAGCATTAAATTAAGCATCAGTGACCAACAACAATAAGATCTTATGTGGGAGCTTCGTAGAATTACTGGTGTTGCCAACCACACTCAACAACATTGCGCTAATGCAACAGCATGCAATGAATGCTAATCATAAAAATTAGTAGGAAGGTTTGCGAACAGCGACACAAATGGTTCACATCAGTAATCCAGCGCGAAAATTCACAGAACGCTCTGTGGCTTCAGTCCACGAAATATGCAACGTCACACTCCACGGAATCCATGGAATGAAGGAGACAAAGAACGCACCCCTAATCATCCAATTGAATTAATCGAATTTCCATAACGAATTCCTGCACAGAGCATACCACACGTCAAATAGGTATGGCACAAGACTACCATGTCGCAGCAAAACGTAGGAAACCTAGCAGAAACCGAAGAATCGCACAAAATGTGGCGGACGCACAGAATACACAAGGCGGGTGTACACGTGCAGGAACGTTGACGTTTTGGCGACCGGATGTTCTGAACTGGAATGTCGGAGATTGGGAAATTTTACATTTGTAATTAATTTGCGTAGGTGTAGTTTCAGCAGTGCGAGGTGGCTTGCCAAGGGATATGAAAAGAAACGAAAAAGACCTTCGAAAGATGATGCGGAAGTTGTGGTTGATATCCGGTGACTCAGAAATGATCGTTGTAGATTTGGCCCCTTTCGCATAATTATTAATTTGAGCATGAATTATTATATTTCAAGAATGTAAAACTTCCAACTTTGGAAAATAGTGGTCAAAATCAGGGGACTTTTAAAGAAATGGAGTAGGCGAGCCACTCCAAATACGTCGCCCTCCCCCAGAGCAAATCCTAGGCAAGCCACTGCCCAGATCACGAACAGAATTAAACTAAGACAAGAAAAGAAATACATAACAAACAAATGAAACTGTCTAAAGTAGCTTACAAAGCACAACCAAAATTTAAACACACCTACTCAAAATATATCTATCACGGCCAGTCCCTCAGTTCGCGGAGCCGTTCGAAGACATTGACCTCCTTCACCTTATACGGTGGCGAATGTGGACAGATGCACTGCCATGGCACGTAAACCGTAGTGCAATGCTTCCGTCGGGTTCACTAACTTGTTCCTTCGAAGAAATTATCCCAAAGTACAAAACAAGTTCATCCTCAGGGTGTTCCTTCTCCCCTCCCTCCCCAATTTGGAACCACTGGTGTCAGCTCAAATTATCAGAGACGGTAGCCATGATATAACTAGCAAATTAAGGCAGAATGCACCACATCCTGGTCGATTGCAGAATGCGGCACATCCTAGAGACTTCCAGTCCAGTCAGTTGCACATCCTACAGACTTCCAGTCCAGTCAGTTGCACATCCTGCAGACTTCCAGTCCAGTCAGTTGCACATCCTGCAGACTTCCAGTCCAGTCAGTTGCACATCCTGCATACTTCCAGTCCAGTCAGTTGCACATCCTACAGACTTCCAGTCCAGTCAGTTGCACATCCTACAGACTTCCAGTCCAGTCAGTTGCACATCCTGCAGACTTCCAGTCCAGTCAGTTGCACATTTTTCAGTTTTCACCACACTAGACAGTCAGCTGTTGGTACACCATCACCACAGTAGACAGTCAGTTGTTGGTACACCATCACCACACCAGACAGTCAGCTGTTGGTGCACCATCACCACACCAGACGGTCAGCTGTTGGTACACCATCACCACACCAGACAGTCAGCTGTTGGTACACCATCACCACACCAGCAGGTCAGCTGTTGGTACACCATCACCACACCAAACAACTGTTGGTACACCATCACCACACCAGACGGTCAGCTGTTGGTACACCATCACCACACCAGTCAGCTGTTGGTACACCATCACCACACCAGCAGGTCAGCTGTTGGTACACCATCACCACACCAAACAACTGTTGGTACACCATCACCACACCAGACGGTCAGCTGTTGGTACACCATCACCACACCAGTCAGCTGTTGGTACACCATCACCACACCTGACTGTCAGCTGTTGGTCCACCATCACCACACCAGTCAGCTGTTGGTACACCATCACCACACCAGACAGACAGCTGTTGGTACACCATCACCACACCAGACAGACAGCTGTTGGTACACCATCACCACACCAGACAGACAGCTGTTTGGATGCGTGTTTGCTACCCGGGAGCGCAGGTGAAAGATGTTAGGGATAGGCTGGAGGGAGTAATGAGGGGAAGTGGAGAGGGTGCAACGGTAATTGTGCAGGTTGGAGTTAACGATGTAGGAAAAAATAATACAGAGGAAACGATGAAAGCCTATAGGGCTTTGATAGGTAGTTTAGCAGGAAGTAGGAAAAGAGGAGTGGTGACATCCATCCTCCCTATGGTCCATGCAAGCATGGAGTGGTATTCGAGGGCCATTGGGCTCAATACCAGGGTGGCCAACATTTGTAAGGAGCTTGGGGTGCAGTTCTTGGATTTGTGGGGGGAGTTTTGGGGGAGGAAGGAGATGTTTGCTTTAGATGGATTACATCTGAGCAAGAGAGGAGTGGAATTGCTCAGCAATAGGTATGAGGAGGCTCTCAACAGGAAACAGGGAAACTAGGCAGGACATGGGGGGATGTAGCTGATAAAGAGAGAAGCATAGCAAGCAATGGAAGGAATAATTTATCATGTTTTTATGTCAATGCCAGAAGTGTTAGGAACAAAATTGGGGAACTGCATGCATATATGTTGTCTGAACAGCTAGATTTGGTGTGCATAACAGAAGCATGGGTTAACGAAAGCATGTTTGGAGACAACTTGCAAGAATTTGAATTGACAGGCTACAACATGCATGCCTATCAAAGAGAGGCAAGGATAGGAGGTGGCATTCTCTTGTATGTTAGGCAAGTAATGAAATGTCATTCCATAGAGGATGGAGTACATAGTGCAGGAGTAGAATCTTTGTGGTTAGATATAATTCTGAAGAATGGAACAAAATTTAGGATTGGGGCATTCTATAGACCTCCAGACCAGAATGAAAACACCGACAGGCTGATGCAGGAAGAGATAAGTAGGAGAGTACAGGAGAGAACTATTTTGTTGGGGGATTTCAACATAGCAGGATTGGGAAACAAAACAATAGGTGTAAGCAAATCAGAAAGATGTTTCATGGCTTGTTTTGAGGACAATTTCTTCTTTCAAATGATACACGAGCCTACAAGGGAAAATAAAATATTAGATCTAGTGCTTACTAATGAGGAAAATTTTGTGCAAAATGTTAACGTAGGAGAGACCTTTGGTAATAGTGATCACAACATTATACGCTTCTCATTATATGTTGGAAGGGTAGCAACCAACAGAACATTGATTCCGAATTTTACAAAAGGGAATTACAGTGAGTTCAGGAGCTTCCTAAGTGAAATTAATTGGGAAGTCATATTGAATGGCTTAGATGCTTATGAAATGTGGACAAAGATAAAAGATAAGCTATTTCAGGGTCAGGATAGGTTCATTCCCAGTAGGCAAATTAGATCAAACAGGGTTAAGCACCCTTCGTGGCTGACTAGGGAAGTTAAGCAATTACTGGACTCAAAGAAACAAGCATTCAAGAAACTAAAAGATACTAACTCTGGGTTAAACCTAGAATCATATAGAATAGCTAGAAATAAAGTTAGGAGATGTGTTAGAGCATCTAAAAGACTTGCTGAAATCAACTTTGCTCGAGAATGTTCAGCAGGTAATGCTAAGAGATTCTTTAGCTTCTATAAATTTAAGGCTAAAAAGTGTAGTGTAGGACCACTGGAGGTAGATGGGGAAATAGTGGTTGATGATTGCGACATTGTGGAATCCCTAAGCAAGCAATTCTCATCAGTCTTCACTAAAGATAATTCTGGTACAATAGGAACATCTGTAGGCCATGCCATGGCAGGTGATATGCTGGAGGATCTTACAATAACTACAGAAGCCGTAGAGAAACAGTTGCAGAATATAAAACCTAATAAAGCTTCCGGACCAGATGAAATATATGCTAGGATCTTAGTAGAGTGTGCTAAAGCTTTAGCAACTCCCCTAGGTATCATTTTCAGGCGATCTATGGAGTATTCAGAAGTACCTGAAGATTGGAGAAATGCAAGTGTAGTACCAATTTTCAAAAAGGGAAATAGGAAGAGTGTAGGAAACTACAGGCCAGTCAGTTTGACCTCATTAGTTTGCAAAGTACTAGAAAAGCTGGTTAAACAGAATGTTCAGATTCATCTTGATAGGCACAACCTTTTAAGGGATACTCAACATGGATTTCGATCTCAAAGGTCTTGTTTAACTAACCTATTGGAGTTCATTGAGTATGTTACCAAAGAAGTAGACAATGAAAGCAGGATGGATGTTGTGTACTTGGACTTTAGCAAAGCTTTTGATAAAGTTCCACATGGAAGGTTAATTCATCAATTACAACAACATGGGATTGTAGGAAAAGTTCTACATTGGATTGAAGCATGGTTGCAGGGAAGGAAACAAAGGGTAGTATTGAATGGATGTAAATCTGGTTGGAAAGATGTTCTGAGTGGAGTGCCACAGGGCTCTGTTCTAGGGCCCCTCCTCTTTATCATCTTTGTGAACAACATTGAAATAGGGCTGAGGAATAGAGTGTTCAAATTTGCTGATGACATCAAGCTGGTAGGAGTGGCTAACAGCAGAGATCAATCTAGTAATATTCAACTAGATTTGGACGACCTAAAAGAGTGGGCTGATCAATGGCAGATGACTTTCAACTATGATAAGTGTAAGGTTATGCATATAGGGTCTGCAGGCGAGACATTCAGTTATAAAATGGGAGGGAGGGAACTGGATGTTATCGAAGACGAAAGGGACTTAGGTGTGTTGGTCTCAAAAGACCTCAAAGCAGAAAAACAATGTATCTCAGCTAGAAATAGGGCACTCAGAATGCTGGGACTCATTAATAGAAGTGTGAAATATAAGAGCAGGGAAGTCATGAAAAAGCTGTACTTAGCATATGTGCGGCCCCACTTGGAGTACTCTGTACAAGCATGGAGCCCCTACCTAGAAAAGGATATAGATATGTTAGAAAGAGTCCAGCGCAAAGCCACTAGACTCGTCAGTGGATTAAGTAACTTAGAATATGGAGAAAGGCTTAATGCATTAGATATGTACTCACTCAAGTATAGGAGATTAAGGGGAGACATGATTGAAATGTACAAAATTGTTAGAGGGCTAGATCAGGTCAATTTGAATGATGCTCTGCAGTTTAGAGTATCCCATAGGGGTCATCAATTCAGGTTAGACAAAATGAGGTGCAGGACAGTTAAACGACAACAGGTCTTCAGTCAAAGGGTTGTTGACCAATGGAATAGGCTGCCTGCTGATGCAGTGGGGAGTCCCTCATTGAATGTCTTTAAAAGTAGGGTGGATAATTTTTTTAGACAGGAAAATGTTGTTTTTGAATTCTAACTTGTGATGCATGGGATATTGAGTATTTTCACTAGCTATATAGGGTATAACATTATGCTAGTATTATGTTGTACTATATGGGGTGTACCTAGCAGTGGATTTGGCAACTTCCTTCGCGATGTCATACTGATGAGATTGGCTGTGGTGGCACAGGTGGAGGGATTGCATGGGTTTGGAATTGATAGGTGTGAACATGTACTTTCTAATATCTTCTAGACAGGCTTGACCCAGATGGGCCCTTGTGGCCCTTATTAAGCCTTAACACTTTATGACTTTATGACTTTATGACACATCCTGCATACTTCCAGTCCAGTCAGTTGCACATCCTACAGACTTCCAGTACAGTCAGTTGCACATCCTGCAGACTTCCAGTCCAGTCAGTTGCACATCCTGCATACTTCCAGTCCAGTCAGTTGCACATCCTACAGACTTCCAGTCCAGTCAGTTGCACATCCTGCAGACTTCCAGTCCAGTCAGTTGCACATCCTGCAGACTTCCAGTCCAGTCAGTTGCACATCCTGCATACTTCCAGTCCAGTCAGTTGCACATCCTACAGACTTCCAGTCCAGTCAGTTGCACATCCTACAGACTTCCAGTCGATTGCCGCCGGTGAAGGTCACTTCGTCCATAAAGAGGCGGCGAGCGTGCATTATCTCGGCCGGTCTCCGCTTCTTATCGCTCTCTATGACGCAGTCTTGCCCGTCCGAAGAACTACACCAGGGCTAACGACTTTTCCAGAAGGTTCTGGACAACAGGACTTGACTATGTTCGTCTGCTTTGAACAAATCATGCTGGTGAATTCGCTGTGGCCTTCAATATTAAGCAACATCGGCAGGCCAATAATTGCACCACATTCGAGCATTGCTCACAATTCATCCTCTACACCCAGGAGCAGCTAAATGGCTTCAGATTTCCAGAGATGTCTTATTTGTTTGTTTTGTTCACCTTAGACGAATGCACCATGCTATCACTGACATGAATGTGCTAGGCCCAGGCGTATGGCATCTGCTCCCTTGTAGAATTATGCTTGTTGCAGCGTTACGGATGAAAAATTTAACGTTATTCCACAGAAAATATCAACCAGGATGCTGCAGTTCGGTAAGCTATGCATCCCTCCCAAACTAATAGGAAATTCGTGGTGCGATAATATCCGAATATAATGCATCAATCTGATTAATCTAATATTTTATTGGCTGTAACTTGATAACAATACCAGTAACTGGAAGGCCAATAGTCTCGCGATCGTCAAGCTAAAACGCAAAAACAAATTTGAAATCAAAATTAAGAACTACATCCAAAGATAAGGCAGACCATGCATGACATTTGCCATTAACTCGTCATTGACCGGACACCTCAGTCGCACACCATTGACCGGGGAGGGGAAATATTTCCACCTGTTTATCAGGAACGGCTGGGCTGACTTAAAAAAATGAAACGGCAATCGACAGCACAGTGGAGGGCGAAATACGAACACAAGAAGGTATGCTTTACGTTCGTATTAAGGTAATGGGTCAAGGTTAAACCTTTGAAATGTGAAGCTTTACATTATGCAACTCTTCCAGCAACATATTGGATTCAAAAGTGTTTTCTTCATGGTTTGACATCATTGTGCTCTGATAAACATGCTGCATAAGAAGGTACTCAATGTCAGGTGCGCCGCACTAGGTCGCAGGTCAAGGTTCAGTGCAGTCCACATGAGAGCTGAAATATTGGTCATTGCTTGTCCTATGTGAGTAATCCAAAGTGAAGTGGTAGTGCTTAGTCGTAATTTCGAGAATCAAAAACGTAAGCAAGCGCCTTTGGTTGCTCATGAGCTATGTAAGTTCAAGGGTAAATGGATGACCTTGGTGGAGAATAAGTGGATGGACATACTGGTTTGTAATCAAAAGCCAGACTATCTAATTGGTATGTGTGTTATTCACATACGCTTTAGGCATCTGGTAGGTGGGCAGGTTTGCAGATGTCACCAAATAAGGTGCAGGGGAGGGGGATAGAAAGGTCAATGCTGTACCTGGCCAGCCTCATAAAAATGCACAGCTTGGAATCTACTATAATTATAAAATAATCTGATGGACAACGTTTTCGGCGTGTGAAGTACGTCAAACATGTTTTGTTTGGTGTGGGACAAATTTCTCAAATTCTTGCTTGATGAAGTGTATTTCTAGTCCCCCCCCCCCCCACT
The DNA here is from genome assembly GCA_034440575.1 of Imbricaverruca yamaguchii. Taxonomy (NCBI): domain Eukaryota; kingdom Metazoa; phylum Arthropoda; class Thecostraca; family Neoverrucidae; genus Imbricaverruca; species Imbricaverruca yamaguchii. The sequence continues at coordinate 28,238 of JAOTOL010001564.1, forward strand.
AGCTGCGGCTCTGGGTCTGAGTCACTTGCACAAACCACACACATAAAACAGCTTGCAGTCGGACTGGCCAATCAACTCCGCTACGCAGGCGGCGAAGCGACCACTAGACCCGCCACTGCCACTGCTGACGCTACTGAAACCACCACCACTCTCGCACTACAGCGCACCGAAAAACGGTCGTCCCGAATCTAAGGATACAAATGTTGAAGATTCTTTTCTATGTTTTTTGTTTAACCCGTACACGTCCTGGGGGCAGATATCTGCCCCCCTCCGGTTTTTTATCATTTGCCGCTAAAATAATATGGTTAGCAAGGCTAAAACTCGCATAGCTGTTCCTTGGTCTTTTCCGCATATCCTCATACATTTGTTATCCCGGGCCATCTCAGGTCAAGTCACCAGGTCAGGCGAAGTGGCCCAACTACACTCGGAGTTCTAGGTGCCATAACTTCTACAATAATTGGGCGATTGATTTCAAACTTATCGCATGTCATGATCTCATCAGGGACCATAATATGTATATCGTTTTATTCGTAGCATTGACCTTAGGTCAGGTCGCTGCCATGGCTTCCCCATTATAGGGTTATGGTAAAATATACAAATGTTTCCTAGTTACATATTTGCGCTCGGAATGATCTCACAACGGTTGTGGCATGTAGATAGAAGCTATGCTCAATGTTACCGCTGACATTTTCCTCAGTGACCTCACCAAGGTCTCTGAGGTCACCTGAGATCACTACACCTTTATGCGCATTACATCGCACTGCATTGAGCTAGAAGGCTGAAATTACCGTCATTGTGCTTGTATCGTGTCGATTGATTCCTTACATGTCCTCCCTAGGCCTTGACCTGAGGTCATGACTGCATGACCTTGACCTGAGTTTCGGTTGACCTAACCTTAAATTACACCGCCTATTACCGGTAGCGCATTTCAAGGACTGTCGAATAGCGTTCGCCATTTATTTCTATCTGTTACACGTCCTGAGATATGTGTCAATATCCGAGTCCCACCTGATCTGGTCAAATTTGACCTAAGATGGCCCAGTGACCTGAATATTGACCTGAGCGAAAAAAATGACTGAAACACTTTCGATAGAGCCCGTCACTAGCTATCCAACGCCTTTTTCCGTTTGTCGCTAGCTAGCATAGTTCCAGAGATCTTAGGGGGCAGACATCTGCCCCCCGGACATGCGAAGTTGGCGCGGACCACCGGACGTGCGAGTGGTAAACTTGACATGCCGACATTTCAAAGTCAACGGTTAAAACAAAGCAGGGACCTCACACGCTACTTGCTAATTGCTACTTATCTCTTAATTGACGTCTACCGACATTCAATATCTCGGTTCATCCGATTTATATTCAATTTATGAGCACCGATACGTCTTTCACAAACTCATGGCTATAAAGTGCTTAGACTTAATAAGAGCCACAAGGGCCTATCCACTTAAGTCTGTAAGTGAAAGATACCATAAGCTCGGTAAAAAGACCGCACCAACCAACACCACATCCTAAGGGACCCATCCACCAACATCTCACACACCTATCAATGCCTATCTGCCCTAGCTATCCAGCCCTACTCCCCTGCTCCCCATCAGCACATGTGGATTGAATGCCCTACCAACAACTTTCAAACTGCATTCATGCCCGCTTAACGGGGCTTGTGCCGTGCACACCCACATAGCACAAAAATCACCATATCCACCACACATCAGAACTAAAGAAACAAGATTTTCCTCTCTAAAAATTGTTAAACCTACTTTTAAATACCTTCACTGAGGAACTCCCCACAACATCCGCAGGCAGTCTATTCCACTTGCCAACAACCCTTTGACTGAAGACCCGTTGTCACTTAACTGTCCTACACCGCAACTTGTCTGACCTGAATTGATAACCCCTATGTGATATTCTAAACTGAAGAGCGTCATTCAAATTAACTTCATCTAGTCTTTTAGCAAGTTTGTACATTTAATTCACGTCCCCCCTCAATCTCCTATAACTGAGTCAGTACATATCTAATACCGCAAGCCTTTCTCCATATTCTAGGTTAATTATTCCACTAATGAGTCCACTAATGGGTTGCTTTGCGCTGCACTCTTTTCGACACAAATATCTTTATCTTCGTAGGGGCTCTATGCTTGAACAAAATATTCCGAGTGGGGTCGCACATATGCTAAGTACATTTTTGTATGACCTGCTTGCTCTACTATCTTTCACTTCTATTGATAAGTCCCAGCATTTTGAGTGCCCTCTTCCTAGCTGAGATACATTTTTCTTTCTGATTTAAGGTCTTTTGACACCAACACACCTAAGTCTCTTTCCGCTTCAATAACATCCAGTTTCCTCCCTCCCATTTTAGATCTGGAAATCTCACCTGCAAGACCCCAGATGCATAACCTTACATTTATCATAGTTGAAAGACATCGGTAATTTATCAGCTAACTTTTTTTTAGCTCCCCAAGTCTAGTTGAATATTACTAGAGTGATCACTACTATTTGCCATTTATACCAGCTTGATGTCATCAGCAAATTTGAACACTATTGCTCAGCTTGTCAGCTTGATCTACGAACACTATTCCTCTCCTTGTCTCAAACAGGCAAACATGTCGTCACTATGACGTAACTCACGCATGATCTATCATGATCTGGTAGTTTTGATTTGATATCAGGTGTAGAATGCATCGTTTGAGAGCTTGTGAAAATTTAATGCAGACATCTCCACGCGTTTTCAAGTCATCGTGAATGCTCGACCATGGGGCAGATTTGACCTCCCCTGATCAATGCCGTATCAATATAAGATAAATTTCTGAATCTGCGTGTAATCTGTCCTTCGATAATGCACCTTTTAGCATGATCAGCTGAAATAACGTTTGCCTCACTTGATGACGTTGACCTCACCTAGTACGATCTGAAAGGTGCCATTTGATCACCTATTGTTCAGGCAACCCTGAAGAGCCACCGTTTGTTGCGCCTGTTTTATTCATCGGGCACTTATTTTAATTCACCCAGTGCGACAGAATTCCCTGACTCTCACAGTGACCGTGCAGTTGTACCAGTTACTAGGTGACTTCATTCAGTTCTTATACGGCTTCTTCTTGACGATATAGTGTTTCCTAGAACCGGGTGCATATACGTGCATTGACGCTGTTATGAGTGTGTACGATAATGTGGATGGTGTGCCGAATGGCGATGAAGTGCGGTGTGATCAGGATGTGGCGTAGTGCTTGTGCGAGGGTGAAGGGAGACGTTGACGGTGTGCTGTGGTTCGGTGTAGGTTTTTACTAGGTAGGCACATTGTGCACGACTGGCATGAGGCGTGGGTGTTATTGTCTGGCGGAGCGTCACAGTGTTATTGTGTTGCTCGCCACTCTGACAAGACTACCCTCCACACTGAAAAATACTTTGATTTGTTGCACTCTGGACCGAGCTTTCGCCATCTGGTCCCTGTCCCGGCCGCAATGGTCCAGAGCAGTGGACTCGTCACCGCTAAGGTTTCCTCCAGAATGCAAAGGTTAGCTGGGAGACAGAGAGAAGATGTGGACTTGGTGTGAGTGGACTTCCTTCCCGTGTCTCAGAAGTTGTCAAATCTCGTGTCTCGTGGACTTCCTTCTCGTTGAGGGTTTCTGGAGCTCTTGTTGCTCGCTGTCTTTTTGCTTCTCATTTTTCTTCTTGTCTTCTGGCTTCTGTATTTTTGCTTCTTGCTCATCTTGTCTTGGTGGGTTTTTGGTGCTTGCTGGCGTCGCTCTTGCGCTTAAGCGCGCCGATCACTCTTCTAGCAGCCTCCCTACGGAAGTGCCCTTTCGGGATTTGAGCGGAAGGCATATGTACAAGTAATATCGTCGCCATTTTGTCAGCAACCACTAATCGTTGCCGTACTTGCCTCTATCCTTTTGAAATACTTAGAAGGGCAAAATGTTATCCTCCTTCTTGTATAACTGATGACGAGTTCAAAGTCAACAGCCATTAAACTGAACAGACAAAATGTATTAGTAGAAGAAACAATCCGTCCACCAGTTCTTGGCATGTAAGCAGTCGGTAAAACCAAGTCTCGCTTGTGTCGCTTCTAATCACACCCGTACGTTACAATGCACATTACCATGTGCAAGCGGGATGAGAAATGCCTGTCGATAAGCTATGTACTCATAGGTGACAATCAGGGCAGACATAATTAGGCTGAACGGCCGGATAGAATCTGCCCCGTATAGGGATCGGGTTGAAATAAGCGCACATAGCTAGGGCTATGGAAGGCCCAATTTATTTTAAATTCGCCTAGCCTTTTACCTTAGACGTACCGTGGACGTCAACCAAAGTCACATCCAAATATTGTTCAAAGGCGGAACGGGATTTCAACTGGGAAAGTTAAGTTCGGTAGATCTCGGAGACAGCCATGGAGCAGAAACAGTACCAACACTTGGATGCCATTTGTAGAAAAGGTTTCGGTTTGGATAAATAACCCAGCCACCAGTAGGTGATGTGAATAACATGTTTTTAGTTCGAAGAACGGATCAAAACAAGTCCATATACTACAGCTTGCACTTTGGAAGTGAGGTCAAAGCTTACTGTGTCGTTGCTTTGTAAGGTCCAAGTTTCCTAATTTGGGAACAACAAACACCAGTTTTTATCTTGATCCAGATAACCATATTTTGGGCATTCCTAAGTTTGCTTTTGAATGAGTAAAGTCGGAGGCAAAACTTCATGCTCAATTGAAGCACATACGAGTTAAGGCTTTTCATACACTTTCCGATGCATATGCATCCGACGCCTGGAACGTCCAAATACATTCATGCCGTCGAGCACATAGCCAAGCATGTGCATTGAGTGTTCGTATATGCATCATGCGCACAAATTAATGTACATGAGATTGGCACATTAGAAGTGCATCCCATGGACCTTTTATCAACTGAATGTGGTGGCCAATGGATGGATTATTTATGGGCTACATAAGTATTGGTCGTCGGAGTCCCAGCGACCTCACTCAGTTCTATTTTAAATTAAGCAAAAAAATGCACAATATTTTGAGTGGGACTGTTTGCCTTCACAAGGGCATATAGCGTCTTTCTAGAATCACGAAGCTGTGAGTCACAATATCGATTCAGCTTTATAGGGCTCTAAAATCGAAGATTCTACGAAGGCCATATGTGCAGACTTTGTATGATCATGAAAAGACTTTCGGACATAATGGTATGGATAAAAACAAAACACATGTCAATCATGCCAAGATTTATGAAGGCATTGTTCCATTCATTCGACACATCTTACTCATTTTAAGATCTTACTTACACCTTGCAACATTTTAAAATCAATATCATACAAGGTAGGTTCTTCTTTTCGGCTGCCGTGACTCCCTCGTGTGGTTCTGGTGCTTGGGAACCGGAACCGCCTCGTGTGGTTCTGAAGAATGGCCAATATAACTCCTTCGTGTGGTTCCGGTGTGTGGCCGACGAAACTCCCTCGTGTGGTTCTGGTGTGTGGCCACCGGAACTCCCTCGTGTGGTTCTGGTGTGTGGCCACCGGAACTCCCTCGTGTGGTTCTGGTGTATGGCCACCGGAACTCCCTCGTGTGGTTCTGGTGTGTGGCCACCGGAACTCCCTCGTGTGGTTCTGGTGTGCGGACAGCGGAACTCTCTCGAGTGGTTCTGGTGTGTGGCCACCGGAACTCCCTCGTGTGGTGCTGGTGCGTGGACGCCGGAACTCCCTCGTGTGGTTCTGGTGCGTGGACGCCGGAACTCCCTCGTGTGGTTCTGATGAGTGGCTGTCGGCACACCCTCGTGTGGTTCTGGTGTGTGGCCACCGGAACTCCCTCGTGTGGTTCTGGTGCGTGGACGCCGGAACTCCCTCGTGTGGTTCTGATGAGTGGCTGTCGGCACACCCTCGTGTGGTTCTGGTGTGTGGTCGCAGGCGGTTTTGGCGGAGCGGCCTGCGTGAGGTGGACGGCGCCGGGCCGGGCCCGTGGAGCCGAGCATGAATAACACCGTTATCTGGCATCGCCCGCACCACATGCGATAATTGCTGGCGGGGAGCGTCCCCCCACCCGCACCCCAGCCACCGGCTGCCACGTGTTGCCGCCGTGACCGGACCCTCGCCGACTCGTCGGTCGTCTTGCCCTATGTCCGATTTCGCCACGTTCCCCGGCTGATAAGAGCCGCTGCCGAACGGGGCACGGACGGCGCCTCCCACCGCGCGTGTGCTAATCCATGTCCGGCTGGGGTGGCCCGTCTAGCCGAGGCGTATGCGAGTGTCGGATTTCAGACAAATCTGTCGGCCGTGTATAATTACCCGGCCAGGGCTGAACGGCTCGCATGACGGGGCGCAAAGCAGTTCCGGAGGCGCACCTTGGCTTCTTTCGCTGAGCATTCGGCCGTCCGCTTCCTGTTTCACAAAATCTAAAAGAGTAGGACGGTGCAGACCGTGCCGATGGTCTTTTTCTCGAAAATGACGACCAGCTGGCGGCTGGCAACTATATGGATTGGCGCGGCCACAGAGTGCTGGTCCTGGCGCCTTAGCCAAACCGCGAGACTGACCGCGCGATTACGAGCCTAACCGCAGGATCAGTAAGTCTGTCAATGAAAAAAGAGCACGAGAGTCGGTCTGCCCGGCTGGCGAGCGAAGAGCGTCCTTATTCAAGAGCATTGTAATGTTGCAAAGACGTACCACACATAACCACAAGCACGCAGCCTCATCGTCTACGATTTGCATATTGCAACTTACGCGATATGCGATAAATGCCTTTTCCCTTGCCCTTGTTTTATGTGGAGGTTTCCCTGTCCAGTTTTGACGCTTGTAGCCATCGCTGCGATTTATCCATGCAGTATATTGATTGATTATTTGGGTTTAAGGGCGTGCTGGCTACAGAGCTACTTAGCACCCACCATATATTCATATGGTCCTTCATATACGGCGGCATTCATATGGTCCTGTTGGCAAAGATCAACACATGCAGCGACTGCTTGTGGTCGCAGTGTCAGTTCCCTAAGGACGACATAAGATGTAACAATAAAAACCTGACAACAATACAGATGCCATGGCTTTCTCAGCAAATAATATAAGGTGGAATACCGAATACTTAAACAATGTTTGAGCATTTGTAAAAAGCGAGATAGGCATAGAATTCGCTGTCCTAAGATCGGTGAAGTGTGCTCTGTACGTCTTCCATTGTGCGTGACCAATGTATGAAATCTACATTCATTGAATTTGTAAGCCGGATGGCTCAGTCGGTTAGAGCGCTGACCTAGCTCACGTATGCTACAACCCGCATATACAACGCGCATTATTGGTAAATAATTCAATCCACATATGTTAAGAGGGATCGAGGGAATGGAGCTGGATACCTAGGGTAGATAGGCATTGCTAGGTGTGTGGGATGTTGGTGGATGGTTTCTTTAGGCTGCGATGATGGTTGGGGTGTTTTTCACCGAGCTTATGGCATCTTCAATTTACAGGCTCAACTGGATGGACCCTTGTGGTTCTTATAGTGTAACTCTTATAGTGTAAGTCTAAACACTTTAGGGCTTTATGACTTTATGACTTATGCTACAATTGTAAAAGTTGCATCTCCGCATAGTTTTCCTGCTTGTAGGATATTTACATGAATACAGAACATCTTGGGACTGGAGCACTGTTAGCTAGTTGTCATCGACAGCTAGCTGATCAGATCGTGGAGCAGGTGATGCCACCGATCTGGGTGTTGAATGCCGCAGTTCAAATTGCAAGGTGAAGGATTAGTTGCGATTTACGTAGTTCTAATGATCTTGTATGGTTTCTTCTCGTCCCGTCCGCTGGGCGCTGCCATCTTGCCGGTAATGTAAGGTAGCTTATTTTTCCGATTCCCCATTGTTCACGAAATTTTGCAGGGAATTCCGAGTGCAATCCAAAAAGAATGTCACATTGTGGAAAAAGCGGCTTGATTCCCTCATGCAGTGTAAGAAAAGAACACACCTAAACCTACACATCCGTCTTGATTGGTGACGTTAATCCTACCTGGGGTGATCACAGCTAAGCCTTGCATGACACTAAGTCACACTGCATACAAATTAAGTACTCAGTCGGTGCTCAGACTATACGCTAAAAGGTTAACGACCCTGGTTTCCCGGCACCTTCCTCAGATAACAGGCGTGCACCGGTCACATCATTGTATAATTACATAAAAACACATGCACCAACGTGCAAGAAGCTGTCCACAAAACTCGACTGAGTCGCCGGCCGAGGTCCAGAGCCGTCGCATCATCATAAATCAGTGTAAGGCGCTGAACGGACGAGAGCAAACGTCAAAAGTGCAACGCTGTGGAATCAGTATCAAATCAGCCACAAATTGCACTGAGTATCTATGTAATGACGCGCTTTAAGATACTTTCTGGAGAGGAAAGCTTGATGCTTATTTGTTATGCACCTTGTTTAACCTTTTGTTTACCTAAGTTCAGGTCGAGGCCATCCAAGGGAATTGACCTGGCTTCGGTCAAAGTGAGTGATGTTCTCAAATCTTCAAAGTGCCCCCATTCGGAGTAGCTGCAAAATATAAACTCGAAACTCAGGTTATGCTGTCTTATCATCAAGACGAACAACCTCCCATGTAGAGTTTTAAGCAAGGTCAAGGTTAGTCGGTGTCGGTGTCAAGCGACAAGAGAGGTCGGTGTCGGAGTTCTCTCGCCGTATTGGGTGAGGAAAACTCAGTTTGTGAGTCATTTTCACCCAGAAGATGATAAAGAACATGCAAGAAGCATTCACAGGGGAAAAAATACTCGAACCTCCTGGTTATCCAGTCACACCTCTGAAGCGTTGGAGCATCGAGTACGTTACTCCCTGAAAGCGTTTTCTGAACACGCAAATTACACAATAAACACGCGGTGTTCAAACTCGTCATAATCGCTAACGAGTGACCGACGTGCAATAACGAGTTTTAACATCGCACACACACCAGTAACTGCATGATGAGATCAAGATGCTGTCATGAAGTGTGTTGGCAGAGCTTTCATGGAGTCAGCATGAGGGAGTATCCGGGGATCTACGAAGAGGGGTATCCGAACACATAAGACTTCATTCGATGAATGGTTGTACCGCTCCCCAGAATGGTGCACCAAGTGATTATAGGGTGTCTACAGAATGGAAAAATTAACAAGGTATCCATATTCAAACAGTTTCTTGGAATGAAAATCATGTAACCGCTCACAAAGAGCAACTCTAAAACAAAATTATGTCGTAGTGGTGTGCTGTATTCGGATAACGAATATGTGGGTGTGCTGGATTGCGAACACTAAGTGTGCTGTTTCCCGAACATTTCAATAAATATAATATATCTCCCACATACATGTCTTATTTGACGACAAGAGCTCATATTTAGCTTTGTGGAAAATATTATGATCAGAAACTTCGGTACATTTCTTATTGAACGGCAGTATATGACATAGGGAGAACGGATATGGAAAGTACACTGCACCTTCGATTGCCTATATTTTATGTTTAGTTTTTATTGAAGAAGGTGCACCAGATCTGACCGAATAGTCAGGACGGTCGCCTAATGTGTATTTGTCACTTAGGCAATACTCAGAGGAGCAGGCCCCCCAGTGGAAAATTTCCGGTGGGGACAGGGGCGGATCCAGAAATTAGATCGTGGGCATTCGTCTGGAGGGAAACTATATTAAAATCACATAGGAAGACATCGTACAACAAATTGATAGGCAGGTAAGCAACCATTCATTTGGGAAATCGTATCTAATTTATCACATTTTGGTAATTCGACATCAGTAGGTTCTAGGTGATCCAATCATGGATCATGTACGCCTGAAATGGAAACCAACAGCTGTTATTTCTCAGTAGGTTTTAGGCAATCCAACATGAGTAGGTTTGACAAATTTCTGCTTGAGGATATTTATTCTGTGGTAATTTACTAATGCATACCTAGCTGCACTACAAGCACCGATTCTTGCAACGAACAGAATGCTAGTATAAGTACAGAATGCTAGTATAAGAACAGAATACTAGTAAAGTTGTGCTTTGGTTACACATAGAGCGTTACAACTGGTGGTGACACCAATGCTCGTTCGCTTCCCTTGTGTTAATGGTAACTGTAGCTGACTTCAATGGGCGCTGTATGACCGCAGCAGTCGATGCACCCCTAAACCCAAATAACCAACTAGCTGACTTCATTGTCTTCGAAGGTGTTGCAATGAATCTTCTGTCCTGGCTCTTCAATAAAGGCTGCAATGTATTCGTGAGTTGCCAGTCAATGTGGGCATGCATCTTGAACCAGTGATGGTGGTGGTTATTGGTTTTACGACACGTCGGCCGTCGAGTCATGTAGCGCCGCCAATCTCTCACTCCGATTTGCCGCCGGCGAAGAGTAACGACAGGTAAGACTCGAACCCACAATATTTCGATTGTGAGCCGGACATCTTACCCCTAGACTACTCTACCTGATGCCTACAACTACACGATGCGCATAGTTCGTAATTGATGCTTGCATCTGCGTACTTGATGCATACATATGCGTACTTGCAGCTTACATATGCGTGCTTCGTGCCTGCCTCTGCATACATGAGCCATTGCTCCTTCAAATGCAGCTATCCGAGTCAATTTGCATTAGTTTATGGGAACGCCGTGCTGTATGCTCCGCGTCGGATCATTGTGGTGCAACGGCGCGAGCGATGTGTGTCACGGACAAGAATCAATGGCGTTGCATAGGTTTCCTGGAAGTGCGACTAGCGCGCTGGAGGCACATTGCAGATGAGATTCATCAGCGCTAGGAGGGGTCATTGGGATAATTTTAATAATATGTGAGAATGATAATGCTGGATAATATTGGGTGTACGGACAGAGCTGAATGAGCATGGTCGAGTTCCGACGGGATATGTTCAGTGTCTTTTACATAAAATTTTGCTCGTGTCTTTGATTGTTCATGCTCGTGTCAACAACTCCAGGCAAACGAGTCATATTTTATCTGTGCTCTAGGTGAAATACTGCGCCAAAGGTCAATAATTTAGGGCCCCGGGTCAGTGCGCGTTCAGCTTCCTCTCCACGTAACTTAAAGCAACGTCTGGCCTACTTCGTCTATCTGCATATTTACGTCTGTGCAGAAATTGCCAGACTGGTGAATCACGAAGTGATTCATGTCACATTTGGATGTTATCATGAGTAGCAAAACCTTGTTCCATCATATCTCACTGTAGAAATTATATTCCATAGGTAGGTGCGGTCATATTATTTACGTTCATACAGGAGCATGCAATCCTCTAGGATAGGATGTATGCATAGGTGTACATCTCACAGTTTATGCGTTCCTCCGGCTGGCATGCAGGAGCTTCTTCACAGAGATCCGAAAACGCCTTCAACACATTGACAGACCACAACCGAAAACTACAACTTCGAACTATCTCTACTGTCGATCACGGACGCCGCGGCTTACATTGGAACATCATTCTACATAGTAAAGGTTCGCAGACAACTGAAGAAGGAGCGTGGTGTTCCTCCGGATGCACCAGCAATGAGTAAGGGAAAGCCTGTCCGGATAAGCATCAAAAACAGCGTGTTATCTCCTTTGCAAGTCCGATAACATAAAGAGGACGTGTCTGGGAACGAATTGGATTCGCTCATGGTCCATGATGAAGACGGATAAAATGCTGGATTGTAAAAGAGTCTCTTGTCGAGCAGCCCCCAAAAGGTTTATGCTCTTCTTAAAGCGACAACAATTTCTAGTTCTTTTTTTTAAAGAAAGATAGTTTGTTCCACATTCGCTAGTGTAGGCCCTCAGCACTGTGTGCTGGCTGGGACGGATGACACATCCAGTGCGTGCGTGTGCTCGCGGATGATCAAAATCAGAAGTTGCGCATATAGATGCACTTGGCATGAGCGGGCTTACATGCAAAGGCATCGTTGTGATTCCATGTCTTGGCAAAAGTGGTGTTCACCAATATTTAGAGGAGCTAAGCGTTATGAGCTTTTGCTCAGAAATCAGGTACAAACAGCGCGTATCAACAGACAGGTGCAATCTGGTGGAAGCAGTTTATCCTGGTGAAGGGCCTGTCTTGTCAATGAATACAGCAATTTAGTTCGTGACAAAAACACAGCTGTGCGGCACTGGCCGATCGAAAGTAATCCGGGGGTATGTGCCACCTCCTCAGTAGTTTTTTTTTCAGCCGATGGCGCCCTTCAGAGTAGAAGAGGTTCCGGAGAAATGGCGCCCCTGCAGAACCAAGTACCCTCCTCGATCACACTGTCTAAATCCGCCCCTGCCATGTGGCTGTCAGACAGGCTGAGTTTGCGAAAACACGGAAGGGTACCGTAGACGACGGCGCGCCGGTGTCCGCCCCCGCGCAAATCCCGCCATTGTCACGTTTCTATGGACTGCCGGTGTGTCGCCGCCAGTACGGCGCGCCGGGCCGCAGCCGCGGCTCTGTCATGTGACCCTCGGGTCGGCCGACCGCAGGTGGCGGCCAGATGTCCGACGCGCGCATTTACGGATTTCCGCGCGGGTCACGGGGAGGGTGGGTGGCGCGAGGTTGGCCGGGCACAGGTCGCCAGAGCTTTTTCTGGCCCCGGACCTGGGTCTGAGTGACCGGCTCCAAAGTGGAAGAGGCTGGCCGGAGCGCTCATGCACTCATGGGAGCGCATGAGTGCTTACCCATGAGTGCTGTTTCAATAAATAATCAAGAAATCATCAATAAATCAATAACTGAGGCGTAAATTGCACCACGCCATACCAGCGCTTGTCGGCTTCACCCTTGCCAGGTCGCGGGGTGAGAGGTGGTGAGAGCATCCGCTCTCACCCCTTGTGGCTTGTCTGCGACAACGGAAAATCGTCACGTGGTGGCGCTCACGAGCTCGGCGTACCTTTACGTTCCTGACTTTCGCATGCTTTCACAAAGATTGGAGTCGTGTTGTCAAAATTGCAATTGTTCATCGCATTTGGAAGCCAAAGGGAAACATTTTTGCCAAGCCATGCACTTTTCTACATCACTAAGTTGGCACAATGTATAATTTGCAGGTGTGTTTTGCCTATCCCAAGGAGAAATATTCAGATGACATGAAATTGGCTGATGAAAATGCTTCACAAACCCGAAATTTTGAAACATTTCAGATTAAACTGTTCTAACAAGCAGCTTGATGCGTAAAGTCATAAAGTCATAAAGTGTTAAGGCTTAATAAGGGCCACAAGGGCCCATCTGGGTCAAGCCTGTCTAGAAGATATTAGAAAGTACATGTTCACACCTATCAATTCCAAACCCATGCAATCCCTCCACCTGTGCCACCACAGCCAATCTCATCAGTATGACATCGCAAAGGAAGTTGCCAAATCCACTGCTAGGTACACCCCATATAGTACAACATAATACTAGCATAATGTTATACCCTATATAGCTAGTGAAAATACTCAATATCCCATGCATCACAAGTTAGAATTCAAAAACAACATTTTCCTGTCTAAAAAATTTATCCACCCTACTTTTAAAGACATTCAATGAGGGACTCCCCACTGCATCAGCAGGCAGCCTATTCCATTGGTCAACAACCCTTTGACTGAAGACCTGTTGTCGTTTAACTGTCCTGCACCTCATTTTGTCTAACCTGAATTGATGACCCCTATGGGATACTCTAAACTGCAGAGCATCATTCAAATTGACCTGATCTAGCCCTCTAACAATTTTGTACATTTCAATCATGTCTCCCCTTAATCTCCTATACTTGAGTGAGTACATATCTAATGCATTAAGCCTTTCTCCATATTCTAAGTTACTTAATCCACTGACGAGTCTAGTGGCTTTGCGCTGGACTCTTTCTAACATATCTATATCCTTTTCTAGGTAGGGGCTCCATGCTTGTACAGAGTACTCCAAGTGGGGCCGCACATATGCTAAGTACAGCTTTTTCATGACTTCCCTGCTCTTATATTTCACACTTCTATTAATGAGTCCCAGCATTCTGAGTGCCCTATTTCTAGCTGAGATACATTGTTTTTCTGCTTTAAGGTCTTTTGAGACCAACACACCTAAGTCCCTTTCCTCTTCAATAACATCCAGTTCCCTCCCTCCCATTTTATAACTGAATGTCTCGCCTGCAGACCCTATATGCATAACCTTACACTTATCATAGTTGAAAGTCATCTGCCATTGATCAGCCCACTCTTTTAGGTCGTCCAAATCTAGTTGAATATTACTAGATTGATCTCTGCTGTTAGCCACTCCTACCAGCTTGATGTCATCAGCAAATTTGAACACTCTATTCCTCAGCCCTACTTCAATGTTGTTCACAAAGATGATAAAGAGGAGGGGCCCTAGAACAGAGCCCTGTGGCACTCCACTCAGAACATCTTTCCAACCAGATTTACATCCATTCAATACTACCCTTTGTTTCCTTCCCTGCAACCATGCTTCAATCCAATGTAGAACTTTTCCTACAATCCCATGTTGTTGTAATTGATGAATTAACCTTCCATGTGGAACTTTATCAAAAGCTTTGCTAAAGTCCAAGTACACAACATCCATCCTGCTTTCATTGTCTACTTCTTTGGTAACATACTCAATGAACTCCAATAGGTTAGTTAAACAAGACCTTTGAGATCGAAATCCATGTTGAGTATCCCTTAAAAGGTTGTGCCTATCAAGATGAATCTGAACATTCTGTTTAACCAGCTTTTCTAGTACTTTGCAAACTAATGAGGTCAAACTGACTGGCCTGTAGTTTCCTACACTCTTCCTATTTCCCTTTTTGAAAATTGGTACTACACTTGCATTTCTCCAATCTTCAGGTACTTCTGAATACTCCATAGATCGCCTAAAAATGATACCTAGGGGAGTTGCTAAAGCTTTAGCACACTCTACTAAGATCCTAGCGTATATTTCATCTGGTCCGGAAGCTTTATTAGGTTTTATATTCTGCAACTGCTTCTCTACGGCTTCTGTAGTTATTGTAAGATCCTCCAGCATATCACCTGCCATGGCATGGCCTACAGATGTTCCTATTGTACCAGAATTATCTTTAGTGAAGACTGATGAGAATTGCTTGCTTAGGGATTCCACAATGTCGCAATCATCAACCACTATTTCCCCATCTACCTCCAGTGGTCCTACACTACACTTTTTAGCCTTAAATTTATAGAAGCTAAAGAATCTCTTAGCATTACCTGCTGAACATTCTCGAGCAAAGTTGATTTCAGCAAGTCTTTTAGATGCTCTAACACACCTCCTAACTTTATTTCTAGCTATTCTATATGATTCTAGGTTTAACCCAGAGTTAGTATCTTTTAGTTTCTTGAATGCTTGTTTCTTTGAGTCCAGTAATTGCTTAACTTCCCTAGTCAGCCACGAAGGGTGCTTAACCCTGTTTGATCTAATTTGCCTACTGGGAATGAACCTATCCTGACCCTGAAATAGCTTATCTTTTATCATTGTCCACATTTCATAAGCATCTAAGCCATTCAATATGACTTCCCAATTAATTTCACTTAGGAAGCTCCTGAACTCACTGTAATTCCCTTTTGTAAAATTCGGAATCAATGTTCTGTTGGTTGCTACCCTTCCAACATATAATGAGAAGCGTATAATGTTGTGATCACTATTACCAAAGGTCTCTCCTACGTTAACATTTTGCACAAAATTTTCCTCATTAGTAAGCACTAGATCTAATATTTTATTTTCCCTTGTAGGCTCGTGTATCATTTGAAAGAAGAAATTGTCCTCAAAACAAGCCATGAAACATCTTTCTGATTTGCTTACACCTATTGTTTTGTTTCCCAATCCTGCTATGTTGAAATCCCCCAACAAAATAGTTCTCTCCTGTACTCTCCTACTTATCTCTTCCTGCATCAGCCTGTCAGTGTTTTCATTCTGGTCTGGAGGTCTATAGAATGCCCCAATCCTAAATTTTGTTCCATTCTTCAGAATTATATCTAACCACAAAGATTCTACTCCTGCACTATGTACTCCATCCTCTATGGAATGACATTTCATTACTTGCCTAACATACAAGAGAATGCCACCTCCTATCCTTGCCTCTCTTTGATAGGCATGCATGTTGTAGCCTGTCAATTCAAATTCTTGCAAGTTGTCTCCAAACATGCTTTCGTTAACCCATGCTTCTGTTATGCACACCAAATCTAGCTGTTCAGACAACATATATGCATGCAGTTCCCCAATTTTGTTCCTAACACTTCTGGCATTGACATAAAAACATGATAAATTATTCCTTCCATTGCTTGCTATGCTTCTCTCTTTATCAGCTACATCCCCCCATGTCCTGCCTAGTTTCCCTGTTTCCTGTTGAGAGCCTCCTCATACCTATTGCTGAGCAATTCCACTCCTCTCTTGCTCAGATGTAATCCATCTAAAGCAAACATCTCCGTCCTCCCCCAAAACTCCCCCCACAAATCCAAGAACTGCACCCCAAGCTCCTTACAAATCTTGGCCACCCTGGTATTGAGCCCAATGGCCCTCGAATACCACTCCATGCTTGCATGGACCATAGGGAGGATGGATGTCACCACTCCTCTTTTCCTACTTCCTGCTAAACTACCTATCAAAGCCCTATAGGCTTTCATTGTTTCCTCTGTATTATTTTTTCCTACATCGTTCACTCCAACCTGCACAATTACCGTTGCACCCTCTCCACTTCCCATCATTACTCCCTCCAGCCTATCCCTAACATCTTTCACCTGCGCTCCCGGGTAGCAAACACGCATCCGTCTGCTGGGGTTCTTACTACAAAATGTTCGATCCATGTACCGAACCCTGGAATCCCCTACGACTAAAACCTCTCTCTCTCCATCTCTATCTTCAGCCATCTGGTCATCCCCACCTCCGTCCCTCTCATCATTACCTTCCCTCTCCTCCAGTGCCTCAAACCTATTTTTAATTGGGACGCCCATGTCCACCTTCCTTAGCGCCAGTCGGGTGCTATGGCGCCTTGCCACCTTCCAACTGCCACCATCCCGGACCAAGCCATCCGAACTCCCATCAGTCCTCCGCTCGGGCACCCGAGTTGCCTGGCTGGCACCTCCCATGATGGGTCCCGCCACCAAACACTTCAAGCGCTCCACCTCCCCCGTTAACATATCTAACCTCTTACTCAAGTCCCCAATGATTCCCACACACTTACAATTCCCACAGTCTCCTTCCATTTTTGTTGTTTTTTTTTTCTTTCTACTCTTAGTACTAAGTCTAGGTACTGTAAGCTTGTAAGCCTACAAGTATCTACTGTAATATATCTACAGTAATACAGTAATATAGCCTATAAGTATCTACAATACACTATAATCCCGTATAATTACACTAGATATGAAGATACCTACTCTAATTTATGCCCACTATTTTAGTCCTAAAATCTATCTTAAACTTACACACCAATTTGACACAAACTTATTCACTACAGAAGCCTACACTATAGAATTATACACTCTAGATGTCTAATCTAATTGTCTTCCACACAAGTAGACAACTATATAAATATCCCTTTGATATCACTTATGGCTAGACAGAAAAATGAACAGTCACAGCACTTATGAATACCCCCAACTTACTACTAATTAAACTATCTTAAACTTAAACTTAAACTACTTAAACTACTACAGAAATCGAAGAGTCGAGAACACGCCGAAGCCACGAGGCCTCCCTTTTGGCGCACAAGATGGCGTCCTGCGGCGTCGCTAGGTTAATATAGTATAGTTTGCGTGCTACGAAAATGCTTATAAGATAAAACCTAATGAAATATAATAAGAGAAGTAATTGCTAAACACCTATCCACAGCTTAGACTAGAGTACTGCCCTGTTCTGCAACGACTTATCTGTAAACCTGGAGCTCCAAGGAACGTCCTCCCACCGTGACACCTGGCGGCAAACTTATTCCATTGGTCAACAACCCTTTGACTGAAGACCTGTTGTCGTTTAACTGTCCTGCACCTCATTTTGTCTAACCTGAATTGATGACCCCTATGGGATACTCTAAACTGCAGAGCATCATTCAAATTGACCTGATCTAGCCCTCTAACAATTTTGTACATTTCAATCATGTCTCCCCTTAGTCTCCTATACTTGAGTGAGTACATATCTAATGCATTAAGCCTTTCTCCATATTCTAAGTTACTTAATCCACTGACGAGTCTAGTGGCTTTGCGCTGGACTCTTTCTAACATATCTATATCCTTTTCTAGGTAGGGGCTCCATGCTTGTACAGAGTACTCCAAGTGGGGCCGCACATATGCTAAGTACAGCTTTTTCATGACTTCCCTGCTCTTATATTTCACACTTCTATTAATGAGTCCCAGCATTCTGAGTGCCCTATTTCTAGCTGAGATACATTGTTTTTCTGCTTTAAGGTCTTTTGAGACCAACACACCTAAGTCCCTTTCCTCTTCAATAACATCCAGTTCCCTCCCTCCCATTGTATAACTGAATGTCTCGCCTGCAGACCCTATATGCATAACCTTACACTTATCATAGTTGAAAGTCATCTGCCATTGATCAGCCCACTCTTTTAGGTCGTCCAAATCTAGTTGAATATTACTAGATTGATCTCTGCTGTTAGCCACTCCTACCAGCTTGATGTCATCAGCAAATTTGAACACTCTATTCCTCAGCCCTACTTCAATGTTGTTCACAAAGATGATAAAGAGGAGGGGCCCTAGAACAGAGCCCTGTGGCACTCCACTCAGAACATCTTTCCAACCAGATTTACATCCATTCAATACTACCCTTTGTTTCCTTCCCTGCAACCATGCTTCAATCCAATGTAGAACTTTTCCTACAATCCCATGTTGTTGTAATTGATGAATTAACCTTCCATGTGGAACTTTATCAAAAGCTTTGCTAAAGTCCAAGTACACAACATCCATCCTGCTTTCATTGTCTACTTCTTTGGTAACATACTCAATGAACTCCAATAGGTTAGTTAAACAAGACCTTTGAGATCGAAATCCATGTTGAGTATCCCTTAAAAGGTTGTGCCTATCAAGATGAATCTGAACATTCTGTTTAACCAGCTTTTCTAGTACTTTGCAAACTAATGAGGTCAAACTGACTGGCCTGTAGTTTCCTACACTCTTCCTATTTCCCTTTTTGAAAATTGGTACTACACTTGCATTTCTCCAATCTTCAGGTACTTCTGAATACTCCATAGATCGCCTGAAAATGATACCTAGGGGAGTTGCTAAAGCTTTAGCACACTCTACTAAGATCCTAGCGTATATTTCATCTGGTCCGGAAGCTTTATTAGGTTTTATATTCTGCAACTGCTTCTCTACGGCTTCTGTAGTTATTGTAAGATCCTCCAGCATATCACCTGCCATGGCATGGCCTACAGATGTTCCTATTGTACCAGAATTATCTTTAGTGAAGACTGATGAGAATTGCTTGCTTTGGGATTCCCCCACTCTCACAAAAAAACCCCCCTATCCCCCCCACCCCCCCCCGCCGACCCACCCCACACTTTTTTTATTTATAAAAGTCATAAAGTCATAAAGTCATAAAGTGTTAAGGCTTAATAAGGGCCACAAGGGCCCATCTGGGTCAAGCCTGTCTAGAAGATATTAGAAAGTACATGTTCACACCTATCAATTCCAAACCCATGCAATCCCTCCACCTGTGCCACCACAGCCAATCTCATCAGTATGACATCGCAAAGGAAGTTGCCAAATCCACTGCTAGGTACACCCCATATAGTACAACATAATACTAGCATAATGTTATACCCTATATAGCTAGTGAAAATACTCAATATCCCATGCATCACAAGTTAGAATTCAAAAACAACATTTTCCTGTCTAAAAAATTTATCCACCCTACTTTTAAAGACATTCAATGAGGGACTCCCCACTGCATCAGCAGGCAGCCTATTCCATTGGTCAACAACCCTTTGACTGAAGACCTGTTGTCGTTTAACTGTCCTGCACCTCATTTTGTCTAACCTGAATTGATGACCCCTATGGGATACTCTAAACTGCAGAGCATCATTCAAATTGACCTGATCTAGCCCTCTAACAATTTTGTACATTTCAATCATGTCTCCCCTTAATCTCCTATACTTGAGTGAGTACATATCTAATGCATTAAGCCTTTCTCCATATTCTAAGTTACTTAATCCACTGACGAGTCTAGTGGCTTTGCGCTGGACTCTTTCTAACATATCTATATCCTTTTCTAGGTAGGGGCTCCATGCTTGTACAGAGTACTCCAAGTGGGGCCGCACATATGCTAAGTACAGCTTTTTCATGACTTCCCTGCTCTTATATTTCACACTTCTATTAATGAGTCCCAGCATTCTGAGTGCCCTATTTCTAGCTGAGATACATTGTTTTTCTGCTTTAAGGTCTTTTGAGACCAACACACCTAAGTCCCTTTCCTCTTCAATAACATCCAGTTCCCTCCCTCCCATTTTATAACTGAATGTCTCGCCTGCAGACCCTATATGCATAACCTTACACTTATCATAGTTGAAAGTCATCTGCCATTGATCAGCCCACTCTTTTAGGTCGTCCAAATCTAGTTGAATATTACTAGATTGATCTCTGCTGTTAGCCACTCCTACCAGCTTGATGTCATCAGCAAATTTGAACACTCTATTCCTCAGCCCTACTTCAATGTTGTTCACAAAGATGATAAAGAGGAGGGGCCCTAGAACAGAGCCCTGTGGCACTCCACTCAGAACATCTTTCCAACCAGATTTACATCCATTCAATACTACCCTTTGTTTCCTTCCCTGCAACCATGCTTCAATCCAATGTAGAACTTTTCCTACAATCCCATGTTGTTGTAATTGATGAATTAACCTTCCATGTGGAACTTTATCAAAAGCTTTGCTAAAGTCCAAGTACACAACATCCATCCTGCTTTCATTGTCTACTTCTTTGGTAACATACTCAATGAACTCCAATAGGTTAGTTAAACAAGACCTTTGAGATCGAAATCCATGTTGAGTATCCCTTAAAAGGTTGTGCCTATCAAGATGAATCTGAACATTCTGTTTAACCAGCTTTTCTAGTACTTTGCAAACTAATGAGGTCAAACTGACTGGCCTGTAGTTTCCTACACTCTTCCTATTTCCCTTTTTGAAAATTGGTACTACACTTGCATTTCTCCAATCTTCAGGTACTTCTGAATACTCCATAGATCGCCTAAAAATGATACCTAGGGGAGTTGCTAAAGCTTTAGCACACTCTACTAAGATCCTAGCGTATATTTCATCTGGTCCGGAAGCTTTATTAGGTTTTATATTCTGCAACTGCTTCTCTACGGCTTCTGTAGTTATTGTAAGATCCTCCAGCATATCACCTGCCATGGCATGGCCTACAGATGTTCCTATTGTACCAGAATTATCTTTAGTGAAGACTGATGAGAATTGCTTGCTTAGGGATTCCACAATGTCGCAATCATCAACCACTATTTCCCCATCTACCTCCAGTGGTCCTACACTACACTTTTTAGCCTTAAATTTATAGAAGCTAAAGAATCTCTTAGCATTACCTGCTGAACATTCTCGAGCAAAGTTGATTTCAGCAAGTCTTTTAGATGCTCTAACACACCTCCTAACTTTATTTCTAGCTATTCTATATGATTCTAGGTTTAACCCAGAGTTAGTATCTTTTAGTTTCTTGAATGCTTGTTTCTTTGAGTCCAGTAATTGCTTAACTTCCCTAGTCAGCCACGAAGGGTGCTTAACCCTGTTTGATCTAATTTGCCTACTGGGAATGAACCTATCCTGACCCTGAAATAGCTTATCTTTTATCATTGTCCACATTTCATAAGCATCTAAGCCATTCAATATGACTTCCCAATTAATTTCACTTAGGAAGCTCCTGAACTCACTGTAATTCCCTTTTGTAAAATTCGGAATCAATGTTCTGTTGGTTGCTACCCTTCCAACATATAATGAGAAGCGTATAATGTTGTGATCACTATTACCAAAGGTCTCTCCTACGTTAACATTTTGCACAAAATTTTCCTCATTAGTAAGCACTAGATCTAATATTTTATTTTCCCTTGTAGGCTCGTGTATCATTTGAAAGAAGAAATTGTCCTCAAAACAAGCCATGAAACATCTTTCTGATTTGCTTACACCTATTGTTTTGTTTCCCAATCCTGCTATGTTGAAATCCCCCAACAAAATAGTTCTCTCCTGTACTCTCCTACTTATCTCTTCCTGCATCAGCCTGTCAGTGTTTTCATTCTGGTCTGGAGGTCTATAGAATGCCCCAATCCTAAATTTTGTTCCATTCTTCAGAATTATATCTAACCACAAAGATTCTACTCCTGCACTATGTACTCCATCCTCTATGGAATGACATTTCATTACTTGCCTAACATACAAGAGAATGCCACCTCCTATCCTTGCCTCTCTTTGATAGGCATGCATGTTGTAGCCTGTCAATTCAAATTCTTGCAAGTTGTCTCCAAACATGCTTTCGTTAACCCATGCTTCTGTTATGCACACCAAATCTAGCTGTTCAGACAACATATATGCATGCAGTTCCCCAATTTTGTTCCTAACACTTCTGGCATTGACATAAAAACATGATAAATTATTCCTTCCATTGCTTGCTATGCTTCTCTCTTTATCAGCTACATCCCCCCATGTCCTGCCTAGTTTCCCTGTTTCCTGTTGAGAGCCTCCTCATACCTATTGCTGAGCAATTCCACTCCTCTCTTGCTCAGATGTAATCCATCTAAAGCAAACATCTCCGTCCTCCCCCAAAACTCCCCCCACAAATCCAAGAACTGCACCCCAAGCTCCTTACAAATCTTGGCCACCCTGGTATTGAGCCCAATGGCCCTCGAATACCACTCCATGCTTGCATGGACCATAGGGAGGATGGATGTCACCACTCCTCTTTTCCTACTTCCTGCTAAACTACCTATCAAAGCCCTATAGGCTTTCATTGTTTCCTCTGTATTATTTTTTCCTACATCGTTCACTCCAACCTGCACAATTACCGTTGCACCCTCTCCACTTCCCATCATTACTCCCTCCAGCCTATCCCTAACATCTTTCACCTGCGCTCCCGGGTAGCAAACACGCATCCGTCTGCTGGGGTTCTTACTACAAAATGTTCGATCCATGTACCGAACCCTGGAATCCCCTACGACTAAAACCTCTCTCTCTCCATCTCTATCTTCAGCCATCTGGTCATCCCCACCTCCGTCCCTCTCATCATTACCTTCCCTCTCCTCCAGTGCCTCAAACCTATTTTTAATTGGGACGCCCATGTCCACCTTCCTTAGCGCCAGTCGGGTGCTATGGCGCCTTGCCACCTTCCAACTGCCACCATCCCGGACCAAGCCATCCGAACTCCCATCAGTCCTCCGCTCGGGCACCCGAGTTGCCTGGCTGGCACCTCCCATGATGGGTCCCGCCACCAAACACTTCAAGCGCTCCACCTCCCCCGTTAACATATCTAACCTCTTACTCAAGTCCCCAATGATTCCCACACACTTACAATTCCCACAGTCTCCTTCCATTTTTGTTGTTGTTTTTTTTTTTTCTTTCTACTCTTAGTACTAAGTCTAGGTACTGTAAGCTTGTAAGCCTACAAGTATCTACTGTAATATATCTACAGTAATACAGTAATATAGCCTATAAGTATCTACAATACACTATAATCCCGTATAATTACACTAGATATGAAGATACCTACTCTAATTTATGCCCACTATTTTAGTCCTAAAATCTATCTTAAACTTACACACCAATTTGACACAAACTTATTCACTACAGAAGCCTACACTATAGAATTATACACTCTAGATGTCTAATCTAATTGTCTTCCACACAAGTAGACAACTATATAAATATCCCTTTGATATCACTTATGGCTAGACAGAAAAATGAACAGTCACAGCACTTATGAATACCCCCAACTTACTACTAATTAAACTATCTTAAACTTAAACTTAAACTACTTAAACTACTACAGAAATCGAAGAGTCGAGAACACGCCGAAGCCACGAGGCCTCCCTTTTGGCGCACAAGATGGCGTCCTGCGGCGTCGCTAGGTTAATATAGTATAGTTTGCGTGCTACGAAAATGCTTATAAGATAAAACCTAATGAAATATAATAAGAGAAGTAATTGCTAAACACCTATCCACAGCTTAGACTAGAGTACTGCCCTGTTCTGCAACGACTTATCTGTAAACCTGGAGCTCCAAGGAACGTCCTCCCACCGTGACACCTGGCGGCAAACTCTTGTTTCTTTGAGTCCAGTAATTGCTTAACTTCCCTAGTCAGCCACGAAGGGTGCTTAACCCTGTTTGATCTAATTTGCCTACTGGGAATGAACCTATCCTGACCCTGAAATAGCTTATCTTTTATCATTGTCCACATTTCATAAGCATCTAAGCCATTCAATATGACTTCCCAATTAATTTCACTTAGGAAGCTCCTGAACTCACTGTAATTCCATTTTGTAAAATTCGGAATCAATGTTCTGTTGGTTGCTACCCTTCCAACATATAATGAGAAGCGTATAATGTTGTGATCACTATTACCAAAGGTCTCTCCTACGTTAACATTTTGCACAAAATTTTCCTCATTAGTAAGCACTAGATCTAATATTTTATTTTCCCTTGTAGGCTCGTGTATCATTTGAAAGAAGAAATTGTCCTCAAAACAAGCCATGAAACATCTTTCTGATTTGCTTACACCTATTGTTTTGTTTCCCAATCCTGCTATGTTGAAATCCCCCAACAAAATAGTTCTCTCCCTGTACTCTCCTACTTATCTCTTCCTGCATCAGCCTGTCAGTGTTTTCATTCTGGTCTGGAGGTCTATAGAATGCCCCAATCCTAAATTTTGTTCCATTCTTCAGAATTATATCTAACCACAAAGATTCTACTCCTGCACTATGTACTCCATCCTCTATGGAATGACATTTCATTACTTGCCTAACATACAAGAGAATGCCACCTCCTATCCTTGCCTCTCTTTGATAGGCATGCATGTTGTAGCCTGTCAATTCAAATTCTTGCAAGTTGTCTCCAAACATGCTTTCGTTAACCCATGCTTCTGTTATGCACACCAAATCTAGCTGTTCAGACAACATATATGCATGCAGTTCCCCAATTTTGTTCCTAACACTTCTGGCATTGACATAAAAACATGATAAATTATTCCTTCCATTGCTTGCTATGCTTCTCTCTTTATCAGCTACATCCCCCCATGTCCTGCCTAGTTTCCCTGTTTCCTGTTGAGAGCCTCCTCATACCTATTGCTGAGCAATTCCACTCCTCTCTTGCTCAGATGTAATCCATCTAAAGCAAACATCTCCGTCCTCCCCCAAAACTCCCCCCACAAATCCAAGAACTGCACCCCAAGCTCCTTACAAATGTTGGCCACCCTGGTATTGAGCCCAATGGCCCTCGAATACCACTCCATGCTTGCATGGACCATAGGGAGGATGGATGTCACCACTCCTCTTTTCCTACTTCCTGCTAAACTACCTATCAAAGCCCTATAGGCTTTCATTGTTTCCTCTGTGTTATTTTTTCCTACATCGTTAACTCCAACCTGCACAATTACCGTTGCACCCTCTCCACTTCCCCTCATTACTCCCTCCAGCCTATCCCTAACATCTTTCACCTGCGCTCCCGGGTAGCAAACACGCATCCGTCTGCTGGGGTTCTTGCTACAAAATGTTCGATCCATGTACCGAACCCTGGAATCCCCTATGACTAAAACCTCTCTCTCTCCATCTCTAACTTCAGCCATCTGGTCATCCCCACCTCCGTCCCTCTCATCATTACCTTCCCTCTCCTCCAGTGCATCAAACCTATTTTTAATTGGGACGCCCATGTCCACCTTCCTTAGCGCCAGTCGGGTGCTATGGCGCCTTGCCACCTTCCAACTGCCACCATCCCGGACCAAGCCATCCGAACTCCCATCAGTCCTCCGCTCGGGCACCCGAGTTGCCTGGCTGGCACCTCCCATGATGGGTCCCGCCACCAAACACTTCAAGCGCTCCACCTCCCCCATTAACATATCTAACCTCTTACTCAAGTCCCCAATGATTCCCACACACTTACAATTCCCACAGTCTCCTTCCATTTTTGTTGTTTTTTTCTTTTTTTCTTTCTACTCTTAGTACTAAGTCTAGTTACTGTAAGCTTGTAAGCCTACAAGTATCTACTGTAATATATCTACAGTAATACAGTAATATAGCCTATAAGTATCTACAATACACTATAATCCCGTATAATTACACTAGATATGAAGATGGTGTTTGCTACCCGGGAGCGCAGGTGAAAGATGTTAGGGATAGGCTGGAGGGAGTAATGAGGGGAAGTGGAGAGGGTGCAACGGTAATTGTGCAGGTTGGAGTGAACGATGTAGGAAAAATAATACAGAGGAAACAATGAAAGCCTATAGGGCTTTGATAGGTAGTTTAGCAGGAAGTAGGAAAAGAGGGAGTGGTGACATCCATCCTCCCTATGGTCCATGCAAGCATGGAGTGGTATTCGAGGGCCATTGGGCTCAATACCAGGGTGGCCAAGATTTGTAAGGAGCTTGGGGTGCAGTTCTTGGATTTGTGGGGGAGTTTTGGGGAGGACGGAGATGTTTGCTTTAGATGGATTACATCTGAGCAAGAGAGGAGTGGAATTGCTCAGCAATAGGTATGAGGAGGCTCTCAACAGGAAACAGGGAAACTAGGCAGGACATGGGGGATGTAGCTGATAAAGAGAGAAGCATAGCAAGCAATGGAAGGAATAATTTATCATGTTTTTATGTCAATGCCAGAAGTGTTAGGAACAAAATTGGGGAACTGCATGCATATATGTTGTCTGAACAGCTAGATTTGGTGTGCATAACAGAAGCATGGGTTAACGAAAGCATGTTTGGAGACAACTTGCAAGAATTTGAATTGACAGGCTACAACATGCATGCCTATCAAAGAGAGGCAAGGATAGGAGGTGGCATTCTCTTGTATGTTAGGCAAGTAATGAAATGTCATTCCATAGAGGATGGAGTACATAGTGCAGGAGTAGAATCTTTGTGGTTAGATATAATTCTGAAGAATGGAACAAAATTTAGGATTGGGGCATTCTATAGACCTCCAGACCAGAATGAAAACACTGACAGGCTGATGCAGGAAGAGATAAGTAGGAGAGTACAGGAGAGAACTATTTTGTTGGGGGATTTCAACATAGCAGGATTGGGAAACAAAACAATAGGTGTAAGCAAATCAGAAAGATGTTTCATGGCTTGTTTTGAGGACAATTTCTTCTTTCAAATGATACACGAGCCTACAAGGGAAAATAAAATATTAGATCTAGTGCTTACTAATGAGGAAAATTTTGTGCAAAATGTTAACGTAGGAGAGACCTTTGGTAATAGTGATCACAACATTATACGCTTCTCATTATATGTTGGAAGGGTAGCAACCAACAGAACATTGATTCCGAATTTTACAAAAGGGAATTACAGTGAGTTCAGGAGCTTCCTATGAAATTAATTGGGAAGTCATATTGAATGGCTTAGATGCTTATGAAATGTGGACAATGATAAAAGATAAGCTATTTCAGGGTCAGGATAG
Organism: Imbricaverruca yamaguchii; assembly: GCA_034440575.1. Lineage (NCBI taxonomy): Eukaryota > Metazoa > Arthropoda > Thecostraca > Neoverrucidae > Imbricaverruca > Imbricaverruca yamaguchii. The sequence goes on from JAOTOL010001564.1 coordinate 55,729, forward strand.
GTTCATTCCCAGTAGGCAAATTAGATCAAACAGGGTTAAGCACCCTTCGTGGCTGACTAGGGAAGTTAAGCAATTACTGGACTCAAAGAAACAAGCATTCAAGAAACTAAAAGATACTAACTCTGGGTTAAACCTAGAATCATATAGAATAGCTAGAAATAAAGTTAGGAGGTGTGTTAGAGCATCTAAAAGACTTGCTGAAATCAACTTTGCTCGAGAATGTTCAGCAGGTAATGCTAAGAGATTCTTTAGCTTCTATAAATTTAAGGCTAAAAAGTGTAGTGTAGGACCACTGGAGGTAGATGGGGAAATAGTGGTTGATGATTGCGACATTGTGGAATCCCTAAGCAAGCAATTCTCATCAGTCTTCACTAAAGATAATTCTGGTACAATAGGAACATCTGTAGGCCATGCCATGGCAGGTGATATGCTGAGGATCTTACAATAACTACAGAAGCCGTAGAGAAGCAGTTGCAGAATATAAAACCTAATAAAGCTTCCGGACCAGATGAAATATATGCTAGGATCTTAGTAGAGTGTGCTAAAGCTTTAGCAACTCCCTAGGTATCATTTTTAGGCGATCTATGGAGTATTCAGAAGTACCTGAAGATTGGAGAAATGCAAGTGTAGTACCAATTTTCAAAAAGGGAAATAGGAAGAGTGTAGGAAACTACAGGCCAGTCAGTTTGACCCTCATTAGTTTGCAAAGTACTAGAAAAGCTGGTTAAACAGAATGTTCAGATTCATCTTGATAGGCACAACCTTTTAAGGGATACTCAACATGGATTTCGATCTCAAAGGTCTTGTTTAACTAACCTATTGGAGTTCATTGAGTATGTTACCAAAGAAGTAGACAATGAAAGCAGGATGGATGTTGTGTACTTGGACTTTAGCAAAGCTTTTGATAAAGTTCCACATGGAAGGTTAATTCATCAATTACAACAACATGGGATTGTAGGAAAAGTTCTACATTGGATTGAAGCATGGTTGCAGGGAAGGAAACAAAGGGTAGTATTGAATGGATGTAAATCTGGTTGGAAAGATGTTCTGAGTGGAGTGCCACAGGGCTCTGTTCTAGGGCCCCTCCTCTTTATCATCTTGTGAACAACATTGAAGTAGGGCTGAGGAATAGAGTGTTCAAATTTGCTGATGACATCAAGCTGGTAGGAGTGGCTAACAGCAGAGATCAATCTAGTAATATTCAACTAGATTTGGACGACCTAAAAGAGTGGGCTGATCAATGGCAGATGACTTTCAACTATGATAAGTGTAAGGTTATGCATATAGGGTCTGCAGGCGAGACATTCAGTTATAAAATGGGAGGGAGGGAACTGGATGTTATTGAAGAGGAAAGGGACTTAGGTGTGTTGGTCTCAAAAGACCTTAAAGCAGAAAAACAATGTATCTCAGCTAGAAATAGGGCACTCAGAATGCTGGGACTCATTAATAGAAGTGTGAAATATAAGAGCAGGGAAGTCATGAAAAAGCTGTACTTAGATATGTGCGGCCCCACTTGGAGTACTCTGTACAAGCATGGAGCCCCTACCTAGAAAAGGATATAGATATGTTAGGAAAGAGTCCAGCGCAAAGCCACTAGACTCGTCAGTGGATTAAGTAACTTAGAATATGGAGAAAGGCTTAATGCATTAGATATGTACTCACCAAGTATAGGAGATTAAGGGAGACATGATTGAAATGGGGCTGGCGGGGGTCCCTCATTGAATGTCTTTAGTAGATATGAAGATACCTACTGTAATTTATGCCCCTATTTTAGTCCTAAAATCTATCTTAAACTTACACACCAATTTGACACAAACTTATTCACTACAGAAGCCTACACTATAGAATTATACACTCTAGAATTACACACTACAGAGCTCACACCACACAAATATACACCACTGAATCAAACACTGTAGTACCCGTCCACAACACCCAACAATCCTGCAGTTACACTAGGATATGAAGATATACCTAGTGTAATGCTATGCCTACTATCTTAGTCTTAGAATCTATCTTAAACTTAAACACCAAATTGACACAGCCAACACCCTTAGAACTTAACAAAATGGCGCTGGGCAGCCTCCCTGGGTTAATATAGCCTAATTTGCTGGTCAAAAATACTTATTTGATAAAAACTGTTGAAATATATGCTCAGAAGCAACCGCTAAATATCTATACACAATTTATCCCAGTACACCGTCCTTTTCCGCAACACTTAGCTCGTATGTAGTAGCCCCACCAAACACGTGTTTCCTCCTCAACGCCTGGAGGCAGACTGCAGGAAAGCTTTCTACCGATCAGGAACCCTGCCACATTCTCAGCAACTGGAGCTTGATAAAGTGATTTGTGATGAAATCAGTAGAAACTTTCGGAGGAAGTGCCTGATTCTTGGTGACTTTAATCTACAGAGATATGAAAATGTTATTGTTGGCTCCCATCATGCAAATGTTTAGGAAATGCCTTGAAGAGGACCTGTTCTTACACCAATTTGTAACGGAACCTATCAGGCATGACTCATTCTTTGACCGTGTATTCTCGGATTTAACACGCGCACTGGGGGGGGGGGGGGCGAAATCTGCTCACCCCTCCGGTTTTTCGTAGATAACTCCAGATTTTACCGGCCGATATACGCCATTTTTTGTGTACCTCCCCATAAATGACCGGCGTGATGTTTGAAGTAAGAAGAATGAAAATGAACCGATAATTATTCGAGTTAGGTGTCGCTAAAGTCAAAACATTTTCTCAGCGCCAGATCACGAATATCGGCGCTGATGCGCTTCCCGTATATTAGCAAAAAGGAAGTGTTCTTGGCAAAACTAGCGACTTGTTTGATGTACATTGCCAAGCTACATTATTCCAGAGTCATGTCAAGTCACCGAGGTCAAGTCAGGTCAAGTTCATAACAGGTTAACACACGCCCTTGTGGGGGTATGGCGAAATCCGCCAATCCTTCAGATTGTTCGTACATAACTCCATATTGTACCAGCAATACACGCCAAATTTATCGCGTACCTGCTTAGAAATGACTGGCGCATTGTTTAAAGCATGAGAAATGAAAATCGGCCGAGAAGATTTCAAGTTAGGGGCCGTTAAAGTAAAAACAATTCGCAGCGCCAGACCACAAAAATCGGCGCTGATGCGCTTCCCGTATATTGGCAATAGGGAAGTGTTCTTGACAACACCAGCGACTTGTTTGATGCATATTGTTATGCTATGTAACTTAAAATTCATGTTTGGTCGCCGAGGTCAAGTCAGGTCAAGTTCATCATAGGCTAATGGAACCAAACTTGGTCAACTGGAATGTGTCATAAATGCAAATGACTGTCATGCGATGATGTCACTTTACATGTTACTCCCTGTACATCCCGAAATATACTGTTTGTCATTGTGTGCCTTAGAGTTTCCATACTTTATTGATGTATTTCACTCCTTTCTTTGCGAAGCCGATTGTGCCGAACCGCCCAACGGAGCAGTCGGGATGGAAGCTCGGTTTCGGTAACTGGAGCAGGTAATGACCTAATAAAGTGCTCATATATAGGTGACCTGAGATTAAATGGCGGATCTGACATCTGCATTGCATCATTAGTAAAGTCCAAAACATCATTAATACCAATTTTGGAGCATTTAAACACAACCACAGCGATCCATAACAATGACAAGCCAAGCCACGCAATACCATAAAATTTTGTTATTTTGACCTCATTTGGCCTTGAATGTATTGACCTAAGTTCATGAACTTTACACAAAATAGAGTTCACTATCGTGCCCATCCACCCTGTGAATTTCGTTGCTCTAGCCTCCATAGGAGCTGAGATCTTAGGGGGCGGAATCCGCCCCCCCCCTCCTCCAGTGCACGTTATTTTCAGAGGCCCTCCAGGGCGCGTGTTAAGTGATTTGGTTCAAGACTTGACTGTAGGAGAAACACTGGGAAGAAGTGACCATATTATAGTTAGATTCAAAGCAAATGCAGTGGAAATTATTAAGGACAACTTGGTAAAGTTTCCAAATTTCAACAGAGCAGAATTTGACTGCATGAGAGCGGCTTTAAGCGCCATAAGATGGGAAGAAGAATTCTCCAATTTAAATGACAGTGAAATGTGGGAAAAGTTCAAATCTTACTTGAAGGAAATTCAGACTAGACATGTCCCCCAAAAGCAAAGACTCAAACGAAGGATAGGAATGCCAGCATAGCTTACACCAGAATTGATAAAAGCAATTAAGGCTAAGAAAGCTGCATTTAGAGTGCTTAAGGAAGCTTCAAATATCGTAAATCTAAAGGCGTATCGAAAAGCTAGGGACGCTGTGAAACAAAAAACCAGAACAGCAAAGCGAGCAAAACAATCGGATTTAGCTAGGAACTGTAATGGGTACAGCAAAAAGTTTTTAGTTTCTACAAGCTGAGTAAAGCTTCTAGCACAATTGGTCCACTGGAAGTAGATGGGACTATATTGGGTGAGGATATTGAGATGGTTGAGGAGCTGAGCAAGCAGTTTAAATCAGTGTTTACATTGGGAGATATGACCAATCTGCCAACCGTACACCATAGTCCAGTGACATGTGATCGGATAAATGGTGTCGATTTCATTGATAGTGATGTTGTTTTCATCATATCAGGGAAATAAAGCCAAACAAGGCAGCAGGACCTGATGAAATGTATGGTAGGGTATTGCGGGAAGCTGAAAAGGAACTGGCATTTCCACTTAGTATAATATTTTGTAGATCTGTTTCACGAAATGAAATTCCAACAATTTGGAAAAGGGCAAATGTAGTTCCCATTTTCAAGAGAGGAGAAAGAGGGAAAGTTGAATACTATACGCCAGTAAGTTTCACATCTCTAATCTGCAAGGCACTCGAATAAATTATCAAGGATGGAATAGTTAGTTATCTGGAAGGAAACGGATTGATTCAAGATACTCAACATGGGTTTAGGGAAAGGCGATCATGCCTCACAAATCTCTTGGACTTTTTGAACTTCGCCAAGAACAATTTGATCAGGGAAATCGGGTTGATGTAGCATATCTTGACTTTAGTAAGGCCTTTGACAAGGTACCCCATACACGGTTAATGATACAGCTTCAGGACCATGGTATTGCAGGTAGCATCTTAAAATGGATAGAGTTGTACCTTTCAGACAGACAACAAAGAGTGATGCTAAATGGTAGAAAGTCATCATGACAAAATGTTTTTAGTGGAGCCCCCAGGGGTCAGTACTGGGCCACTACTGCTCATTATATTTCTAAATAACATTGAAAGCGGCCTAAGGAGCAAAGTTTTGAAATTTCCGGATGATTTGAAGGTCTTTAGGGCAATAACAGGTCAAAATGAGCATATCTCGCTGCAAAAAGACTTAGACGAACTTGTGAATTGTTCCGAAGAATGGCAAATGAAATTAAATTTTGATAAGTGCAAAATCATGCATGTAGGTAAGCAGCATATGAAGGCTCCATACTTGATGGGTGGCCAAGTGCTGTCAGTGACTCAACAAGAGAAGGATTTAGGTGTTATCCTAAACACAAAATTGGGGCATCAGAACAGACCAAGGAAGCCAGGAAAAAGGCACTGAGAATGTTCGGGGCAATAAATAGGAATGTCATACAGAAGTCAGGAAGTCATCAAGAAGCTTTACTGTGGAGCTTTACTCGGAAAACTGGAACCAGCTGCCAGAAACCATTGTAAGTAGCAGCACATTGAACGTATTTAAAAACAGCATAGACAATCATTATAAGAATAGAGGGCTTGCTTTTCAGTATTACAGGAAGGGCTGATGGACGGATTTGGTGAGCAACTGGCTGAGTGTACACAGTGCAACCAAGAAGTGCCCTTGTGGCTCATAGTTGCACTAATCTTCTATGCCTTTATGTCTTTATGATTCCAAAACACTTGGAATGTTTGGAACCGCCAAAAAGTTACTCCGGCGCCCAAGGATGATTTCATTCGTAGCAGTAGGGACATCATATTTCGCATACAATTAAAAATATTCGTTGCATTCTTCCGAAATCGTCATGTGCTACCCGACGGTATTTATTTTCCTGCAGGTGACAAAGTTTCTGAGTTCCTGTAGGAGGGGGGAGGGGGCGTGGTCAGAAAACACGGATCGAACACGGTGGGTAGGAACGCCAGTCGGTTGCGGTTGCACGCGAGAAGTCCATCGCCGAGGTCGCTCTAGCGCCAGGGTTGCGCCAGCGCCGGAGTCGCGCCAGCGCCAGGGTCGCGTCAGCGCCAGGGTCGCGTCAGCGCCAAGGTCGCACTAGCGCCAGGGTCGCACAATCGCCGGGGTCGCAACAGCACCAGGGTCGCACCAGCCACAGGGTCGCACCAGCCACAGGGTCGCACCAGCGCCGGGATCATACCAGCGTCGGGGTCGCAGTAGTGCCGGTATTGCAAAAGCACCAGAGTCGCACCATCGCCGGGGTCGCAACAGCGCCGGGGCCACTCTATCGTCAGGGTCGTACCAGCGCCGGGGTCGCATCAGCGCCGGCGACAGCTGGACAGCAGAGTCTCGCCGTCACTGCAGCGGCCGCCAAGTGGGTGGGTGGGATTACTGACTTTGTCTCCGTAAAGAGTGTCTATCGCAGGCTCGCACCTGGACTCGGCTGCCGTGTCGAATCGTGCCGAACACTGATAACAGGAGAGAGAGAGCGAGAGAGTGAGAGAGAGAGAGAGAGAGAGAGAGAGAGAGAGAGGGAGAGAGAGGGAGCGGGTAGCTGAAACGGCTTCGCGTTAGACGTTTGGCAATTCAGCTTCTACGCATGGCATTCATTCAGTAGATTGTCAAGGATGAATCAAGAACAGGGGAGTGCTGACAGCTTCAAAAGGTGCTTGCATAAAACCTCATGTGGTGGAGAAGACCGTCCAGCAGATGAATAGCCAAGGCGTGGTGAATGCCGGGCCCCAAATACTATTCTATTATTAACAAAAATACTATAGATCGAGGACACAAAACTTTAAATCCTAAGTCTATCCGAAGGGGTCTGTCTCCGATTCATTACATTATGAGGGTTAGGAAGTGCTGGCCACGCCACTGCCGTGCAGTGATGTCTGGATCCAGTGACTGCTGTGTGTGGATGTGAATGAACTACGTTGGGTGACTGTGTGCTGTCGACCGGTGTTTATAGTAAGCAGATATTATTCCGAGGGTCCCCATTTTATAGCATGACACAGGAGTTTTGTTTTATAGACGTTTGATTTGAAGGGTGCTCCCTCAACGTTGACCTTGCCCTAAATATATTTTGTATTAATATGAGACCCTATGGAGTTGTCCCCTTCCAATGCATTTGGGATTGCCCATTGCCTTAATGTGGTTTCCCTCCTCAATGATTTTCAGAAGTAGACACCCGTGATATGACGTGCAACTGATAAAATGCTGTGATCATTGCCGTAGGTAGGCTAGGAAACATAAGAATAAATACATTAAGGTGCTATCTAGTCCGATATTGAAATAGCAAGAAATTTAGCGTATTTCAAACATCAGATGTTGCAAAAGCTGCTAGGTGCTTATGTGATGAGTGGAGATGCTCAATGATCCAAACCGATAACGCATATAAATCCCAAACCACCACCCTCTACAAATACGATTGAAGAGGATATCTATTTGTGAAAGCTGCATTGTAACAGCTCCACCGACTGCTATGCATATATGTAATCCTGCTTCAATCCGTGAATAAATTGCTGCCAGACTTGCTCGGATCGGTTCGGATCCGGCAGATCGGACCGAATCTGATCACACCAAGCAGGTCAGCTCGAGCATGGCGAGACTGAGCCTACTCGGACCGAGCAAGTCCGACCTGGCAGGTCGGGTCGGACCGGATCTGGTCTACCAAGCAGGTCGGCCACACAGGTCGGGTCGAGTCTGGTCGGACCGGGCAGGTCGGACCGCGCCTGGTCGGGCTGAATCGCACAGCATACTAAAGAATTGTTTTCTCAAGTCGACGTAAGCGGCGTCGGGCCCATGTCGTCTGATGATCACTCACACTGACGGCTACTACCGGTTGAATACGGCGGCGACCTTTCATGTTGGGGTTTAGCGCACTGCCGGCGCCGTCCGCCTGGTCGGCAGCGGCCCAAGCGTGTGGCCGTCCTAATTCGCTCCTCGCTAGCGCGGACACAGTGCTGGACAACAATGTCATTACCGACGTGGTCACAGAAGCATGCAATTATCGTGACAAGTTTGAGCGAACCACGTGGCAGACATTAGAGGTGGTAGGTGGAGGGACTGAAAGCCTGGTCATAATGCCCGGTCAGAACCGGCGGGCTCTGTGCTGGTCTTTCAACCGGTCTGTCATTTCATTTTTGTTCACTTTTTCACTTTTAAAATACTTAGGAGATTCAATGATAATATTCGTCATCGAATTTGTGATGCCCATTTCAACATTCCAGCCAGCATTTGTCATATGCATTTAACAATTTAGGGATCAACATGATTAATCTTTTTCATGATATTTGATATGGTAATTGATGAAAACAGCAGATCATCAATGATGTTGGTTGAGAGATCAAGCATGTCTATGATGCAGCTTGCAGAAGTCTTACAACAGCAATACGCTCAAAAATGTTATTTCGCTTCACTACATATCAAATGATGGAATACGGCTGCAACCCGGCTAAACTGACCGATAGATGGCATTGTAGCACATTAGCTCATGGGCGACAATGGAAGAAGAAATTAGGCTTGTCTGCAAAAATAAATGCTTTCTATTGTATGATTTCCATAGTTAACAGCAAAAATACAAGAACTATAATTTCCTAAAATGCACAGCTTCGCATTTGATTCATATTCCAAGCAGACAGCAAAGTGTAGCCAAGGACAATGTTTGACTGCATTATATTTGACTAATTCGCAACACACTGAACACCTCATCACATCATTGATCGAATCCACCAAATCGTGGCCTATAACGTAAACATGAACTTTTCCTTCCTCTGGATTCCTGGTCACGCCAACATCCCAGGTAACGAAGAAGCAGACCGGCTCGCAAAGCAAGCCTTAGCATCGAACACCTACCCCAGCGTGGAATATTCGGTAGACGATTGCAAAGCACTCCTACAACATCGCATTTGCCAACACCAACAGAACACAGGGACACAACAACTCAACACAACACAAATCCAACCACGCGCACGCAATAAAACCAACCATAGGCAAATGGAACACATCAAATCAGTCTCACCGACAAAAGAGGTCATCCTCACTAGACTTAGAACCGGTTGCACAAAACTAACACAGCCTCGATTAGAGGAGGACCAACACACAATACCTCACTGCGACACCTGCAACACCACGGCCACACCCTACTAGACTGCAGTAGCTTTAGCTCTCAGAGACAACCACTTAAGGCCTTCTGCGAGAGAGAGAGGGCATCACCCTATCGCTTCCATCGCTTCTCGGTGACAAACACGCAGAACTCATTAAATTGCTATTTGAATATCTGTATGCCACAGAACTAGCAGGAGCTCTCTAGGCACCACCAACGTTCACATCAACTTGCAATACATGACGGCGAAAGACACGTAGGAAACACGTAAATAGCTATCCTCGCATGGCGCCGGACGTACATGAGCCGATTTGCTTCCCAGTTAGGAATAATTGGCTACCTAGCGGTGCCATCGGAGGTAGATGAGCCGACTTGCTTTAGGAAAACAACGAAACTTAAAAAAAATAGCTTAACGTAAAACCACTACCCAGAGGAGCCGTCGGACGTAGATGAGCCGATTTGCCTTCCGACACCTAACGTAAATGGCTACCCAGAGGAACAGCGGATGTAGAGGAGCCAAATTATGAAACGCCGTACTAGCCAAACTGACAACCCTGCATGGCATGCATAAACTAACCAACTACTAACAACTAACACGCGGCAGCCGGCGTGAGAGGCGGTGTGGACAATTGCCTCCTTGTCCGCACGGTAAAAATCCCTCGGTGCTCTTCGATAGGAGTAGGCTAAAGCCGGCACCCTGGCAAAATCGACTCGACACTCAAAACACCCCAACCCCACCCAAACCACAAATTATTATGTGGAGGAGTAAAGTAAAATTAAAACCAGTTAGACATAAGGGAGACGTCCCCAACCCAGCCCCAGCCTTCGGCACCCAAAAAACTTCGCACAAAGTATAACGCAAAATTCCCTTAACGTAAATGTACACTTGCCAGTACCTTGATCGTAACACTCGCTTTCATAGACAGATATGCAACGTGTTCCTTTAAAGGCTGCGCAAATGACCTTTATGGTCCGGCACGCCTAAAAAACCACTCTCTACGAAAAAAACCCCCTGAACACCATATGCAAGGTGTTCACAAGAGGTGCCAAATGTCAGGATCGAAGACCTCGTCGGAAGGCGCCGTCGGTACTGGCGGTCTTTTGGACCGGCCTAATCATATATGCGGGTTCGTCCTGTCTTTCAATTAATTTTACTTCAATTTAAAATATAGTTCAACTACAATTATATTTCAATGAGTCTATGCAAATGCAAGCTTATTTTTACTTTGAAAACCTAAGGATGATGAACATCATGCATCTTGTCACGCGCATTTCGGCATTCAAGACAGCAAGCTTGTCATACACATTTAAGAATTTGATGATAAGTTCTTAAGAATTTCGAAGTTTTTTTTTTCGCACGATAATTGCTGTAGAATATGGCTTGGACTGCTATTGCTGTAGAACTGTAGAATATGGCTTGGAACTCGCCAAAATACAAATACAGTATACATGGCACCAGGCTAACATTGGTGCATATTGTATTAAGATGGTGCTATCATTATCCATTATCATTACTTCTTTTCTGGGTTGCATAAGCAATGTACATCGTCTTCTATAAACACCTGTTGAACCATAATGCAAGGGAAATCAAGCATTTCTTACAAAAGGAATTATTTGTATATTGGCAAGTTTCCGTATTGACAACAAAATAGAAATAGGATGCACGAATCGCATCAAGTGCACAGCTTAATACCTGTTATAAAATCTAAAGGCAGCACAATTTACAATAACAAAATTGCCACCATGGGCGATGCTTTCAGTCATTCATCTTTGACTAATCTGTGACATGTTGCACACAACCGGTTATTGCCCCGTTTTTTATATGCTACACTCCTTGATATTATTGATATATAGTATTTTTTGTTAGTTGCAAAGTACCGAACATAAAAGTGAAGTACTGAAGCGTCAGTGAATGCATTGACAGCGATACCTACCATGGAGCACAATCATTGATCGGATAATTCGACGTGAACCAATGGTCCAACAACATGATTTCCTACCATTAATTACTGCCACCTTTTAAGGTTTGTTTATAGACGTGTGTACATCAACCTTACATTTTCGATGTAGTAATCTTCGAACGCTTCTTCTTTTTAGACTATTTAATGCAGGTGAATCAGCAGAAGCACATTCATCAAGTTCTTGGTTGACATGTAGGCAAAGCGAGGTAATACGACTTAGTTTAAGCGTGTTTGTGGAATGAAATTCAGGCAAGTGTATTTAAAACATACCACTTTGAAAATGTTTTACCAATAGGCTGTGGTGGAAAACTATTCATGTTCTGGTCGCCCATCGTTCAACAGACCACTCCTTGCTCGCTGGATATTCTGACGCTTGTACTGAACCTGTGTCACACAAATTATTTCCAGTATGTTATTAGTGTCCCATTAACGCCCAATTAATAGCAACCTCCTCCCGATTCTCTATCTTGATTTGATGTTAATCAGTATATAACGTCATTAGATAAAGGAACAGGAAACGGAGTAGGACAAAGTTGAATGCAACTGGCCATAATTGTGTTTGGAAGTATACAGGAACTGAAATCATACCTAAGTCGTTTCAACTGATTCACAAACAAACGCATCGTATAGCAAAACTTTCCGTTAGATCCAGCGTATATAATGTACCACGTAACCAGCCGGGAGGGCATTCTTGCAGCTGCTTGCATGCTACATTCATTTGAGTCCTTCTTGTTTAATGGTCGTCCTGTGTTTCCAGCGGAAGTTGGGTTTATCACCTGGTGCTTTGTTCGACTTCATCGCTGTGCTTGGTAATCATCAATGGTTGTTGCATGTTTGCATCAATGGTTGTTGCCTGATGCATTGTTCACATGCACTGCATTCCCTGATGCATTGTCTAGGTAGTTCATAGTCACTACGAAACAAGACATAGTATCGGAGTGCAGGCTGAATACTGACGCTACCCGGGAAGTCATAGTAATGTCGGCCATTTAGGTCTGGGTTGTAATTAATCGTGTTTTAAATGCATTACATATAAAATATATTTCTGCTTCTGTACTATTATCTGGGTCTCTATAGCTCTTCTAAAGAGCATCTATTTCTGATGTCACTCTATCCTACGTGTCATATACGTCTTATATGGTAAAATACATATATATGACAACACGTCATGTACCTACGTACGTGCCTGCACAACAGGCAAAATGGGCATTACCGTGCGAAACACTGGACAATAGAAAATAATTAATTTTATGACACATCTAGCTACAAATATGCAGGAAATAAGTGGCCTACTCTCTTAACTTGGGAAGGCCTGGAAGAAAAGAAGAAAAGGAACTACTAGGGACATGGTAGTTCGTAAGGAACGTAGCTACAAGGAATATTTCGGTCGTTGTTTTAACACGTCACGTTTTCAACCATTAAATTGCCGCGCTCACGGACATCAATGTTGAGGAGCGAGTGAGTGCCTTTCATCCCGCCTCATATAGTCTCGTGTTAAGTCAAGAACAATGCGAACGAAATTAGCTTCTGAATAGGAAATAACCCACCTATAAGTATATAAGACGGCTGGTCGTACCCTATCCTCATGTCGCAGGAAGTGGCAAAGCACCACGTCGGCAGAAATTGATAAGCTACTTAGCTAACATAAACTATTGCAAGCATCTTGATGGATACTGTGTAATCATTGATCTCAAAATATTACTTCGTATTAATTAAATCACATCTCGTGCATTGTGTGGAAAGCTCTCTGAACGCCCGACCCCGTCTAGTTCGAGAGAACACGACCAAGTCAGTCATAATTGCTGCGAAGCGTTTCCGTCTGGCCATGTACCGCAGCGTGGCTGCTGCTGACGTGACGCGGCTGTAGCAGCGCACACACCAGTGGCGCCATATCCGGTGCCGCGTCACATCCGTCACGCACCCGGCCGCTGTCCACGGCTGCCTGGCAGGCGGGTCAGCGCCGCCAGTTGACTCCGCCTTCACGTGGCGGCTCCGTAAGCGTGGGCTCGACGTCACCCACTCCGCGCACGTGGGGGCTGACCTTGCTCAACCAATGGCGCAAATCCCTCAACCCGCCACAGATGGCAGCAGTAGTTGCATGTCAGCAGAGTGCACGGTTTAAAGACCGGCACCGGCCAGAAATTCAAGATACTACATCATAATTGACAATTTAGTGAAATATTTTGGGTACTATCGAACTATGCAAGCAAGACATTATGTCTCATTGTCCGAATAGCATTCTGAAAATGCACATAAATTCGTCGTCGGTCACGAACTGTTGTAAATCCTGCAGCTCTAACCAGGAACGCCCACCCCGGCCAGGTACGACGGTCAGCGCGGGGGAGAGGGGAGGGTTGTCCCGTCAGCTGGTAGGGCGCGAGCGGCGGAAGGCTCAGTCTGCGCTCGGTGGCGGTCCTGATCGGAGGTGCGCAGAGGTGCTCCGGGACAGTTCACTGTCGGCGCGCGTTTACCTCCGACGAGTGAACATTGACATGCTGCAGAGCGAGGACTGCGCCGCCATGTCACCGCCGTGCACGGACGAGGAGTGGCACGACATGCAGCTGGCGGCCACCGCTCTGGTGCGCCTCTCCATGGGGCCCGTGGCTCAGAAGCGCAAGCGCTGCGAGGACGCGCTGGAGACCATGAACCAGGAGTCGGCCTACAAGATCGCTCGCATCCTGTCCGACTTGGCGCACGTGCGCCAGGAGCCGGTGCCGGCAGCTGAGGAGCACGAGGACGTGCCGCCGGCGAAGCTGGAGGAGATGCTGGACGAGACGCCGCCGCCGCCAGCCAAGCGTGCGCGCAGGCAGACCGCCAAGCCGATCCGCCCAAAAACTCAACCCAAGCAGGAGAAGGCCTACAAATGCACCCACGTAGGCTGCGGCAAGATCTACGGCAAGAGCTCGCATCTGAAGGCTCACCAGAGAACTCACACAGGTCAGTCCCGCGGTCGAAAATGTTTCATGTTTTGTGCAATATCGGATTAAGTTGCAGTTTAAGGTAATTTCTGATTTTTTGTAATTTCATTTTTTTAATGCAATGTCTGAATGTAATGTGACCACCAATTTCCTGCACAAATTCGTGTTTCGGTTGAGAGGCAACATAATACCTTTGCTTGCTTGAAGTTTGAAAATGTCATCAAAAGTAATGTAAAAAATACAAACAAAAAACGAACATAACCTTATCTAACCTACACTAACCATCCATGCATAAAATCAAGTTATTCTGAAAAAAGAGGAAAATTTTTATTTTTTACATTGAATCAAATTTAGAAGAAGACCTTTGTACCCGTCATGGGCGTAAGATGTGTACAAGTTGTATCGTGGCTACCTTAAACTGCAACATTACCCAATCTTAGCCGCTGTCCACTCTACCAGTGCCTTCAACCTTCCACGTGGGTGCATGGTTTTCAGTTTGCATATTCTTCAGTATGGTAAATGAGGTTCTGAGATGTAATTGATTGATAAATGTGAAGCTGAATGTACGGGAACCGACGTACATCCAACCGATCGATCACATCTCATGGTGTTATTTAGCATCTCTTTTTTGTCTTTCAGCGTACAAAACCAATGTCGATACATCTACGATGCACGTTCGGTACCAGAATATATTTTGTACTCAAAATGCTTAATCTCAGATTTGCTTCGGACATGGGTCCATGTACGTTAACATGTACCTTGTGAACAAAACCGTCCCTTAATTTGCGTCATCAGTTGTATCCATGATCAATTCTGTAAATTTTGTCTTTATGAGCGTCATGGAACGTTCGTTCTTACATGATTGTTAGCTTCAGATATTTTCCTGTCTTCCAGACATTGAAGGAACATGCATGTCCCTTTAAGTTTGCAAAAGAAGTTTTTCCTCAGACTTCCTGATATTTTTCGTTTTTTCAAGGTTCTTTTTTAAGGTTGTCTATGTTTCTAAGGTTTCCTGAGATTTGTTTAAGGGCACATCGTCCGCGTCGGTCATGCAGCACATCATTCCCTTGGATTCGGCTCATTTGTGTAGTTTTGCCACCAAAATGTTAGACGAGAGCTGAAAAAACAAAATTAGCCGGTGCAGCTTGTGCTTCAGTGCAATCAGTGTCCCTAACTCGTTCTTAGCGGCAGCCAAGCACTTTTGTCTGGATGCAATTGTAATTTTCGATATTAAAATCGTAAAGCAATAGTATGATTAATGCACACTCCTATAGCATCCGAAATCCCCCAACTTACATAGCCCTGTAGCCGTAGTTGCATAAGTGACTGGCAGCTGAACATTTGTCTCCAAAGGGTCAAAGTCGTGATATCGTCACTTCCGTGTTGACGTGTGCAATCTGGTGTAGCAACTATCACCAAATGCGTCGCGTCGTGTCCTCCCTCCCGAGTCCTCGGCGTGACGGGTGTGTGAGCAAGGAGGCGTCTCGGTAGGGAAACGACTTATCCTCGGAGAGATTCGTCCGTTTGTCGATCCGGGTACAGGCGTGTGGGGCCAGATTGTCGGACGTGATGAGGTCTGTTTGCGGGCTGAACAGGATCCGCAAACGCACGATGTTTTCGCCCGCCTGCCGTGTCCGCGAGTGCTGCCGGCTCCCCCACACCAGGTGGTTTTCAGCGGTCAGCTGTTGTCGCCGGCTCGCCACCCCCGGGCCGCTGTCTGCCGCAAGCCCGGCCTAATGGAACGGGTCGCTCAGCAGGGGCCCGACCGGCGCTGGCCCGCCACCCCCTGCCACCTCCCCGGCCCCGGCCCGGCCTGGCCACATTCCGACCAGACCGGGCCTGGACATTTAACTCGTCTGCGCCCTTCCCCGCCCTCCCGGCCGGCGGCGGCGCCTTTAAATGGCGCCGTGGCGGAGGGGAGCGGAACCACCTGCGCTGCCGGGATCGCGCTGTACCCGGTCCGGGCGACGGCGCCCCCCTCTCAGGGGGTGCTCGGGGAGAGGGGATAATGGCAGGCTGGACTTCGCACTCTTATCCAACGTAAACACATTGTGACGTCGGTATTACGTAGTCTCAGATAACGGCATCGGCGATGTGGCGTCCGCCAGCTGAACTTCGACGCTGTCGAAACGGGGAGAGGGGATGGCGATCTGCCCATTGCGCTGTGCGTGGCATGGGGTGCAGCTGATGGTGCGTCCATTTCATGTAGCGGTCAGACGCCCTCACTGGGCGGAGATTAAACCCTCTTTGTGTTAGTCTAGCGGGTTATTCCTGTCTTACCACCCCTGCTTGTCGCGACGGGCCTTCCATCGTCGGGCAAATCCGGGCGCGGCCGGCGCGACTCTGGCTTTGTTCACGGCCGCTATCGACCGGGCGGCGCACAGTCCCAGCCAGGCCTTCGGCGGCTGGCTAGGTCTTTGCACCCGGTCGGCGCGCACACCGGCGCGCCGGTCGGAACAAGATTTGGCGCGAAACTCCACGTGGCCGTGGGAGGGCGGGCCGGCCGGGTCAGCTCGGGGTGGGTGGCGCCGCGCAGCTGCCGCCGGTCAGGTCAGTCTGCTGTACTGGCCGGCGGCGCGGCACCGCCCAGGCGCGGTCCCGGCCGCGCCGCCCGGTCTCAGATTTCTCCTCGCGGTTGGCGTTTGGCACATCCGGGAGCTGCCAGCGAGACGGCAACCGAGAAAGCGTCTATCTGGATGGTGCTCTGGTGTGACCGACATTGCTGAGGACTGCTGGCTCGGCCAGCGTTCTCGTCAGGGAGCAGGAGCGCGGCTGCGGTGGGTTTTACGTGGGCAAGTCAGGGAGCAGGAGCGCAGCTGCGGTGGGCATTACGTAGGCAAACAAATAACTGAACAAACCGGCTCCGTCGCCGGTATATACATCGGCAGCGGGAACGGACTGACACGAACACCTCATTTTGCGGCATTTTCCCACCCAGCCTAGCCTTCCTTATTGTTATGACCGTCGCAGTCGACGCGCCCCAAAGCCAAAATAACCAACCAACCAACCAACCACCCACTCTTCCCGAGAAACTCGTCGGCATCGATGGCCTTGGGACAGGCGGCTGTTCGCCGGACCAGCGGATTATCTCCGTGATTTCCTCGGGCCTCCCCCTCCTATCTTGCAAGTGCGCCCCCGAACCATACTGGCCTATCGCTAGTATTGGTCGGTCGGTGAGCACAGTGCGGTGGTCTCCCACCAAAGTGGCGCCCTTGGAGCGGTCAGTGTTGTTTGCCGCGCCCCGGCGGCAGCCCCCCCCCCCCTCCCACCCGTCCGCCGACCCGCGCTCGCGCGCCGCAGCTCTTTGTTCGGCCGCGGAAAGTCCGCCGAACGCAGCCGGGCCGGAGCTGCTGCAGCTTGTGACGTCACTGCGGCGTTTGTGCCCGGCGGCGGCTGGCCGGTCGGCCCCCGACCGGTAGGGAAGGGGGTGCCGTGGACGTCGGGTGGGGGAGGGGCAGGGGTGGCGATTGAAGAGACCAGCGTGGTTCGGCGTGGTCGGACGGACCGCTCGCGGGGTCGTGGTAGGAGCCGGGAGGGAGGGGTCGCGGCGACCGACCCGGTCGCGCCACGTGTTGACGGCAGGCGGCGGCGGCCCCTGCCGAAACATGTCCCCGACGGTGGCGCCACCGCACCACCTGTCCCGTCCCCATTCGAGCTGCGCCAACAGGACGCACTCGGGACGCGGCCGATGGGCTGGGGACAAGCCGGGTAATTCCCCCGCCGCTTACCACCTCGCTTCAACTGCGTTGAATTTAATAACAGGTTGCGTCATCGATGCTGTGAGTTCTACACGGCTTCACGAAGAGAGGATATTTTTGGGGACTCCCCCAAGATATTAATATTTTGACTGCCGATATTAATATGCTTGCATCCCCTTAGCACCACATCACTAAAATCGTGACCATCGATCTGTCCGATTTTGAATCCACGCCCTCTCCAACCCGAAGGTTCCGGTTGCGAGTTGACCCGCTGAGGTGGGCGGTGAGCGGCGGTGCCATCGTAGGCCGAGGTGGGCGGCGACATCGTAGGCCGTCGACGGGCTCGAGTGAGCGGCGGTCGACGGAGTGGTGCCGCCCGGCTGAGTCACGCGCGCGCGCGAGGACCGTCCGTGCGGCGGCGGTGACTCACGGAGGGTGTGCCGTCGACGGCGTCTGGTGGCTCGCGTCGCCGCGTGACCGGACGCCGGCCGGACGGTGGCCGTGAGGTGCGGTCACGTGCACGTCCGCTGGCGTCGGCGCGTCTACGGCCGCCAGGTGGAGCCACCCACCCACACCAGTCGGCGGCCTTCGGGCGTTGTGATTGGACGATGAAAGCTGAACCAGGATGTGTGCTTCTCAGGATGTCACATGGTGCCTTGCTGGCAGCTTTGTGATCCACCTCAAACAAACGCTGACATACTTAGCGAACTTCATTTCGAACCTTAACCCGCCCGGTCTTCGAGGGTAGGGGTCATTTTACGGCCCCTTAGGTTTTGCGCTGACAGTAAAAAAAACGGCGCGCCACAGCACATCGAAATTTGACATACTTTTTCCCACATCAATTTGGCATGTTAAAATTGTCATGGGATAAGTCAGGTCATCTGCGGTCGCCGAGTGATTCCCAAGTCAAATGAGGTCATTTCCATAAACGTTCAACCAGTCGTCACGCTTTAACAGATTAATTTATTTTGCGTTCTTTCTCTTTCGTTCTCGTACTTTTGTGCTGCATATTTGTCTCATACTTTTGTGCATTGGGCTATAATCCAAGATTCTGGCTAGAGTATAAGCACTTCTTTGAGTGAAGGCTGAACGGGAGGGCAACGAAATTGTCTGTACTCCACTGACACCGATTTGGATTTGGTAAACAATGCCTGCAGCGGGTATCCACGGGCGTGTACAATCATGGAATATGACCTCCACTGTGGGTAAACACATCTGGCTCCTCGCCGAGATCTTTGTGCCAGGCCGTGCCACTGCAAGGCGTCATTCCTACTGCGCTGCACTCTTGGCATACGACCGCGCGTCTTGCGCAGAAGCTGTTCGTCTCAGCGGTGAACATCAACGACCAATTATGCACATCTACCATGTTCTACCGGTCTACCGACCGGTACCATCTACCGGTCGGCCGAGAGAGGTGTCGTTCGCCACATCTATGCATTCATTGGTGCCGTGCAGGGTTCATGTGACATGTGTACGTGCCATCGGCCTGA
Organism: Imbricaverruca yamaguchii; assembly: GCA_034440575.1. Taxonomy (NCBI): domain Eukaryota; kingdom Metazoa; phylum Arthropoda; class Thecostraca; family Neoverrucidae; genus Imbricaverruca; species Imbricaverruca yamaguchii. The sequence continues at coordinate 75,050 of JAOTOL010001564.1, forward strand.
GCTTCCATACCACCTGTGGTTAAGAAAGTTTTCCCACTATCACGCATACTTCGATGTTCGGATGAGGTTCAAGAGCGTTGGGGTCGGCTCAAACGCTTACGTAATCTAAAGCAAAGTAGCAATATTTTTAGACCAACCATGTTGTGTAGTCACTGCATGTAATTGTGATATCGTTTGACTCTGAGCCAACATGGCTCCAACATCCACTGCAGCTCCAAACAAAGCCAACTCTTAGCGATATGTCTACCGTGCAGCTTCAAACAAGGCCGGTTCTTGGCGAAATTTACATTCCAAGATGATTATGATTCACCACGATGCGTTTTACTAAACCCTGTCACAGGGTTCTTGGATCAGGGGTCAGGGACATGGTGTCGCTACCTCGTTATTACGATTGGTAATACGCCGTTGGTCAGGAAATTTCGTTCACAAAAAGACTGGCTGCTCTCACCTTGGAGCCAACCTTAGCCACGCCTGAGCAGCCATGTGTGCAGGTTGGAGAGTTGCTGCAATATTGAGTATATACTTGATACCAGTTCAGATCACAATATGGGATGCAGTAAGATGTGATTCAAGATAGCTCATAAGTTAACCAGCTACAGCTGCATCTGTACCTGCATCAGTTTGGAGGTCCGATGGGATAATCAACCATAACCGGACTGGAATTTGATGTAGGAATATTACATGGCAGCATTACATGGCAGCTTTGAAACAGCCCCAGCCACGCTAGTCTTCTTTTTTCCTTATTTTCTCCAGTTGACATACAGGGAGTTAATCCGGCTTCACTTGCATTGTCAGTTACACGTATCCATCTGTGCACTCTGGCGTCCGTCAGTGACACACTTCTGTCCACGTCACGGCAGTTTTTGATATAGTCGTGCGTGCATCCTTCGAGGGGACACCTAGCCATATAGAACGCGGTGACGGTCGGTAGTGCACGACAGCCGTACAGCGAGTGCACGGGGCCCGTCCCGCTCATGTGTCAGAGTCGCCAGCCCCCCGAGCGGCGCCGATACCCGCGGTGCCGGCGCCGTGCGACCTATGCAGTCGACGCGCACCAAAACCGCAGAATAACCTACATGTCCGCGCCCACTGGCAACCCTGACAAAGTCGGGATGGCGAGCGATGGCGCGCCATTTGCCCGATGCCGTGACGAGCGCGAGGTCAGGCTCCTGTGGGAGCCAGCTGCCCGCTGTCGCGGCGCCGCCGGCGGGTGGCGACAGTGGCCGTTGGCCTTCGGGGCGCGCTGGCGATGAGCCGGTCGACGCTGACGACGGCTCCGCTGTTGGCCGGTGAAAGTGTGCTCCATGGCAGCCACAGGCGGCGCGTGCGACACTCGTGTGAAGGGTTCCTCATCAGTGCTCTCTGCTGTCACTTACGTCCCACTCGCTCTCGCTCTCTATTTGTATCTGTGTCCGGAACTCAGTTTCTCTCCCAAACGCCTCCTCCAGTTTGAAATATTTATATGTCCTCACTGTTCCGTCCCTCTTTTTTGGTCTCTTTTGGCTTTTGTTCTCTTGCTCGATTGTTGGTGATAGGTGGATCTCGGCCATCTTCAGACTGTACTATTGATTCTTCCTCTCTCCAGCTATCTACACGTAGTTTCTCGCTCATTTACTATGCCTACAATCTGCATTACTCTTCTCATTATCCTTCTCTTTTTCTCTTACTCTTGCTTCCCTGGCCGCGTTGGCTTGGTAGAGCGTCGGATTGGCGCGAGATTGTAGGTTCGAATATCACAGCAGACGTTATCTACCGAGTCCACCCGCGACCAATCGACGTGAGAGGTTGGCGAAGCTATATGACTTAGAGGCTGGATGAGTCGTAAAAGAACCCAAGGTTCTTACTCTTGCTTCCTTTTCCAATTTCTCCGTTCGCGCCCCCTGTGCGAGTTACCCGCCGGCCCTCCGCCGGTGCACCCCAGATTTGTGGTCGGAAGGAGGCGCCGCCTGGTCCTACGTCGTCAGCCGGTGTTGCCGACGCTCTGTGACGCAACGTTCGACCTTGCGCGTCTGGCCCGCCACTGTCCGGCTGCCAAACAGCCGGCTGTCGGCCTGTGGACGCGTCTACGTGGCTCGCGCCGTTTTCCGGCCGCGGCGCGCTCGGCTGGAAAACGAGCCGTCGTGCGCCAGTGCAACGCTGCGCCGCGTGGGATTCTGCTGGCGGCCGGATCGATGCCTGCCGCGCAGAGCGGCGCGCACGCACTTCTCGGACACCTCGCCACACGCGCCGCCGCGGTGACGTCAATCGACGCTGCGCGTCCGCCCGGCTGTCGACGTCAAGTCCGGGGAGGGGCGCTGACGCCGTGTCGGCTGTGCCGGCGGCGCCGTCCGCTCTCTGGGCCACGTGGCGCGGCCGCGTCACGCTGCCTCGCCCCGCCCCACAGCCGGCCGTAGACGCCCCCATTGCGCAACACGTGTGTGCCGGTGGCCTGTTCCGCGGAGCTGCAGCGACGCGCGGCCGCCGCTGGCCGGCCCGGCCGCGCTCGATGCGGTCAAGGTCGCGTCGCTGCCGACGTCCGCCGCTGACCTGAATGACGGCCGCGTCGCTGCGCACGTGGCCCCGCCGACAGGCCACGGCGTAGCTGGTCGCTCGCTCGCCGAGCCGACCGAGGCCTGCCGCTGCCGCCCGAGGCCAGGTCGCCGACCGGCGCCCGGATCGGGCCATGGCGGCGTAGTTGTCGCCGGTGTCTCGGGCTGGGACACCCGAGTAGCTCGTCACGTGGGCGCGCCGTGACAGCGCCGTACGGCGTACCGGGAAATGCACCGGCTTGTCGGGCTGGCCGGACGGGGAATTACGGGACTTGGCGCGGTGGCTGCAGCGGCGCGAGGACTCGTATACGCGAGGCGCGGGCGGGCGGGGAATTACGGGACTTCGCGCGGTGGCTGCAGCGGCGGGAGGACTCGTATACGCGAGGCGCGGGCGGGCGGGGAATTACGGGACTGGACGCGGTGGCTGGAGGAATAGTGTACACGCCAACATTAACCTGGAATGGGGAGGCAAGACCACGAAGCACGTGAATAGGTAATGGGACTGTTTCGGAGGGATATTCTGGTGAAAATTGCTGAGGTGCTTAGGGCCGAAAGCGTGAAGGTCGGACCGGGTCGGATCACCGAACTTGGCGCCGTGAGCATGGGACTCGCCCGAGCTTCGTTCGATCTTTCTGGCAGCCACATCATCACATGCCCTTCGGTAGATGCAAGCGTTGGCATGGTGCGCGGCTTCAAAGTCTCTGGCCGGTTCAAGGCTGGCTGGCTGGATGTGAACGATACAGCCTGGCAGTACATGATGCGTGACAGGTGGCCCGCCAGTCAGAGGTGATCAGCCCCGAAACTCGCGGGAACTGGTGGCCATAGCAACGTGGACCTGGTGGCCGAATGGGTTGTGAACGGCCGCGGCGAGTGATGGCGCGCCATTTGTCCGGTGCCGCGGGGGCCTCGAGGTCAAGTTCGTGATGCTGGGCATGCCTAGTTTGTTCCAGCTTTACACAAGCAGGCACGGTCAGCAATGTTTGCAATTGCTCACCAGTTGGGCGCGGCTTTCAAGGTCGTTTCTACTGCAATCATACGGTTCACCCTAGCAATGGAGCGTTATGCATCCGATGCAGCCCACCCTTCTGCAAGGCAAGAGAGCTGCGGGTGGGAGTCTGGTCGTAAACGTCGTCGTGGGAAGATTAAAATAGTGATCCCCCAACATTTGGCGACGCCATGCTATCCAGCAGTCAAATACGTCGTAAACAAACCCAAGGCTCTTCTCTTCCCTGAACATTTTCGGCCAGTATGCAGAAAGGTAGTGATGAAAAACGATGACAAACCACCCACTTTACCTCACGGGGCTTTCCCACTCACTTTTTAGACATGCGAAATCGTGGGCCGGATATCGAGGTACGTCATACGAGAGCCATTCACTTCCTGGTGTGTGGCGATGGAGCGGTGCCGCCCCGCCCCCGGCCCCGCCCCCTGGTGACAGTCGGCGGTGGTGTCTGCAGGACTGCCGAGATCCAGCTCGTCGCGGCGTCGGCCGTGGCCAGGTGCGGCCCCCGGCGACCACGCAGTCCGGACGTGCCAGTCAGTGGCGAGCTCTTTGTCCGGATCGCGCTGAGATGCCCCCCTCCGTGCCGGGGGGCCTGGAACAAAGAGCCAGAGCTGTGTCACTGGTGGTGCGCGTCGACTTTTTGGGCGACCGGCTTGTTCTTGTTTGCGTATTGATTTGGCTTGCGCGTACGGCGGACGTGCGACGCGACGCGGCGCGGCCCCTCAAAGAGAGCGAGCGGCTGCGTCGTCAAGGAAAACAGGCGCGCTCTCGGTCGATTGGAGCCGCGCGGGGCCACCCGACTGCGGCGCAGTAGACGGCCCGGGTCAGCGGCACCGGCCGACAGGTTCCCTCGGCACGGCCGGCCGCGGCGGCCAGCTCGGGTCAGGGTCGGGTCACGTCGTGCCGTCAGCCAACCAGATGGGCTGACGCGGGCATGACGCGGCATTTCTCTGCGACGGTCGGAATAGGTCGGGTCAGGTGAAGTCAGGTCATATCGCGCCGTCAGCCAGTCAGCGGTGGACTGGCGCAGGTATGGCGCGGCAACTCTGCGGCGGCCAGCTCGGGTCAGATCAGATCGCGCCGTCGGGCAGGGATAGGCTGACGCAGGTATGGCGCGGCAACTCTGCGGCGGCCAGCTCGGGTCAGGTCAGATCGCGCCAGGTCAGATCGCGCCGTCAGGCAGGGATAGGCTGACGCAGGTATGGCGCGGCACTTTTCCGCGGCGGCCAGCCTGGGCCGGGTCAGGTCAGGGCAGATCGCGCCGTCAGCCTGACAGCGGTGGGCTGACGTGGGTATGACGTGGCAGTTTCCGTGGCGGCCAGCTGGGGTCGCGGTTGCACCACGTGTCCGAAAGCTGTGACGTCGCCGGGCGGCCGGCCGCCAGGTGGCGCGCGGGTCAATGCACCAACTGCGGAGTTCCACAGTCATGGGCCAACAGCCCGGCCTGTTCGGAGAATGACGCAGAGATGGGGCCGCCCCGCCCCCGGTCGCCTCGCCGTCGCCTGCGACGTGGCGCTTGGATACGTCACACGTCGACGTGGTTTTTCGTAACGGCTGTGGGCGCGGCCGGCCGGTCTTCGGGGGCGGACGGTTCCCAGATAGCCATCGCCGAGCAGCTGGCTGGCGCAATCCTAGAAGTGGGCGGTACCCAGACTGTCGTGAGGAGGTGGGGCAGGGTAATCGGGCTGCCCGGCAGAGTGGGCGGTTCCTGGATCCTGGTTTAATGTGTTAACGCTAGTTCACTCATAGCTTGGATCGCAGGAACAAGCTTAGTAACGACGCGATTCAGTGGAAAATCTCGCAAATAGGAGAGTCATTGTTTGCCTACAACCATGCAGTATTCCCGGGGAGGAAGGCTGAATATGCTTTCCGCGGCTGCATCTCACGCTTTCATGAGTAGCTCTAATGGCCTACCCATACCAGATCTAACCGGGATCCGACAATTGTTCTGGTGATGTTGCACCTAATGGGCAATCCTAGATGTTCAATCGGCTAAGGTCCAAAACTAAGGGCAGAGAAGAAACAGCTTGGACGATATGTTGACACGCACATTGGCTGGACGTCGGGACCGTCTGCTCCAATGCACGCGATCAGCCTGTAGACGGCACACGTTTGCAGTCGCTCCAGCGCGACCGACCTAACAGCGCAGGCGACATATCTTGCCTACTGAGAGAGGCAGCTGTCCCGGGCGTGACGTCGGCGGTTGATCGATGACGTACGCCGCGGACGGCGTGAAACCGCCGCTTGTACCCTGATGACGTGCTGGGCCGCGCGCTCGGGCGTCATTGGTGCCACGTCGCCCAGCTGCGAGTGTCGCTGCCGGCCGCTACGGCCGTGACGCCGGGTGCACATCTGGGGAGCCCGGCGTCGGCCCATCTGTTGCGAGTCGCACCCCGACTCCGGCCGCCGCCCCCGTCGATGACCGGCAACCGGCGACAAAAAGATCGCGCTGCGGCCGGCCAGGCGTGTGGCGGCAGGTGCCGTCGGACCAGTTGTGGACAGCGAGCTCTTTGTGTGTGACTCAGTCGGCCGAGCGGGCACGCCAGCGCGGCCGGAGGCGGTCGCTCGAGTAGCGGCGGTGCGCAACGCTTTCGGCGCGCCTCCCAATCGCGCGAGTGGCCGCGGGCGGCGTGCGACCGCAGCCTTTCCGGCGGCGCGGAGGCCGGCGGCCCGACCTCGTCTCCGCCGCGCCGTGGGAGGCCGTCGGCCCGCCCCCCGCGCTCGCGCCCGTCGACACGACGTGAATCAGCGGGCGGGCGGCGCGGAAATGCCGGCCGCGCGCGTGCTGCGCGCTCGACGACGCCGGACGGAAGGCGACGAGCACGCCCTTGAGAGCGGCGATGCCCTCGCACGGGCGACAACCCGGCCCGGCTGGCGTCAAGGCCTCGCCGGGCCGGGCCGGTGCCGTTGCGCCCAGCGCTGGCTGACCCGGCCGCGCCGCGCGCCCGCCGGGCTGGGCGTGCGCGGCGCGCGCCGTCGCCGGCCGCTTTCTTTTCGCGGCGGCCTCACCCGTTGCCGGTTTGAAAGTGACACGCCCGGCCGGCTGCCGAAATCCAGTGACGTAATTCGGGGCGGCCAGGGGATGTCCGGCCGGCACCAGCGGGGAAAGCACCGCGTGACCCGACCGCTGGGCGGCGCTGAGCGGCCTCGTGGCCGACTGGGCGGGCCGCGCGGCGACGCAGCCGGCCGGCCGTTAGGTAGCTGGCGGGCGCTGCAGTTACTCGAGCTGTGACCGCCGCTCCGGCAACGGACTGCGCCGCCCCAGTGCTTGCCGTAACCTCGATACCCGAACCAACGCACGCCATCCGGTCGGCGCCGGCCTCTGGGATGCCAGCTGGACCGCGGACCCGACCGGACCGTCAGCCAGACCCTCAACCGCAAACGTAGCCCGGAGAGTCCGTACTTTACGTGGAAGTGAACACCTAACAAAACAAATATGTTTGCTATGACCTGCCAACACAGTTTTGACTCTCCAAATTACTTCTTTGAAACGTATTGGACGTGTATTGAACTCTAGCAAAGCAACATTCCAATGATCAGTACTGGTCGAAAAACCCTAAAGCCTAAAAACCCTGATAACTTAATCCTGAAACGCTAATAACCAATTGACGGCAGCATTACACTGTATTTATGATATACTTTTCACCATGGTCCATTCGTGACTTGCTTCTTGACTTGCATGTTATCCCAGGTTTGCGAACAGAGTGCTCACAGATAAACGTAATGCCTTTCATGTTGCCAAGTTATTTGAACGTCATCACATTTCGGCATTTTCGCTCACACCCTTCTGCTCTGCAACACTTTTTTGCTCATGTCATGAGGTTGCCCTGGCATAACGGTCAGGCTCTTGACTGTAGGTCAAGGTCTGGGCTATAAGGTTCTGGCCTGTCCTCCAGGCTCTATTTTTAGCACTTTGGCGACTATTTTTCGCACTTTGGCCTGTTCTAGACTCTGGACTGTTTGACTTCTTAGACCATGAGCTGTTTGACAGTGGATTGCGGTGCAGTGGTCGTGGCCGACGGACTGCATTGGGAAGTGTTCTGGCTCCCAGGTGGAGGTGCCCAGCAGCTCTCCGGGTATGATCTGGTCCGGGGCGTGAAGCCAAAGTGGTCGTCAGACCACTTTGGTCCAGGGCGTGGGGCCGGTTCAGGGCGTGGGACTAGTCGGGCCGCCAATTCAAGGCTGCTGACGCGGGTCTATGCATGTAGCCACGGTACGGAGTGTGAGCTGGTGATGACAATCGGAGAAGTTTTCTGAGCCCAACATGTCAGGAGCCCAGCGCTTCGAAATTGAACAGTATTCAGTGGCCAAGTGTTCACTGAAAAGAAGACTTAACCCATCGTTTCACACACCAACAGTGCGTCAGGACGCAAAATGGCCTTAGCAGTCGACGCGCCACTAAGCTCCAATTCAATCCAATCGTCAGTGCGTGCACATCGACGACGACGTAATAACAAGACCGATACGTAACGACGGCGGTGGTGTTGGCAATGGGTCGGGCCGGCACTGATCGCCAGAAGCGTTGCCGGGTGCCGCCCACCTCGCCGGCCATGCGTTGTTTGTCGGCCGGCGGGCGCCGCCGCCCCTCGCCGGCCGGTACCGGCTGAGGTCGCGCTGCCCAGACGGCGGCCGCCGCCAGGCCCGGCCGCCACTGATTCGCTGTTGCCGACTCTGCGGCGCGGCGAGAGCACCTGCCCCGGCCGCCGCCCCGCACCTGGTGCCGCCGCCGCCGCCGCCGCCCACCCGGCCGGCCAGCCCGCCAGCACCTGCCGGGCCGGCCGCCGCCCGCTCTGCCGTCCGGCCAGCTGCCCGGCCGGCCGCCCAGCCCGCGTCGGCCACAAACGCACGCAAGTCAGCCGCCCCGCCCGCCCCGCCCCCGCCCGCGCCCGCCACGCGCTGCCGTCCGCGGTCAACGTCCGCGCGCACAGAGCCGCCGCCGCCGCTGGTCGATAGGTCACCGCTGGGTCACACGTGACCGGCTGCGGACGCCCGTGCGCCCGCCAGGTGCGTGGTGGCCTCGTGCCCAATGCGCCGCGCTCGGGTCGATCGCCTCGAGACGCCCGTGTCCGCGCGATCAATGCAATAGCGACGGCAAGCGTCGCATTTGTTTTTGTCGTGCCTTTGTGTCCGAATGGCCTCTCGTCAGTTGGTGGGCGGTTCGTCGTCACATGGCCTGGAGTGCCATGCCGACACCGTGACGTCACGTCACGGCTCCGGTTCGACACAGCACCGTCTACTGGCCGGGACTGACGTCTCTGACCTCCCACTGCGTCGCTCGCGCCGCACACCCGATGGCGGGCTAAAGAACTGCCGCGCGGCAAAAACAGCTTGAGGTATAAATGGTCGACTCGCCTGTCATATGCAGTACACCGTGCCTCGCCGGCTGCCTCTTTCCTGGTCGGCGGGGTGATGGGCTGCCAAGTTCCTCTGCACGACTGAGCCCTACCTTCTTCGGGGAGCGTCTGGATCTGGGTTTTTTATTAGGATTCCCAGCCGTTCTGTGTGGCGCTCTGCGAACCGGTGGTGGCTTCGCCACGTTAGCGCCATGCAGATTCCAATTCGGGATTCAGTTAATCTTTCTGTACCTGGTTTGTAGAGTACTGATTGTATTATCGCATGGTTTTGATGGGTGTATTTGGATTCCTGGTTACCTTTGTACCTGCCTGGAAAGTAGCACCTGTCATGCTGCTACGTTACCAGGCCACGCGGGCACAAGCTCCTGTTCAATCGTCATGAATCATGGTCATCAATAATGCATGCTTGACCATCAGTTCCAGAAACGTCAGCGACCCTTTTCGGAACATGCGCCAATAGTGTGCACAACAATTCCTGGAGAACGGGTCGCCCTTCTGTTGAGCGTGGTCGCCAGCGCGCCGGTCGGGCGCGGTGACTAACGACCGGTCACGCAAGCCGGACCGCTTTGCCGTGTGCAACGGCGAGCTGCTGCCCTGCCCGAGCGACGTATGGGGCCGCCGAGCTGGCGGTTTGTCTCGCCCTTGTCCGTACCGTGTGTGCCGACCGGTTCCGCGGCGCTCACGAGCCGACCGTTTCCAGGCGAGAAGCCGTTCGCCTGCCACTGGAAGGCGTGCTCCAAGCGTTTCGCCCGCTCCGACGAGCTGGTGCGCCACACGCGCACGCACACCGGCGAGAAGAACTTCTTGTGCTCCGTGTGCGACAAACGCTTCATGCGCAGCGACCACCTCACGTGAGTTGGCTGGGCCCGGCGCGGCCGGCCCGGCGCCTTGCCGCTACACGATCCTCGCACACAATCAATACCGCACCTGTTGCTGTCGCTGCACCTCGCCGCCACGTCTTTGCCACCTCAACACATCCGGTGTCGGCCGGGTCGATCGTTTCGATCAGACACGGAGGCTCCGATGTGTGTGTCGTCTGGCTTGTGGTGGTGCGGCCTGGCGGTTTGGGCGCTAAATGATCTACCATAGTCGATGCGCCCTAGAACCCTGATCACACACACAGGATGGCGGTGTTTTGTTGGCTGGTTCACATCCACCACGCTCTGAAAATGGCGGTAATACTTTATCGGGAAAGAGCTAGAAAAACCATATAGGATGGTGTTGACTTGACAAAGACAGGATAAGAGGGTGCTGCTTTCATTGTTTCCTTTGATTCAACGCTTACGCAAGCTCCCAGATTGCTCACACACTGAATGACTGTCGCTGATCTGATCATCTGTCGTCGAAGCCGGTGGTGGCTCCGTCACACTGGTGACATGTGGATTCCAACTCGGCATTCAGTGAACCGATTCCGTGCCTGTTCTCCAGAGTCCTGAGTGGGTCGTATAGGGTCCTGATCCCACCGTAGTGTTTACGACAGTGACGTGACGTGTATGTTCTGGCGTGGTTTGACCATCCGTGCTCACGACGTCCTTCGTCTGTCGCAGGAAGCACATGCGCCGCCACCAGGAGCCGCACCTCGCCGGCGCGGGCACGTCCCGGCCCACGACCCCGGCCACGCCACCTTCACCCGCTTCGCCACCGCTGCCCGCCGGCGAAACGGCGCTCGACCTGCGCGTGCTCAAGCAGCCGCACTCCGTCAATTCGAGCATCGGCACGCCGTCCGACGACCGGGGCTCGGAAACCGAGTCGGCGCCCTCGGTCCAAGGCGCGCGATGATAACGCCACCTAGCGAGCGGCGCCGTACACTACAGTTCGCGTTCGATTCGCAAGGTGCCGCGGCACACCTCGCACGGCGCTCCGAAGCGCCGACTGGACGGCATGTGTTCCCGCAGCTGTGCTCTGCTTGTGTAGTGTGCGTGCCGCGTTTGGTGCGTAACATGATGTGCCCGTGGGCATTGCCAGCCACCCTGGCAAAGACTCACGCAATGTACCGGGCAATTTGTGGACACTGAGGTGCTGCCATTAAATTTATGTTTAGGCTAGTCGGTGAGTGGAGGGCTTCGTCGGGCACCTCAAGAGCCCTCCTTCGCCTATACGATGTTCCATGGTTTTACAGGCGGGTCTACCGCGACAAGCGCCATTCTGGGTAAAATGGTGTTGCTGGATAACCACACATGCATGCACACATACACGCACACGCACTTACACATACACATACACGTACATACACAGACACTTACATACAGTCTGAACTACTGGTGACGTAGTATTTTTAGTACAAAGTCATCCTCACGCTTTGTCATCTCATTGGATTGGCGGCGCCGCCAGATCGTGCCGAGGCCCATGCAAATGGCGCACTGGTGACAAGTATTACCATCTACATACACCATATTTATGCCTGTGAAGTGTACTGTGTAATATCAAGTTGTAATGTAACCAAATACGTGATAAAAATCAAATAAATCGTTCATTGAATCGCGTCTTTTTTAGCTGCAAGCTGGTGGACTTGTGGATATGCAAGATGGAGTGACTTGACCACGGCCATAGCGGATGGAGCTACGTTTGTTTACGCATGAGCCGAACACTTACGGGTTATGGGTTCGTATGAGACTCAGAAGTGGGGCATTTCCAAACTCGAGACCGGATCAGCTGCCACAACATGCGGCTCCCCGAATGCTATTATTTTACCTGATGTTGAATTGATAGAGACAGGACAGTTCCACTTCAGATATCGCAGCTCTGAATTGATTTATTCCACACATATATATTCACACACCTTGAAATCCTTTTGTTATCATATGCATACATATAATATATGTTCAGATTTATTTCGGGTTGTGAAAACAGCCCTGCTGCCTTCACCACATAAGTGCACATACTTTATTTAAAATCTATTTCTGGCCACCAAGAATTGGAAGTTGAAAATTTGACTGGCCCGCACAGTACTCGACGCAATCAGAATAAGCGGTTGCTATCTACAGCCATCACTTACTTTCCTTGGAAAGCCGACCTGGCAACATGCCATACATTTTTCAAGGTCTACGTACTCGACGGCTTCCTCTCCCTGCGAGGGACTTTTTCCCAGACGTTAGGAGTGCCGATCTACAGAAATGGGAGGCCAGCTGGGAGTCCATGACTGATGATAAGTTGAGGAGAGTTAAGCGCCGTCTCGGTGAGTGGCCATCATCATCACATAACATTAGCCACACAGGGATTTGGTATTATGCCGCCTGCGACCAGGCCATACATACGGCACCCATCGGTACCTTCTGAGCGGTGACGAAAAGCCGCTGTGCCAAAGGTGCTCTCCTATCAGTACAACACATCGGTTGCGTGCCCAATACTTGCCCCTGAGCGAAGACGTCACTTCGGGCGCAGTTCTGTCTCGCTACGGAAAGTATTTGGGGATGAATACCCCTTCATACAATCGGGACGGCTATTCCACTTCCTTGCAGAAGTCAAGTTTGCGGTGGTGTATACGCCCCATTATTACGATGACAAATATGTGGTAGAACTGGTATGGTTACGCTGTACGTCACGACAGTGGATTTTAAAAGGTCACATCGAGTAGATTTAATCAGCTTCCGTTCTACAACCTGATATGACATGTTATGGGCGATGCATGACCTCTAGTCGACCGTGCCACCCAACCACACGACCAACCAACCAACCGTGCCATAAATTTAAACTGCATGATGACTCATAATGCATGTTTATTAAACATACAAAAACGAAAGCGCATGCAAGTTGGGCCACACCTGCATTTTACCTGCAAAATGCATAGAGAGATGAGGGGCCAGGCCAGTATGCATAGAGATACACTCAGTTAATTGCGTGCACATACTAAGTGCGCTAAAACATGCTGAACGAAGGCCTCGTAACCAAATTACTGGTCTGAGGTTGGCAACCCAGCAAGGGCACATAACACAAGGACACATCGGTGGTTGTTCAATGGGAAGACATACATAGTTCATCTCCGTGTCTCTGTTTATCTCTCTCCTCTCGCCTCTCTCTTCCCTCTCTCCTCTCGCCTCTCTCTTCCCTCTCTCCTCTCTCTTACTCTCTCATTCCATCTTGCTCTCTCTCTATCTCTTACTCTATCTCTCACTCTCGCTCTCTCACTTGCTCTCTCTCCCGCTTTCTCCCTCCCCTCCATCTCCCCCTTTCCGTCCATCCCTCCCTGCCTCACTCCAACTGGGTCGGCCGTGTCGTGTGTTGTCTTGTGTCGTGTGTCGTATTTCCACCAAGAATGTATATTTACTTCACACTGGGAAATGCAACCTTACTTGTTCCAAGTATAGTGATTGGTTGGAAGCTTCACGGCACATCCACGGGACATTTCCCAATCCCACGACCCAGCGGCGAAACAGTGTGGACGGCGCCATTAGCCGTGAATGTGCATAAAGTGTGTTGTGAGCCACCCAATAAACAAACAAACAAGCAGCACATCCACAACTCTTCTACAATCTAGTAGTTGAGGCCGAGGTAGCAATCGGAGGTCATCGGTGACCCCGGCCACAACAGGGTAGGCGGAACGTAACGCGGCAACACGGGGGGGGGGGCGATTTACTCAGATATCCTTTTGTCGGTAGAGTAGTAGCTGGCGTGGACGATAATTTGTTGTCACCCAAGCGACTAATTTGTGTGGACGCATGGTCAGCTTGGAAATGTATTACTCGGTTGCAAAGCTACGTCATGAATTGGAAGCTACTCAGCTTGCAAAGCTACGTCAATTTGAATTGGACAAATTTAACTGAATTGGGAGCCACGCGTGTGGCGCGCGTCGAAAATATATATGGTGAAAATCCAAAAATATTGTTTATATAGTGATATTGTTTGGGCAAAGGTTAGGAAAAAGATTCTTCTCCTTGGCCGCATGTTTTGATATTCAATTTTTGTGTCTCTATTGTTGTGTTCTAGTTGCAATGGTTTTTAAGTGACCGCGAGCTTACACCTATCATTTTGTCACTGGGCATGTGGTGTCTGACGCAAGTTCACGTCCATCCAGCATATTAGAGAAATGACTGGATAAGATGTAATGGAACTAGACGCGGACCTGTAGACATTCACGTCAAGACTTTTGGCATGCAACTTGTTGCTATATCAGGTCAGGTCACTGATCTGGAACATGTTCTCACGTCGTGAACAGTTCGTGAACGTGTTCCGGCGGAAACGTTTCAACGTGAGTACACACTTCGGACAAGTTCGGACTTAAATAAATGACGAACTGTGGGCCATATATTGACGAGGGGTCAATATATGGGTTTGGTTCTTAGGGCACAAAAGAACTTGCGGACCTATGGGATAAATATGATCGCATAATCCGAAATCGCACACACGTACGCTAGAACCAGCCTCATCCATGGCGAAATTACGTTCGGTTTCGTTTGAATTGGACCTTGGAATTAACTATTGGAATAGGAACCTACGTAAGTGAACTCCTGGCTCTCCCTCGATGGCCATTTCTAAAACTTGGAGTGGGGGTTGAAGACTCCTGATCCTTCCTGACCTATCTATACGAGGATCCTCCTTCAAGCCTTGCTAGCCATGGAAGAAATGCACGGATTAGTGAATATACTTGATAATCAGGATGGTCATTTTCCTTGACCAGCGGACCTTTCAAGGCATGTGGTGCAGCCTGCAGCAATCGGGATCCCAGCAAAAGGTGGAAAACCCTCTACTTTTGGTATCGCCGGTACAACAAGATATTGGTGTTCCCAACAACACCAATGTTTTATTTCCATCCCGTTGGCCACCCAATACCTGCATTCATTCCCTGAATTTGAAGAGGGCACCAAACGATTTTAAAGGAAGAGACAAATAACGCTCAGCATGTCATACATGAGTACATAACGCCTTCTACATCGATGGAAGCGCTTACATATATTTGGTTCCGCCGAACAGCACTAATAATGTTCACGATATAATATTCAGCGCACTCCGCTACATGACAGCAAGGTTGCTGAACCATGATCTGACAACACCCATAATTATATCAAGCATCCATCTCTGGTCTCAGCTGACAATTGTTGACCTCGCTGAGACAAATCTGCACGTGTGGTTGCAATATTAACAGGTCCTTGTTGTTCTTTGTTGTTGGCAGTTGGCGTGGTGAACCATTCACCTTTGCATGGCCAGGCAGGTGGCGCCACCGCAGGCGGTAGGTCTGAGTCGCCGCTGTAGTCGGACCTTGCCACTGGGAGTGTGGGCGGGTAAGGGGGGGGGGGCCTCGCGCGGAGATTCTTGCTTGTCACGAGGGTGGGCTCGGTTCGAGTCTGGGCCACACCTGCTTTGTTGCTGCAAGAAGAGTGACGAAGGTGAAATGAGAAACGCAGCTGAGGAGAAAAACAAATCCGTTGGCCACAGAGACAAAGAGAACGGGGCGCAAAGGCTGCAATGCAGCTCGTGATGCTGAGAACGGCAGGATATGATCGCCATACGTCTTGTTTCGAAAGAACCTCAAGCAATGTTTTAAATATGAAAACGTGCGAAGGCCACGCAACATTACCGAGGATATAAAGCAATTGATTGGCTGCTAGTTAAGCGCAGAGTTTGTAATGGAATCTCCCTATTTTCTGTCTACAATTTGACATCTTAGCAGTCTCACATATTACACACACCCATTGAATCTGTCGCTGGAAAAACGGCGGCCGCATTGACCATTTTTCAATGATGTCACGTACTTGTTGGCCCGCATTGCTGCTGCGGCGGATATTACGGAGTTATCGTGGGATATGCGGTCAATTTTCTATGTCTCGCAGTAGGTCATGGTAGTTTGGGCTGTCAACGTCTAAATTTGTGTGATTTACGTATAAAGTGGCGGAACCTGAAGAAACATGACGAAGACGGATGGTCATGTTGGCTCGGTGAAGCGTCATCTATGATTCATTTGCCGTTGTAATTTCAATTGAGACAAACCAAATTTGATTGATTATCTGATACCGTTATGTATTTGCCTGCCTGTGCCTACTGAAGGTTCCGCAGTTGGAATACAGTGTCGGCCTAGGCAAATTCCGTGACCTTGACCAGCCTTGAGTGGGTTGGTCTTGACTACGCCACTCAGCAGTCGCGTAGAGTAAGTGGGGAAAGGGGCAGCCTTTAACTCCTGGCGGGTCTGAGGGGACCCTCACGGCTCAGGTCTGGAGGGTCACAAGGGCCCCTTGACCGACGTGCAGGGCTTATGGGCGGACGAAAATGGCCGCGGTCTGACGGAACAGGGGTCCCGGGCAGGTGGAGAAGCTCCCAGTTAACGGAACATGCCCAAGGGCTCTAGGCTGGACCAATGTGAAGGGCTTCGTAGGTCGGCAGAAGGGGTCTGGATTGCTGGAAGGACCCCTGGGGGCTGGGCTGATGGAGAGGGTCACGAGCCAATATGAAGACGGATGAACGATGAATATGAAGACACTTCGTCCGGGGCTGAGGAAGGAGCCCACGGCGAAGAAAGTGATCCTGACATGATGGGCGTCCAAGCTTTTGAAAGCGAGCACCCGACCTGACAGAAAATACACTGGACCGCTAAAGAGGGCCTCTGAGACGACGGGAGGGCCCCTAGTCGCCAGAGAAGACCTCGAACCGCCAGAATGGGTCCCGAGCAGATGTGAAGTGCCCCTGGGCCGATGGATGGTGCCCAACTTGCACAAGGCTTCCCTGACCGATGGAAGGACCAAATATGCATGTATGTATGTTGAAATAGGGCCTCCGGCCTGACAGGGAAAGCCATGTGTTGCTAAGAAGGGCCCCTGGGCCGACGGAGAGGACCTCTAGCCGCAGTATGACCCCGGGTCATCAGAGAAGGTTCAGAGCCGGTAGAACCCGGAGCCGAAAGTACATGACCTTTGGGTCGGTTTTGCAGGGCGGGAGATCTCTCACGAAGCAAGAGGGATTCAAGTAATTGTTTTTAAGACATATTTTCACAATGAATATGGAGCATGACAAATAAATTATAGCAATACCACACCAGGGGGATTCAGTCCCCAGACCCACCAAGGATCTCTAGTAATACGGCTTTTCCTCATGCTGATGGAGAGGGGTTCAGAGGTGGCAGAGAACCTCAAACCTACGAAGAGGCTTCCGAGTCACGAAACCGAGCCGGGGCCGAAGAGGAGGGTTCCCAGCGCGATGTCAAGACCTGTAAGATCATAGAAGGGCCACAACGTCCAAAGAAGTCCCGCGATGTGACAGAGAGGACACTTGAGGCTTCTTGATGAGGGTGATCTCTTCACAGAGGACAGAGGACTCCTGACGCAAAATGGGATTCAAAGAGAAACACAATTCATGTGCATGCCCAAGAAGTTCCTCAGCTACACCATCTGGGGTCCCATAAAACGTTGTTTTGCGTCAAACGTGTCAAATCGGTTAGCATCATTGCATTAAAAGGCAACGATCCAAACAAAATGCAATCAGAAGGCAACACCATACGCTACGCATTTTCCAGCTCCCTGCTACTTACATATTTTGCAGTTTCCTGCTATCTACACATTTTCGGCCTACCTTTAGCACAGCCCAGAAATTTGAACTATCTCTCATCTCCCAGGTAAAAAAAATGAGCACGGCAGAGGCATTATCAGCAAGAGACGGCGTACCAGAGTCCAGGTGGCACCGCAATTTTGGATGGCGTGTCATCCTGGTCACATCCGCCATGGCTCCTCCATTGCTGAGTTCTGAGGTTTCAAAGGGCTCATGAGGGTGAACAGGACCCATAAGGGCTGAAGAGGAATAGAGAGGTCCATCTCAGAGCCGAAATGACCCTGAGACGAAAGGTAGACGGATTGCGATGAAACCCTAAAAGCAGCATGGGGCCATGTTGGATGAAGAGTGCCTCTGAGAGCCAGAGAGGACTTGAATGGGATTCCCCTGCTGTTGAGATAGACCTCTAAGCGATGGTCAGGGCTCCTGACAGCTGAAGAGAGTCACTGTGAGCTGGCGTTTGCTATGAGGAATACTGAGGGCAATCCTCGGAACTAGAATGTTCTTGAAATAAAAAAAAACTGTTGAAAAGTGAGAGGGGCTCCCGGCAACTCAACAGGCCTCTTAAGGGTTGACACAGCCCCCTGAGAGTTAAGGAGAGTCCCTAAGGTTAGCGATGATCGTGAGTAATACCAGGATCCGCCTAGAAAGCTTTTGCAGCTAGAAAGGCTGTCGAGGATTGGAAAGTGTCCCTAGCCCCTAAAGAAACCGAGAGACCATGTCGATCGAAAAGGGTCACTGAGCGCTAGAGTGAACTGGACCCGGGAAAGCCGAACAGCTTTGGGAGGGTTCCCTATGCAACGAACAGTGTCACCTGAACGCCATAGAAAGCTTCTAAAGGCTGGCGATGGTTGTGTGGAATACTGAGGTCCAGATTCAGAGCTGGAATGTCCTTAAATGCTGGGAAGGCTGTTGAGGACTGAGAACCCCCCAAGAGCCCTTCTCAGGGCCCCTGAGGGTTGAGGTTGAGGAGATCACCTGTCCCTCTGACCACGGCCGTTGCAGCAGCTAGGTGACGGCCACCTCGGCGGCGACGGCGGCCCCAGAGGCCACTGCCGTCCAAGCGGTGATTGACTCACTGTGACAGATTCAGTGGCCACAACTTCTCCAGCAGCCACGGCCGTTACAGCGATGATTAAAAATACGGTTCCACGGTAGCTGAGATGGCGACTAGTCCAGTCTACATTGGCAGGATTCCAGCGTCAGTATTAGACAATTCAGGAGGCGGTGGCTGCTGATACTTGTGCATCCTCCGTTCTTCTGAACCTACAAATGCAGCAAAACTATGACTTGCAGAGACAAAGCAGTTTATTGCGGCTTTGTGCACGTACATAGGTGTATGCATATCAATAAATATACAAATATATTAATATATATATATATATATATATATATATATATATATATATATATATATATATATATATATATATATATATATGTGCACACACATCCGCTTCCACTACCACACATGTTCGCTCACTTATGCATGACGGTGCACAAACACCTTTGGACAGATACGAGGAAAAACAAAGGAAGCCATTTACACTTTTGCTCGCATGGTGTGATCGATAATCCAACGCCAAGGTTCACAATGTACGGTGATGTCTGTTTTGTCGTCGGATAGCGACATCAGTTAATATAGTTAGGTGACACGATTAGATTAATGGAGTCTATATATATTCTTTGATTGTCTTCAGGAATCAAACTCAACTGGTTCAACTGGTTGTTGAAGACTATCAAAGAACATATAGACTCTATTAATCTAATTGTGTCACCTAACTATATTAACTGATGTCGCCATCCGACAACAAAACAGACATCACCGCACACTGTGGACCTTGGCGTTGGACTACCGACCACACCATGCGAACATAAGTGTAAATGGCTTCCTTTGTTTTTCTTCTTATCTGTCCAAGGGTGTTTGTGTCCCGTCATGCATAAGTGAGAGAGTGTGGGGAGTGGAAGCGGATGTGTGTGCTTGAAGCTATGTGTGCTAGGGGTGGGAAAGATGTGTATGAGGAGGTTATGTGTGTGTGGAGGAGAGGTTATGTGTGTGACGGGAGGGGAGGGTGTGCGTGAAGAGAAACGGAGAGACAAGGTGTGTGAGTGGTAGGAGTGTCTTTCCGGGGATGGAAGGGGAGGCTATGTGAGTGTGTGTGTGTGTGTGTGGGCGCATGTGCGTGTATGTGTGTGTGCGTGTGCGTGTGTGCGTGTGTATGTGCGTGTGTGTGTGTGTGCGTGCGTGTGTGTGTGTGTGTGATGCAGTCGGCTGGGCGGTGCGGGGTGGGCGGCGCGCGTGCGCCGGCCGGCCGCCGCTGCCGCGCACCGTCCGGCGGGCTGCGCCACATCAGCCATGACGGCTCGGCAGACTGGGTGGGTGGCGGACGGCCGCTGCCGACCCTCCCTGTGGGCCACACTGTCGGCCACCAGCAGCCACCTCTGGTCGCGCACCAGCATCAGCGGCCTGTCTCACGCGCACGACCCGCCGTTCCGACCGTTCCGCCTGGTCTGGCTGTGTCTGTTCGTGGCCGGTCTGTACTTCACCATCTCCGACGTGCGCAACGTCATCATCGAGTACCTGGAGCACAAGCACACCACGCAGATGGACGTAGTGCACCAGCGCGTCGTCCACTTCCCGGCCGTCACCATCTGCAACCAGAACCGGGTCGACTGTCTGCGGCTGATCAACGCCTCGCTGAATTCGCCCGCCGACGAAGGCCTGCAGGACCTACTGGACATGTCGCTGTGCCTGGCGCCGCAGGGTCCGTACTGTCCGTACGTCTGGGAGCTGATGTCAGACACAATCACCACGGAGTGGGTGGCCCGAGGTGACAATCACGACACTCACTGCCTCAATTGCGACAAATGTGAGCACTTGGCCGAGTCTGGCACACCCGGCCAGGACTGGGTCAATGTGACCAGGATCTACGACCTGATCGGGTGCAACTCCACGTGCCGCGAGACGGATTCTTCGGACGATGAGCAAGGCGAAAGGCGAACCACTCCGGATGATGGGGCTGGCGGCGGCGGTGGAGGTAGCCGAGGAGACGGAAGAAGGCCGGAGGACGACGAGGAGCAGGAAGACGATGAAAACTCTACAACGAGAGGCGATCCGAATCCCGATGACCAATCCTCAACAACTGATAGTTATTCGTCACCTGCGGAGATCATTCGTGGAACTTCCGAAGGTACAGCTGCAAATCGCAGTACACGTCCGAACACCAGCGGAGCACCGAGCACCGAGAGCACCGAGCCGACTTCAAACACTCCCGTCTTGACCAGCTCAGCAGACGCGTCGGATGGAAGGCCGCCCTCCGGTGCGACGCTTCATTCTATGCCCGTGAGTGCTTAAAATTTTTTAATCTAAAAATGTCTTTATCTCGAAGTTCGAAGTTCATAGGTACCCAGCTTAAATTGGAACTACTGGTCCTGTAAATTGAAAATGCTAATTGGCATTAACATCAGTGGAGGGCATACGCACATTGACAGTGCATTTGTTCATGTAATTCAACCCATGCAAAAAAAAATCCTTAGATTGGTGAAGTACCAGTTTCCACGACCACTATTACATGTCACCTTCAGGCTAATTACATTTCAGATTATTTTGTTCAACAACGCAGATTTACAGAACCAGTAGAATTTAAATGATGACGACAAAGTCTCTTTTCTTTTTTCTTATTCTCTTCATACGCAATGCGACTTGGTACCGTTTGTTCTCAGATCATGCCATTATATTTCAATTATATACTATTTGTTTGTGATCATGCATACTGCACGAGTATTATATCTCAATGTGTAATTCATGCCTGGTGCAATATGTGATGTGTGAACTAAATATGTGTGCAATGTAGTCTGTTCCTTGCACGCAATACATTGCGAAATTATGGCGAATGTGTGATGATTTATATGCATGTATTCATCTACAAATTCCGTCCCAGTGTCTTTGACATTGATTCCCTGTGCTTATTCATGCGTGCACGTCTTTTTCTTATTCTGATTATTCGGATTAATACTCGTATTAATCCGACGGTGTAAACTGCGTCCTGCAGCGTTCTTAAATACAAATCTTCCACTGTTGTATATTAACACAGTATCCCAAGCAAAATGTGAATGCTGAAAAAGCAGCTTCAGGAATATTCAGCACGAAATGGCAGAACACATCACATCTTAGTGCTTAGCCAAGCTTTGTAGCCTGGGCCGGTGCATCATATTAGTATGATCTTGGTGCTTTACATAGTCTTGCTGGAACGACCAACATATTCGATAGTCGCATTATGAATCCAACTTGATAAAATGACCTTCGCACATACCTAGTTTCGTCCAGTTAATGCACGTTCACGGTGCGTGAAAATTCATTTTATGTATTCTACAACTGGGCTAAATTCAGTTGAATCCTGATATTTTTCACAGATTTCCTAAGTTCTGTGAAGGTCAAGATATTCGTGGAATTTTGACGGTGTTCTCATTTTTTTTTGGTGCGAGAATGAAGCCGGATTTATTTATTGCGGCAATTATTTCACTCTATACCTGCTCATAGGTATTTGGATGCCCGCGGGATTGGGATATTATTTATGTTTCATACTGGTTGGCGTTGGACTAACACAACCATTTGTGGTCTAGAGTACAAATTAGCTGGCTTGTGACATGTCAACCCGCTCCGTCTTTCCTGTCAAATCCTCCCATCCCGTCTCGGAGGGGGGGGGGGGCGGTTGAAGACCCCCCTCTAAAATCCAAACTAAGCATCGCACGAAAACGAAATATGTGTCACCGGAAAGCGCTCAACGAGTAGGGTCCGGGTCCACCCCAAATTGTTTTCTTCACCAAACGTGACGTCACCAGGGGGGCTAGATATTCACGACTTTTCACGACTTGCATTATGTTTTTTACTCTGGGGAGTTCATTTTGAGGGATATATGAAAAAGCAAAATTTATTTGGAATGAGAAAAGGACAGCGAAATCGACCAGGGCTATGATTTTTTTGGCCACCCAAAATAAAAATTTTATTTTTTGGAAATTTCAAAATTTTGCGTTTTCAAGTTTTGTTTAATTTTCCTTCTGCAATGGGTAGAGCAGACCGAGAAATGTTGCTGGAAGTCAACTTGCCCTAATAAGAAATGTTTACTTTAGCCAGAATCCTGTGTTTGAACTGCAATATGGCGAATACGCAAAATTTATATGTAGTAAAAAACGAAACAAATTAAAAATTAAACTGGTACGTTTTGTTGCATCCGTAAAGATAAGCAAATGCCGAAAGTTTCATTAAAATATCTATATCCGTTAAAGCGTGACGACTGGTTGAACGTTTTTGGAGGTGACCTCACTTGACCTTGACTAACTCGTTGACCCTAGATGACCTGACCTAAAAATTTTGAATCAACATGTCAAATTGATGTGGGAAACGGTTTGCCAAATTTGGGCGCGCTGCCGCGCGCCGTTCGTCCGCTATCCGCGAAAAACCTGAGGGGGGCAGTTGAAGACCTCCCCCCCCGAGACGGGACGGGTTAATAATGCTAATCGCATGAACTGGCGTATGAAATCGCGACCTTATAATTTATACTGCAGACCACAGAATAATTGAACAAAATTGCTTGATAAATTTGCAACATCTATTACCGCTCTATGAAGTGAGTATGCAAATCGCGCTGCAATCCGGCTTATTCCAGGTGATCAAGTGGCTAGGGCCAACAAAATGCACATGTCCGAGTAGATATGTTCGGTCATGCAGGTTAAAATAAAAAAAGGTCGGGGGAAGCCAGTGTCCACTTGTTTTGCTTTTTGCTTTATTGCCACTCATTTGTGGTACACAAAACAAAATATTTTTGAATATATTGCACATAAGGAAGCCGGAAATCTTCACTTCTATTTTGAAGATGGAGCAATATTATTTTTAAAGCCGAGTTGAATTACATTTATCAACAAAAAAGACTAGTGAGATTGCGGAAACGATGGATTCAATACTCATGCGACATGGACTCGAATTTTCATGGTAGGTCATGCTATATCAAATGTATTTCATCTACACTGGATAGATTCAAGCCGCATAATGGAAGCAAGTCCGTATACAATGCCATGTGACATGACACGACACTTGCATGCATGCGACACGACAATGCATGCGACACGACAATGCATGCGACACGACAATGCATGCGACACGACAATGCATGCGACACGACAATGCATGCGACACGACAATGCATGCGACACGACAATGCATGCGACACGACACGTGTGACACGACACGTGTGATACGACACGTGCGACACGACACGTATGTACGACGCGTATTCTACTGGACACGGCCTGTACACGCGTCCAGTCCGCACCTGCTCACACGACCGACACATCTCTAGTAGTGTGATACAACACGACACAACACGACACAACACGTGTGACACGACGTGTATCTCTCTCGACAGCCTCCGGCGCGCAGTCGGCGAACCGTGAAGAGTCCGGGTGCTCTGGGAGGTGCGTCGTCAGGCGACGACCACGACGACAAGGACGACGACAAGGACGAGCAAGAGCCCGCCATGGGCCCCAGCGAGACGTACGACAACAGCATGCGCCTGCTGTCGCACTTCATGACGCTGTCGCCGGAAGTGAGGCTGAGCATCGGCATTCCATTCGAGGACTTCATCAAGGAGTGCTCCTACATCGGCTCCGACTGCACGGACAAACGGTGACAGGAAGCATGGAGTTGTCGGACTGAACCGAATATAGATATGTTCGACCTTGCCCCATATTCTTTTCTTTCATTTTGAGACTGCAAGCATTGGTTCGTACGGATAGTGACGAGAGAGAGAGAGAGAGAGAGAGAGAGAGAGAGAGAGAGAGAGAGAGAGAGAGAGAGAGAGAGAGAGAGAGAGAGAGAGAGAGAGAGAGAGAGAGAGAGAGAGAGAGAGAGAGAGAGAGAGAGAGGGGAGAGAGAGAGGAGAGAGAGAGAGAGAGAGAGAGAGAGAGAGAGAGAGAGAGAGAGAGAGAGAGAGAGAGAGAGAGAGAGAGAGAGAGAGAGAGAGAGAGAGAGAGAAAGAGAGAGAGAGCATATAAGCGTGTGTGTATGCGCGGATCATGTGATGTCGTTACTTGAATAATTTAGGAGTGCACATTTACAACTTGCACATTTTCCTTAAATCCTCTTCCAACCGGGGCTTTCAATAAAACCACGAGCAGTCATGTTGTATTGCTCAGATAGTTGTCCGCATGTCATTGATGAATATTCGATCTCCAGAAATACTCCCTTGCAACCTGCATAGTGATGTTAGGATGTTATTCAAGCTTTCACGGCTTATGACATGATTTTATATTCGTGCATGACCTACAAGGTTGAAAATAACAATGGTCATGGCCACTTCTTCCTTTCCAGTTCTCAGCTTCCTCCAATTCCATGCCAATTCGGTAATATTCCAAAAGCTGAAGCTGCCATTCGATAGAAACGTGTCTCGATTGCCTGGAAAGGGGGCTTTGATCTCCTGCAAACACTTCTGCAATGCCATTTACCAGACCCACACCATAATGTGTTTATGACGTTACCTCATCAGCTGCCATCTATAACCTTGCGCCCCCTGATTGCATGTGCTAAATACGACTCCGGCAATGCGACGGGAGGTGAAAGTAGATCGGCAGATACCCAACTGTATAATCTTGAAAACAGTAATCGTGTCACGTACTGTGGATAATCACATTTCGTGTGGAAGGTGGACGGGGTCACGCGAATCGTTCTTGAAAACAGAACTGCGTGCATGGCGCCCGTGGTCGCGTGGCGTATGACTCGTAGTGATGTCGTTTTGTGTTCCGCAGATTATTTCTAGATCACTTGTCTCCTCAGTATGGCAACTGTTTCACGTTTAACACCAACGTGACTGCGACGCATGATTCGAAGGCGGGACTGCGGAAAACGGGCCTCACCGGAGAAATGCATAGTGAGTATTTTGGATGGCGTACGCTCGGGGAAAAACCGGCCAAGAGATATTCGATGTCTTACTAGGATTTCCATTACAAAATATAAATAGCGGGTCGTGGCCAGATGAAATTCCTCCTTGATACAATAAATGGCGTGATACGTAGCAGTAACACAGCTAGTAGCACTACTAGCTGATGGTTTGCATGTGCTATTTAGCAGTATAATTTCACTGTTCAGGCTGTTGTAGTTGTGGGCACGTAGTAAAGGAGCACAACACCACGCAGGATAAGGTGGCGCTTCAAGAGCTATATTGTATATAATCGACGTCATGTATAATTATGAATTAAGGTGTGAAACTTGCACCTACGTGCAGCTGCAATGCTGCCCAGCCTCAGCCTCATCATTCTTGCATCATTATAATGGACGCCGAATCAATCCGATCTGGATCAGCTGAAATCTCAATCAATTGTGCTACAGATCGGCCATTTGATATACAGAACCGCATTAAGAGCTAAAGGTGGAATATGTGGAGAAGTGGGACATTTATTGGTAGAGGAAAATGCATGAAGGCAATGGTGCTGCCAATTTTGTTGGTAGGGCGCACACATGGGGTCCCATGCTTAGATAGTAGGAAGTTGATGGGACAAAGAAAAAGATGATGGGTCTCAGGTCCCACTCAAATGATACTAAGCTCCATCCTTGTATGACACCCTACTTTACGAAGCTTAAAAAAAACCATGATATCATAAATTTACGACAAATTTATCGTACATTCACATGGACTATGCTTTGCAGAACAGGAAGCTTGCGATTCTACGAAATCACAATGATGGAGCGGAGTTCTCGTCCATTCCTGAAAAAAATCCAGACATATGCCACTCCCTCCTCACGATCGGTATTCATTTAATTCATTTAATTCATTTAATTTATCACGAATTAATGGAGAAGTTATCCGTAAGCAATTAGTTTCGTATATTTCATGCATACACATTTCAATAAGGCATTTCAATATGCATTTCATTCGCATTATTTTTAGGCAGCATTATAATTGTCACTGAGAGCATGCCATATCACAGGATATACTCAACCCTCCCCGTCTTTCAGGTCATATCCTAACACACCGTCTCTGGGGATATTGATAAGGACCCCCTCTAATTTCCAAACTAAGCGTCGCGAGAAAACGAAAAAGATGTCATCGGAAATCGCTCGACGAGTAGTGGCAGACACAACCCGTCAAATTGCCCAGTGGCGTCACTAGGGGGCCCAGGTTTTCACGACGTGCATCATGTTTTTGGCTCTGGGGAGTCCATTTTGGAGAGATTTGAAGAACAAAAATGTTTGGAATCAGAAAAGGAAAGGCCATATAATTTTGTTTTGCAACCGAAAATTTAAGCTTTTTTTTAAATTTCAAAATTATGAGTTTTCAATTTTCTTTAATTTTCCTTTCTCTTATGGGCATGGCGCACCGAAAAAAAACGTTGTTCAAAGTCAACTTGCTCCAACAAAAAAAAAATGCTTACTTTAGGCAGAATCTTCCATTTTAACTCTAATGGGAAAACATGCAAAACCAATAAGTAACCAAAAAGGTGAGAGAAAGAAAATCCCCCAGTGCGTTTTGTTGCGTTCCTAAAGATAAACAAACGCTGAGAGTTTCATTACAATATCCTTTTCCCTTGAAGCGTAACGACTGGCTCAACTTCTTTGGAGATGATCTTACTTAACCTTGACGAACTCATGGACCCTAGATAACCTGGCTTCAAGATTTTGACACAACATGCAAAATGTATATGGGGCAAGGTATACCAAATTTTGGAGCGCTGCCGTGCGCCGTTCTTTCCATATTCGCTGACAATATTAGGAGGGGGGAATAATGACCTCCAGAGACGGCGCGAGTTAAGGTTGCGTAAAAATTAACCTATTTCGATGGTGTTTGGTAAATGCGAAATGTGATGTATTTGTATGGAAGACGGCGAGTGCCGTCAATGCATTCGGTTCATATGCAAATCGGTTGGAAGGGGGAGGTGGTGAAGGGCAATGTATGTTATCCGTGAAACGCTCTAGTAGGATGGGATAGATGTATTCATAATCCATGGGGATCACAAAGATTTGATGTGGGGAAGGTAGAGACAACCCATGAGGATCTCTGTCAAGTCTACAAAACATTGAGGAAACAACCGCATTGGCATCCAATGTTACGATAAACGTATGCACAATGACACCGTGGCACTGACTAAGGGAAACAATGGCTTAGCCAGGATAATTCTATGAAGAGGAATAGAATACCAATACCAGGTCATTGACCTGGTAGAGGGTCAATGGGACTTTGGGACCCCTACGCATTATAAATAAAATGATTTACTCTTCCTCGTATTTAGGCCGTTTTCCCCAGTCATTGCGCCTACCCACATACCTCCACGCGAAAGGTACCCATCCCTTACCCCTCTTGGATCCCCAATTGGTCCGATTGAGGTGTCAGGCAGGGGTGTATTTTTCATTTTTGTTTGGTGGTGAGGGTGAGAGCACTCGTTCTTCAATATTGTTTAGCCTTAACATGGAACCTATGGAACCAGTGAAAGTTAACTGAAAGTAATGCCATGCAAAAGGCATTCCCCGGATAATTATGAGGAAGCTCCACACCTGATATGAGGATCCCCTGCTGTACAATTAACGTATTCTCTAGGCACTTATATCTCCAGCGAAGGGAGGGACCACTTCATCGCCATCTTCGAGGCTTCACTGGAGGTCTGAGCTGACCTCTTAGCAGGTCCTCTGATGTGCTACATCTTCAGGGAAGGTCGTGGTCGTCCCTCCATCTCTACTGGATTATCATAGAGCGTCCAGCTGGAAGTCCAAAGGCCGCACAGACTTCTGACGGTTCTCTGGAGCCTACCATTACACCTGGAATGCGATGACCATCCCTTTCCCTCTCTTGGTTGATAGGCCCCTTCAGGTCTCAAATGGAGAACCGCCGGACGGGCATTTTTTTATAGTGTCTGGATTAATCGCTGGATGTACAAGTTCATAAGAATAAAATATATGCTGAGGAAAACGACATCGTTTTTTAGAATAGAGGAACAATTGACATATTTCAGTGGGGCACCCAGGGTGGCGGGTGGGGGCGAAGCGGGCAGCCAACCCTGGAGGATCGGAGATCCCTCCAGGCGACCGCCTTGAGGGGGCCGCGAGGGCTCCTCAAGGCGTCGGTGCAGTAGGTCTCCAAGTCCCCCCTGGGCCGACGTGAAGGGCTCCTGGATCTACAAAAGAGTCCCAGGCTGACGGAATTGGCCACGGGCTGATGAAAAAGGCTCCGTGTCAACAGAAAGTGTTCTCGGGAAGATGTTGAGAGATCTTGGCTGGGCTAGCGCGAAGGGGTTCTAGATCGATGGAGGGGCTCCAGATTGTTGGAAAGACCACGGACTGACGAAGAAGGCACCGAGCCAATGTGAAAGGCCCTTGGGCTGATGACGAGGCCCAAGCCGAAGAATGGGCTGATGGACAGAGCCCAAGCATTTGACGATGAGCCTCCGGATTGCCGGAAAATACCTCGAATCGTCAGAGAGAGCCCCGAGGCGACGGGGCTGGGCCTAGTTCCCCAAGAGGACCTCGTGTCATCAGAATGGGCCCTTGGGCCGACGGATGGGTTCCATGCTTCACAACGATTAAGTATTACGAGTAAAGAAGAAAGTTGGTTATTCTCGTCACACAAAACCATCCATTTTCGGGTGCGAAGCGCGCAGAAACCGGTCCATGCTTCATTATATATTTTTTTTTCGGGGGGGGGTGGCCCCTAGAAAAATCCTGGCTGCGCCATTGATGGTTCTCGCCCTTATCATGTGTACCCTTCCGATTAAGCTGAACTGTCTGAACTGTCTGAACGGAGCGGATAACAGAAAGAAGCAATTTTGTGCATAGAGGTGAGCATCCATATCTTTGTCAACACTGATAATATTCGTGCCTTCATTAAAGTTGTGATAATGTCCCTTTATTTTCCGTAATAGGCCTCCTGTCGTTGACTGTTGTCGGCAGCTAAACGGCTTGTTATTTTTCCGGTCTTTACCGCGCTGTTGGATCTTGATTGGAGGTCCCACAATAGATACGCGAGTGCGGAGTGCCTTGTTTTGAACCATCATTGCCAATAAGTAAATACCTTTATATATATATATATATATATATATATATATGCATATTATATGCATAGGGGCCTTTTGAAAAAGTGACCGCATTCCGAAGAGTTTGGAAATGTGTGTGTCTGGGTGGGAGGGGGGGGCTAAGTAGGTAGTGGTGTTTTCACGATGTGATGCTGTTCCCTTCAGATGTTTCCATCCTCCCACTGGATCAAATACTGGCTAAGCCACTGGCAGTGCCCGCGCAAAAAGGTACAAAGACTGAGTGGACAAACCGAGGGATGGGTGAGAAGTTCCCCGGTTAACATGCTCAAAAATATATCACCTGTCGCTTCATGTAATGACGGCAATCAGCTAAGTGCAACTGCAAGCAACTAAGATGCATGTACCTTTACGCTTTTTCCGCCGCATTTTGTATGCATTGACCGCACCAAACATCACCAGCTGCGTTAACATATTTACCATCCGACCCATAATCATTGATTTCTTTGTCAGTTAAGCCAGCCAACATCGCAAGCAAACCAATCAGGTGCCTGCAAAAACTTGCTGCGTTGATTCACCTTCTAGATGCTTACATACAGGGTAATGTGATTGGATGTTGTTCTTGAAGGTCAAATATGGGAGAAAAATCACAGACCGTTCTGGCCAACCCTACCCTATATGCAGACATATAATGTGCTAAACATTTTTTTTGTCAGAAATCGACATTTACATTTTGTATTCTCTTATAATGCACAGTAATACCATTCTCGGCCCCTATTCGTCGACGGTTTTACGATGGTACTCCTTTTGTTTTCGTGCAATGCTTATTTTGGAAGTTAGGCCGAGATCGTTAAGAAGATCGCTAGCCTACCCGCCTAGACTTGATGTGAGGATCTGAATGGAAAGAGTGGTAGTGGCGCTAGTAGAGTTTTTAAAGCTCTTCTTTTGTGTTCTGGGTTTTTAGAAGAACAAATGATATTAAACCAAGCGGCTCTATCGATCGTGGTGCTCATAACATGAACTTACATCGACAAAGTTCGTGGACAGTCAAAAGCATGATGGGGGATCTGGATTATAGTCACACACGCGCCGAATGTCACCTACAGCTCCCCGGAAGATCATTCAGACAGCAATCTCCCGTCAGCTAACCTGAAGCCCCGGAGCGGCCGATTTCGCGACCGTGGTCCGTCGTATCTGGCAGGTTTGAACATCCTGCTGGACCTGAAGCGCCGCTCTTATCCGCCGACTGTGACTCCCAACAAGGGCGCGCGCATAGTCGTTCACCAGCCGGACCAGGTGCCAGACGTGGAGCAGGCCGGCATGCAGATCTTCCCGCATTCGTCCACCTCCTTCGCCATCGAGCAGGCCAGTGAAGCTGACCACTCACAATTGATTAGCTAACCGCAAAGTGGCCCGAATCTCTTTCCGCCACCCACATATTGTTCAACAGGTTGTGGAACCAGTACCTCTTTCTCCAGAGCGCCACATTGAAGCACACATGCACTTTTGTAAATTCAACTCACATGAAGCCAGTGAACGCTCATCGAGAGAGCACTCTCATTACTATCTATCAAACTATTACATTATTGTCTACATGCATGCAATGTTATGTGTCATTACTATCGCTCTGCACTATCATTGGAAACATACCTTAGCTTTCGTTGATGTTTTTGTGACATAAGTTTCCAATAATATTTTTTCATGACAAGGCGTTTTGTGTCGCACAATAATATGTTCTGGACAATTGGAGAGCAGACACTGCGCTCCTTTTTCCCAATATTATTGCGCCATGAGTGGACAAGCAAAACTGGCAAATGACGGGAGAAGCCGGACATTAGGAAAAGCCAACGAAGGATGTCCGTTCAAATAATATGCATATCCAAAACCGAACAAGGTGATGGAGGGGCCGAGTCACAAACAGGAGGATTGTCCGGCCGGGTTGCTTTCCCGTCGCTGTAGTGGTGTTGCTGGTCGTGTATACCTCGAAAAGTATAAGTTTACTCTATTGTGGAGGACGACATTGCCACACTTCGCTCATTGCTCCATGACCAACTGTCACGGTATCTGACCATGCTGCTATTATTTTGATAAATACAAACAAGACTCTTGCTGTTGTGTGGATATACAAATGTCTTACATGTCTGGGAAACATCCCGACGAATGTAGTGGCTGAATTATCACAACAGCCATTATTTGCATTTGAATTAACTTGAAATGTATATTAAACAAATATTAGCAAAAAACAAATACCTAATATCAGGTGATACCTAAATAATAGGAAGAAATATCCAATAACACGTAACAATAATATCTAATAACAAGTAATACCCAAATATGTATAAATAATAAGTAGACAATAACCAGTGGTAAACCTGAAGTAGTGGCACTCTTCCAGCCTTGCCATTATAGTACAAGAAGGCGGTATATTGAGCTCTGGTGTTGCAGATGAAGGTTTCGCGACTTCCCAAGCCCTTTCAGTCTGAGTGCATATCATCTTGGAACCAGGCTGAGTTCCACCCTACATCACGGAACGAAACTATTAATCCGATCAAGGAGGGATACTCAGTGCTGGTAAGCCGATGGGTGGGACACCCGGTGAACTGTCCTCACGCGCCCAGGTCACCAGTGCAAGGAGCAGGAAGATCTAGCGCAATCGAGAAATGCAAAGCAGCATGTTCGCATCGATGTTTCGCCTTTATCTGCAATGATCGATTCAGAGGTCAGGAAGAAATAGTCACGAAATGGGGTGGAACGTTTTTCAGTCGATAAGCTAAATAAAACACACATGGATTGATACACGGTTTTCCTTTTGCCAATTTCTGGCGCGACACTCACATCCTTCCTCCTTCATGCCTGTTCACAGGAAGCGTAATTTCAAACTCAACGGGTAACTTTTTATAACGAAGTACACCATTTTGCTTCCCTGACAACTTTATTTCTTCACATAGCTTCACTATTTGTATTACTATCCTTTCCTTTAATATCACAAAATCCAGCCAAACAGAATTATCAAATTTTGATAATTAGCCAGACATTAACTAGGTGGGGAGGGGAAGGGACCACCCTCGCCCTCCCTTGTCTTTTTCAGATCACTCGAGAACTAAATGCCACATTGCCCTTAACTTTTATGTATTGCTCCTGTATGTTTTTTATACACATACCAGAGCACCTTTTTCAAAAGTCATGCCTTGTCACCAACTGTGAGGTGACAAATGAGAATATGCTCACTTCAATACCATGCACTGAATTCCTGCTCAAGTTTTAGAGCTGCAATATGCTTGTCATGGTAGCACATAGCCAATCAGAGTAGCACGTAAGTTCAATGTAGACAAGCGAAAACTCAATGTAGACGACCTTAATGCAAGTCGTTGTAGGTCTCAGAAGGTTATTAAAGATCCTGCGGTGGGAAGTGCAGTGAATTCCAGTGTAATTGATCTGTCAAAAAAAAACATCCTTCCGATGTAATCAGAGGCAAACTCGGTAGCACCTGGCACTTTTCTATTCATCATACGTCAAATGAGTACTGTTCTAAATCATAGGTATCAATCCAAGTTGCATCTGAATATTGTTTAATACAACGAAGAATGGCTCTTAAGTGCTCCTGGGTTTTAGACATTGCATGAGACGAACTGCACCACCCTCAATATACCAGGAGGTGCTGAGTTTACATCAAAAGTAACGTTAGGGATTATGCTATATTACTCAACATTTCGGCCAGGGGTCATCGTCAGGAGTTGAGTGATATAGCATAATCCCTAACGTTACTTTTGATGTAAACTCAGCACCTCCTGGTATATTGAGGGTCGTACATTTCGTCTCGCGCAATGCATCTGAGTATTGTCTTGATTGGAAGCCATCCATGCGAACTCCATATGTCAGAGATACCAATTTAAGGGCTTTCTACAATGACCGTAATTTGCTACTTAGAAATGCTAGGCATTGCCACTTTTGTAATTATTTTATCTTTGTTTAGCATTCGCATACTACATATAACATGCGATCTACATACTATTATCATACATGTGTTCGACCCAATGCGAAAAGAAACGCGTGTTAGCAGCGTCTCCCAACACGTGTTGGATACAATGGCTTCTCGAACATTGCAGACTTTCTGAAGCCTGGCGAGTTGTGCCATGGTTAGAAGCCATAGTAAGAACTGAGCGATTGTTGGAACGTAATGTAGAAGAACTAAAAATACGAATTGGAGAATCGGAACAGAGGTTAGAAGCCGAACATGAGTGGATAATTGTCGAACCTTTAAAAACCATGTAACTGCAGGAAAGTTAGTTGAAAATCGTGTTAAAATACTGTTACCTATGAATAAAAAGGGGACAGAGATTAGCCAGTTTTGGCTTCAAAATTCTGCATAAGCAAAATTAGTTAGTTTGTTTTAGAAACAAAGGGTTGTTGATCATGACACTTCACCCATTAGCGAATTCATGCAAATTCATGCGAACGAGCAAGCGAATTCATACGACCAACAATTTGAAGCCTTGCACTCCAATTTTGTAGCCTTGCATCAACATGTTTTGAGTTTTGCATCTCTAATTCGTCACGGATGCCTGCTCACTGTTGGCCACGTGACCTGAATAACTGGTGTCTGTAGTGATTGCATGCTACACCGGTGTAAAATCCATGTTTCTTTCAGCGCTGCAAGAAGATGTGCCTGCAGTTTGAATTTCTGCGGGATTGTGGTTGCTCCCATCCACTGTACCCATTGCCAGGCGTCTTCATGAAGAGACAGCAAAGAATGCCGATCGGGATGGATACTTGCACGCTTTCGCTGAATAGTAAGTGCAAGACTTCACCACCGAACTATAGTCTTCTGTAGGATGCGCTGTTTTCTGTGTACGCCTGTGGACCCAGCTGTTGATATATCAAACAGGTGAGTCCTGCAGCGATTGTGGGTTTCTGCATATGCCGACAAAAACGCACTTGAACCCCTCCATATATAAAGGAGTTGAGGCCCGTGTTTTGGGTTGGTGGGGGATGGGAGAGGGAGCAGGTAGTACCATTCCAATGATGATGAACCCATGCTCCTGACATTCTGAAATGTTCGCCAAACTTGGAGTACGTTGGTTATAAATGATGCGTTAAAACGAACGCTTCTCGGTAAGCATGTCCGACTTGTCAATCAATGAAGTGAAAAGTCGATCCAACCCGGTCGGCTGAAGGCATGACACAAATAGTCCCCTCAGCTTTTTAATATATGTTTTCAATATATATATATATGCATATATGTACGTATACCTATATATATACACATATATATATATATATATATATATATATATATATATATATATATATATATATATATATATATATATATATATATATATATACATGTATGTAACGTTGTTAATGTGTCGCTAACAATGAGTATGGTCTGTGAAGAGCGGAAAGAGGAAAATGTTGACAGCCAATCTGAAGTCTTCTGCACACCCTGCCGTTGTTATGCATAACACAACCCGTTAGATGTTCATATGCTCATAGATCTGATGTATATAAATGTTATCAATACAGTTGTTATGGACGTAGAACGTAGGGACGCAGATCTCATAAAGTCATAAGGTCATAAAGTGTTTAGACTTAATAAGAGCCACAAGGGCCCATCCAGTCAAGTCTGTAAATGGAGGATACCATAAGCCCGGTAAAAAGACCCACCCCAACCATCACCACATGCCAAGGAAACCATCCGCCAGCATCTCATACACCTATATATGCTTATGTACCCTAAACATCCAGCCCTATAACCTGGATCCCTCTTAACACGCGCACTGGATGGGGGTGTGGGTGGGGGGGGGTGAATTCCTCCCACCCTCCGGTTTGTCGTACATAACTCCTGATTTTACCGGTCGATATACGCCATGTTTTGCATACCTGGTTATAAATGTCCAGCATGTCGCTTAAAACATGAAAGCGGAAATCGGCCGAACTTTTTTTTTCGAGTTGGGGGCCATTAAAGCCAGAACATTTCGTAGCGTCAGACCACAAAAATCGGCGCTGATGCGCTTGCCGTATATTGGTAATATGTAAGTGTTCCTGGCACCACTAGGAACTTGTTTGATGTATATTGTTATGCTATATAGCTTCAAGGTCATGTTAGGTCACCGAGGTTAAGTGACGTCAAGTTCATGACAGGTTAATGGAACCAAACTTGGTCAACTGGGATGCTTAACACGCGACGCGTGTTAAGTGCCTTTGAAACCTAAGTCTTTCCTTTTCAATAATATCCAGATCCCTCCCTCCCTTTGCATATCTGAAATTGTCACCTCCAAACCTCAGATGCATAGCCTTACACTTATCATAGTTGAAAGACATCTTCCATTGATCAGCTCACTGTTTTAGGTCCTCCAGGTCTAGTTGAATATTAACTGATTGATCACTACTGTTAGCCACTCCTGCCAGCTTGATGTCATCAGCAAATTTGAACACTATTCCTCAGCCCTACCTCAATGTTATTCACAAATATGATAAAGAGAACTGGTCTTAGAACAGAGCATCCTGTCTCCTGTACTCCCCTTTTTTGTAGATGTTCCGCACACTCGGCAGTTGTAGTAAATTTTCTACACGTAGACCTTATCAACGTAAATCTTAGGCTCATCCCGCCGTTTCTGTATATCTCCTACATTCCCCGTTTCTGTAGATATTCTGCACGTAAAAAGTATGAACGTAAACATTATGAACGTAGGTATTGTGCACATTCCAGTGTCTTCGTAGATCCTCCTGCACACCTCTTTTTGTAGATCTTCTGTACACCCGACTGCTTGGTCGATTTCCCACATGTAGATCTAGTCAACGTAGATCTTATGAACTTTATGCACGTCGATCGCATGAACACACATCTTAACCATATATATTTTATGAACGTAGACTTGTGCTGGTAGATATTATGAACATAGATCTTATGACCAAACCTCATCGGTAGCTTA
Source organism: Imbricaverruca yamaguchii (assembly GCA_034440575.1). NCBI lineage: Eukaryota > Metazoa > Arthropoda > Thecostraca > Neoverrucidae > Imbricaverruca > Imbricaverruca yamaguchii. Next base: position 111,348 of record JAOTOL010001564.1, read on the forward strand.
TCATGTCGCAAATGAACCGGGACAACTGGATGTCGCAGAGGCCAAACAGTGAGCGCCCATGGGACGAGAACCGATGCCCCGCTCCGAAGCACGGTAGTTTATGAACTACGGCGTTATGGTATGCGCAAGGCATACCATTAAGGCAATTCGGGGTTTGGATCCCGAACGATCCATCTACTCAGTTAATTTAAAATGTACAATTTATCATTACATTTGAATGAAGCGCATGATACGAGATCTTATGGAATAATGTAAAGCACTTACGTCCGCCGTCTATTTCTGGATGGATATTTCCGATAACTGCGCAATTCATAATTGCATCATTGGAGCGGGTAGAAATCCATGTGCACAATGTCGTTATCCCAATCACGAACCAACCACCTTCCACAGCTAGAAAGATTCACAATATCCAAGTCAATAATTAAATGTTAATCTCAATGTGGTTAATGCAGCATCCTGCACTGAGCTACGAACTCAAGATGGAAAGCGTACGTTAAGAACCAGCCCGTTATCATTAACCACATATATCGAACCATGCTTTGACAGGCAAGGACAGCAATTGTACGGTAGAGGTGAACGACCGATATACTGCTGGGAACGTCACTTGCTTTTGTCCGCCCAACTGCTATGAGACCTCCTACAACATCTTCCAGTCAATGGTGTTGTGGCCTCGATCCACCTACATGGTGAGTCGCCGGTCTCTTCTGGCTATATTTGGCACATCACTGGCAGTTGGTGAGAGCATGCTTGCTTTGCATAGCGCGGTTTAGCACACACGTTATTGTAAAGAAGTTTTGCTCCCCAGAGCTTTATCAGACATTTTTGCCACTTTGTCTGAAGTAAACGTCTATAGGCACGAGAATAGACTATGGACCTCAGCGTTGCGATAGCCCCGGGATAATTATTTCACCAGCTCGCAGCTTCCAATTTCATACCTCTGGTCTCACATCTCTTGTCACGCACCTCCAAAGCCAGCACTTCTATATTGAGCTATTAGTCGAACAACGGCCATGATGCTTAGGACGTTAATAGCGCAGCGTGATACAGGTATTTATACAATAGCTTCATTTTGACAGGTCAACAATCACCCTCACTCTATATCTCTACCGACATAGCGGGTCCGACAGACTCCAAGCGTACCTTAGTACCGACGTGTGGGGCAGGGCAGGGTAGGACAGGCCGGGCCCGCCCGAGGGGCGACCGCCCGGGGGCGACCGCCCGTCTCAAGCGCCCGTCGACGAGGGAATGAACGAGTACCTCTCGCGGCGCGTCTCATGCAACCGACAGTACGTCATTACCATGTGACCAACACGTCACTACTGCCCGCGTGGCCCGGGCATCGGCCCCGAGTCGGAACAATGACTCGCTCTGTCCATCTGACACACGTCAGCTCAGAGTCAGATATCAGAGCCGACTCTGATGGCATCCAGAGACTGGCCTTTGTTAGGCTCGCACGGTATCGGGGTCGGACTGTCAGAATTTCACAGGACGTTGCTTAACAACAACTGACTGGCAGAGGGGCGACACTGTAGCCTCTGTCTGGCGACACAGCGCCTGACACTCTAGCGACTTACGACGTGCAATTCGCCACAGCCCACTGACAGCTGGTATAGACATCATTGACACACCTGTCCATAGGGCTCCTACATCACCCACTGACGTCACGTTACTTCACATGGCATTCACCATCTGAAGACGACGGCGGTGCGCGCCGGGGTACTGGGGGTCACCTTGGCTGTAACCGGGACGGCCGGTGGTTGTGGCCGGAAGGCAGGGCGGGCAATGTCCACTGGCCGACCTTGTCTGGGCGTCGGCCGATAGGTATGCGACGGAGGGACACAGGGTACGTGCCGCAAGCTTGTCGGGACCGGAACTGAGTGGGTAGGGGGATGAATTTAGAGGATTTAGATGCCCAGAAAACTAACTTCGTTACATTATTGGTGAATTGGTTAATTGGCGACACACAATACTGGTTTCTTTCGTGCTACAAGAAATATCTCTCACACTAGGGAGCACTTCCTGTTGAATTCAATTATAAGTAATGACAGCTATGTACGTAACGGTTACTACGCAATAATTACTTAACAATGCCTTTTGCAGGCGGGCGGCAGCAATATCTTGGCGTCATTCTAAAATATTTCGTTGCTTCGGTCTCACATGATTCCAATCGGACATATTAATGACATCTTCAGATAAAGCGGAAACACTTCATTCCAACGAATGCACTAATATTTAGTAAGTTTTGTCTTGCAAGCTTGTTTTACATGATTGCATTCTGTTAACGTGTGACAATGGTATAACCAAGAAAGGGTGGAGCATTCCGAGATTTGGGATCATTGATGTTGAAGCATGAGATAGGGAGGGCATCTCTTCCGTCCCATGTACAGGCTCAGGAGGCATGCGCCTACATCTCCAGCTTCTCCAGCTTCATCTCCAACTCGCATGCTTGCATGCCTCTACAGCCTCCAAGTCGTCCAGTTTCTACGACATTGTTCAAAAGGGACGCAAAAATAGCTTCGGAGTCTATGGGCACATCAACTACGGCGGTCATGCAGCTCACAAATAGCTCCGATCAACGTATTCATGATGCTCACAATTTCAAGATAGGCCAGGGAATGGCATGATATTGCATCTACCGGATACTATTTTCTTGTCCATTTATCCCGTTTCGTGCCTTCGGTCCAGTGAGTGTTTGTCGCACCCTCGCCGAGCCATCTCGTCTGTACCACAGAGTTCTGCGGCTGCCCGTTTGGGCATCAACTACAGCAGCCTTGTTCGCGACGACCAGGACGAGCTGTCGGAAAATATCCTCGAGCTCAACGTGTTCTTCAAAACGCTGGACACCCTCAAACTCGTCCAGTCGCCGCAGTACTCGGTACTCAGCCAGTGCACTCGGTATCCAGCCAGTGTACTCACTATCCAGCCACTGCACTTTGTATGCATAAAGACATAAAGACATAAAGACATAAAAAAGATTAGTGCAACTATGAGCCACAAGGGCCCTTCTTGGTTGCACTCTGTACACTGAACCAGTTGCCCACCAAAACTGTCAATCAGCCCTCCCTGTAATACTGAAAAGCAAGCCCTATATTCTTATAATGATTGTCTATGCTGTTTTTAAAGATGTTCAATGTGCTGCTACTGACGATGTTTTCTGGCAGCTGGTTCCAGTGTTCCACTACCCTGTTGGTGAAGAAAGTTTGCCTTAACCTTGTTCTGCTGTGTTTAACTTTAATTTTGAATTTATGACCTCTAATTGCATCATTTCTGTTAAATTCAAACATTTCCCCAAGGTATCCCCTCTCCAGACCATTGACAAATTTAAAGACCTCGATGAGATCTCCTCTCAGCCTTCTATATCTAAGTCAAAACATATTCAATTTCTTCAATCTTTCCTCATATGCCAGGTTGCTTATGCCCTTAACCATTTTTGTAGCCCTCTTTTGTACTCTCTCCAAAAGCCAACAATCTTTTTCATAGCTAGGAGACCAAGCTTGGATGCAGTATTCCAAATGTGGCCTGACGTATGCACAGTAAAGCTTCCTGATCACTTCCTCACTTCTGTATGATACATTCCTATTTATTGCCCCGAGCATTCTCAGTGCCTTCTTCCTGGCTTCCTTGGTCTGTTCTGATGCCCCCAGTTTTGTGTTTAGAATAACACCTAAGTCCTTCTCCTGTTGAGTCACTGATAGCACTTGGCCACCCATCAAGTATGGAGCCTTCATATGCTGCTTACCTACATGCATGATTTTGCACTTATCAAAATTAAATTTCATTTGCCATTCTTCGGACCACTTCGCAAGTTCGTCTAAGTCTTTTTGCAGCGAGATATGCTCATCCTGACCTGTTATTGCCCTAAAGACCTTCAAATCATCCGCAAATTTCAAAACTTTACTGCTTAGGCCACTTTCAATGTTATTAACAAATATAATGAACAGTAATGGCCCTAGTACTGACCCCTGGGGGACTCCACTAAGAACATTTTGCCATGATGACTTTGTACCATTTAGCATCACTCTTTGCTGTCTATCTGAAAGCCACAACTCTATCCATTTTAAGATGCTACCTGCAATACCATGGGACTGAAGCTGTATCATTAACCGTTTATGGGGTACCTTGTCAAAGGCCTTACTAAAGTCAAGATATGTTACATCAACCTGATTTCCCTGGTCAAATTGTTCTGTGGCGTAGTTCAAAAAGTCCAAGAGGTTTGTGAGACACGATCGTCCTTTTCTAAACCCATATGCACCCAGCCCATATGCACCCACCCATATACAGCCAGTGCACCCACTATCCAACCAGTACACTCAGTATCCAGCCAGAGTACTCTGCATTCAGCCAGTGCATTCTGCATTCGCTATCCAACCAGCGCACTCGATATCGAACCAGTGCACACAGCATCCAACCAGCATCGCCATTCAACCAGTGCTCTCGCTATCCAACCAGTGCACACAGTGTCCAACTCGTACCCGGTATCCAACTAATACATTCGATGGCCCCTGTTGCCCGTGACCATAACAATCGATGTACTGTCCATGTGCACACGCGTAGCCCCATTGAATGTGTCAAAGAAAACGCACTAAAGCTTCATTATTTATATTTATATTTTTTAAATACGGGATTTACCGCCGAAAATCCGGGTAGAAGGTAGGTGCAGTAGGACGCTTTTTAATCAGTTCTTTGCGATTCATCCGTAAGGGCGATGCAATCCCGCCTTCTCAACGCACGTTGCTTTACAACGATCCTTCATCGTACGTGCTGGACGATATGTACCCAGTGAGGCTGAGGGTGCCCAGAATTGCTTCTGGTCATACCACCTTGATAATTGTTTCTGTGCGGATGGTAATTGAGCGACGCACAGGTTACTTAGCATTAGCGTTGTGTCAGACTGAGCGCCACAACACGCCACAAGTGCGGCATTACTGTCTCGCAGCCGGGTAAACCCATTTCGATATTATTGCCAGAACACGCCCATGGGAGTAGTTATGATATCAAGGTTCTGCTGGACGCCGATCGTGCGTTACGCAATGTCGGGTATTAGGTGAGGCCTGGTGTGCAGCACGCATTCCCGGGAAGTGCCGGACTGCATTGCACGAAGTATTTCCGTTATTGAAATGCTAATTCTAGTAATATTTTACTAATAGCCCAGCTAACCATGGCCATACAATTTTCAGTCCTTCTTCGCAAGGAACACGTCTCTCGCAATAGCTTAAAATGTGTGCTTATCCTCCGTTTAATGTGTTTCTGACGTCCACAACTTGCACCTACGTTCAGTGAAAACTCGTTCTTTCGAGCAAAATTCGTCTTTCCAGCTTTTCGTTGGTAATCATAGAGGACATTAACCCTCGCCGTCTTTCCTGTCAAATCCTCCCACCCGGTCTCGGGGGTGGGGGGGGGGGGCGGTTGAAGACCCCCTCTAAAATCCACACTAAGCATCGCACGAAAACGAAAGGGGTGTCATCGGAAAGCGCTCGACGAGTGGGGTCCAGGTCCTCCCCCAAAAAAAATTCCCCCGAAAGTGACGTCACCAGGGGGGGCAAATTTTCACGACTTTTCACGACTTACATTATGTTTTTTACTCTGGGAAGTACATTTTTGGGGATATATGAAAATACAAAATTTATTTGGAATGAGAAAAGGACAGCGAAATCGACCAGGTCTATATTTTTTTGGCCCCCAAAAATAATTGTATTTTTTGAAATTTCAAAATTTTGAGTTTGCAAGTTTTCTTTAATTTTCCTTTTCCAATGGATAGAGCAGACCGAGAAACGTTGTTGGAAGTCAACTTCCTCTAATACAAAATGCTTACTCTAGCCAGAATCCCGTGTTTGAACTGCAATATGGGAAATACGCAAAATTTATATGTAGTCAAAAACGAAAAACAAAATGAAAAATTCAACTCGTACGTGTTGTTGCATCCGTAAAGATAAGCAAACGCTGAAAGTTTCATTAAAATATCTGTATCCGTTAAAGCGTGACGACTGGTTGAACGTTTTTGGAGGTGACCTCACTTAACCTTGACTAACTCGTTGACCCTAGATGACCTGACCTAAAAATTTCGGATCAGCATGTCAAATTGATGTAGGAAGAGGTATGCCAAATTTGGGCGAGCTGCCGCGCACCGTTAAACCTGAGGGGGGGCGGTTGAACACCCCGAGATGGGACGGGTTAATAACAGGTAACATTTCAACACAAATTTTAGTTTAAAATCTCAATCGAAAGCATATCGCCAATGAGCGACCGATATTGAATAAGCATGCGGGGAAGGCATTCTGACAGGCACACCTTTCATGACCTGTTGTTCTTGAAACGTCCTGTTTGTTTCGTGATCGCTATAGGCTACATTGCGTTTACTTCTAGGCCTATTGCAAACAAAATACAAGAGTGTGATCCTCCCTATGCCATTGAAAATGAATGCTTATCTTCCAAAAGAACATCCCGAGAAAGCTCAACGATGCTACGTTTCCATAGATCTTCATATTATGATGTATCGAATTACAATTTCCACCAAGTCAATTTTGGGGACAATCTCTCTTAGCAAAATCCCTCTTCTCATTCGCGGAGCCCATGACCTTCAGTTGTGAAAAGAAAAACACGAAAGTCAAGATGCGAATTCCTCCGTTGATAAGCAGCCACGTCTATCTGTCTGCCTTACTTGATCACACCGTATATGTACCAGTTCGTTGAGAGTGCTGGGCAGATTCTACAGATTCAGCAATCATATTTCACATTTCTTCTATATTCGCGCATCTTGGCATGTGTTGGATGCACTGTTCTCATACAATACTTCAGGGGAATATATCATACAGCGAGCTCTTAAGATCATCCACTGGAAGTATGTGCCATGTTCTGACCTGTTTATCGTGACAGGCGAGCTGCGGTCGTATAGCTGAGGGAACACTTCCGCGTGTTCGTCCCCCTCACCGCCAAGCTGAACTCCTGCTCCCACAGGATCATTACTTGCTGAGCAGCGTAGGCGGAGCCATGTCCCTCTATCTGGGCATCTCTCTGGTCATGGTCGCCGAACTTCTCCAGTACATTTTCATGCTATCCGGTACTGCACTCCGCTACTGTCTCGGCCCGTACAAGCCGCCAAGTGGTGTAGCACCCGGTGAGTACGACGTCAGGTATTGTGACAGCGCTGCTGTTCCGACTCGCGCAGACGGCCGAATGACCCAGCATCCGATGAGTGTGACGTCAGACGTTGTGTGAGCACCAGTGCTTCGTTCGCACAGATCCCCGAAGGCTTGGTGAGTATCACACTAGATGTTGTGTGGGCGCTAATGGTTAACTCGCACCGATCACCGAAACAAGTTAATCAGCGATGACGTTGGATGTGCCAACCTGCTGAACAAAGCCTTTTCAGCCAAGTTCACAGCACGGGATGTACCCCAGTACCCACCATTACAGGACTATGGACTGTCTAATCTCACAGACTTTCGGCCCTCATTAGAACAAATCCACACGATTCTCATTGGACTTGACCCGCATAAAGCATGTGGACCAGGTTATATCAGTGCCCGAATCATCGGTGAGTGTGCTGATCAATTATGCGTTCCGCTGTATAAAATTTGCATCCTTTCCATCAGGTAGGGAAAATTTCCCAACCGGTGGAAAAAGGCAAATATCACACCAATATATGTATCAGAAAGGCAACCGGAAAAACCCGACGAACTACCGAGGCATTTCACTTCTTTGCCTGTGTGGGAAGATTTTAGAAAAAAATCATATACAATGTTTTGAGTGATCACATTTTGCCAGCACTGACTAATACCCAGCACGGTTTTATTCCAAAAAAGTCATGTGCTTCAAACCTGGCAGTTTTCTTGAGACAGGCCTGGGATTCTATCATTGCTGGTTGCCAGACAGATGCAATCTATACGGACTACTCTTCGGCTTTCCAAAGTGTCAACCATAAGCTGTTACTATACAAGCTCGAAAATGCATATCATGTTTCAAACAAAATGCTCTCTCTGATTCGCCCATACCTGACTGGTCACCGGCAGCGGGTGATAGTTAACGGGGTGGTCTCTGATTGGGCTGACGTCACTTCCGGTGTACCGGAAGGGAGCTTGCTGGCTCCTCTGTTATTTGCCCTGTTTATGAACGACCCGCCATCCAGTATTGACTCAGAATGTCTGATGTTTGCTGATGACGTCAAATATTTTTAGGAGGGTAGCGTCTGTGGACGACGCGACACGCTTGCAGAGGGATATTGATTCCCTTTGTAAGTGGTCCGCAGACTGGATGATATCCTTGACCCCTCTAAAATGTAAATCATTCACAATGACTCTTCGCCGTACTCCTGTGCGCTTCGAATATAAGGTACGCAATACAACGCTATAGCGTGAGACTGTGATGCGAGACCTGGGTGTGTACCAGGACAGCAAATTGACTTTCGCACAACATGTGGCAAAAACTGTGTCATCTGCGAACCGGGCTCTCGGACGTTTTATGAGATCAATGCAAGCAGGGGTTCCTGGTAGCAAATTCTCGAAAATTGCTCTGTTGGCGGCATATAGCGCGAACATTAGGTCTCGCCTTGAGTATTGCTCCGTCATCTGGGTAGTCGCAGGCTCAACACATCTCACCAGGATTGATAGGGTAGAACATGATTTTTTTTTATGTGGCTTGCCCAACACTGTAGTGCCACACCTCGACCGGAATCCCTACAATATCAGGACCTTCTTCGCTTTTATAACATGACATCTGCGTCCATTCGTCGCGTACAATCCGACATCATGTTCTTACGAAATGTTTTATGTGGCAGGACGGACTCATCAGTGTTATTGCAAAACTTTTGATTATGTGTACCAGTCAGGAGAAATAGGCAACCTGTTATATTCCATGTACCTTATGCACGTGTAGAAGCCATTAGGTGTGGCTTGTTTAACAGATTATTAAGAGTAACGAACACATTTTGAGCGATGACACCAAATGCGGACATCTTCACAAACCCGCTGAATACATTTAAGACACAGGTGGTGAGATACTGTGCTGCGTCACACGCTCACATCTGAGCCGCGGAGCCATCGGACATCGACGAGTTCTGAAAGCCGTTTACCTGTTTGAACTGAAAACTATTCACCTGTTCTGTGTACGTCTTTAGCTACTGACTTCTCCTGTAAAGGGCACAATATGCTGTTCGAGATTGTGGACAATAAACAATAAACAATAAACAAAGGCGCGACACCTGGTGAGGACGCTGGCAGGACTTTGTAAACGCTTTGTTTTGTGTAGGACACATGCGGCATTACAAAACAGGAACAACTATTTGCATAGCCCTCTATAGGTTCTGGCCAAGTTCAATTGCAGCCAGTTTGAGTCAAAAGTTTACTTTTCTTTTCTAACCAGAGTCACTATTCGTGCGCTGTAATGCCCACGACATTACTACGGACGTAGCTGGTGTCTCCTGAATATATTATTAGCTGCCAGGCCAGGGTATGTGTTGACAGTGCAAAGACAATTATACGTGCCAAGGTTTGCATCCAATGACGACGTTTTGTAGGAACCGTTTCATTCCTGTTTACTGGCCGTGTGCCGCGAACGCAATTAAGTAAAATGTAGCTTAAAGCTCTAGGTCAGTGTTCGAGCCAGAAAATGTGTCAGTAGATAGGTCAACAAGGCTGAATGGCTGAATGGCCCTCATAAATTGAGCTTCGTATTAACTGATGTTCTAAAGATTAGCTCGGTTCATGGTACTAAGATATTTCATGGTATTACTGGCTATTAGGCTATTGCATGCGCCTAGCGTTTGCTTGCATGTTCGAGCTGGCATGACTGCGGCCTCTAATGCGACCACCAGTGTGATGGAACCGCTCCTACAGAGTTATTTGGCTCTGGCTATTGATTAGTAACTTGAAGGTATTTTAGCAGCTCTTTATATAATCCATATGTTCTTGCAGTCATTGAGATGCAAATAGTCCTCTCCCAATTCGTCATGCCTGGGGAAGGCTAGGATTTATTCTCCGTGGTGGTTCGAAGCGCTCTTGATTGTATCTCATATTACATTATTTTACAATAAAACACGATGCGGAGTAAACATGTATCAAGGATTTAAGATAGCAGACACTCTTAAGGCGTCCTTCGGCCTTACTTTAGCAATCTAGGAAAAGTGAATCCGAAAGATGTTCCATAATAAATGCGTAGGTGCTCCTTCACAGCCCTCGCTTGATATCAGCCTGAATGATAACACAATATCGGACATACTGATCAATTTGCATCCAGGACTTGGCTTATCAACAGTTTAATAAATATATCGCAGCTAACATAGCAGAATACACTTTAAAGAACATAATCCCGAATTTGTGCGGCTCCGATCCCCACATCATATGCCGAGGTGTGGGCACTTGACGTCCTTGACTTGACATAGCTAATTCGAAAAGCTATTGATCGATATCGCTGATTCATGCAGACACTGATATATTTTAACGAGACGGAACCTACCTGCATAAATATCCTACCTCGAAAGCTTTATGATGCCAGAGTCGCCCTAAATGTAAATGTCTGCATTTCAGGCCAGTTCCCGGCTTTTACCCATAAATGGAAGCTTTGGCACCTCGAGAAGCCTAGATTGTGAGACAGACATGTGCTAGATGTATTCCATCAACAGATACATGCTTTTGTTAACAAATTCAAGGCATGCTAGGTCACGGGGTATTTTGAGGTCAAGTTTTCATGTTGGTCTTGCGGTTCCATGACACATGTGCATAAGCCGAGATGTACGAGGAATTCGAAAACTTGCTTTGAAGCCCACCACAAATAGCCTTTAAGAGATGATCCTCATCGGTTGCTGCTCAGATCACCGCATCATCTGCTGGGAGTGGGGTGAGGGTCCGACGCTCTCTATCTAACTAAACAGTTGCCAGCAGATACCGCTGATTCAAACAGCAATCATTGGATCTCAACAAAATTAATCCTGAGTGCATAATAATTTGGCGCCTGAACAATCTGTGACGTCACGGAACCTCAAGCAATAAAACCCAGCTGTTTTCGACCTAGCTCTCCGCACTGGCCCAAAAGTGAAATCTAAAACCGCGAGAAACGCAACTTCTGTTGCAGACATGTCCCAGGCATTCTCTGAAAACACACGTAGGACTATTCAATATGGAGTTCATGCTGGGTAGCATGCAGTTCTGAGGTTGAATTTTAGCTTCGTTTTATGGTTGTGACACGTTTGCTTATGGACTAAAATATCACGAGGAATTCGAAGAATTACATTAAGACCACCAAAATAATTATTGGGGGTAAACCAAACTTTAACCCTCGGCGAATAGAAAATGGACCAGAAATATTCACAATAAAGCACTACCAGCACAAATGTATAATATGAAGGGAAATGAGTGGCGACAACCAAAGTATAAACTCGAGGTACTTTTCTATGATGCATTTCGAATGAATTAAAATTCAAGACCTATTACTCAGAGGAGCTGCATGCCCGTAAGCCGCACAGCCGCATCCCATCCCCAGCCTATAACTCTGCACAATAACATACAACTCAATAAAACGATAAATCTCAAGTCTGCACCAGATCGAAAGCGAGCCTGTAGTCGCATCCACGATAGCTTTCCAGACGCGGTTATTTGTTGGCTTTGTGATATCATCGATTTGATCGTATGTCAACTAGATAGCTTTCAACCGCTAACAAATAACATGGATTAAAATGAGCTGATCGAACGTCAAAGCGATACTGACATCACACTCAATAAGCCGTCAAAAAGGAAGGACTAGGCAAAGCCTAAGGAATGAGCGAAGGCACTTAAATCGGCACTTAAATTGGAGTCACATGTTGACATTATGACGCCACCAGGACCTACCCCAAAAACAACCTTCCACTGAACAATAGTGGACCTGCTTGATGCACTCCCGAAAGCTTGAAGTGAAGTGATTCATTGCGTTGGTGATTGTCTTCAAATGAATCGAATATGGTGCAGAAAAGACCCACCTGGCATTGTTATGGCGTCATTACCCGAGAACGAAGGACCGGAAGGGGAATGGCAGGTCATTGGACGTAGAATTTACAACAGGTTGAGTAACCAGAATTTAATAGCAGAAGCTTCAGCGGTGTCGAACTATCGCGAAAACAATACCAAGGGAGGGGCGTCAGACCTCTCCCCGCCCCCTGGAAATGCTGGGTTAACCCACAGTGCATGTTAAGGGGATATCGTCTCGTGAATGCTGAATTCTTTGTTCTTGCGTGCGTCTTTCGTGTCCGTTCGTCAGAAGAATGTAAGGACGGATCACGCCACTGAGTTTCATGAACATATTTTCTATTTCTAGCCGACGAGCACGTGGCCAAGATGGTCATCACTGGGCCGGACGGCGTTCAGCTGTCCTACACGAGTGGAGTCGCCACCTACCCGATGCTGAAGAAGGCCGTCTACGACCCGGCTGCTCATGAAGCCGATCCTAATTCTCCACGCTAGTGCATCGAATCGCTCCTGATCCTCCACGTTAATACATCGAGTCGATCCGGATCATCAACGCTTATACATCGAGTCGCCCCTGGTTTCAGACGTTAATAGGCCAGTGCAGAACGAGTGACGGAGCATCGCCGCACGGCAACAGCTTCAGCACCAAGCTGTTCACCTTTCGCAAGTGTGCTGAGTTCTTAAGCATCTGTTCAGAGTGAGATGCATCTGTCTTTGCCGTGTGTTTAAGTGTACCGTCCACTGTAGCGACCTCTCGAAATTGTGTGCGGACAAAGAGAGAACACCCTGTCGCAGCTTGCCCGGTTGATTCATCTACCGAAGCGTCCTAACTTGTGGAAAACTGGGATATATATCGTGTCATGCTATTCAATGCAGTGTGCTACAACTGTTGGTACTTGGACGTTTGATTGTGATTTGATAAACATTGCACCTAATATGCGACAAGAATCTTTAAGTACGCATTGCATTTGTACATGCACTGCACTGCGTACCATAAAAACGTTGATGTCTAGCCATTCGACGTTGATATCTAGCCTTGAATATAATGTCAATGCTCTACTGCTGGTATTTGGTACACTTTGACATCTTGCTGGACGTTGTAAATGTTCATTAATACACAGCCCCATATGGTAGACTGTTTTAGTCGCCCCCAAGCTCAAACAATTGACTAACTAACTTATCCGTTTTCGTTCGGTCTGTTTTCCACATTTAGGCTTTCACATACTATGACGTTACGTTTTTTGTTTCTTATATAATCGATATGATTTTTTTGCTTGTGCAATTTAATGAGATAGCATTGGACCGTAGTCATTATGTTACAAGAGGCCATGCAGCATCTAATTTCTTTTCTATATACTTTCGATTAGGACTGTTAAAGACGATTGCAGTGACCCTATCAATAATGCCCCTACAAAAAAGCATTTCTGCCTATTTATCAATGTTTATCGAATCATTAACATTAATTAATATAGCTACATCACCATCGGCAAAAGTTTATAATGAAGCTTTGTTGCTAACACTAATATAGGTCCATAATGGACCCCTGTGAAAAATATACGCTGCTCTTTTAGAAATGGGTTTATAAGCTATTTTTTAACACTGCCTGAGAACGAATGGCGAATTTTAAGCGGTAATGAGCGACTAAAGCTCTAAGAATAGATTGCAGTTTCAAACACAGTTGTGATTTGTGACACAGTTCGCCGCATATTAGCATTTAGCAGTCTGTTTTCTTCTGGTGTCACCTTGTATGCTTGTTGAGTTACACCGACACTGTCTCGGGCTAACTAGCCAACCGTGGGAATTTGGTGAGTATGTCAAAGGCTATCTACCAAACCAATTGTTTAATGCTAATTAAAACTGAAACTTTATCGCTGCATCGGTATAAGCTTGAGGTGCCCAAAACGAATGCACGAAACAAACATTGTAAACAATGTAGCAAAAACAAAATTTTCCAAGTATTTTGGACATTTTCCATCACGTGAAATGTGTAGAAGAGCGGTTACAAGCTTTCAAAACGCGTCATTTAGTCCAGCGGCTTGATTTTAGTGAGGACGGCTCCTGCGATCGTATCAGCATCAGATCAATAGACATATCGCTTGTTTGCTGATCCAACTAAAAGCGTAGCTTACTTTTTCGTTGATGCCACGGCATGCCTTGACAAAGCTAAACATGAATAGTCGGCTCTCGTCAAAGCATTGTTCCCCTGATTCCTGTACGGAACTGCTGTGGAGTGTGGAGTGGAGTGCTTATGGGTGCGGTATCCGCAGGGTAACACTTATTGCTGATATCTGGTGTTGGTCTATTCGCAAACGGATGCAAAGTGTTCTGGTTGTGTGCATACACTACCATGTATGCACACAACATATGACAATCATATTTTCTTCTTGAGGAATTCTTGTGCTAGCTGTCCTGACTTATGGGCAGCTAACCAAGAGTAGCCTCACATTGAAAGATAAATCATGAATCCACGTATAGCCCAATAGAATGAGCTAGTGCATCATCCATGCAAATGACGATAGCACAAAATAGAATGCTAGGTACGTGAATTGTTGCAAATGCTGCGCTAAAGTCATGCAACTGAATGTCCTTGGAGTATTCCAACCATGCGTACTAACAGCTGCCAGCTGAGGTTACTCAACTCGCTGAGATTATACAAGGAATTGCAGCATTGCGTTTGGTAGATTATCGCCATGCCCTTCTTCGTTTCGGAATCATCTAGTCACAATTATGCATGTGAGATGACTGATGCTCGCCCGTTGTATCCAAGACAAGCATCAATCTCAGCGCAATGCCTCCGCTGGTCGCTGATCAGCCATTCTGATGTGTTCTCCGCTTACGGCCCAATTGTTTGGAGCGCATCATGTTGCTGAATAACTACCGTCAATCGTTGTTGGCTCCTTTATGCCACTGGCCTGTACTTTTAATCAGCATGTTTCCAACAGGCGAATACACAACTAATACAACAGTTAGAGCGTATATCTAGGATCGTATTGAATTATCACATTGAACTGCCAAGCGAGCGAGAACTCGCCGGTTTATGATTGTCCACACACACACACACACACAGTCAAGCTCCCTGACGTTCGCATATGACATCCCCACCGAAGCGTAATATAATTGAGGCTATACCTTCGCTGACAACGCGCGCGACGTTGCCATTTACTCTACAATTGTGGGTACTCAGGACATTCATTGTGATACAAAACCCATTGACTGATTGCCTGGGTGAATGCGTGCTTTCGAAAACACCGCTATTTGGACAGCCACTATGCTACTTAGTAGCCAGGTTGCTAACAACAGACCTTGGGAGTTCATGGCCACAAGTTGCAATGGGTCACGTAAGCCTAGTATGCGTTTTCGCTTTGATTGACGTACCGCAAACTAGAGTTGAAATCACACTGAATGCGGTTGTGTTAGTGCGTTTTTATGCTTCGCCTTCGCCCCTGTTTATCGGTGGTAAAATAATCCCATGCCCATGCCTCGCTGCGGATTTGTCTGGGACGGATACGGCCGCGGCCCGCATCGGCGCAGATTTGTTTAGGAGGGATGTGGCCTGGATCTGTTCCGGTGCGGATTGGTCTGGGACGGATGTGGCCGGGGTCTGTTCCGGTGCGGATTGGTCTGGGACGGATGTGGCCGGGATCTGTTCCGGTGCGGATTGGTTGGGAGGATGTGGTAGTGGCGGATGTGGCCGGGATCTGTTCCGGTGCGGATTGGTCTGAGACGGATGTGGCCGGGATCTGTTCCGGTGCGGATTGGTCTGGGACGGATGTGGTAGTGGTCCGTACCAGTGCCAGACTTGTTTAGGACGGATGTGGCCGGGGTCTGTTCCGGTGCGGATTGGTCTGGGACGGATGTGGCCAGGGACGGCGCCGCTGCGGATTGGTCCGGAGTGGCTACGGCCGCAGTCGATTCTTTGCTATAAATGTGTCTGGTAAGTCGAAATCAAGTGTCGAGCATCACCTAGCCTGTCTGTGGGTCATTTTACGCCTCCCTAAGTTTTTTTTCGGGAATGGTGAGAAAAAAGAACAGCACAGAAGCGCACCGAAAGTTGGCACACATTTTCCAACATCAATTTGGAATGTTGTGTGAAAATGTTCAGGTCAGGTCATTTACGGTCAATGTGTTATTCAAGTGAAGTGATGTCACGTCCAAAAGAAGTTCAACCAGCCGCTACGCTTTAGGGGATAATTATATTGGAATGAAACTTTTAACGTTTTCTTATCTTTATGCATGCAAGAAAACCCGCCAGAGGAATTTTTCTTTTTCTTCTTCTTTTTTTTGGTGACGTATTGCTTTTACAAATTTGCCCATTAGGGATATAATCGAAGATTCTTTTTAAATAAATCACTTGTTATGAGGGTATGTCAACGTAAAACAAAATTTCGCGGTTCGCTCGACCAATCAGAAAAATAAAAACTGAAGAAAATTGAGAACTTATAGCATTGAAAACTTCAAAAAAGCGTTTATTTTTATTTGGGCACGTTATCGTAAAACAAAGTTTCGCGGTTCGCTCCACCCATGGCAAAAATGCAACTTGAAGACAAATGAAAACTCAACGTATTGAAAACTTAAAAAACAGTGTTATTTTTGGGTTCCAAACAACACAATATGGCGACGGTAGATTTCGCCTTACTTTTTTACTTCACTAAAGAAAATATATTCCTCAAAATTAATTATCTAGAGACAAAAGCATGATGTCAGTCATGATCACATAGTCCTCTCTAGTGATGTCACCTTGGAAAGGGGAAGTAAAATTTGAGGGGTGGTTTCGGGACCTACAGTCGAGCGCTTTCCGATGACACCACGTTCGGTTTCGTGCAACGCTTAGTTTTGAAATTAGAGAGGGTATACAAGGACCCAGAGACGGAGTGTGAGTAGCTGACAGGAAAGAAGGAAAGAGTTAATTCCGTGAGCCTAAAGCTGGCCGCAATGGAAACAGTGCATGCTATCTTTATCTTCGTGCCGGTCTCTTAGACACCAACGTTACCAGCGCAACAGTCAATATCATCATTTAAGAACCTGTCAATGAACCAACCTGGGAACCGATTTGTGCCGGATATATGTGAAGCGAGCAATCGAGCCCTATCTGTCATACTCATTGGCTAAGCGATCCATTGCACTTTTTTCGACATCATCCTCTGTCATCTTTTTGTCTGCAAGTCTCCATTACCATATATCTTGTTGATGAATCTCATCCACAATGAACCACTTTTCGAAGCGCACCGATTTCGGCCGGTGGTACTTGGAGCCCCAAGCTACCTGTTATAACATCGCAAGTAGATATGGGAATTTGCAGCATGGTCAATAACATTCCAGGTAATGCCCGAATGCGACATAATGGATCAGATGAAGACAATTGGCCAACCCTGGTAATATAAGCATAGATGACGTTCAATGAATTGCGCTGAACATACAACATGTATCCGTGGATATATCGAAAACACGCCGTATCAGTTTGCCAATACAGCGACGGTTGTTTTTTAGCGCGCAATTTCTCGACCCGTCGCAGATGCAATACCGAGTTTCATTGTGTTGTTCGTGCTATTACTTCAGGAAACTCCGTGGCGTTTTGTCCAACAACATGTCGATATTATGTTAATATTCCAAGACAGGCGAAGTCAGTGTCGCAGAGCCCTGTTTGCGGCCTTTGCAGAAACCAAGCCATTATGAATTATCCCAGATGCATACAGACATGTCCATGCCACCAGGAGTATGAAACAGGTCCATGCGTGTGACGTAGGATGCGTAGGATATTTTTCACCGAAGCACACATCAATTTGACTACGGAACACCATGCGACACCATTAAAATTATTTGCTTATCCAACGTGTTTTGTACAGTAAACTAGTTTCCTGATGAACCCTTACCGTGGCTTGAATCAGCTTGGTTGCATGATCCTGCACATTGTGAATACCTTCGAAACAATTGACAAAATTAAAGTCTGCTTACAACACACAATTGGCTCTCCAGACCACCAGAAAACAGGTACACGAAAATCATTTCGCAGAAACCAGCGTTAATCAACAATATTCATTATGTATGGCGTTTGAAAACCTAGTTGACCGCCAGACCGCAATACGGGTGGTACGGCAAGTATGTCAGCCATTCGAGATTAGCATTCCGCTAATGAAAAACGGCGATTTTCGCACATGATCTACCAAATGAAGTGTTCTACTGGTTGATGAAAATATTCGTTCTTTGCTAAGCATTGACTGCTTGGCCATTGCATTGATAAATATATGCCTGTCTCTCAAGCAAATAATCGACTGGGCGGGTTCTTCCATCTGCGATGGTAAATATGGATTAAGAAATAGTTTAAAATATGGTTATTCTAAAATGGAGACATTTCGGCATTTACTGTCTTCATTCTACCTGGAATCCTCACTGCGGACTGCGGAGTGGACACTTGAACGTTGGAATGCGCAAAATAACACGATACAATATGCATAGGCGAGTGGACTGCACGCGCAGTGTCATATCGCCACCAACATATCATCAAAATAAGCCGAATTAGACCAACTGATAAGCGGCTCAGTTAGGCGTATTGGCCTAGGCGACGGGCCCGAACTCCCGCCTTCGATGTAGGTCCTAATTTTAGGTTGGTAGAACGGAAGCCATTTCTAATTGATTTCCTCCCGTATGACCACATCATGTGCTCAGTTAAGTAATAAGCGAATGCTCAAATAAATTGGTGAAATTGGAGCCGCTTGTTATCATATTCCTTGCATTCCACGTCACATAGCTAGTGATCAAACAATTCATTTATTTGCACACAGATAATAACCAAGTGCTCTAATCAAACTCAAGCTCATCTGTGGTTGCAACGAGCGGGGCGGGGGGTCGAACAAATCTGCTTTGGCACAAAATAATGCGAAAAACAATCGTATGCCCTACTCGGCCGAGCCCAACTAGGTCACCGCGACACTGCGATAACTATGACCGCGACACCGACACCGCAATAACTATGTTGCAAGGCTCTAAGGCCTGCTTTCCTCACTCTAGGCTTCACAAGCTCTTTAGCCACTGCATTGGAAAGGCAAAGGGCGACGGATTTCTGGATGGATCATCAAACCGCACGATTTTGTCTCAGAATTGCTGCCGAAAAGCAAGCAACGGGCTACACGTTAGTGGACATATCCCGTCGTCTATTTGACAGCTTGTCTAAGATGTCATTATGGCTATAGAAGTCCATTGACCTAAGTTAGACTAGATGAAGCTACCTCAAGACATGATTCCAACTCTTCACCAGTTCAAAGGTCGACATATTTGTGCGTCATCGACTGCATATCGTAGTACTAATTTGCATGTTCCAATTTTCAGAAATTTCAATGTCACAGAGTTTAGGTGACATCATCTTCGGGACATACTTGTCTTTGTCTGCATGCTTAAGTTGCAATTGATTGTGATTGATGTAATGATTGATGTATTGATACGCTTATGCCAGTAAACACTATAATATTCCCTAATAACATATAGTTAGGTATTACTCGATCCAGACCGAAAGAACCGAGCCAATGCTATCCATTAATGAAAGTTGACATGAGCTGCAATACGTTGACTATGAAAACGGTCGCTGCGGTTCAATTTGGTAAAACTGACCGTTAATTTTTCGAATTAGCACAGAAACAAATTCTCAGAGTAACCTCAATGTAACCTCAAACAACAAGTAAGGCTCAAGTCAGTTCACTTGCGTTCGCTCGGTGTCATCTCCGGCTACTGACATCACGCGGCCTTTTCGATCAGGTGCACAGTATGATATTGCAGTGGGTTTTTCGTTGCGAACTTCTCAAGGCCGTAAATTGGAGTTTCACTGAAATAGCATGCCACTAGCATATGAGGTCGGCCTACTGTAGTATCTAACCGAAGTACGCATCAACATTCATGAGCTCTTGTAGCATCAATATTGATCCTGGGTGTCAAGCGTAAGTGTTTATCAACTATCTCCAGGTATATCCAACGATAAGCTTACTTACTATATTACCAGTTATTTTCTAACATATGTTTCTATTCTCAGATTATCAGATGTTGGGGCTGCATGACTGATGCAGTCGATGCACCCTTAACCTCAAAAACTCTCAACTCAAATGTTGGGTAGATTATGTATCTGCGTTCATCTTACGGAGAGTTGGCTTGCCGACCAACATGGCACATGCTAAACATGGACCTGTATCTGCTTTACGCAGAACATTTATCTAGCATTCTCATATTTGTTCCAAGGAAGGATTTGTGGCGATGCTAACCGCACCGTATAACTCGGCGCACCACCTGACGTTGGACCGGCCGGCACTTACCACGCGATAGGCCGGCTCTTGTCGGTCACTGCCACCGTGCCGCAGCCAGGATGGCCTCAGGCGAGGAGTCGGCGAATCTTCCACCAGGAGAAGGTGTTGACACCGGGAAACTTTCGGATAGAACATAATACAAATCGGTCACATCATTCAGTTGGGGAACTTTGGAATGTGCCTCCTGTGGCTATGCTGCTGAAGCCCCGGTGCCCGCCCTTTGAATGCGTCCATCCGTCGTCACCAATAGCGCCTTCTGTCGACATGTCGCGGGTCATATTGGTGTGGCGTGAGTAGATATAAAGCTCTATTCTACGTTTCTCAGGTTAAAAATGTATTTCCCTTTCCAGGAGTGCAAATTCCGCAGTAAGTGTAAACAATGCGGTATATGTGGAGCGGTTATATCATATGTGAAGGAATAAGAGCTTGATAAGCACATCACACTAGCGTTCATAAAAAACATGTGGCATAAAAAGCAGCAAGGAATGCAACTGACCCACGATGACTCCAAATGACGTCGTAAGTTGGTACGGTGCAGTAAGCGAGATCTTGGGCTGTATGTTGGAAGATATGCCAGGCGAGTAAGGCTTTGGCTGACCATTTTTTAAGACCATGTTGTAGGGTTTTTTTTGGCATCTTGCGGGACGCGTATAGAACATTCTCATGGGGTTCTGAGAATTTTCAAAATTTCCAGATTTTCAAGTTGCATTTCTAAGCCGTCTGAGAGCCACTGCACATTTCTTAAAGAAGGCATTCTAAATGGCAAACTGAAGGCTGCTGCAAAAGCTGAAGGTTGGAGACATTGCGGGTTTGGTGCGAGGACGGCGGAGTGGGGATGGAGTGGTACTTCGGCATTTTGTTATTGCTTAACACGCGCCATAAAGAGCCTATGAAAATTACGCGCACTGGAGATAGGATTCCGCTCCCGCCCGTAAGATCTCGTCTCCTATTAAAGCTGGAGCAACGAAATTGTCAGGGTGGATGGATATGGTATTGACCTCTATTACGTGGGAAATTCATGACCTTAGTTCAATATCTTCAAGGTCAAATTAGGTCACATATGCCAAAATATTCTTGTTTTGCGTGGCTTTCCTTGCCATTTTATGGATCGCTGTGATTGTGTTTAGGTGCTCCAAAATGGGTATCAATGATGTTTTGGACATGAATGATGATGCAATATAGATGCTAGACCCGGCATTTGACCTCAGGTCACCTATATAGTAGGACTTTATCAGATCAGTTATATCTTCGAGTTACCGGAACCAGGCCGCCCACCCGACTGCTCCGTCGGGCGGCTCGGTGCAATCGGCTTTGCGAAGATAGGAGTGAAGTACATGAATGACGCTTATGTATACAATGACGAATAGTAGTTTTCAGGATGTGTTGGGAGTAACATGCAAAGTGACACAAACCCATGACAGTCATTTGCATTCATGAAAACATTTCAGTTGACCAAGGTTGGTTTCAGTAGCATGTCATGAGCTTGACCTGACTTGAACTCGGTGACCTAACATGACCTTGAAACTGCATATGACAACAATGCACAGCAAATACAAGTCTGGTGTAGAAGTATGGTAACAGATACGAGCCGCTAGTATTGCCAAGAACACTTCTCTTTTGCCAACATACGGAACACGCATGAAGGCCGATTTTTGTGGTCTGGCGCTACGAAATGTTTTGATTATAGCGGATACAGTCAAATTTCTGACTTTAGCCGTTTCAAGTCCGGTCCAACATTAAAAACAACACACAAAAACAACCGATGCTTCTAAGTACACAAAAAGGCATATATCGACCAATAAGATAGGGAGTTAGGTACGAAAAACCGTAGGCGTGGGCGGATTTCGCCATCCCCCTCCAGTGCGCGTGTTAATGGGCCTGTATGATCCTGTTGTAATGATGCTCTTCTACATAAACAAAAGAAGCATACGTTTGTTTAATCAAGCAGTGTGTTTCCGGGAGTGTGGCCGAGTGCGAGTATGGTGTCTCTAGGGAAGCGGTTAGACTGCGGTGGGGACGATATCAAGAAGAGTATGGTCTCCGCTGAAGAATCGGGATGCGCGGCCAGAGGCATGTGTTTCGGAATGTCAACTTCTGGGCCTCATTTGTGGGCAATGCGTGAAGGAAATTATGGCATGAACGCTTCTGTCATTCCACCCAGGGATGCACAACAAAGGGGCGGGCCATTAGCGAACTTGATTGATGCAACACTGGAATTTGCATAGCGTCCCACCAGGGCTTTGATAACATTCGACTCGGCCTGCCCAATCCACGGGAAAGAGCATGCAGAAGCGTATAAATAAGGGAGTGGTACAATGATCCTCCTGATCCAACCCGGGTTTGAGAGCGAGACGCCTTATGGCTGCCACAGCTCACCTGGGTAGCGCCCACTCCCCACTTCCCTTAAACAACACTTTTATCTTTATGAAAACTGAGATAGATTGTTTTCCTGTCTAAAATATTCACGTATTAACTCATTGCGCCCATTAACGGAACAACAACACAGTTATATGTGTGGAAGTTCTTGGACAGAGACATTTTGACGAGGGACATTTAATAGGGCGATCGGAAACATCGCTGCAAACCACTCTGCATTCTCAAAACTCGTGTTGGAAACAGAGCATACTGTCTCTTGGGAGAGGCATATAAATTATGCCCTATGGAACCAACTGGAGAAAAGGAAGATTTCGGAGAGCATGTTCTTCGCTAAGGCGACGTCAAATACACTCGTGAACTCCAAATCAGGGATTACTATAACCTGTGTGCAATATTTCACAGTGGATGGCAGGCTAGTAGGACGGAAACCAGCTTTGTAAAATATTGACACGCGTTTGTCAAGCACAGTTGGGAAGCGTTTAACCTGATTGATGCCTGTTGATTTAGACTCCTCTTTCCTCTATGTACATGCATTCTCAATTTCCATTTTCCTAGTTCCTTTCACATTTGAAAGAGACCAGAACCAAAAGAAGACTCAAGAGAGGGAGGGGTCTCAGAGGACGTCGATAAGTTTAACATTTTCCCTACGGGAGCTGCATGGTAGGAATGGTACAAACACGATCATGTGCCATCGTATTCGAAGTCCGTGGTGCCACCGATGGCAATTAGTAGGCCTTCACATGCCGAATTTGTGGGATCTGGTGATACGATGACCTGTACTGCACGATCCTGGTTCTAGCATAGGCTTCATGTATTCACCGTTAGGTAGCAGCACCATCTGACCACAAGATGGCGCCACGGGAGCCAGAACTTCATAGTGTTATCGGATAACTGGCGTATTTTGGCCGGGGATGGGAGAGATGTGAAGAACGACAAAGCCGGAGGCATAACGTATGGAACTGACGACGAACAAGACCAGAAACGAACGGGAGACAAGCAAACGCGAGCTTGACTTATAACACGAACTGGACAAGTCTGCCGCAGTGTGCAAATACTGCTTCAATAGGCAGATCGCAAATTGAAGCTCTAATAATTCTTAACAAGTCCGTTCACCACACTTGTTGGCCTAAATACGTTGTGCAATGCACACACACACACACACACACACACACACACACACACACACATAAATATATATATATATATATATATATATATAAATATATATATATATATATATATATATATATAAATATATATATATATATATATATATATATATATAGCAATAAGTGGCACATAGAGAGAAACTATATTCCCACTACAAAGCACAACATCAACGTTTCGGCCACAGGCCTTCTTCAGGATGTACGTATCTGCAAAATGTGTATAACAAATGACGTTTAACAAATCTGCAAAATAACTCACACATTTTGCAGCTACGTCATCCTGAAGAAGGCCTGTGGCCGAAACGTTGATGTTGTGCTTTGTAGTGAGAATATAGGTTCTCTCTATGTGCCACTTATTGCTTAATTTGTCCAGATATTATTCAACATATATATATATATATATATATATTTATGTATGCATATATTTTTGCAAATTATCAAGGATAAATTGGTAAAGGTTCTAAATTTCAACAGAGCAGACTTTGACTGCATGAGAGCGGCTTTAAGTGCCATCAGATGGGAAGAAGAATTCTCCAATTTGAATGCCCGTGAAATGTGGGAAAAGTTCAAATCTTACTTGAAGGAAATTCAGATTAGCCATGTCCCCCAAAAGCAAAGACGCAAAAGAAGGGTAGGAAAGCCAGCATGGCTTACACCAGACTTGATAAAAGCAATTAAGGCTAAGAAAACTGCATTTAGAGTCTTTAAAGAAGCCTCAAATGCCGTCAATCTAAAGGCGTATCGAAAAGCTAGAGACACTGTGAAGCAAAAAAACCAGAGCAGCAAAGCGAGCAAAAGAATTGGATTTAGCTAGAAACTGTAATGGGGACAGTAAAAAGTTCTTTAGTTTCTACAAGCTGAGTAAAGTTTCTAGCACAATTGGTTCACTGGAAGTAAACGGGACTACATTGGGTGAGGATAGTGAGATGGTTGAGGAGCTGAGCAAGCAGTTTAAATCAGTGTTTACATTTGAAGATATGACCAATCTGCCGACCGTACACCATAGTTGTGACATGGGATCTGACAAATGATGTTGATTTCATTGATAGTGATGTTGTTTACAGTCATATCAGGAAGATAAAGCCAAACAAGGCAGCAGGACCTGGCGAAATTTATGCTAGGGTGTTGCGGGAAACTGAAAAGGAACTGGCATTTCCACTTAGTATAATATTTTGTAGATCAGTTTCACAGAATGAAACTCCAACCGATTGGAAAAGGGCAAATGTAGTTCCTATTTTCAAGAATGGAGAAAGAGGGAAGTTGAAAACTATAGGCCAGTAAGTCTCACATCCCTAGTCTGCAAGGTACTCTAATCAATTATCAAGGATAGAATAGTTAGTTATCTGGAAGGTAGCGGATTGATTCAAGATACTCAACATGGGTTTAGAAAAGGACGATCGTGTCTCACAGACCTCTTGGACTTTTTGAACTTCGCCACAGAACAATTTGATCAGGGAAATCAGGTTGATGTAGCATATCTTGACTTTAGTAAGGCCTTTGACAAGGTACCCCATAAACGGCTAATGATACAGCTTCAGTCCCATGGTATTGCAGGTAGCATCTTCAAATGGATAGAGTTGTGGCTTTCAGATAGACAGCAAAGAGTGATGCTAAATGGTACAAAGTCATCATGGCAAAATGTTCTTACTGGAGTCCTCCCAGGGGTCAGTACTGGGGCCACTACTGTTCATTATATTTGTAAATAACATTCAATGTGGCCTAAGCAGTAAGGTTTTGAAATTTGCGGATGATTTGAAGGTCTTTAGGGCAATAACAGGTCAAGATGAGCATATCTCGCTGCAAAAAGACCTAGACGAACTTGTGAAGTGGTCCAAAGAATGGCAAATTAAATTTAATTTTGATAAGTGCAAAATCATGCATGTAGGTAAGCAGCATATGAAGACTCATGCTTGATGGGTGGCCAAGCGCTATCAGTGACTCAACAGGAGAAGGATTTAGGTGTTATTCTAAACACAAAACTGGGGGCATCAGAACAGACCAAGGAAGCCAGGAAGAAGGCACTGAGAATGCTTCGGGGCAATCAATAGGAATGTATCATACAGAAGTGAGGAAGTCATCAGGAAGCTTTACTGTGCATATGTCAGGCCACATTTAGAATACTGCACCCAAGTTTGGTCTCCTAGCTATGAAAAAGATTGTTGGCTTTTAGAAAGAGAGTACAAAAAGAGGGCTACAAAAATGGTTAATGGCATAAGCAACCTTGCATATGAGGAAAGATTGAAGAAATTGAATATGTTTTCACTTAAATATAGAAGGCCGAGAGGATATCTCATCGAGGTCTTTAAATTTGTCCATGGTCTGGAGAGGGGATACCTTGGGGAAATGTTTGAATTGAACAGAAATGATGCAATTAGAGGCCATCAATTCAAAATTAAAGTTAATACCACAGCAGAACAAGGTTAAGGCAAACTTTCTTCATCAACAGGGTAGCAGAACACTGGAACCAGCTGCCAGAAAACATTGTCAGCAGCAGCAAATTGAACATCTTTAAAAACAGCATAGACAATCATTATAAGAATAGAGGGCTTGCTTTTAAGTATTACAGGGAGGGCTGATTGACAGATTTGGTGGGCAACTGGTCGAGTGTACAGAGTGCAACCAAGAAGGGCCCTTGTGGCTCATAGTTGCACTAATCTTTTATGTCTTTATGTCTTTATTTATATATATATATATATACATATCTAAATATATGCATATATGTATAAGCCAAGTATTCATAGCCAGAAATTACTACATATGCATAGTCAGCTATGCTCTACCACGCTTTGACTACTTAATATCTGGGCCCATAACTTTTATTTTAGTGCCTCACTGTTGGTAATTGCGTGATTATTTAGGCTTCACGGCTCGCCGACGAACCATTATCTGGGTGCGCACTTCAACTTAAACCGCTGACAAGTAGCGGAACGGAACGAGTTTCCGCAATGTGCAAGTCTTGAGTTGTTTCCTAGAATGTCTTCATGTGTAAAACTGTTCACATTTCTTCTATAACTCAATTGGCGCTTTGATGAAAAGTGCTGGCATGTAATAAGTAAATAGTGCACAGTCAGGGCTTCCGGATAGTGGAAGCACCGCGGTCACTTATACCCACACAGGAGATAGCGATGGGTAGCGTAGGTGCGCCCGATGAGCATCCTGCAAAGCATGACATCCTCTTGGCTGGTCCTTGGAGTTTTACATGTGGGTTCATTGCACGTAGCTTATTGCTGGTTTCTCTCTTCGATGCCTTTTGTCACTTAGCAAGTATGCAATTTGTAATCTTTGATATGTGTCCATAACAGGAAATGGACACATGAGTGGGCGGGGATTCCGTAGTGCCCACTTCGCCGCACAGTCCGCGCGCCCGTCGCCCGACACACCGATGTGGCTTGGGATCCGGTACAAGCGGACAGGTTTTTTTTCCATCTCGTTCCATCGTAGTGATTCGCACGTGAATGTCAAGTAGTATAGGGTCTGAGGGACAAAATGCAGTCAGTTCCCAGAGGCTGCTAAGAGAGTCAGAAATAAGCGCATTAGTCACATATAGAGCTCCTTGAGAAACGTCAATAAACGACAGTTCCTTCACGATTGTAGTAAGTTCAGATTTATAAACTGTGACATACAGAGAAACTAAACAAACGTACTTTAGTACCGCACACAAACGCACCCCTTACTCCCGTGACACTCCGCGGTACTAAAAACCTTATATGTTCTCGGTAGGAATCCAGGTGCTAAATCGCTTTCGACCGACGCTATTTCGACCGATATTCTCCTTTGTGCATCGATGACGGTGATACGTCAATTCGAGAGAAAACCTAGTTCCATGGTGGTATCGGTAGTTTGTGTACTCGCATCACTCGGCGCTCTTTTGTTCTGTTTTTTTTTTAATGTTCCACATCCGCATACAGAATGTCAATGTCCTCCAATTCCGCCCATTGGAGAAAAGTGCGAAAATGCGGCGGGAGAAATCTGGGTCGTAATTGGAGTGTGTGGGAAACTGACGCAGCCTACATGCACATCGCAGTTCCAACATTACACGCCTTAGTGCTAGCAGCGGTTCGTTGGCCTCTGTTATCAGTGGGGCTCTGTTATCGTTGGACTCGCAACCAGTGATGCTCTGAAAGCACCAGTGAGAATGTGCAGCATTGAACGGTGCACTGCATCCCAAGTGGGCTTATTGCTGACGCAAGGGCCATGGTACAAGTGGCACGCTTAGTCCAGATTGGATCGGATAAATGACTTGCAAAATATCATGAATGTTTTACGGTCAGCAAGGTACAACATTTTGACAACACATTTCAGTATGTTGATAGATTTGATTTTTTTTTAAATCTAAGTGTTTGTATGTCAGACGACTGTCAAATTGTACTCCAAGAAACCTCACGGTTGGACTCACTGGGATATGCTCACTATACAGCTTAAAGTCCAGTTCCTGGATACATCGCCAGCGACAGAAATGGTCGAGGGAGAGAGAGAGAGAGAGAGAGAGAGAGAGAGAGAGAGAGAGAGAGAGAGAGAGAGAGAGAGAGAGAGAGAGAGAGGGGGGAGAGGGAAAGGGAGAGGGAGAGGGAGAGGGAGAGGGAAAGGGAGAGGGAGAGGGAGAGGGAGAGGGAGAGGGAGAGGGAGAGGGAGAGGGAGAGGGAGAGGGAGAGGGAGAGGGAGAGGGAGAGGGAGAGGGAGAGGGAGAGGGAGAGGGAGAGGGAGAGGGAGAGGGAGAGGGAGAGGGAGAGGGAGAGGGAGAGGGAGAGAGGGAGAGGGAGAGGGAGAGGGAGAGGGAGAGGGAGAGGGAGAGGGAGAGGGAGGGAGAAGGAGAGGGAGAGGGAGAGCGAGAGGGAGAGGGAGAGGGAGAGGGATAGGGAGAGGGAGAGGGAGAGGCAGAGGCAGAGAGAAAAGAGAGGGCGAAGGAGACGACAAATGAGACGACAAAGAGGGAGAGAGGACCATTTGAACGTTTCGAACATGTTTAACTCGTTTCCCGCACAATTCATTGGGTTCCTGCACGGAAAACCCCGGAGTGATGATATTAAAAGTAGGATTCATCCCGTTCTTAACATCACTGTCCCTCTGCCTCTAACTCCCAGAGCATACCAATGCTCCTACGCGTATCACCGGCTGAAAGACTGTGCAATGTGTTTGCCAGCCACAGGCTCCGCCCACCAGTTGCCAAGCCCCACCTACACGTCTCCGGGCCGCGCCAGGCTCGTGTCGGAAGATAGTTCCCCAGGCTGGTGGTGTCCAGGCGACTGACGACGGAGCGTAACTTGACCGACACAACCGCTACCACTAACGGTCGAGGCGTCGACTGGTGAGGTGGGCAACCAAGATTCTGTGAACACCAACGCCACGGACAGCGAACACCGGCAGCAGGTGTCTTGCCTTCCCAGTCAACACCGGCTACAGCACCAACCACAAGGTTGGTGGCCGAAGGACAGCCGAAGGACAATACGGCTCAGAGGCTCGGTGGCGCATCTTAGGGCCTTGTCCGGTAGGTTGGACTGGGGACGTTACCATTGACTTCAATGGAGTATTTCGATAATTCCGGTATTTCGACCCATCATCCAGAGATGGTTAAGCAATCAATAAT
The DNA here is from genome assembly GCA_034440575.1 of Imbricaverruca yamaguchii. NCBI lineage: Eukaryota > Metazoa > Arthropoda > Thecostraca > Neoverrucidae > Imbricaverruca > Imbricaverruca yamaguchii. The sequence goes on from JAOTOL010001564.1 coordinate 140,695, forward strand.
ACGAAGTAACAATGCAATTACATACTTGTAATACAATTAAATTGTTTCGCTATCTTGTTTATCGCAAGATGCCAAACATAATTGGCGTGTCCAGGGGGAGGGAAGGGGAAAACCGCCCCTTGATTGTCCGAGGGCACTCTCCAGCCGACCTCCTAGGGGCCATGCAAAGGCTCCTCAAGACGTCTGTGCAGGGACCCACAAGGGCCTACTCAGCTGACATGAAGGAACCCTGGATCGACGAAATGGATCCCGGGCTGACGGAAGGGGTCCCGGGCTGATGAAAAGAGCCCGAGTGCACGCCGAGTGTGTCACCAGGAAGATACCAGACGTCCCTGGCCTGGGTCAACGTGAAGGGCTTCCAGATCAATGGAGGAGACATCGGATCGTTGGAAGAACCTCCGGGCTGTCGAAAAAGGCCATGAGCCAATATAAAGAGTCCCTGGCGGCCGAACCCAAACCGAAGAAATGGCCCCCGACATAATTGATAGCGCCAAACTTTTGGAAAGGTGTCCTCGTCCTGCCAGAAATGGCCCTGGGTCATCAAAGATGGCCCCTAGGGTGATAGAAGGGGTCCTAGTTCCTCCAGAGGATTCCAAGCCATCGGAAAGAGCACTTTGGCCGACGGATGGGGCTGAAGCCATACAAGGACCTCTGACTTGATGGAGGGGCCCAAGCTGTTGAAAGAAGGCTTTCGGCCTGACAGAGGAATCCATGGGTTGTTAGGGAGGGCCCCTGCGGCTGGATGACCTTTCACCGTCGGAGAGAGTCCAGAGCCGGCATGAAGGGCCCCTGAGCTCACGGATATGTGGAGATATCAAAGGGGCCTTTGCGCGGTCGAAAATGTCCACGCTATTAGAAGAGGGGTCGCCGGCCGTACGGAGAATGTCCTGAAAGAAGTCTCCTGACCCGATTGAGTGGGTCTGGGGCCGGATGTGCACAGCATTCGACAGGCTTTTTCTCTCGCTTATGGAGAGGAACTCAGAGCTGACCGCGGGGTATAAGCAGTAGCGTATTCAAGCGATGAAGGGACAATCGCCCCCTGGGGAGTTTGATGGTGTCCTCCAGGCTACCACCTTCAGGGGCCCTTACGGTCCCCTGAAGGATTTCGACAGATAGATAACTGAGGAAGAATTAAAGCACATCTAACAGTTTGTATGTAGAGGTCCCTTTCAGCCTGAAGATGACCACCTTAAGGGCTGATAAGAGACGTGAAGAAACGAGATGACTCATCCGAGAGCTCGAATACCCATGCTAGCTGGGAAAAGTAACCTCGGCTGGAAAGGTCCCCTAACATCTAGCTGGAATGCTAGCTGGAATGCCCATGCTAGCTGGAAAGGTCCCCTAAGGAATATGCAGGGCACTGAGGGCCCTGATGAATAAAAAAGGCATCTGAAGGCTAGAGATGGCGGAGGTACTCCTGGAGTTTCAAAGGAACCTTGAAGGATGCACAGGACCTCTAAGAGCTGACGAGGACTTGCGAGGGCCTGACTAAAATACTCAAATGTACACAGTTCATAGCATCCGTACCATCAAAACCTCCAAAACTCCCATGGATTCATAATCATCACAACTCACAACGTTCGACAACGCCAAGGAAGCGGTCAAAAGACAACGACGCTTGCACATTTACAGGCCAACGCAGCAGCAGCTCTCACTATCGGCGCATCTGGCGCAGTCCTGAGCGAAGTGCTAGAACAGCTGACAAATGGCAGCTGGCAACTCCTTGCCCTTTTCAGTCGTCACCTGAGAACCCCCTCCCCCAGCATAATTCCTCGCTCTATGCCTCGCCGTCCGGCATTTCCGCTACTTACTACCAATAAAAACTTCATCATCAACTTTTAAACAAAATGAAATGCTACCATACAAAAGTGCATCGAAGCTTTAAACGTAATCACATAACGATTAGCAAGACATAAAGTTTGGCTGCGTGGAGCGCAAACCTCAACTTCTGCCGAACACGTTGAATCGAGGTGCCTTAGAGATGGGATGTGCACCAGGGGCGGCCGGCTCATGGAAGGCACAAAGGCAGTGCCTCATCTTAGTAGAGCTTGAAAGTATTTTTGTATGTTATTTTCATAATGTAATGCCTTCATCTACTGGAAAATAGCAAATTTGAAGAGCAAAACTGAAAACAAATATACATTGGTGACTCATAACTATTGTGAAAACAGAAGTTCATTTACATTTACATCATTTACATCTTAGCTTCCAAACAGCTCTATCACCGGTCGGCAGAGGCTAGCCTGTCGCACATATCGCCAAATGGCACATTTTCGTTTCATAACAAGCGCATGGTAGGCCGAGGGCCTCCAATATCGGGTCTGTTCCGGCGACCCCATCCGGAATAGGTTGAGGTACCATTTCCTCTACCGCCCGTTCCAGCGCCTCATCCGGAATAGGTTTGCCCTCGTCCAACCTCAACCGGATGAGGAAAATCTAATCCGGCCGGTTGGCGGTTGAGGAAGCGCAAACTCGGAATACGGCAAACGCGCCGCAACCGTGGCGTTCAGAAGGAAATAGTTTTTTTAACTTGACTTAGGCCATGAGCACAGTCACTAGGTTGTATAAATCGTACGATCTTTATCTCATAACTATTTTTGTGGAAGAAACCTAAGAGACATGGGATATGTGATGGATACGAGCAGTCACCCATGTTTTATGTCACCAACTATACAACTTTGTCCCCAGTGCAATTCGGGAGCATCAAATTTCCAAGTGGAAATTGGAGATGGGCGTTCGAAGTTTGATGGGTATATTGTAGATTCAGACATGCATGATAATTTGGATGCATTTTAGGGGGCATGGTTACTGGTATACATCCAAGCATGTATGTATCAGTGGCTGATGGAGGAACTCCGTGTGCCCTCCACATGGGAAGGTGGTTTCCCTTTTACAAACGGGCTTTAAATATTAATGAAAATTATTTGGGGGCATGCGAAAGCAATGGCCAAGTAAAAATGGATTGGAGGTTACACTCCATAGAGCCTCCAGACGAGTATCTGTCTACTCAGCATTTGAAAATGTCTGGATCTCGCCCCTGAAATAAACGATTTTGGAGCTCTAGAAACAGCACAAGCCATCGTCATCCACTATGCCTCAGCTTCCCGGCCGGAATCGGAATATAAAAAAACAGCTTGCAGCGTGTTTTATTCACCCTCCCAATAGCTGCTGCACAATGGGATTCATCGCGCAAGGAAGTATATCAATCAATAAAAAATATCGGGACTGCTACGCGCAAGACCGGAGCAAGGAACCGAGAATGCCACCGTTCTGCACATATGCGCCAAATAACACTACAACCATATCCCCGCCAAACAGCTGATTAACCCGCGCCGTCTTTCCGGTCAGATCCTCACACCCCGTCTCAGGGGGGAGGGGAGCGGGCGGTTAGTACCCCCTATAAAATCCAAACTAAGCGTCGCACGAAAACGAAAGAGGTGTCATCGGAACGGGATCGACGAGTAGGATCCGGATCAACCCCCAAGAAACTTCCCCCCAAAAGTGACGTCACCAGGGGGCTAGATTTTCACGACTTTTCACGACTTGCATTATGTTTTTGGCTCTGGGGAGTTCATTTTGTGGATATATGAAAAAAACGTTTATTGGAAATGAGAAATGTACAGCGAAATCGACCAGGGCTACAATTTTTTGTTGGCCCCCAAAAATAACATAAAATATTTTTTGAATTTTCCAAACTTTGTGTTTTCAAGTTTTCTTTAATTTTCCTTGTCCAATGGGTAGAGGAGACCGCGAAAAGTTGTTGGAAGTCAACTTTCCTAATACAAAATGCTTACTTTAGCCAGAATCCTCTATTTGAACTGCAATTTGGCAAATACGCAAAATTTATATGTAGTTAAAAACGAAAAATAAATTCCCTAGTATGTTTTTTTTGTATCCCAAAAGACAAGCAAACGCTGAAAGTTTTATTAAAATATCTGTATCCGTCAACGCGTGACGACTGGTTGAACTTTTGTGGAGGTGACCTCACTTGACCTTGACTAACTCGTTGACCCTGGATGACCTGACTTCATAATTTTGAATCAGCTTGCCAGATTGATGTGGGAAAAGGTATGCTAAATTTGGGAGGATTGCTGCGCGCCCTTCATCCACTATCCGCGAAAAACCTGAGGGGGCGGTTGAAGACCCCTCCCCCGAGACTGGACGGGTTAACACGCGCCATGGAGGGGTCGCGAAATCCGCCCACCCTCCGGTTTTTCGTAGATAACTTCAGATTTTACCGGCCGATATACGCCATTGTTTGTGTACCTGCCAATAAATGACCGGCGCGTTGTATAATATAAGAAAAATGAAAACGGTCGAAAATTATTCGAGTTAGGGGTCGCTAAATTCAAAATATTTTATCAGCGCCAGACCACAAATAGCGGCGCTGATGCGTTTCGCGTATATTAGCAAAAAGGAGGTGTTTTTGGCAAAACTAGCGACTTGTTTGATGCATATTGTTATGCTATATAATTTAAAGGTCATGTTAGGTCGCCGAGGCCAAGTCAGGTCAAGTTCATGACAGGCTCCTGGAATCAAACTTGGTGAACTAGAATGTGTTATAAATGCAAATGACTGTCATGCGATTGATGTCACTTTACATGTTGCTCCCTGCACATCCCGAAATTTACTGTTTGTCATTGTGTGCCGAAACGTTTCCATACTTTATTCATGTATTTCATTCCTTTCTTTGCGAGGTCGACTGTGCCGAGCCGCCCAACGGAGCAGTCGGGCTGGGAGCCCGGTCCCGGTAACTTGAGTAGGCAATTACCTAATAAAGGGGTCCTATATAGGTGACCTGAGGTCAAATAGCAAATCTGACATCTGTATTGCATCATTAGTAATGTCCAAAGCATCATTAATGCCAATATTCGAGCATTTAAACACAATCACAGCGATCCATAACAATGACAAGCCAAGCCACGCAAAACCGGAAAATTTTGCTATTTTGACCTCATTTGATCTTGAAGGTGTTGACCTAAGGTCATGAACTTTGCACATAATAGAGTTCACTATCGTGCCCATCCACCCTGCGGATTTAGTTGCTCTAGCTTTCATAGGAGCTGAGATCTTAGGGGGCGGAATCCGCCCCCCCCCCTCCTCCAGGGCGCGTGTTAAAGGACAAAACTCCACCGGACGTCCCGGCGCCTCGACCTGGAAGAGTTATTCTGGCCGAAGCTTAACCTATTCCGGATGAGGTGGCCGGAACAGACCCATCGTTTGACATTCGGTGAAGTCACATGGGCTGGACAATTGACAATTGACCCTTAGGCCCTAGAGCGAACCTTCCGTTTTTTCGACACATTTCCAATCTTAAATGCCATTGAAATGGGACAAAGTCTGGTTCATTTGAAAGCTTGAAGAATCTTGTTCACGAATATGAGCCGTATTTTTCCTAGCACTAGGATGTTTCGCTTGGACCCAAGCTGACTGGATTCATGCCAAGCACCGCAGGAATCGGGTAGTGCCACGGGTTGTGGCAGTATGATGAGACAGGACAACTGAAGATCACGGCCGGGAAGAAGGGGTAGGAGCAAGTAAGAGATAACTGTTGCAAGATAATTCCTCTTCACTCAGTGCAGCGGGGTAAACAAGGGTTTATGTAAATACTGGTCGAAATCCGGCGATTTGTTTCCGCCTCACCTCATTCCGGCGTCACGGACCGCCCTTGATGTCCACATATAATCGGTCAAACATTAATTTTTCCCCAGGGATTTCGGAAATGTGGTCAAGCCTGGTGGTTGCTTACCCATGAAAAAAGCATTTGCCTTACACCACAGAGACGTGCGGTGGGGCAATGCTTGGGAATTGTACGAGAACCAAAACTAGTAGCAGGCATGCGACATGTACGTTTTCGTGGGCAGCACTGACAGTTTCGTGGCGAGAACGGACGACTCTTTTTCGTCACAGACGCTGAGTTTCCCCCGTCCGCTCCCCAAAAAGCTGATCAATGGCGTCACCTTGTTTGTTTGTTTATTGGTTGGTTCACGACACACTTTATGCACATTCACGGCTAATGGCGCCGCCCACACTGTTATGCCGGTGGGCTGCGGAATCAATGGCGTCACCAAGACATGACTAGCCAGCATGGGGGATAAGGGTGTTTAGAGGCGTGCTGAATCATACAGGTAATTTGTTTCGCCTTTAAAGTGAGTGGGTTTGGCAATTAAGTCTAAGGTAAGTACATTTACGACGTAGGTGTCACGCTAAGGTGCTGAACGAGCGGGTTAGGCGGGGTAAATATCGGTGATGTATAATGCTATTACTTTTGCTTTACTTCTCCGCAAGATAATTTGTAGCTGTGGAGGGGGGGTGACGACAACGTTGAATTTGCCGGAGTGCTAGTATTCTTGCCGAATATCGCCGATGGGTTTTTACCGTGAGGACAAGTACAAAATTGTTCACACCGCTTATCACGTCGCCCGTCGAGTGTTAATTTTTAGTAGTGGGTTAGTAGAATGCTTTCATGCAGGATTGTGGGTGACGTTAGTACGTTGCTTTTCAATTCTGCTCTTGTCCATCCGTTGCACCTCTGAATAGCCGTTTAGGTAAATGCGTTTATCTACGTTTACCTTGTGTTTTGACCCATCCCTGAATGCGAATGTTTTGTGATTATTGACATAGGCGAATTTGTTGATGCCAATCATTTCCGCGAATGTGACGGCTGGTTAAACTAATTTGGAGGTGATCTCTTTTCCGAGAGCAAGTATTCTACTTTTGTTCACTGAGGGTCCAGAATGGCCTAGTGGGCCGTCGTGCTGTAGTGGTTGACATTGCGATGCTTTGATCTGAGAGTGTCGTAGTAATTTGAGTACTAAATTGTGGCGATGTGTGCCTAGTTGGCTCTTATCCTACCTGTCAGATGCCAATCATCGTGTCCTGTGTCCTGAAGCGGAGGGTAGGCGTGTCCAAGTCCACCAAAAGGCTGGCTATCGGTTTGGTGTTGAGGGCTCCAGTGGGTGCTCTGATGCATTAAATACATGATTCCTTGCTTTTTGCTCAGTTTTTATGAAATAGAAGCAAAGCTGATGCTGTTCTATTCGAAGATTAGTCGGATGATTGACTTGCAGAGTCGTAGCAGTGTTTTCCTGTCTCCACCCCAGACGGGGCCTGCAAGTCCACGGAGTACGTGGACGCTCTTCGCACATCTCTTCGAGATAGCAATGGTATGTGTGCTAAGGCTAAGCTTTTCGTTCAAGTTTACCGGTGAGAACTTGGCATTATTCATATTCACCGGCTTCGTCGTCGATTTCAAGATAAGCTATGGGTGTGTGCCTATGTGATTCGTCGATTTTAACGCGGATAGCATGAAGCTCCACGTTTGCATCACTTCGCTATGTGGTCTTGAGCTCTTTAAGTGGTTTTCGCAGCTTATAAAAATCATTTTGATATTATCCAGATGGCCATGTGTCTACAAAAAGTGAATATTGACGTGACGTGTCGGTGTGATCGGTAAGTATGTCGTTAATCATGATGACATGCTTACCTTGGCGAGAGCAGGCTCTCCCATTCCAGGCCCAGTTCCTAAGGTGTGATGCTTGATGTGACGCTGCCTCATCAAACATGACGGGTCCTGCCTCTGAGAGAGTTGAGAATACAGCGGATCATGTGTCCGCGTAGGCGAATCTTTCGGAGTTTGTGCATAAGCGAGGACTTGTGTGCTCTGTCGAATGCGGCGGTGACGTCTAAGTAAGCACTTTTTGCTTAAACGCATGACATAGCAGTACATTTTTAAGCCATCATATTTCTTTCAAATGTTGCAAAAAATATATGAAAGCTCGTCTGTGGCAAGAAAAACGCGGAATGTACATTCTTAATGCCTTGCCTGCTATATCGTCCATGAATTAACACTCAGAAAGTGGAAAATATCTCGACATTCAACGCTTCGTCCGCGGCCAGGGATAACAGTTTGTGGCGTTTTTTTTTGTAAGCCGTTACTGTGCGCGACTGGCCAATCGGCGGATGGGCGGGAAACTATCCCGCGGTTGTGCTTGTGGCGCAGAGGCGTTCATTCGGGATAGATAATTGTTGCGTCGGCAGAGTGAGATAAAGAAGTAACGACACGATTTACACGTGTTATAAGTTACCTGAGGTGTGAAATAGGACATAGAGACGTCTGTTCTGTCAAGGCGGGAGCAGCAAGGTACGTGAAGTCTAGACTAAATACATGTTTAGTATAAAACAACACCAAGGCACCAATTCACGTGGTTACTTTGCCTCCAGAAAGTGGTGATTTGCTACTGTTGAGCCATTATTTTTGTTTGTCGCAAAGTTCGGTGCATAAGTAGAGGACATCTTGCAAATTTCTGGCCTAATGCTGGTCTGTGGCTTTTCTGATGAGGTGCTGGTCTCAGACTGCGGCTTTTGTGGTCTGGTGCTGGTCCGTAGCTTTTGGGGTCTGGTGCTGATCTGCAGCCTTTGTGGTCTGGTGCTGATCTGCAGCCATTGTGGTCTGGTGCTGGTCTGTGGCTTTTGTGGTCTGGTGCTGGTCTGTGGCTTTTGTGATCTGGTGCTGGTCTGTGGCTTTTGTGATCTGGTGCTGGTCTGTGGCTTTTGTGAACTGGTGCTGGTCTGTGGCTTTTGTGGTCTGGTGCTGGTCCATGGCTTTTGTGGTCTGGTGCTGGTCCGTGGCTTTTGTGGTCTGGTGCTGGTCTGTGGCTTTTGGGGTCTGGTGCTGGTCTATGGCTTTTCGGGTATGGTATGTGGCTTGTGCGGTCAGGTACTGATCTGCTGCTTTGTAGTCTCGTGCTGGCCTGCGCCTTTTGTGGTCTGGTGTTCGTCCGCGCATTTTGGTCCCATGGTCTGGTTCTGACTTTAGTCTTTATAGCATTCCTAGTTGAAAACAAATAAATTATACTTACGTCACTACATTTCCGGTTCAATTTTTGTTCACGGTCCCAGTCCGATTTGTTTGCACGTATATATGGATCCCGTAACGTTCTATGGGTGCCCACAGCCTCTGCAACCCACCAGTGTACAGCTTGTTGCGAACAATGGTACTTCCGGGAAAAAACCTGGAAGACATCCGACTAGCTTCGGATGTCTTCTTGAACATCCATCACTACATTTCCCGTAACGTTCTATGAAGGTGTGCTCGAGTTGTGGGTGAGGTACATTAACGATCACGGAGACGCCAACGAGCTTCAGTGCAAGTCGGTGCCAGCGAAGATCCGTCGCCGCCGGCGAGAGACCCAGTGGGTAAAAACGTCCACGGGTCTGCAGGACGAGGTACTGGACCGCGGCTCCTACATCCTCACCAAGGTGTACCGACAGCGGCGTTAGTCGTTGTGAGACTATACTGAAGCCGAATGACTTAGTTTAAGAATATTCAAGTGTGGGTACCTGTTCTATGCTGATAAGTTTGTAAATATTAGCTCACGTTATTACTAGCACTAGGCCGTCTGAAAATATAATAATCAAGAATTCGAGCTTAGTATTCGTAGGTCGTTTTCCGTCTCGCAGTATGAGCAGAACAAGTATTGTGCTAAGGATACCGCAATTGTAATTGTAGAAATGCTAGAAAACCAAAACGTGAAGTGTAGCATTTCTGATAGTCAGGTGCTTGTGTTCGCCTAACAATTCGGCATAAAAATTAGATCGCTGGGCAACCGGCATTTTTTCTCACCATGCGTTTGAAAAATACTCTGTTTTCGGCATTCGGTGCCATATTGGCTGTGAGAACCAATCCAGATAAGTTGGTCAAATAGTACCTCTTTTTGGTTGTCTCGACGAGTTGAGTCGATTGTAGCAACGCAATGTTGTCGAAAAATCGATAGTTAAGAAAGTATCGGCTATCTTGTCTTTTCTAATACACCAGCAAGTGTCCATTTCAAGGCATACAAGGAACTATGAGGTTTAAACAAGCAAAAATCATGATACAACCGCGGTTTCTGCACTTACTCTTTTGAAGACCTCAGCATGACTCACTGGGCATAGAAATATAGACAAAGCTTCATATTTATTCGCTGTTTGAACTACATAGTTGCATGATTGAGGGAGGCTGCTTTGTACGCATGTCCATCACATATCAAATACAAGGCTATCTGGAAAGGCTATCTGAATGTCTCAGAATGCAACGAATAGGTAGCTGTTCGTTGCATGTTGGGACATTCAGATAGCCTTTCCACATCACGTTCAGACGAAAATCGTATATGTCGGTGATAAAAATGATCAAAATTCGCCGTGATTATTGAAATTCGCCGTGATCACCATGGGACCATCGATTTCTATTTGTTTTCCCAGAGACACATGTCAGACATCAATCAATGAGCACTGGAAATATTCAAGGCAAACATCGCGTGAAGGTACGGAGAACAACTGACTGGACGGCATAGAGCACCCCAGTTTTATCTTTCATGGACCTCACAGTCGTTGTAGCATATTCTGCACGTCCCTCTTAGTTGTTAGCACGGGCAGAATCCGCCGGTGCATGTACATACACTGCACGTGCCAGATCATGGCCTGGGAGACACTGCATGCAAAAATCTCCGGCGTATCGTTGAATTCATTGTGGGGGTTTACTATCCGGTGTGGTTTCGCGCGAAGGTGCAGCACAACTGGCTGGATGGGCCTGGGCATGTGCTGCGCCAGCTGCAGCTCACTCGGCTGCAGCATGGGGAAGTCGTGAGCATCGTGATGCCGTACCTCCACTCCAGTGCCTGGTATTCCCACAGCGAAATGGTGCTCCAGACACTTCTCTATAGCGATGGCAGAGCAAAGCGCCAGTTCGCTGTTGAACGCATCAGGTGCATCCGCGGCAAAAAATGAGCGCGGAGACCCCAGCGTCCGTCACGGGAAAATTATGTGACTAAATGAGACTGCGGAGAGTCTGGAGGAGTTGATATCCTAGGACGGCGCATTCGAACCGGCCCTCATGTACCAAACGCCAAGCTCCGAACTTGATGGCTATGTGGACATGCCAATGTCAGTTGCACAGTTTCCCGTGTACGGTCAGTCAATTGAACGATGCGTGAAACATGTGTCGCTGGCTGCAAAAAAAACGTGTACGGGAAGGAGAGGAGGGACGGCTACATCCAGGCTGGCTACATGCACCGGAAGCTTTTGCCCGTGATTACAACTAAAAGGGACGTGGAGAATATGCTAAAACAACTGTGAGTTTTATGAAATATAGAACTGGGGTGCTCTATGCTGTCCAGTCAGTTCTGCTCCGCACCTTCGCGCGATGTTTGCCTTGGATATACCAGTGTTCATTGATTGATGTCTGACATGTGTCCTTTGTGAGAAAATAGGCACCGAGGGTGCCATGGTGGTCGCGGCGAATTTCAATAATCACGACGAATTTTGATCATTCTTATCACCAAGGTATCTGATTTTGGTCTGAACGTGATGTGGAAAGCCTATCTGAATGTCTCAACGTGCAATGAATAGGTAGGTATTTGGTATGTGATGCACATGCGTACAAAGCAGCCTCCATGAATCATGCTGCTATGTAGTTCAAACCGCGAATAAATATGATGCTTTGTCTATATGTTTATGCCCAGTGAGTGATTCTGAAGTCTTCAAATGAGTAAGTGCAGAAACCGAGGCTGTATCATGATTTTTATTTATTTAAACCCCAGAGTTCCTTGTATGCCCCGAAATCGACATTTGTTGATGTATTAGAAGACATAAGAAAGTCAATATTTTCTTAACTATCGATTTATCGACAATATTACGTGGTTTCAATCGACTCAGCTCGTCGAGACAATCAAAAAGAGATACTATTTGACCCACTTATCTGGATTGGTTCCACAGCCAACAGAGTCATTTTCAAACGCATTTTGAGAAAAAATGCCGATGGCCAATCCGTCTAATTTGTATGCCCAATTGTTAGGCACATATCAAGGCAATATAAAACAGTATCCGTTATTGATAACACCACTTTGAAAATTATCGACACAGGCTAATATATATATACATATGCATATATATACATAGGCATGTGTGTATATGTATATGTATATATATGTATGTATTTATATGTACGTATATATGTATATATATATATATATATATATATATATATATATATATATATATATATATATATATATATATATATATATATATATAGTGTGTGTGTGTGTGAGTACATGGCGGTGGGGAAAGTAATCAAGCTATTCGCTTCCTATGCTTTAGAGTACCGAAAGAGTTGAAGGTTTTCGTGGTTCATGAAAATGATAATGCTTTCAGTTCTAACGATAATTTAAAACGGAATGATTATATATTGGAAATACTGCGCTTGATTCCAATACCAGCTCTGTATCAGACTAAAAACATCGGCTCATTGTTCCCATTCCCTCGTGTAGTTTCCAAGACAGATTGGTTGTAGAGGGGGTGGTGCAGGACACGCCTGAGGTTCTAATACGAAGTGGATCAAATTTTTGGGAAATGTTTCGGGATATGTTTCGACCTGAGCTGCCTCCCGTCTAGCATAATAGGCAAAATCACCAATGTTGCCAATTCTTCGAGGGTAAGCTTGAGCCTACTGGTACTTTATACATTATATTACGCCTGGACCGTCGTGGACGACTTGCATTACCATGCAAAAAGACATGGTGAATTTTGCGATGATGACGTTGATATTTGGCCGCGGTGATAAAGAATTCAATTGCGATTATCAGGTTGTCTGCGGAGCCATTCTTTATTACTTCAGATCATCGGGAATAATCCCAGAATTAACCGTGAAGCCAGGGGACGCGCGCCCACAATTCATTAACAACGGGCGGCCAAATGTTCTCTTAAGTTTTTCAGGCGAAATTACATGGCGAAAATGAAGGTTAGTTGAAATTAGTGGCATGCATAATGGGAAGAAATGTTTTTGTGCGCTAATATACGTGCGGAGCTATGCATTTTAACCGTGCGGTTTCATCACAGACCAGTTAAACTGAGTCGGCCATAGGAAATAGTAAATGTGCGGGGACAGAACATTTTGGACTGGCGCGCAGACTGGCGCGCCAGCAGACGGTGGGGTGACTTGTGCCCGACTTGGGACTTTTTAGTTTTTACAGCACCGCCTTTTTACCCCGCACGGCGCGCGGCGGCGACGGCGACAAGGACACTCGTGGACGGCCCGGCACCTCGAGGAAGGTGGAGTTTATGTCTTCTACGGCCGTCTGCCGTTGTGTTACTTTGGTGTGGGCCCATCCCCTAGCATCGTGACACGGCGGCGGTCCCTGTGTTGAGGTGGCCTCCGCCGCCTTGGGGGGTTCTGTGTGTCGATGTCCGTCCGCTCTTCCCGCCGCCGCCCGCGCCTTGGTCTTGGCCAATTTTATCTTTTTGGCGCCTCTGTGTGGGCCGAATTACACGGCCGGCGTGTGGTGGGACGCCTCCCGTCCAGACGGGCGGGTGGCGTTCCCGTGCTGGCATCCGGCGCGGGTGTGGGTGGGATGTTGGCTGCTAGTGGGTGGCGGGCCTCCCCTGCGGCCCCCGTCATCTAGCTCTGGGGGATCCTCAAGTCCCTACATCCCCCTTGCGGCCCGCGTTCCCCGCCCCCTCCTTGCCCGTCGCGAGCCCGCGGTGTCAGCCGTCGGCCGGGCCGTGCGTGACCGGGGCTGCCGTGTGCCGGCCGGTGGCAGCGCTGGGGCTGCGGGCCGCCCGTCTGGCGGACCGCACTCCCTGGCGCCGCGGCCGGCCGGTGCTCGTGGCGGGCCCCGGCTGCAATCGGACCGGCCGTGACTTTATCCCCTCCCCGGCGGGCGGTGCCGGCGTCCGACCCTGACTCGGGGTCTTCCGGCGCTGCCCCGTCACCCGCTCCTCGCCGACCCTCCCCGGGGTCTACCCTGGCGGGGAACCGTGGGCCCGCGACGTCTGGTTCGTCCGGGTTCGGTCCCTACGTGGGTCTCCGCCGGCGCCCCATGGCCGTGGCCGTGGCTGTGGGGGCGGCTGGCCGGGGTGGGGGCCGTGGGGCGGGCCGGTCCCGCTCCGCCCCGCCCTGCCCCGGGGACACCCGATACCCCCGGGGGTGACCCCTGCTCCGGCTAAGAGGCGCCTGTCGCCCTTTCAGCAGGAGCTCCTGGAGTGCCCCCAGGGCCTGCTCGATCGCAGTGTCTGTTGGACGGAGGTCGAGCCTGTCTTGGAGGAGCTCTGCCATCGAGCGGAGGAGCTCAACGCCGAGCACTATCTCAGGCGCTCGGCCGACCGGACGGGCGGGCGGTGGTCGGAACGGTGCTGGTGCGCCGGGCACTGCCGCCCAAGTCCGTATCGGCCCCTGTCAATGTTTATTGGCAGCCGGGGACGTCATCTGGGCGCTGATTTGGGCTCAGCAGATTGTCACGACAGCAAGAAATGATACTTTTCCGCGTACGTTCCTGACTAACAAGTATAGGTCAGTGGTGCAAATTATACGTCATCTGAAAGCTTGTTTCATGCTATTTCGATAATCATGGGAGACTTTCACATGAATATGTTAGTTATTGTGTAAAATGGTGTTATTTAGACCCATGTCATATCCATCGACACTATTTAACTTAAGCGGGCCGAGCGGCTCGGTGTTGGTAGCGCAGTTGGTAGCGCGTCGGTTTGCCGACTCGGAGGTAGCCGGTTCGAGCCTGGAGGCAGGCAGTTTTTTGTGCTCGTCGTGGGAAGTCCTTCTAATAAGCGACAGTGAATTATGACACTGTTCACATGGGACGACCTTTTTCATAAAGAGGGGAAATATTCTGCAATATTCAATATTCAGATATTCTGCAAGGTTGGGGTTCTGTCACCTTAAATTTATGGTTGGGCACTTCTTCTAATCAGCCAGGCAGAGGAAATACCGAACACGTCACCGCTTATGGCAGTGTCCAGGCCCACAGTCCCTTCCTGACACGGGCGGCGGACCATCGGGGATGGGACAGGAGACAGGATCCCCTGAATTTAATCATTTGTGGCACTACGGCAGTGCATTGCATATATTGAGCTAAAAACTAACGGTTGCCCTTTTCCCTCCCACCAGTACACGCCGACCAACATTAGTCCCTGCTCCTCGAGGTGTGCAAAAATAACAGTACATGATTATCAAGGTGACAAAGCCAACAATTGTACATACTGCCGAACAGTCAAATGACTGGACCCGAGCTGGAGTCAGAGCGATGCCAGTTCTAAGCTCGGCTCCACGCCTTTTACGATACACGGCGAGCACACGCCACCAGGACTGCGACAAGCATTGCTTTGACAGGAGCAGACGTTTGCTAAAATATTTCGGTGACAATCCTGAACTTTCTGGAGTGCCGGCGCAAAATAAAAAATCACGCTTTTCGTACCATGAACGCTCGATTTAGATTCGGCAACAACTTTGTGGACAGATTAAGCGCTAAGACAGATTTTGATGCCCGCATGAGGATTTCGGTTCGATTATCATGCATTGTCAAAGGCTTAACGCGGAACTTGGCAAGATTGGGGAAGCATCCCCGTTCATTCCCCACTGTGGCTTTGCCCATGTTCGCACACCGTTACTCGGCATTTTCAGTCGAAATGAATTGGCTGCGTCGCTGACGCCATGTGAATCAAACTTCGGTCATGCATGCAATATTGCAGGGGTAACAGCAATTTATATGCCAGACCAGCTCGGAAGCGACTTTAATAACAGCTTAATTTGTGGCTGGGATGGAAAATTACCACGTAATCCCATACATCTTTTGAATGAATTGTGTTCTATTTTTAACTAAAGAAGATATTTTCCTTTTAAAATATGATTTCTGTATTCGCGTCGTGCAACCTGAAATACCACCCCGGTAGCTCAGTTGGTTAGAGCGCTGGTATGTGCTGGTCTCCCCTGTCCTGGCAACACAGGGTTCCAGTCGTTTCTCGCGCTCGCGTTTAGCCCCCGGCCGGGAGTGTGAGTTGGCAACTGGCCCGATAAGGCCGGGGACGAGCTACCGGGCGGCCGAGTCGGTGTATTGACGGCACGTTAAACTTTCGATCAAAATTCTGCCGTTGAAAAGGAATTGGTGGATCGGGTGGTGGGGCGAGGGTTCACGCAACAAGCTCTGCTGAGCAATAGAACCCTGGTTCCTAAAGCCACCCCAGCAACAACTGGGACCAAATTTTAAATAAAAAATAACGCATTTTGCAGTACAGCACGACATAAATACGGCAACAAAAGTTGTTTATCAATCAGACTTTAATACGAGGAGCATGCATCTGGAGAAGACGAGACTGTCAAGATTGAGGAAGGCCCTCACTCCCACTGCCGATTGTTTCTCGGTTGTGTACTCTGTGATGGAAGTGAATGTGGATTCTGGGCGCATGGACTGCTTTCGTCATTTTTCGCACATGAATATATATATATATATATATATATATATATATATATATATATTATATATATATTCCGGCGCCCAACAGAATGCGTATTAAAACGATATATTGAGGAAGCCCAACGCAAGACATATATTGGGAGAAGCAAACACATGAAGCAGAAAAAGAACCTTGGGTTCCTTTACGACGCAATTAACTGCTAGGCCATATAGCGTCGCCAACTTCTGAAACCGATTGGTCGCGGGTGGACTCGGTAATTCCGCTGGTTGCGGGACTCGAACCCATAATCTTGCGGTCAAGAGCCCAACACCCTACGGACTAAGCTACCGCGGCTCCACCAAACGCGTGACATAAGAGGTTATCGGTAGCAGGTGCAGATAAGCCACGGTACTTGATGAGATTGCATTGCGGCAATACATATTATACCTAACATTACAGTACGTACATATCTGGGACCTTATAAAATCGGACGAACTGGCAAGAATAGATGGAACATCCTCATCGTGACATATGTGGCTGAGAACAACTCGACATGCATACATACACAGACTACTCACGAGCACCGTATTGGGACGATGAGTACGTGTAAACATACGGTCTACGCTCTACCGACTTCACAAACACAGGCACATATCAGTTGTTGAACTTGACATACACTCGGTGCGACTGCAACACGTACATTTAGTCTCGTGTAATATTTGTGTAGAAAGTCCTGATATACTGCTATATGATCAACGGCAAGTTATGCACTTATACGTCCAAACAATGACAGATTCAAACACTGATCTGAATGTGAAGTATCGCCCAAGTGCGGCCCATACTTCGCAGTCACTGAGCAAACTGCTCGGCTTTCCGCTGCTGCCGCTTTGCGAGCTTGGCGACGTTCACCTTGTTCACCAGCCCCAGATGAATACATGTCGGGATCCTCGCAAAGCACTTACTTAAATTTTATATATGGAATTCAATCTGGATTCCAACACCTCGCGGAAACTTTCAATGACCTTTGGATGTCTGCTGAGATTGTTGAGTTCTTGGGCATGGTGAACACAAAACGCTGCATCCATCTCTCTGAATGTGTCGAAGAATTCCTCGGTGGGAACCGTCAGGCCGCTAAGGCTTAGGAGGCGAGTCCAGAACGCTTCTCGTGGTTCATCTTCGGGATACGCAAATGGGTGCCCAGCGATCGGTCTGCTGGTTTCTATCTTGCCATGGACCAGGCCACACATCATTACCCCCCACCGCCACGCTTAGCTTTTAACATTCCTTCAATTCACATCATTATCTGATGTGATTTGAAGGAAGCTGATATTCATTTCTATGGGAAATGAAATCTCAGCAAATCGGCAGTTGAAGTTCATGTGCTGATATCTAGAAAAAAGTAATTTCACTAAACAATAATATAAATATCATTCAACTAAGATTTTTCAAACACTAGGAAAAACACTAATGTTGACAATGAGAGTACATGTTATCCCCCACGCTATAAGACATAAGAGGTTATGTAAAGTGTAGGGAGAATATGGAATAATATGGAAAATATGGAAAGTGTGGGGAAATGTGATTTTTGGTGACTAACAAAGAACACTGATGTCAAATTACAAAAATATCCTAACTGAATCTAACCTAAACAACTGATGTTGGACCTCCTAAAACTTACTCATGTTCGGTCATCTAAAACCTACTGATATTGTATGCTGGATGTTGAATGTTATTCACGAAGGAAATGGTAGATCCATTGTACCTTAATTACACACTCTCAGTTAATAAGGAAACTCAGTTAATGGAAGCATACATTTTGTATCCTAGGCTGAATCTGTTATCATTGCTCCATGTAGAAAGGGCTGGCCATTATTCTGCTGGAATATCACGATACAAATGTTAGAAATAGCCACATGCAAATATATGTATTCATTTTTTGGTATAATTAAACCTGGTTTTGGCTTTCCGTGTATGACTGCCTATCCTGTCTTCTTCTGATCTTTCACTACTCCCAAGTAGCCCTGTTCTTCATTCAGCTCTGTTTATGGAAAATTATTTTTAGGATACTGGGAAGAAGTTGCTAGTAAGCTTCAAGAAGTTCAGTCCATACATCTGTCTAAAAAATTGTCTTCATTGGGGCTTCTTATATATTTTTTTGGGGAATTTGGAGTATAGAATAGAAACAACAGTGTTTTTCCTGGAAAAGAGGTAGGTTAGGTTTGGACTGGGGAAGGATTGTGGTGATAACTCAATCAGCATTGTTGCATATGTGATATCAAAGATATTCAGTGGATGACATTGGTTTGGATGCACTGTTTATACATTTAACATCATCCTTCATTACCAATTACCCCACTCAAAGCAACACATTTCGAATTACTTCACTTACGAACTGAAAAGCATGCATTTGCGTTGGAATGCAATGGTCATATCATCTTAATGACATTCAAAAACATGCATTTACCACTTTTTCTTGAAATGCCACCTCAACTAAAATGCAAATCTTCTTCTGCAGGTGCAATTGTAAAAACCTCATACAGCTCCAGCCTTGCCTCTTTTCAGAAGAGAATATAAATTAGCTTCCAATAAAAAAAAATCACATTCATGAACAATTTTATTTGAAAATTGAGAAAGCTAAAGAAATGCCTAACTTATCCCAACCTCATTTTAGCTTTGCCTAGGTAAAAATGTGCAAAACGTCACTTGTAAACACTCAAAACTGCAATAAAGAACCCTTAAATCACATCTCACACAGTACAGGTGAGAGTGGTCACATTTTAACCTCATCAATCAACTTTGCATTGGAAAGGCATATCAATAATTCAAATATTAACTAGAAAGTACATATTTCCCTGAAATTTATTTTAAGGTCTCATATTTTTTGCAATTACACCAGTATTTTTAGTTGCTACTAATAATTGGTACCACAACAGCTACAGTGAAGTAATCCTGCACAACCACTTTCATGTTCAGAATATGGCACAACACTGCAAAACAATGGTATGTTTTAAAGTAGCTCTATGTGAGTGGTTGGATGACTTTGATAGAGAGAACCATCTGAATATGGATACCATCTTCATTTTTCGAAATTTAATAAACAGTATAATTACTGGTTTGGCCACACAAAAGCAGCAGTAGAGCAATTTGTTCCATGCATTAAGTGTTTGGAAACTCCCTCTTACTCTACTACCACTACTGCCCAGCCATGATACAATGGGCAAGCAATTACCAAATTGTCCACAAGTTGGTGAATGGGACAGTATGGCATGATTACATATAGCACACAGAAACAATATGATAACTGACAGGGGACCAACGCACATGCTAACATTAATCGCCAGATTGCAACAATGGCATGCTGACCAAGTTGACATTGTGGGTATAAGGCCTTGATTCGCATAAATTGTCTGAGGTGTGCGTTATCAATATCAACCACGCCATGGATAAATTAATTCTGGGGATGGTGCCTTTCGGTTCAAAGCCACCGGCACGTTAGCAGAATAAGATAGAATATTCAAGCTTCAATGAATGACTGATATGCTTTACAACCAACGGGGAAACTAATCGTGAGAAAAGCGCTATAATTGTGCTAAAATGAAAGCACCATATTTAGTAGATTTATCGGTATAGTCCAAAACTAGAATATAATTCGGCAGTATTCTGGAATAGAAAAGCGCTTCTGGTATATGACGTCAGTTGGCGTATGTTTTGTCTAGTTTCAACTAACTATACTAGAACAGCCAACTTTGGAGTACCTGTTGTCTCTAGTTATCTTGGGTAGAGGCGCCTCAGTCGTAGTCGCCGCGTCTGAGCAATACGGCTATAGTTGTGCGTTTGATGCGAAGACCACCTTTGATGTGCACTAACCTAATGAAATTATCCGTGATTGCTTTTTAATGCTGGAAACCTCACTGAAATTCGTATGTGTCATTGTATTTGCAGCATGCCACATTGCGGTGATGTCGGCTGTTTCGGGTGAGCGTTTGTGGTGCAAGTTTTGTCCTGGTTTCTGGTGGGGGTTAACGGGTAGGAGGAGTATCGTGGTGAGGATACGAGGGAGCGAAAAAGAATAAAGCTGGCTTGTTGAGGGGTGTCGAGGTAGAGCTGGGTCGTCTTGAAGTCTGAAGCGTAGAGTTGAGTAGAGTTGAGTTGGCTCGTAGTAGACAGATGAGATGGTGATTTTGGTCGAGGCGGAAGAATGCTGGTCGGTGCTGGTGAGGAAGAGAAGATTTGCCAGTCCGGGCGGTGCCATGTTGGGGTGGGGGTGTAGTTGGGAGGGTTGGGGTGGGGTCATCGCCACAGTTTTAGGCATTGCAAGAACGTTAGTGTCACCTGGAGTTAGTGTATTTGTCATTTTTCTCTCTTTTTTTTTGGGGGGGGGGAAGCTTTTCGTTGACTTTCTGTTTTTCTTTTTAGCATGTCTTAATTTTTTCTTTTATATTTTCTTTTCTTTTCCCAGATCCTTTTTTCATAGTTAATCGAGTAAGCGTGTGACAGCGAGAAAGTGGAAGAGGTGTCCGTGTAATGTTGAATGGTCTTCGTCGACGAGAGTAGTGATGTTTAGTGAGATGTTCGTGCTGCAGTAGTTTGTGACAGGTTGTCTTTCGGTGTTGTATTTGGTGCAATAGATGAGTGTGTGATTTACCCGTCCCGTCTGGGGGGGGGGGGGTCTTCAACCGCCCCCTCCCCAGGAGACGGGGTGGGGGCGGTTGAAGACCCCGCCCTCTAAAATCCAAACTAAGCATTGCACGAAAACGAAAGAGGTGTCATCGGAAAGCGCTCGATGAGTAGGGTCCGGGTCCACCCTCCAAAACACTTTCCCCCAAAAGTGACGTCACCAGGGGGCTAGATTTTCACGAGTATTCACGACTTACATCATGTTTTTGACTCTGGGGGGTTCATTTTGAGGATATATGAAAAACAAAATTTATTTGGAATGAGAGAAGGACAGCGAAATCGACCGGGTCTATATTTGTTTTCGGCACCCCAAAAATAAAAATTCCATTTTTAGAAATTTAAAAAGTTTGCATTTTCAAGTTTTCTTTAATTTTCCTATTCTATTGGGTAGAGCAGACCGAGAAACGTTGTTGGAAGTCAACTTGCCCTAATAAAAAAAATGCTTACTTTAGCCAGAATCCTGTATTTGAACTGCACTTTGGCAAACACGCAAAATTTATAGGTAGTCAAAAACGAAAAATAAATTCAACTAGTACGTTTTGTTGCATCCGTAAAGATAAGCAAATGCTGAAAGTTTCATTTAAATATCTGTATCGGTTAAAGCGTGACGACTGGTTGAACGTTTTTGGGGGTGACCTCACTTGACCTTGAATAACTCGTTGACCCTAGATAACCTGACCGCAAAATTTTGAATCAGCATGTCAAATTGATGTGGAAAAACGTACACCAAATTTGGACGTGCTGCCTTACGCCGTTCGTCCGTTATCCGCGAAAAACCTGATGGGGGCGGTTGAAACCCCCCGAGACGGGACGGGTTAATTGTGCGTGTTCGTTGACATGTTGTACATTGTGGTCTTGGGCGTTGTTGTATGAGTTAGGAGTGCGTAAGTGCAGTGTGTCCGAGGCATAATTGTGTTAGTGTGCGTTCTTTTTGTCTGGTGTTTTTGTTGATAGTGTGCTAGAGTTAGTGTTTGAGGTGTATTTCGTGTAGTTGCGTAATTGTTGTACCCCATGTTTGTTGAATGTATTTGTTGATTATCTGATGTATTGTGGGGTAGTAGTTGGATTGCGAGAGTGGGTATAGTGTGGTTTGTTGCAGTGTTGTGCTATGTTGGCTTCGGTGTCTGCGTGTTCGTTGCCTTGAATTTGTGTGTGGCTTGGGATCCATAGAAGAAGTGGGCGTTCTCTGGCGTTGAGTTGTTTGTGAATGTACAGTATTTTTGGGATGAGTGGGTGTTTGTTTTTGGTGAAGGTTGTTATGCTTTCTAGTGCTGATTTTGTGTTAGTAGCTATGATGTATTCGATTTGTGTGATGTAAATGGTGGAGGATGCTGATAAAATTGGGAAGAGTTCTGCTGTGTAGGTGGATGCTGTGTCGTGCAGACGGGCACAAAGGATGACCCGAGGCGGTGCTGCGTTGGGGTACAGCACCGCCGTTGTGCCCGTCTACTGTGTATGTGATTTTGATCCGTCAGTGTAATACGAATTGAAGTCTCCGGTGAGTATAACAGGTGTGCCAATTTGGTCTTTATTATAAAGTGCTTTATTTAATTCCGAAAAGGTTTTTGTGTTACGCGAGGGGATCGTAGATGTTGATGAGCGTGTAGGCTAGGTTGTGCACATTTCAGTTAGTGGTATGTATGGTGTGGTGTTGAATTGTATCAGGCGGTGAGGGGTCGTGTTCCTAATGTATGTGCATACACCGCCTGATCTGTGTGTGTTGTATGTGTCCTGTCTGTGTAGTGTATAGTGAGGGATGTTGAATTGATATGAGTCGTTAGGTTTGAAGTGTGTTTCTTGAATGCATAGTGCTATGTGATTTGTTTATAGTGCGTAGTGTTTGAATGCAGACCAGTGTCTACTGAGCCCGTGTGCATTCCATTGTATGAATGTGCTCATTGTTTTTTAGTGTTGTTGTGCGTGTGTTGTCTTTTAGGTGAGTTGTGTCTTTGTGTGCCTTTCCCTGGCCTTTGTTGTTGGTGAGTGTAGGGTGGTTGTTGGTGGGCGGGGTGATGGTATTTGGCGTGGGGAGATTGTCCGTTCTGTGTGTGTTGGTGAGTGTCCGATGTCAATGTGTTCCTCTATGTCTGTGTCCGGTCTGTGTATGAGCGGATTGTGTTTGTTGGTGACTCGTCTGTTGATGGTGATGTTTGTGGGTAGGGAAAGGCTGTTGGCTGCTGGGCTGGTGGCGGTGGGGATTGGGAGGGTGGGGAGGGTGTCGGTTGATGGGTTGGCAGTGGTGGTGCTTCGTGTACCGGTCGCTCTCCCGAAATGTATGCTGGTATTGGTGCTCGCGTTCTGCGTGTGCTGTTGGTGGGCGTTTGTGTTCGGTTTGCTTGTGGGTAGGTGTATGTGGTGTGTTTGTGTCGCGTGGTTGTGGGTGTTGGCAGAGCCGGGTATTCTGTATAGTCTTGTGGTGGTTGTGGCGGTCTGTGTTGTTCTGGCTCTGCACGGCGGGTCGGCCACGCAGCCAGCGGGTTGGACAACGCCCTCCTGGCCAGGGACAGCTCAGTGCCCTCCAGGTGGATCAGGCGGAGAATCTCCTTCTCCGCCATCCACCGGGGGCGTGCCCTGTCCCCGGCCTCGTGCCCCCCCGCAGGTGGCGCAGCAGGCCTCGCCCCTCTGGCAGGTGTCAGTGTCGTGTTGCTGAGCGCAGCGTCCACATGTGTAGGTGTTGGAGTGGCACTCTCCACGGAGTGGCCGTAACGCTTGCACTTTTTACACCGCCGCGGGAGGGGTGCGAGTGGTGTGACTTGGTAGCGCAAGTACGAAATCCAGGTCGCCTTCGATATGTTTCGGTGGGGTCTGGGTGCGGAATGTTAGTATGATGTGTGATGGTTGTTGTCCTAGTCTTGGAGCCGACCTGGATGCGGCGGAGACGCCCTGTTTCTCCAGTCTGGAGACCAGGGTCCTCATCGCGATACCGGCCAGCTCCCGTGCGTGTATCGTGCCTTGGGACGTAGTGAGTTTTGTGGCTGGGGTGATTGAGACGGGTGTGTCGTGGATTTGGTGTATTGTTGGTAGTATCCTACCGTCTATGTCAGTGTGTGCTTGTATCAGGAGTGACCCTGATCTAATTTGTTTAGCAATCAGGGGCACCTCTGTGTATCTGGCGATCTCACCCTCCACCAGCCAGGGGTCGACGGAGCCCATGGGCTCCCTGTCACCCCCGGCGGCAGAAGAAGAACTCGCCGGCTGGGTGGGGTATGGTGTTCATGTTCGTGGTGTTCTAGTTTGTGGTGTTGTACGCGTTTTGTTTGTGAGTGGTGTTGATCAAATGGTGATATGGCAGGTGTGTGGCAAAGTGAACAGTGAACAGTAGTAACAAGTTTTGGCGAATGGTTCAGAAGTGCGTGAAGGAAGCCCGACAGGTGTAAAAGCGTGGCAAATAAAGAAGAAGATAGCACAAAGAAATCGGAAAATGTGCTTGTGGGGAGCACGATTGGACAGAGTAGAAAAGTTCGTGCAAACGGCACTAGAAGGAAGCGGGGGTGAGTATATTGGGGGTAGCCCGGGGGAGGGTGGCTGCACCGCCGGACTGACCGATGAGAGTTGAGTTGTAGAGCAAAGATTGAAGATTGTAGCACTGATCACTGCTGGAGCACTGCGCACATAGAGGTAGATGTAGAAGCGAGGTGGCAGAGTTGAACTTGAGGATGCTGGAGAGTCGGTCTAGAAGTCTTGAAGTCTTGAGAGGCTGAAGATAGCTTAAAGTGGCGGGAAGGCAACGGTCGTGTGCGAAGGGCGGGATGGGGATGATATGTGAGGTCTGTGTGCGGTGTGTATATGTATATGTATTGATAGCAGGTGGCTGCATCACATCACGCCATCACACGCATCACGCCGCTTACTCTTGTGCTGTATTTCTGTAACAGCGCACACGTTGTGACGCAGAAAGGTTCTGAAAAGAAGCGTCCTGACGCAGAACAGAGGACGGGACATTCAGAACACGCAGCGAAAATACTGATCGATAGGTTGGATGTTCTTGGAACTGACATAGTCTGCACACGTGGCCCATTCCGAGCAGTTCATGGCGTTGAGCGAGGTACGGCTTCATTGCACCTGACAAAAGACTGGCAACCGGGAACGTGTGGAAATCCCCAGTAGCAATGCGTAGTGAGGTATGGTGAATTGTGTTTGGCGTCCATTGCGGTGTACTACATGCACCATCACACACACAATACGCATAGTCCATTATCGACCGTATCATAGATATGTACAGGAGAAGCAATGTTTACCTGTCAGCACCATAGGATAGACGCGCTACCACCTTAGGAGCGTTCAGTGTTTAAAAATATTAGTTGAGTAGTATTATAAGGTGGTCCCTGTACGTCAAGCGACCGTCAAATGTGACACCAAGGAACCGGCACACCAGGAAATCGCTGCACCTTTCTCGTCACCTTTCCCCATCCCAGGTATAGATTATCTTGCGGAGGAGCAAGGTAAGACCAGCAACATTACACATCCGGAATATGTCCCGCGTCCAACCCCCGCCTTCAGCACCTAAACGTCACATGCACTATAACGTAAGTCTCCCGTAACAAAGATGTGGGCCTGCCTTAGATTTCGTTTCAAAACATGATCGCTTTAAACGCGGCGCCAACGTCCTGCATAGACCGGCACGGGTTTAAAAATCACTCCCACAGATGCAAAAGTATTCTTGTGTCAGTTTATAGGCAATTGATCCCCAAGACAAATTCAGCACATGACGTCAGATCCATTTGTTTGATTTGCTTAGCAGTTGGATCCTAGCGGGGGATTACCGCAGAACTCGGAACGCAGAGAGTATCACACATTTTATTTGATGATAAAACATAAAGACATAAAGACATAAAAGATTAGTGCAACTCTGAGCCACAAGGGCCCTTCTTGGTTGCACTCTGTACACTGAACCAGTTGCCCACCAAATCTGCCAATCAGCCCTCCCTGTAATACTGAAAAGCAAGCCCTCTATTCTTATAATGATTGTCTATGCTGTTTTTAAAGATGTTCAATGTGCTGCTACTGACGATGTTTTCAGGCAGCTGGTTCCAGTGTTCCACTACCCTGTTGGTGAAGAAAGTTTGCCTTAACCTTGTTCTGCTGTGGTTAATTTTAATTTTGAATTTATGACCTCTAATTGCATCATTTCTGTTAAATTCAACATTTCCCAAGGTATCCCCTCTCCAGACCATTGACAAATTTAAAGACCTCGATGAGATCTCCTCTCAGCCTTCTATATCTAAGTGAAAACATATTCAATTTCTTCAATCTTTCCTCATATGCCAGGTTGCTTATGCCATTAACCATTTTTGTAGCCCTTTTGTACTCTCTCTAAAAGCCAACAATCTTTTCATAGCTAGGAGACCAAGCTTGGATGCAGTATTCCAAATGTGGCCTGACGTATGCACAGTAAAGCTTCCTGATCACTTCCTCACTTCTGTATGATACATTCCTATTTATTGCCCCGAGCATTCTCAGTGCCTTCTTCCTGGCTTCCTTGGTCTGTTCTGATGCCCCCAATTTTGTGTTTAGAATAACACCTAAATCCTTCTCCTGTTGAGTCACTGATAGCACTTGGCCACCCATCAAGTATGGAACCTTCATATGCTGCTTACCTACATGCATGATTTTGCACTTATCAAAGTTAAATTTCATTTGCCATTCTTCGGACCACTTCACAAGTTCGTCTAAGTCTTTTTGCAGCGAGATATGCTCATCCTGACCTGTTATTGCCCTAAAGACCTTCAAATCATCTGCAAATTTCAAACTTTACTGCTTAGGCCACTTTCATGTTATTTACAAATATAATGAACAGTAATGGCCCTAGTACTGACCCCTGGGGGACTCCACTAAGAACATTTTGCCATGATGACTTTGTACCATTTAGCATCACTCTTTGCTGTCTATCTGAAAGCCACAACTCTATCCATTTTAAGATGCTCCTGCAATACCATGGGACTGAAGCTGTATCATTAACCGTTTATGGGGTACCTTGTAAGGCCTTACTAAAGTCAAGATATGCTACATCAACCTGATTTCCCTGATCAAATTGTTCTGTGGCGAAGTTCAAAAGTCCAAGAGGTTTGTGAGACACGATCGTCCTTTTCTAAATCCATGTTGAGTATCTTGAATCAATCTGCTACCTTCCAGATAACTAACTATTCTATCCTTGATAATTGATTCGAGTACCTTGCAGACTAGGGATGTGAGACTTATTGGCCTATAGTTTTCACTTTCCCTCTTTCTCCTTTCTTGAAAATAGGAACTACATTTGCCCTTTTCCAATCGGTTGGAATTTCATTATGTGAAACTGATCTACAAAATATTATACTAGTGGAATGCGTTCCTTTTCAGTTTCCCGCAACACCCTAGCATAAATATCATCGGTCCTGCTGCCTTATTTGGCTTTATTTTCCTGATATGATTGTAAACAACATCACTACCAATGAAATCAACATATTTGTCAGATCCCATGTAACTGAACTATGGTGTACGGTCGGTAGATTGGTCATATCTTCCAATGTAAACACTGATTTGAACTGCTTGCTCAGCTCCTCAACCATCTCACTATCCTCACCCAATGTAGTCCCGTTTACTTCCAGTGGACCAATTGTGCTAGAAACTTTACTCATCTTGTAGAAACTAAAGAACTTTTTACTGTCCCATTACAGTTTCTAGCTAAATCCAGTTCCTTTGCTCGCTTTGCTGCTCTGGTTTTTGTTCACAGTGTCTCTAGTTTTCGATACGCCTTTAGATTAATGACATTTGAGGCTTCTTTAAAAACTCTAATGCAGTTTTCTTAGCCCTAATTGCTTTTATCACGTCTGGTGTAAGCCATGCTGGCTTTCCTACCCTCCTTTTGCGTCTTTGCTTTTGGGGGACATGTCTAATCTGAGTTTCCTTTAAGTAAGATTTGACTTTTCCCACATTTCACAGGCATTTAATTGAGAATTCTTCTTCCATCTGATGGCACTTAAAGCCGCTCTCATGCCGTTAAAGACTGCTCTGTTGAAATTTGGAACCTTTACCAAATTATCCTTGATAATTTCCCTACATGTGCCTTGAATCTAACTATGTTATGGTCACTTTTCCCGAGTTTCGCCTACGTCGTCTTGAACCAAGTCACTTAAATCCGAGAATACAAGGTCCAGAATGAACCATGCCTGGTAGGTTCCGATACAAACTGGTGTAAGAACGGTCCTCTTCAGGCATTTCCTGAACATTTTGCATGATGGGGAGCCAACACCAGCATTTTCATAACCTTTTAGATTAAAGTCACCGAGAATAAGGCACTTCCTCTTAAAGTTTCTACTGATTTCCTCACAAATCACCTTGTCAAGCTCCAGCTGCTGAGAACAAACACATCCAGTCAGTGTCCTAAAATTACTTCACCATTAACTATGTGGATGAAGAAAGAAGTTGCTTGGAAATAGTGAAAGATTGGAAGAAAAAAAAGGATCGCCACTTCAGGATTAAATAAGTGGAATGCCTTTCACTTCAGTCAGGTGCATTTTACATTATTTAGCAGTCGTGTGTATGATGACTGCCCACACATCATGTGGCAAAATGGTAAAAACCCAAGACAAGGATGAAATCGCACAATTCCATTAACTGTGAATTTCCAGGCCACATGGTCAATTATTTTACCCTGCATCCAGTGAAAAGTTTGATTCATATCACATCATGTGCCTGCTTTTGTGCAAATTTAATTACTGAATGTTAAAGTCAAATCGGACGATCCGTCCATCATCTAGAGCACGTAGTCCATGTGTCATCCGTTCCGACGGAGGCTCAGTTCAGCCCATTTCTTCAGATTTCTCACTAAACTGAGGCAAGTGTCACTTGACATCGAACCAACAGCATTGACAGCATTGACACTACCCTCTTCAGCTGCCCTAGGTGCTGGTAATTATTCCGACACACGATTCTCTTCACGTTGCCCCGCACCATGTAGTCTAGCCGGCTCAGGTCGGAGGAATTCACCGAGCGCGGATGCAGCATCTTTCGCTGGGTACCCGCACCCTGAAGTGATCTTGGATTTATTCCAGATTGTCTCAAATCCGAAGTGAACAAATCAAATTGACTGTAAGCCAATTCGACTTCGAGCGAGGTGGACGAGAATCGCACATGTTGTTGTCCAACAATGCAATCATCTTCCGTTTAAACCAACTAAGATTACATCCCGACATCGGCTTGAAGCATGTAATGCATCAGAACACATGACGCGGCGAGCCGTGGCGTTGCGCACCGAGACGCTTCTCCGCGTGTCCCACCGGATGGGTTGAGCTGTCCGTTCAGCCGGCAACTTCTTCCGCAAATGCGGCATCTTTATGACGTGCGATAGCAATCAGCTAAAATGGTTACAGATGATGTGAATATTATTTGTCTGTATCATGGCGATTGACTGGGCGCTGCCACCAAATGCAGTTCCGGGGAGATGGGTCGAGTCCAAGGAAATGATGCCACCGACTTCACCTGAGCAAAAACAAATCCTGATCCGCAGGTTCCCTGGTCGATCTGGGATTGCACGGAATTTGCGCTACCCGGATGAGTGTTTCTCACATCGATGAGGATATCTGAGCTTTCCATGCACTCTCCATCACGCTGGTTATCATCGTCACCAGAAGCCCAGCCTGGCCAGGCCGACGTGTCTGTGGCAACAAGAATGTCACGTCATATCCCATCTGTACATCGCCCTCGTGCAAGGCGTGCGATCATCCCGTCGGTCATGGTTACGTTGCTGAAGTACAGCTGCAACTCATGTTTTCAATTTGGACTCGGTGAGCCTGTCTGCACGTATATTCTGCCATGAGGCTGCATATTGTGCATCCTCATGGTTGTCAGGCAGCCGACAAATTGCCTATTAATCACACGCCGTGTCGGTTCTTGGGTGGTCGATGGCTGGCGCATGACGTTGCTCCTTGACAAGATTATAATGTTGGGCATTTGTCTGGAGAGGCATCCTTTGCTTCCGAAGGGCGTATCTGTCTGAAGCAAAGAATCGAGTGGAGTGGCGTGTGGTGGGGAGTGGAGTACACCAAATCACACACAAAAGGGGTGCAATTTCCTTCCAAGGAGCGCGTATATTCTCTCCGAGGAGCGCCGCAGGTTGAACAATTCAAGAGAGGAGGAATTCCTTAATCCTCCCGTGAAGGAACGTGCCCCAATCCCATGAAAATTCCTGGATCTACCCCTGCTTGTGGCGCCACTAATATTTTGCTGCCTACATACGAATTTATTGCTTAGGGCCCTGAAAAGTAGTTACCTATGCATGAAAACCAAACCAGAAATGTTTACCGAAAGTACCCCAGGGATGGAAGCCAGGGGCTCTGCCTCTCCGTAATATCTTTCTTCTTCTGCCTGGTCCATATAGTCCAAGGTCCATTTATGCACAAGCTCACCAAATTATGAAAAGGAAATAGTACAAACTGATAACAACGTTCAGGATGTCGGTGAGAGCACGGCTTAGATGCTTTTGTTCTCCTTGGAAAATGCGCTATGCTTGGGGTTACGTCTCTGGTACTCACTTGCCTTTATGGAACGGAAAATGCGCAGCATGTACCTTTTTGCGTCTTTTATTTGCGTAACACCCAGACAGTTATGTCATCAGTGCGTAATATATTTGTGCAGTAAGACGCGTCTCTACGAAGCTGAAAATGCGTTCTTCTCAGCAAGATCTGCGTACAGTACGCAAAAGCACCCTATGCAATGCAAACATTTCAGTTATGAAATCGGGCCTGTAATTCGTTGCGACCATTTGCGACCCGACTAATCATTCAGTTCCAAAATGTCTTGAATACGTCGCGCGGCCGGCTGAAACGGGACTGTGCATGCCTGAGACCTGTTCCCATTGACGTCATAATTTTCAGCCAATGGGCGATGTTCAACTATACCTAAAATTTGCGTGCAATGTGTTATAACGGAGGGCAACAAAATTAACAGGTGACTGGGTAGCTGCGGGCGGCTTTGGTCCTCCTGATCATGTGCTACCGGAGAGCCGCGCTAACTGAGTACTTGCATGGCCGAGGTGGCATCTCTATATCGTCTTCCACCTAGAATGTTGTAAATTGTTTCAGGAAGTCTTGAGTCAGGCTTTCCAGTGCGTGGATTCATCGGTGACAAGGTGTGAGAGTTATACTGTTAGAGTTATGTTAATACCCATTAAGACGGGTTTGTTGGTATGGAGGCGAGACAAATGAAGGCTCATCAGCCGCTTCAAGGACTGGCTGGCTGTGGGAGAGTGTCTGCCAAACCAGACTGTCGCACATCAAATCTCAACGCTGGACGGCCGATTCTACAGCTTTCAGACATTGGGTGGGGGGCAGAGCCAAGCTTCGTGTCACAGTTTCAAAGCTGCTGGAAGAAGCAAGCTCTCCGCGGCGAGGCTCGTTGCTGGTGACCAGAGCCGGGACGGGCGAGTCGCCCCACTGTACATACACAGAGAAAGAGGCGTTGGCGCCGATAACGGACCTAATCAGAGCGTAGTGGGCCATCATACAGCAGTCGGCTAAAGGGCGCCATTTCCCTCTACACCCTTCCTACAAGCGGGCGGCTAGCGCCAAGTCAGCGCACCTGCCGCCGGTGGGCAGCATCACCGTGCATCCGGGCCGAGCGCGAGGGGAGCTGCATCTCCTGCTGGACCGCACGGTCTCCCGTCTGTTGCAGCTGCAGACAGAGGCGGCGGAGAGGGCGACGGACGACCCACCAGCCCAGCCACTCTATACTGCAAGTGTGGCATGGTCGGGTCGTCTGGACACAGTCAGTACATGCAGGCTGGTGCTGAGCAAGATGAGCAGGTGTTCGCCACACCTCTGGTGCCACTCCAGCGCCTGACGGGTCGTGGAGTCGCGGTCTGGACGCACGCCACGCCCAGTTCCACGCGCTTCTGCAGGCCCGTCAGTCTTCAGCTCGCCAAGGAAACCAGAGGGCTGACGGAGGGAGATATCCAGCGAGTGAAGACGCACATCGGGTGCTGCAGCCGCTCGCTACGGAGACGGCTGTCGTCCTTCACGACATGCAGATGACCATGGTGGACGGCAAGGTTGTAGCATGCCGAGACCAGATCCGCACAGAGGTATACCACTTCATGATGTACCTCCGGGATGTACCAGAGGCGAAGGCTCATCTGGAGGAGTGGAGGGAGGATGATCTTGGGAAGCGATGAAGTATTGGGATAAAATCAATGATTCTGCGGATTCGGAAGGGTGCTGGGCTTTGGAACGAGTCGGGAATGAGCACATATTATTTATTCAATGATGTTTGCTAAAAATCATGTGTTATATTAAATAAATAGGCAAAATCCCAATTGTTGCCTAAAAGTTCATGCGCTTTGTGGGCGTGGCAAAAATCCATTGTCCTCCTCTCCGTTCCAAGTGACTCATTCCAAATATTTCTGTGAAGTTTCTCTGATATTTTACTGTTGCTGAGCTTGGGGTAGAGCTCGGTGTTTAATTGCAGTATGTTAAGAAAAGGCTGGATTCCGAAGGCACTGGTAAAAATGGGTTTAATATTCTTCAACCCATTTTTGGGTAGCTTCCTCTTGGCTAGTTTTCCTCTTCAGGTTTTCAAGTTCCGGAAACACAAGTATGAAACCGTTGACGGAGCTCGAGCCATTGGGACACCCCTTTGAGCGAGCTGGTGGGTTGAGTAATGCAATCGGAAACATGGACGGAACATATTGTAGATTTGGTCACGAATGACCCAATCATTCGTCCTGAGCAGACAAAACAGAACACATGTTACTTTGTAGACATGAGTAGTTGACACTGATACCATGGTGGCAGCATGACACCATTCGCCAGAGTATGCAATAAATAAGTTCCCATTGAGGAATGCCACTGGCGAAGCTTGGCACCTTGCATGTCTCCCGATTCGGATGAATTTGGCGATGCACTCGATGCATTCTGCTTATCTTGTCCTATTTTAAACCGAAAGCAATACCTGTACTTATGCAATTAGCGTATCTGTTCATTTTCTAAATGACAAGTAAGGCACTTCGGCAGATGGTCTTCGCTGAACTACAAATTACAAATGCACGTTTGTGCGTGCGTATGCGTCGTTTGCGGTTAAAATGGTGGGTCGGATTAAGCACAAACTTTTCAAACAAATTTCTTCCAACTTTCTGATCAGTTTCCAAGGGACGGTTTATAATTCAATGTTTTAAACGTAGCTGTGTCATGCTCCTCTCGATAGCAATTGAACGTATAAATTACTATAATATCCCTTCGTGACCTATCAACCAACAACTATGTGTGAAATACGTAAGACGTTGCTACTCTCGCTGAAAATGGGGCATGTAAAAACGTCAGTGGGTAAAAAATATGACCTTAACCGGTCATGTTACATGAAGCAATGTGGGTAAACCCCGCGCAGATAAAATATTAATAACGAGATTGTGACTTATGTATCTACACAATAGTTCGTGAAGGGTAACTAGTGAGCACACCTTTACACAATTATAGACATACAAAAGTGCAATGGGAAAGTCAGCTGCCGAAGGTGACCTTTTTGGCTGTTGAAGAACATCAAATTGAATTACGTTCTGACCTTGCTTGTAAACAGCAAGTCTAGAGACACAGCAGGCGGAGTAAGTAGGAAGTAGCTAAGCAACTAGCACCGCATTTCACCCGACCCAATCTGATAGAATCGATGCAGCACCATTGTGCCGCGCGACGGGCAGCAGAGACTAACCTGAGGTGGCCATTGCGAACTACCGGCCTGCATGGCACTAGCGCTCGCCCCATTGCGAGCCGCAGGCTGTTGCCAGTCAGGTTTGCATGACTTGCTGGCAGTGGATGCACAATTCCGATAACGGCTCCGCGTCGTGAGCATGACCAACTCGGTGCGGCCGATGTCGGGCCGCCAGTGCCGATGATTCGGACGAGGTGGTCGTGATGGTGCGGTGAAGAAGCAATCCGCAGCTTACATGCACCATTGACTGCTCCTGACGAGGCGAATCAGCCGAGTCAGGTCGGAAACCCCACGGGAGCCACTCGACGGTGGCCGTCCAGATGCTGCTCACGAACAGTGCCACGTCGCCTACTGGTTGGCGTGCACCTCGTACAGGAGAGACGATCGTGAGCAGTCGGGCAGATTCCCATGTTCGGCATGGCCGGCCGAACAGTGTCCAGGGCCGAACCAGCCACCAGGCGAGCATCCACGGTCAGGTCGAGGCAGGCTACCCCAGGCCACCAGGCATTCGGGGGGAGCGGCGACTGGGCGGATTGCGTCGACAATAATATTGAAGATGCCGGGTAATCACACCAATACTGCAACGCCTCCAAAGCAACGGTCTCAATGATGCAGTGTAGTTTCTGAAGAAACGCAAGGGACATCAAAGGAACATCATTTCCAAAGTACATAAAAACAAACATCACAAACAATACGCATGCAAGGCAAGAGTCGTAGATAAGGAGACAGCCAGGATAGCCATGCCCCATCACTTCTTGGACATCGAGCGGCTAGAGACAGGTTCGTCAACATGCTCTGCCTTCCAGGGAATGAGTGTGGTGAAACTGGTGGCTGAGCTGCTGAGATTGGAAGTAATTATCGGCCCGACACTGGTGCCATCAAACTCATTATTTCCTCGCAGCTTTAGGACCTGATCCGCAGCAAGCTTGCGATACCTGGACTCTGTGCTGGTTTGGTTAGGATGGAGAGGAAAATGATGACGGTACCATGCCCCAATCTCGACTTAGAGTATGACAGCATCCCGCACCTCCTTAGGCCATGTCCCGATGATCCCGTTTTGGTTGAGGCGTCCTCGGTGCAGCTTCGGCATGCTACCCAAAGGGAAACGTTCCTTCAGTTGCTGTACTACTATACATTGTTCACGACACACAATTGCTTATACGCATAGCATAATCTGGTGTAATAGGACAATAGCAAGAGTGCTGCCAGGAAAAATACTATCAGTTTTAATCCGCCTTAAATTTTACAAAAAAATAATATGACTTAACATATTTATAAATGCATGAATCATTTCAAGTTTACCAGAGGAGTGTGATAATTATGCGTGTGGGATATAAATCAAGGAACACAAATTTGTGTAATCTACATGCAAATTGGTTAAGATAGCACGACGACGAACGGTAAGTTATATATCGATGGAGTGAAAAATTAATGCATTGATCAAAACCTCAAAGACATTTCCCGACGTTTCGACTTTATTGCCTTCATTAGGAAAATGAGATATGGGCCGAGACTGAAAACATGCTGAGATATCTCTTAGAAATCACAATCAAGTTCACTTTTCATATCTCCGACTTCCGAACCTTTTCAGAATGTCATGAAGCCGTTAACACATTGCATGGCAGGTATACATGGTTCGATATTTGTGGCGTATATGCCATGACCTGTCCGCCTGAATGACTAGGGCATGGGACATCTTGTGACTCGCAGGGTGTCCCAATCACAAAATGTCTAATGCCCAATTCACGTGGACAGGGCAGGGCACCTGCTGGACTGGGCAGGGAGAGTCATCATTCAAAGCGATCTTACCAGAGCTGAGCGGCGAGCAGTGGATCTGTCATATATTGTCACTGAGGCCACAACAAATACATCTGAAAAGTTCGCTAAGACTTTACTCTAGCATTACTCTAGCATTACAGCTGAGCTGATCAGAACAGCTACCGTCCCGTTGCGATGTACTAGCTCTGGAAAGAATGGTCTGCTATCTTCGTTGTAACTGTATTTACTGTTTTTATCCAAGTGTCGCGCATCGAACCATGCAACGAACCATGTACTTGATATGCATTGCGTTGAAGGCTTTGTGTTATTCTGGAAATGTTCTGAAGTTGGAGGTATAAAAAGTGAAGTCGATCGTGATTGACACAAATGCTTATACAGGTTTTCAGTATCTGCTTGTTTATCGTATCTTGTGTCCCTGATGAAGGCAATAGTGGAAACGTCAGTAAAAGTCCTGGCATATTTTTATCAAACTACTAACGTGCACATTTTATCTTCCATCGTCACGTTATTTGTATCAATATGTCTCTATCTCTCCGTCATTGTCATTGTCATTGTCTGTTCGTCTGTTTTGTTTATTGGGTTGTTCACGACGCACTCTATGCACCTTCACGGCTAATGGCACCGCCCACACTGTTCCGCCGGTGGGCCGGGGGATTGGGGAATGTCTTGAGCGGCGCTAATGTCGAACCCAGGACCTTTGGTACCCATAGCCAAAAAGTGCATGCAAATTGTGTCCTATTGTGTTCCCATTGTGACGTCTTGAATTGTTACATCAATCAAGGTTTCATGCACCAGTACCAGTACCGCCAGCAGTTGAAGGCCGTGATGGGCTGTGTCGGTGGGAACAGTTCGCTAATTTGCATCTGCTTGTTCTCAGGGTTGCTCTATAAGACGCTATTTACTATTCAGTGAGCTGGAAAATATGCAGCCTATGATGCCACCTTCTTGTAGCATTTCATTTGGTATCGTTGCCTTTATTAGAACAATATTAACCCGTCCCGTCTCGGGAGGGGCGGGGGTGGTCTTCAACCGCTCACCTCAGTTTTTTTTCGCGGATAGTGGACGAACGGCGCACGGTAGCGTGCGAAAATTTGGCATACCTTTTCCCACATCAATTTGGCATGCTGATTCAAAATTTTGAAGTCAGGTTGTCTAGGGTCAACGAGTTAGTCTTTCCTCGTTGCAACAGAACGTACGAGTGGAAATTTTCTTTTTTTCTGTTTTTGACTACATATAAATTTTGCGTATTTGCCAATTTGCAGTTCAAATAGAGGATTCTGGCTAAAGTAAGCATTTTGTATTACGGCAAGTTGACTTCCAACAACGTTTCTCGCGGTCTCCTCTATCCAACGGAATAGGAAAATTAAATATAACTCGAAAACTCAAAATTTGGAAACTAAAAAAAATCAAATTTTTATTTTTGGGGAGCCCAAAAACAATTATAATCCTGATAATTTAGCTGCCCTTTTTCATTCCAAATACATTTTTTTCATATATCCCCCAAAATGAACTCCTTAGAGCCAAAAACATAATGTAAGTCCTGAAAAGTCGGCAAAATATATCCCCCCTGGTGACGTCACATTTGGAGGAAGTTATTTTGGGCGTGAACCCGGACCCTACTCCTCGAGCGCTATACGATGACACCTATTTAGTTTTCGTGCGACGCTTATTTTGGATTTTAGAGGGGGTTATTAACCCCCCCCCTCGAGACGGGGTGCGAGGATCTTACCGAAAAGACGGCGCGGGTTAAACGACGTGACGCATTTTACGCAAAAGCAGCCTGGATAGTGTGGCTGGATAGC
Organism: Imbricaverruca yamaguchii; assembly: GCA_034440575.1. NCBI lineage: Eukaryota > Metazoa > Arthropoda > Thecostraca > Neoverrucidae > Imbricaverruca > Imbricaverruca yamaguchii. The sequence goes on from JAOTOL010001564.1 coordinate 177,846, forward strand.
TTTGATAGTGAACTTGTGATTGGGTGTGGCTCGGTGATTTTTCTGACGTTTCCGTTAATAGTATGTGCTTATTAATGCAATTATTACTACATTAACCACGATGGGCTTCGTCATCAGAAGTGCTCAGGTCCTTAAGATGCATTCTAATTTTCTTTGGCTATATATCTGCACTACGAATTAACGGACCCTTACAGGTTCTCCAAGACGACTTTTCGAAGGGCTCCCTCGGACACGCCAGGGGGAGGGACGGCTGTGCCATTCCCCACGTTGTCTAAGCCACTGGGAGATATGCATTACAAAATGTAAGCTTATGTGGGAATTGTAGCTTATCTGGGAATAACACAAACTAATCATGTTCTCAGATGTAAAAGCTACGGTTAATCATGCCATGTAATAATAAGCTATTTAGCATTATTGCGATATAAACATCCTTAGGATGTAATCAACATTGCACGTTGTTTTGGCCATTTCAAGGACGAAGCTCACCTTGGTCTTTCCATGTTTGTTGATACGAACCCGTTCGTGGCTTGAAAATTACGGATCGAATGAAAAATCGGCCGGCTGGATAATTGTATAGCCGGGGTATTACTAATTAAGTAGTCAATACCTCTTAACAATATTCAGCCGTTTGTCTATCTCACGGTACCAAAAGCTTTCAGATATCAGTACAATTGGATGCGGGCAATCGGGCATGGACGCCACAAGAAACAGGTTTATCCTGGTCTTCCTTGTTTGTCGACACAAACCCGAATGTTCTGGAAGGTCAGAGAGTAGCGTAGGACGTGTCGAAAATGATTTTGTGGGGCGGAGTGGGGGGGGGGGGGGGCCTGGCCCAACTGCTTTCATTCATGCCGTTGTTTTCATATGCATGTTTCCGTATTCGGACGTCGATAAAGACTCTTCTGTCCATCTGCTCTTCATCAAGCTCACGAATATATACACTTCTTCATATCACTTGGGCACCAAAGGAGGTGCAAATGACCTTGATGGTCCAGCACGTCTCCAAAAATCACTTCCCCACACTTGGACACTGCTTTCGTACTTCCGATTCCCACCAACCACCAATTGTCATCAGATATCCTTCGTTTGTTTTCTCAAGAGTTCGAGTGAAGAAGTCTTGACAATTACATTTTTCAATATTACAATTTTGGAAGACTACGTGAACAACTTCCGTGGTTGGACACGAAAGGGGACCCGTCCCCTCCCTTCTGTTGGTGGCGAAATATGTATGGTAGGCTCACATGCTGGCTTAGTGCACTTTGAAGTGGTCCATAATTTAATTCAGTGATGTTGCCATTTAATTGTCAGCTGTGAGAATGAGTCTTGTAGCGGACACTTCAAGCCGAATCACTTCATCAGTTTCTATTTACAGCTAATCGGGTAATCTTCTTGGTTTGTGACGCGTAATCTTGCTTGCAGTTTTGTCATGCCGTTCACAAGATGTTGGTGTCAAGCAAAGAAAGCTAGCATTGCATCTTGAGTAAAAATATATTAAGCATCGGGTCAACTGGTGCTGAATGAAAGTCATGTCTAATATAGCTGCAATACCTGTCACACGTTATACGGCACTCACGCTTCAGAGTGACAAACACGCTATATTCCGTCGTGTGTGTGTTCGAGTGATCAAGTGACCTGGTCCGTCCTCGGCCTGGAGGGATATCGCAGTAGAAATCTTGCGTATCCCAGGGAATCTCTCGGTAGGCTCCCATAAGCAGTATATATACATATATATATACATATGTACATGTATTCTATGCACATCCTGTAAACAATGCCAAGCTTTCGGACAGAGAAAGCTTAGTAGTATTCGTGCATGTTGTTGTCGAGCACCGAGGATGTGCTTGGACATACCTCGATGATCACCATCCGTACATAATTTGCCGCATGAAAATAAATTAGCGAACTCAAAGTTCAAACCACTTGAGCCCCTCCCATTCATTTTTCGCTCCAGCACCACGACTTCAGAAATGTCCTATTCAGTGCTTCATCTGATGACACAATGCACGACTACACATAGCCAGCTCGTCTCCCCTTCTCTGTTGCAGATGCCCAGGATCCTGGTTCGCTGGCAGCCGCAGATGGTATTGCTGATGGTGCTGCTCACCGTCACCTTCATAGCGCAGATTGCAGTGGTGCTGAGACGCGCCGACGCTATTGCTGGTGCCGCGGACCGACCAGCTGACGTTCGCGGCACTAACCGGGCCGTCAGGTCCGCTGATCGCCAACACAGAGGTGGGCGGCGGCGGCGCCGGCTGCCACACCATCGCACCGCAGGCGCCGGGCCCAACTGCCCATGGGTGCGTCGGACTCGCCTTCAGATGAATTAAAGCCAAGGCCCTCAGCTCGCCACTGACTCAGCTCATACTGAGCAGTTCGGACCGATTTCCATGCCCCCTGATATCAAGGTCCTTGGCTAGCCACTGACTCAGCTCACGCTGAGCAGTTCGGACTGACTTCCACGAACTCTCATATCGTCAGTTCGGTTCCAAGTAAGTGTTGTAGCATTCACCCTTCAATTTCGTCATGCCATTCTATGCTTTATGTTTCCTGAAACCCGCTTGGTGAAAACCGTACTTGAAAGTCTGGCCAGGTTGCACAGATAAGGCAAAAACAATTGGTGCAGCTGGCTTTCGAAGATAATATAATAAGTTAAGTGAGTTTTACTTATCATAAGATATTAGCAAACAAAACGCGATGCCGGAAGCATCAAGTAGGTTGAGTGGCCCTCACCAGATATAGCATGACTTTACTTCACTGGCTTCTTTTTAATGACACCTACTCATTAGTCTGGCCTCACCGACAAGCCTTCAGGGGACGGGACCTAGTCTCATTTACCTGATAGCACTAAGTCCACTGCATTGATTTACCTCAGGTGACCTGACTGCATGAGACCTCATCTCAATAGCCTGATCTCACTCAGCTAATCCTGGTGACTTGAAATGATTTGTAAGTTAATCATAACCTAGCTAGCCTTAATGACCTGGCTGACCTGACAACTGTAACCAACTCGGAACAACCTGGCCCAACCTAACGGACCTGACGTAGGTGATGTGACCTGCGTTGACCTGACTAACCTGACTTCAGATAATCTGACGTTGTTCGTGGTGACGGCCACCTACCGTCGGCCGGAACAGGAGGCGGACCTGCTGCGGATGTCCCAGGCCCTGGTGCACGCGCCGTATATCTTTTGGGTAGTGGTCGAGGATGCCGATCGGCGCACCCCTGCTGTGGCCAGCCTCCTGAGGCGGTCAGGCATCAAGCACGTCCACCTGCTAGGTGGGCTTCAAAATCACACCATGGTGCCGTTTTGCTGGTGGTGTTGTCGGTGTTGTTGTTGCTGTTGCTGTTGCTGTTGCGGCTGCTCATGCTGGTGCTGCTGATGGTGGTGTTGATGATGGTATTGATGTTGGTGGTGATTTTTTAAGCCTTCGGTTTGAAGTTACGTGAACATGTCGTCTCATCTACTTGTTATGCAATGATCATCTTTTAAGATAAGCCAATTGATAGTTGGCTGAGTGATCCGTGACTTACTTGCTGTCCATGCGCGCCTCGGTATATTGACCGTTGACGTTTGATCCTCTGTGTCCTGATAAGACATGAGTCGAACATTGTGTGTTCGCGTGCAGTCTGCAATTTGGAGTACCGGTGGGCGACCCTTGATGTCCAGAATGCGTCTGCGGGGTGAGGCGTGGGAATTTTGGCGGCAGATTGCCGTCTCGGTCAACATGCTGCGGTTCCATTATAATTTTCCCACCGTTTGCCAGGCATAAATAATTCACAAATGTGTAACACAAGCTCGTGGTCCGCTCTAGGTTGCCCCCGTCATTGTCTGATGATGGACTAATTGCACTGCCCACACTGTTTCGCCGGCAGGTCGTGGGATTGGGAAATGTTCCGAGTGGCGCGAGTGTTGAACCGGGATCTTGGTATCCACAGCTCAACATCATAACCACTCGGTCCTCCCCGCCTCTGTCTGGTCGTCCGCGCCGTTGTGCAACCGCTATCTAACCGTTGTTTACATCGTTTTCGGAACCTTACTGACCGTTGCTTGCGCTGTTGTCTGCACCTTTTTCTATGCCGTTGTTTGTACCGTTGCTTAACCGCTGTCTGCTCGTTGTTTGCATCGTTGTCTGCACGGTTGTCTGCACTGTCATTCTGCATCGTTGTTTGCACTGTCATTCTGCACCGTTGTTTGCACCGTTGCTTCCGCTGTCTGCTCGTTGTTTGCATCGTTGTCTGCACGGTTGTATGCACGGTTGTCTGCACCGATGTCCGCACCGTTGTCTGCACTGTCATTCTGCATCGTTGTTTGCACTGTCATTCTGCACCGTTGTCTGTGCCGTTGTTTCTGTATCTATCTGCATCGTTGTCTGTGCCGTTGTCTGCTTGGTTTCCTGAACCAATGTCTGCACCACTGCCTGGGACACTATCTGCATCGTTGTCTGTGCCGTTGTCTGCTTGGTTTCCTGAACCAATGTCTGCACCACTGCCTGGGACACTATCTGCATCGTTGTCGGTACCGCGCATCGTTGTCGGTGCCGCTTTGTCTTGTTGACGGATCCTTGGGGACATCGCTCCTCAGGCAAGCCGCCGAGCAACATGCCAGCTCAGCGCCACTGGGGTCGCGTACCCCGGGGCGTCTCCAACCGCAACACCGGGCTGGCGTGGGTGCGACGCCACGACCGCCAAGGCGTCGTGTACTTCGCCGACGACGACAACACCTACGACGTGCGACTCTTCCCGCAGGTAGGCCGGGTTCGAGTCCTACAGCCGGCGAAAGTTTTCGTCGAGTGGCAGTTGATCGCGCGTGGCACTGGTGTCGGAGTGTATTGCATGGACACTCAAGTACTCGTAATGATTGCGGAACACACATCAAATCAGCTTGAAGCCCTGTTGATCGACCCTGCTAATACTCCCGATGCTACAGTGGCATATGAACGTCTGTGTTGGGCAAAGCTCAACTTTTGTGTTTGACGTGTTTTATTACCCTGCAAGCAAACCTACGGGTGTTCAGATATAAATTATCCCAAAGTCTGAAGGCCCAGCTACTGTGTTGTCCTTCCCCCTGTCCGCACCTACGTGTGTGTTTCTCCACCCATGTGCTGGATACATGGAAACTATGCTAAACTATTTCGTGCATTTCCCAAGCATCTGTTTATGATTCTCCACTTCTTGGTTTGATGTGCGGAAACACCCCAAGTTCTGCAAGTGCTATGCACACGCTTCTAAGCGTGTGCTGAGCATCATCGCGGCAACACGATCAGCTCGCAATCGACCATGCTCAAGTTTTCGAGACGGGGCATGGGCACCGCACGGTCAGCCGACATCCGTCCACGCTGCACAGCCCGGCCACACTGACATGCACGGTGCGCTGCATACACCAGTCCGTGCAAATCGCGGTCGCGGTCGACCGCCGCCGTTCGCTCCGCCCACGCAGCGCCCGCCACAGGGCGGCCGTCGAAATGGTGGCCGCGGCAGCCGACAGCCAACCGCACGACACGAGGGTGATGTCGCATGACGTTGCCCTGTGTCACGTGGTGTCACCGCCACACGGATCACCGGAGCTGCAACTGGAGGGCTGCGGCGACAACTGTCCGCAGGATGACCGAGCGAGCTAGGGAACTAGGCAAGTAGAGGAATTCAGGGATCTTGCCTGTTGTATAATTTGTGTTCTTTCCTTTCTAAATTTAATTCAGGTTCATCAATGCCGCGAAGGCAGAGCATCACGTTGTCTTTTCCAACGACGTCTCAGACTCGACATGTATGAAAGGTTCAGTAAAAAATATAGCACAAATTTGAACATGAGCGTATGTACACCTAATCACATACAAGTACAAAGCTATTTATGATTAACCTCATGGTAGGCCATGAAACCCAACTTAGTGTTTTGCTACGTACGTTATATATACATTGACTTGTATTTAAATAGTACATTAAGAAGAAAAGATGTGTTGCATTGCATGGCATTGCTCACAACGTTAAAGCGAAACTGTTGCGTACGCAGCATAGACAGCTGGGAGTTGATTCAAAAGGAAAACTCCAAGGAAGGCATCATATACATGCCCTATCTGTTCCCGGGTGTCTCATCATCAATATCTCAGCATTATCCTGGGGATTAGGGGGGGGGGGGGTAGTGGTCGGGATTTGGTTGAAGGTAATGGTGATGGGTGCGTGGTCGCTGAAGTGTGGGTCTGTATCGGCTGTCCAGGATAGGGTAAGGGCTAGGCGTGATCATGAGAGGGTTAAGTCTGGGGTTTATCGGGAGGTGGGACGAGGTAGGTTGGTGATCCGGTGTTAAGTATTGTGAGGTTGTGTTTGTTCGCTGGTGCGATGAATGTGCGAGCTCTGTTGTCAGGTGCAATTGTGCTTGGGTTTCATAGTGTGTGGTGTGAGTTGAAGTCTCCAGTCAATATTAGTGTGGTGTAAATTTGATCAAGTGCTTTGTCTAGTTCCGAAAATGTTTCTGTGTTCCGTGAGAAGGGTCGTATATGTTAATGAGTGTAGGCTGTGTTGTGGAGGTGTATATCTGTTAAGAGTACATCTTCTGTGGTGATGGAGTGCATCAGGCGGTATGCACTCCATCAGGCGGCGGTGTATTGTTCTTAATGTATGTGCAAACACCGCCTGATCTTTGTGTGTTGTGTGTGTCCTGTCTGTGTAGTGTGAATTGAGGAATGTTCAATTGATATGGGTCGTTGTGTTTGAAGTGGGTTTCTTGTATGCAGAGTGCTATGTGATTTTATTGTGGTGCGTAGTGTTTTAACCCACGCCGTCTTCCCGGTCAAATCCTCCCACCTCGTCTCGGGGGGTTGAAGACCCCCCTCTACAATCCAAACTAAGCATCGCACGAAAACGAAAGAGGTGTCATCGGAAAGCGCTCGACGAGTACGGTCCGGGTCCACCCTCCAAAACGCTTTCCCCAAAGGTGACGTCACCAGGGGTGCTAGATTTTCACGACTTTTCACGACTTACATTATGTTTTTGACTCTGGGGGGGTTCATTTTTTGGGATATATGAAAAAACAAAATTTATTTGGAATGAGAAAAGGGCAGATAAATCGACCAGGGCTATAATTTGTTTGCCCCCAAAAAAAAAAACATTTTTTGAAATTTCAAATTTTTTTAGTTTTCAAGTTTTCTTTAATTTTCCTTTTCCATTTGGTAGAGCAGACCGAGAAACGTTGCTGGAAGTCAACGTTCCCTAATAAAAAAATGCTTACTTTAGCCAGAATTCTGCATCATAACTGCAATTTGGCAAATACAAAAAATTTATATGTAGTCAAAAATGGAAGAAAAAAAATCAACTGGTACACTTCGTTGCATCAGTAAAGATAAACAAACGCTGAACGTTTTATTAAATTATCTGTCTCCGTTAAAGCGTGACGACTGGTTGAACATTTTTGGAGGTGACCTCATTTGACCTTGACTAACTCGTTGACCCTAGATGACCTGACATAAATATTTTGAATCAGTATGTCAAATTGATGTGGAAAAGGGTATGCCAAATTTGGGCGCGCTGCCACGCGCCGTTCGTTCGCTGTCCGCGAAAAACCTGAGGGGGGTTGAAGACCCCCGAGTCGGGACGGGTTAATTCTGGCAGTGTCCTATGGGTCGATGTGTATTCCATTGCAGTACTGTGTTCATTGTTTGGATGTGTTAGCACGGGTGTATGGGCGTTTAGGTGACGGCTGTTTTTTTGTTTGTACTCTTTGTTGGCCTGTGTGGCTGAGTAGATGGTGGCGTCGCATTTGGGTGGTCGTGGTGTCTGAGTCAGTTGTGTTGTGGTTTCGGTCCGTCTGCTCCTCCGGGTCTGTGTCCTGATCTGTGTGTGGGTGTGGTGTAGGTGATCTGCCCGATGTGTGTGTGGTTTGTGGGGATGCTGCGGATGCTGGTTGGTATTCTGGTGACGGTAGTGAGTGGTAGATTGAAGTGGATAGGTTTGAGTGTGCTTGACGGTGGTTTGGAGGTCCCGGTGTTAGTGGTCTTGTTTTGCGTGTGTTAGTGTTAGGTGGTGTTCGCGTGTGCTGAGCTTGTGGTTGTTCTGTGGTGGTGTTTATGTTGTGTTCCTGCTGGGAGCGTATTGGCAGAGCCAGGTAGTTTGCGTTTGTTATTAGTGGTGGCGGTTGTCTGTGTGAGCCCGGCTCTGTACGACGAGCCGGCCACGCCGCCGGCGGGTCCTGGACCAACGCCCTGGCCCGGTATGGGTCCATGTCCACAAGGTGGACACGGCGGAGCACTTCTCTCTCCGCCATCCACCGAGGGCAGGACCCATCCGTGGCCGCGTGGTCCCCCCCCCCCCCGCACAGGCGGCGCAGCACAGCCCGCCGCTGGTGCATGTGTCTGTTCGGTGTGCGCGTGAGCATTTGTTGCATGCATATTGAGTTGCCCGCCCCCCCCCGCTCCCCAGCTGTGTGCCCCAGTATCGCTGACACTTTTTGCAGCGTCGCGAGAGGGGTGCGTGTGGCGTGACAGTGTATCTTAGGTAGCCGGCTTTGATGTGTGCTGGTGGTGTACGTGACTGGAATGTGAGTATGAGCAGGTGTGTGGCTGTGTAGCCTGGCCTCGGGGCCGGCCGGTACACGGCGGAGACGCCCTCGTCCTCAAGTTTGCGAACCAGTGTCTCCGCCGGTATACCGACCAGATCCCTGGCCATGATGGTACCTTGGCTTGTGTTCAGGTTTGTAGCTGGTGTGATTGTAATAGGTGTTCTTTGGATGTGTTTGATTTTGGTGAGCAGGTAGGCGTCGGTAGTATCGTTGACTTGTATGAGGAGCGCCCCTGACCGTAGTGGTTTGGCGTGCAGGGGCGCCCCCGTGTAGTGGGAGATCTCTCTATCCACCAGCCAGGGGTCCAGAGTGCCCATTGGCTCCCCGTCCCCCGGCGGCAGATGAAGTCTCCCGTGGGTGATGGATCGGTGGTGTTCATGCATGTGTTGCTGATGTTGGAGTTGTGTTGTTTTGTGCTGTTGAGTGCAGGGTGAAAGTGGCGGATGAGCGGCACACGATACATTGTACAATTTTGGCGGAGGGTAAAGAAAGGCGTGAAGAAAGCCCGACAGGTGTAAAAGTGTGGGCAGATAAAGTTGAAGAACGCACAATGAAATCAGAAACTGCTTGAAGAGAGCACGGAGAGAGAGATTAGATAAATATCGTGCAGAGGGCACTAGAGAGGTAGTCGGGTGAGTGTCTGGGGGGAGCACGGGATGGGAGGGAGTGGCAGCACCGCCGGACTGATCTTGTCAAGTAGACACAGGAGAGTAGAGTTGGTCTTGACGGTGTAGAGAGAGAGAAAAAAAGAGAGAGAGAGAGAGAGAGAGAGAGAGAGAGAGAGAGGGAGGGAGAGAGAGAGATGTAGCACGTAAAGGCGGATGTAGAGGCTAGGTGGCAGAGATTAACTTGAAGAAGTTGGTGGTAGTCTTGAAATGCTGAAGATGGGTTATAGGGGTGGGAAGGTAGTGGTCGTGGTATGGTCGTGTGCAAAGGCGGAATGGGGATGCTATGTTAGGTTTGTGTGCGGTGTGTAGGTGTATAGGTATGTATATGCAGATGTATTAGTGGCAGGTGGCAGGTGGCAGATGGCGTCCTCGTCCGGATCCCTGACCGCAAGCGTGTCCCCAGCTGGAGTCGTTCTTCTTCCTTCCTCTCTCCGAATTAAACTCTCGTGCTCCGGTAGCGATGGGAACCGAGTTAATACCTCGCTCCGCCCTTGCGTCATGTTCCCAGTTGTATCCACCTTCCAGACATGGTGTAAAACGGGTCTTATGGGAAGTGGTGTTATGATTCTGGGATTAATGGCTCTAGAATGCGGCAACCACAGTCATGCTTGGCTGCGTTTGAAAAATAGCATCACCACGTGTGAACACATCCCAAATTAGTATTACGTTGGCCGCGTTTTTCAGGTCATAGCGTTACAAAGTGTTTAGTGTTTTTTGCAAAGTGTTTTTATGAAGTGTTACAAACCCCGTCGTGCAAACCCCGTGCCCCGTCTCTCCCGTCAGATCCTCACATCCCGTTCCGGGAGGGAGGTCAATAGAAACCACTCCCTCTAATCTCGAAATTAAACTCCGCACGAAAACGAAATAGGTGCCATCGGAAAGCGCTCGACGAGAAGGGTCAGACACCACCCGAAAAAAAATCCACAGAAATTTACATGACTAGGGTCCCTACAGTTTCACGACATGCATCATGTTTGTGGCTCTGATTGGTTCATTTTGAGGGAGATATAAGACAAGTAGGCAAAATGCATGCCGTTTGAGACCTAATTACGCAACGAATGCTACAAAAATAGTCACACTAGTTTAACGAGGGCTAAAATTGGCGGTGACCTAAGGTCACTCTCCTTACCCGAACACATGTCGAAGGCCTACGTACTTTTAGTACTGCCAAATTGTAATCAAGTGGTAAGCTTCAATCCAATTTATTTTCACGTGCATGGACCTTCACCAAATGTTAAAATCATTATGCGACAATGACCTAGGATAATCGTGAACTTGGCGAGAACTCATAGTTTTGGTTCCATTCTTAATGTAGGTCTTGCAACGTACGCTTGTCACTATTTATGTCATGGAAATTCTAAATAAGCCATACAACAGCTGTGTCGAAATAGGTTTTTGGGAGATAAGCGCACCTTATTCTGATATGACCTCATGTCGCTCGATGGAGGTCAATAAAATCGGAAACGTAGGCTATCTTCATATGTCTGCATGCACTCGAAGGCAGAAAATCCGGTTAGAAGAGCATACATTTTCATAGGCGTAGCTTTCTATCCATGTGAGAGGGAAGATTGTTCCCCATTTTGGCTCCGCCTCTTAATAATTTAAACTTTTCACAAAGGACCCCATGTGGTATGACCTTAATCCATGTGGGCATGCCCATTGCCTTCATGTGTGGTACCCACCTTCCCTAATAATATTCAGAAACCTACACCTTTGTGCATATTACAAAAGGTGAAATTTTGTTCAAAATTCGTCATGACCACAGGTCACTGACCTCACCTCACATCGAAATCCGACATGTACGTTTTGTATGCACTGCCTAATTGCACTCGTGTACCAAGATTCGTTTCATATATTTTCATTTAGGTGAGTTATCGATACTGACATATTTTTTGGAGGCGATCCTTTTGTATCTGAACTAACTCAATGGCCTTACATAAGTGGCGGTTAATTCTTCTGGATCAAACGCAAAAACGATGAAGGAAAACATGCAAAAAAATCGCGGCGATGCTCTCCGCTGTTTTCTCTATGGCAGAAAAATTGTAGGGGAGGGGCGTAAACACATCCCTCCGAAGCCAGCACCAGAATCACGATTGAAGGTGTGAGCTTCGTGCGTGCTGGTGGCGCCCTCAGCCGTCCTGCGGTAGTCATGGTCGGCGACCTGAAGGCCGGCACAACTGACTCGTACCACGAGTGGACAATATCGCTGGCGGCCCATTAGCTTAGTGTGGCGCTGACGACCGACTGACGATCCACTAACGACCCACTGACGACCCACTGACGACCCATTAGCTTCCACTGATAACCCACTGACGACCCAATGACGACCCACCAGCGCCCACTGACAACCCATTGACGACCCACACTGGCACACTGGCGACCGATTGGCAACCCACCGACCGACAGTTAGCAGTTATTGTTATAGCACTGCATCACTAACGCTCACAGTTAGCAGTTATTGTTATAGCACTGCATCACTAACGCTCACAGTTAGCAGTTATTGTTATAGCACTGCATCACTAACGCTCACAGTTAGCGCACCATTGCAGGGGCAGTCAATGACCCAAAATCACGTATTCACACTTACCGTACCCACGTGCCGTGCCGGTGGATGCCCAATTTGGAGGCATGAATTATGCAGGAAACGGCTACGCAGTGTGCATGGCACACACGGTCATTGTTGCAGGCAGTTTCTCCCGAAGGGAGTGGCAGATGGGGAATGCGGAAGTCTACCTGTACTGGTATTGTCCAGCATGGGTGCCAATCAGCTGTAATGCGTCTAAATGTTATTGACCTCGTGGACAATGGTGCCCGTTGTGTACAAAATGTATCCGTCTTTGTTCACCGATAGAAACACAAATAATGTATCGAAGCCCGTGATTTATTCAAAGTTGACGCCGAAACGTATGGGGAGGAGGTAAAAAAAAAAAAAGAGAATAATAAAAAAAAAAAAAATTAAAAGAAAATTGATATTATTGTATTTTTGTTATTTTCATAAGTTGACAATTTTGCTTTATCGAAATGTTGGGGTATTTACATGGATGCATTTTGCGCTTACAGGCATGGCACTGAAGGCGTGACTTGGCGCTGCAGCCAGCAGCCGGCCATCAGTAGATCTTTTCAGAGATTGAAGATATTTCGAAAATGGCGGTACAATATAAACGTGGAAGAAGAAGACAAGAAAACACGACGGGGCAGGTGCGGCGCCAGGTGTGGCAGACGACGGGGATCACGGGGCGGAACAAGCCAGGCGTCGGTTCAAGAGCGCAAAGGGCAGCTGCACCTGGGACTCATAAACGCCCAATCTATGAAACCTAAGTTTGAGCTATTTTTTAGGTGTGACTGAGACCTGGAGCAACTTGTCAGTAAAGTGGCAATTTTTATTGTATTGCATTTGCCGTAATCAGATGGACTTTGCACAATTTTGCGCTTTGATCGGACAGGTGGAGTACTTTGCACATGGATGTCATTTTGCGCTTACAGCGCCATGGCACTGAAGGCGTGACTTGGCGCTGCAGCCAGCAGCCGGCCATCAGTAGATCTTTTTCAGAGATTGAAGATATTTCGAAAATGGCGGTACAATATAAACGTGGAAGAAAAACACATTGTCATTGCCTGAATGGCTGAAATGTCTGCAGGAGTGGGTGAACTCACCAGCGACCACTTATCGGCCGAGGAACGAAAGCCTGTGGGTGCAAACCCATTTTGTTGTGTTATTTAAAAACATTGTCATTGCCTGAATGGATGTAATTTCTGCGGGGTGAACTCACCAGCGACCACTTATCGGCCGAGGAACGAAAGCCTGTGGGTGCAAACCCATTTTTTATTTTGCTGCTCGGCGTCTGCTGTTCTACAAGATCACACAACTCTGTGTTAATATAAAATCTTTCTTTAGATGTTCCTCTGCTTGTGTCCATTGTGTTTCATATGTCCCTTCCCGCTCTGTCCAATGATGAATCCAGGGAGCAGTGGATGGGGGATGGAGCTTCCAACCTTGCCCTCCCCTGCCACCGATTGACTCTATCTGCATAGTTTGTGGTGGCTATAAAAACAACTCTGACTGACTGACTGACCGACTGATTGACTGACGGACTGATTGACTGACTGACGGACTGACTGACGGACTGATTGACTGACTGATTGACTGATTTATTGACTGACTACTGGTTGACTGACTGATTGATTGACTTATTGACTGACTGATCGATTGATTAATTGATTGATTGACAGACTGACGGACTGACAGATGGACTGAATGACGACCTGACTGACTGACTGAGTGACTGACGGACTGACGGGCTGACTAACTGACCGACTGACCGACTGACCGACTGACCGACTGACCGACTGGCCGACTGACCGACTGACTGAATGACTACGTTTGACGCACTGACTGACTGACTGACTGACTGATTGATGGACTGACTGACAGACTGACTGACGGCCTGACTGATTGACGGTCTGACTAACTGACAGAGTGACTGACTGACTGACTGCCAGACTGACAGACTGACTGACTGACTACCTACCGCCACTCCGGTCAACTTAGTAAAGCATTTTACTGATTCATTCAATCGTCGTGTATTCAATATCCATTCGTTCATTGATCCATTCATTTATCATTTACCAAGCTGCTGCTAATAAGCTGTAGTCGGGAGAAGATATCAGGATACATGTGTTCACTCTATACATTCCACGTCAACTGGCGTAATTCGGCGACTTCGTACAGTCATGCGTGGTAACAAAAGTAGCCCCCCTCCTTTCCAGTACACATGAGGGGAACTGGGATAGTAATTGGTTCTGGGGAGGTGGCATGCGATACATAACGCTTTTCTGTATTGAAAGTCAGTTCATTGAGCAACAAAAAATTGTTTGATTTTCTCGAGCCCAGTTCCCGCTAAATTCAGGGAAAGATGAAGTGGATTCATATTGTCAAGAGCTCGCGAAACGAACAGTATAGTTCAGATAAGCCCGGCGGTGGCCGGGCGCCTTCTGACCTAGTACAGAATTGAATGCGACAGCGTTCTCTGCCCGGTGCTACGTAAAGGGCCTGTAAGACAATGGAGCGGCGCAGGCTGTTAAAAGTAGCAACGTTTACAAATGGTGAAGAGTCACCCGCCCGCAGGAGAGTCCGATTAGGCCCTCCAGGCGACCACCATGAGGGGCAGCGGTATAGCCGAGGACAAATTTGAGCGTATCTAACAGCTTGTATTATATATATATATATATATATATATATATATATATATATATATATATATATATATATATATATATATATATATATATATATATATATATATATATATATATATATATATATATATATATATATATATATATATATATATATATATATATATATATATATATATATATATATATATATATATGTTTTTCGAAAAGGAAGTGACCGAAATCTTAGGAGCATCGAAAAAGTGTGCGGGACGTAAGTAGGTAGGGTGGGGGGCCTCTTTCGATGTTCGTCTCCCGGATCAAATCCTGGCTACGCCACTAGAAGTCGACAAACAGTGATGAACTTCATTTTGCACACAGAAGTGAGGAAATCCATGGTACTGATCGGACCAGGATTAAAATTGACCATTCATTACATTATCTTTATCCGTTAAAGCGTGACGTCTGGTTGAACTCTTTTTGCAGGTGACCTCACTTGCCCTTAACTAACTCGTTGATCCTAGATGACCTGACTTCAAAATTTTGGCACAACATGCCAAATGGAAGTGGGAAAGGGTATTCCAAATTTTGGCGCGCGGTAGCGCGCCGTTCTTTTTCTATCCGCGGAAAACCTTGGGGGTGTCGTCAATGACCCCCCACCAAAGACGGCGCGGGTCAAACACAGATGGCGCTGTGTCCGGACAATACGGCGCCGTATGGAGAATCAAGCATTGTTTTTTAGATATATTTTCGATGCAATGTGACACATATTTTCCTGCTGAAGAAGAAGCAAAAGCTGAGTTATGTCATTGGTTGCAACGTATTCGGAAGATATATGGAATCTCTACCACTCAAGAAGCATGGCTCAACACACAGTATGCTTGAACGGAATGGCGCTGTTCTTGGACTTTTTGCGCCGTATGCGGACTAATGTTAGCAATTCGTCAGGCGGCATTATTATATGAAACCGTAATTAAGAAAATTGACTTAACACAGAATCGGGTAAAGGCCTAGAACACTTTTTTTTATTATGCTTGCATACTGGGGGACATTTTACAAGTGTTGCGAGCATATACTTATGGTAATTAGAAGAACAACTTGAACTGATTGAATTTCAGCATGGCGCCGCAGGTGGACGGAGTGGGCAATCTGAAGATTTTGGCGCCGTAGCAGAACTACTATTTGGCGCCCTGAGAGGAATGACTATGTTGTCCAATTCAGCTTTTGCTTTGTTCCAGGATATATGAGGCAAGACAAATGGATAACTATGCATAATGAATATGCTGACAATTGACGCATCATTTTGTATACAGCTGCCGTACTAGCCGCATATTTTTGTCTTCTTAGGGACGTGCCATACAATACGGGGTAGGAGTCATATCATCCTAAGTCAGATATTGAAGTTGATCATAAAATGAAAAGTGTATTTGTAGTGCTAGCGAACTACTCAGTAATACAATTATTTTCAATGTTTGCAAGGTGATGTTCTATGATACAGCATGATCTATGCAAAATTGCAGCTTTTAATGCCGTCACTTAATGATTTATTTGCAAAAAAAAATCAAAATATCGATTTCATGCCAGCATGATCCATGGAAGTTCACGACTAACGCCAATTTGTCCATACAACGCCATTTTCATCATTAAATGTCTTATTATGTCAGTTCAAGTCGCCTTTGTATACACGGTAGCTGGGCATTATGCCTATGTCATGAGTATGACGATTTACCCTGCGATTGACCCCATGCACAACATTCACGTCGTTTGTTTTTAACAAAATACAAATTAGTTCCACTTTGGGCGCCAAGACATGTGCCAAATCTCGGTTGACTGCCATGATGGCAAATATCCAGGTACGGTGCCATATGTCTCGTTTGAGCGTCAAATTGTCCATTTTGGGCGCCAATGCCAGTCACGAACATGCGTGCAAATATTTAGTTTCTTCCGCTGTGAACATGGCGTGGACCGCCGCCATCGGATTGTTTGAGGAAAGCTGACGGTCGACCCAGGCGGTTTTCACACGACGAAAAAAAAATGACCACACATAGGATGCCGACTGGTAGTATCATGTTTTGTCATGTGAGCTCATGTTTAGAAGAAAAACTGACAAGAAATAGCCAAGGTATAGGAAATCGCCTAGGTATGATGCAATACCGAGTATTCTTATAATAGTTTTTAGGTGGATTATGCAATTTATACATGGCACATTTTTTTAAGATCCACATTTTCAAATGTAGATCCACACAAATGGGATCACCTGTGTGGATCTGCATCCACACAATCCACATCCACACATCCACACAAGTGGATGTTTTTTCTGGTCTGCTTGTAGCTAAGGTACTTAGATATTTCACTTTTTTTTGCATAACTTGAAAAATGACTGGCATTGCATTGTCATAAGCCAGTAGGAAGCGCAGATAGCTAGAGCGCTGCCCTGCTCTAGTCTCCTCTGTCCTGGCGACACAGGGTTCGAGTCGCTTCGCGCGTTCGCATTTAGGCCCCGGCTGGGAGGGTCAGTTGGCAGCTGGCCCAATAAGGCCAGGGATGAGCTACCGGGCGACCGTGTCAGTGCATTGACGGTATGTTAAGTTGTTGGTCAAAATTTTGCCATTGAGCTGCACTTCATGATTCGGGTGGTGGGGCCAGGGGTCAGGCAACAAGCTCTGCTTAACAATATGATCCTGGTTCATAAAGCTAGAGTTGAAAATATAATTACAGTAAGAACTGGGATTTAATTTCTTTTAAAAATAAGCAATATTTATTGCAAAACTGGTGAGCAACATGCAAATGTATTGTACCAATTTCTAACCGAAAAGACCTAAAGTACAACAAGCTTTCGGTTGCAAGCCATTTTCAGTGAGAATATAAAATTTGCAGTATAAAATGTATTAAAAACAAAGTGCAAAATGCCGCACAAGGTAAATTTATAGGTATATATGGCCGTGGTAAGCCTGCCACCTACGAACCATTACAATTTGGGGATTAAACCCGGCGCAGCAGTTTCATTTTACTGCCAGTTTGTTTTCGAAGCTTTTTTGTGTTAGCTTGCACAATGGGTTTTCGTCTCTGAGAGTCAGGAGGATCAGCATTGTAAACATAGCCTTTTCTAGGTTGTTGATCATACCTGATGTTATTAGCTCTGGGTTCACTACTCTATTTTGTCAGAAGATGAATGGACTTATTTGACAGTGACTGTCATCTCTTGCTGCTTGGTCATGATCATGAGAAGGGACACGGAACATGAACATGGAACATGGAACATTTGTGCGCTAATTTCGTGTACTTCATACAATTATTTCAATACAATGTTATGAACGTCGTTAAAACAATGTGACTATCCACTTCTTCTACCAATGCTGACTAATCAGTTCGCAAACAAAATGCCACCCAAAAAGGGTCCTGAGATAGACAATACAGCATGAAAACTAATTTATCAAAACAAAACAAGTAGAACATGGCCTTTCTTAACCTAGCCTAGCCTAGACCCCCTTTTTAATTAGAATCACGATGTTGTCTGTGTGCCTGTGTTGATTGTGGTTTTAATTATTTTGTAGGTGACAAGACGAGCACTTTCTGCACCTCTGCCCTTACCTTGACCGTAACACATTCTCCCACATCACATACAGCAGCATGAAATAGTATAGACCTCTACGTCTGTTCGGCGCTACATTAGTCATGTGCGTGTCACAGACAAGCTTAACCAGTTGTATTTGCTTTGGGTAAAAACCGGTCCTGGTGTTGAGAGTGGAATCATGTCACAAATGTGCATAGACTCATCAATATTGATCGCAGCGCTATAACGATCAAGTTTCCGAGTGGTATCAAGTTTCCGTTGACGAGAATCTCCAGGTTGTTAATCTCCAGGTTGTACCAGTAATGGATCGAAGACTTGCCTTTCCTCATGCCGAATACCTTTTTGGTTTCCCGTTTGCAAATTGTGTATGCTAATTTCTATACGACATTTATTTGTAGACATTTGCATTCCAATCCACAATGGCATATGTGCTACAACATGCCAGAAGGGCACTGCGGTAGAATTGACGCTGATCGTACCAAGCTGTCCTTAATGTTGGGACCGCTAACCCAAGGAACTTTCAGTTGTGCTTTTGATCCTTTTACACTTTGTCTGTTTTGCAATGGTTTCGTATATTTAGTGAAGGTGTATGAATATCATATTTTTGTTGTAGTCTTGCTAATGTTTGCATCTTCCATCTTCTTTACTTCCAAACATAGACGCATGTGAAAATAACATGCAAGTTTCGTGGGCCTAGTGAACGAAATATGTCGGATATCCGTTATCAATAATTAACTTTCATTCGATTTGGTCTCCTATCTGTGACGAATTTATCAGGGGAGACTGTAATTGCCTGTATGAGTTGCGGTCTTAATAAGTATTTATATTTTCATGCTCATTGAATGGCAAATTGAAAGCGTAGGACGGATATGGCTGAGGGATATGACCCTGAGCCAACATGAAGGGCCCTGAGCTGACAGCAGGGCTCAAGCTCAAGAAGACGTTGGCAACCAACACTTTTCAAAAGAGGTTTCCGGAGTGATGGAAAAGGACTTGGATCGCTAAAGATAGTCCCCAGATATTGGAGAGGGCCCATAGTTGCGGGAGGGCACCTCGGTATGTTAGAAAGACCCCTGCAAGGGCCTTTCTGAGAGAGAGAGAGAGAGAGAGAGAGAGAGAGAGAGAGAGAGAGAGAGAGAGAGAGAGAGAGAGAGAGAGAGAGAGAGAGAGAGAGAGAGAGAGAGAGAGAGAGAGAGAGAGAGAGAGAGAGGAAAGAGAGAGATAGAGAGAGAGAGAGAGAGAGAGAGAGAGAGAGAGAGAGAGAGAGAGAGAGAGAGAGAGAGAGAGAGAGAGAGAGAGAGAGAGAGAGAGAGAGAGAGAGAGAGAGAGAGAGAGAGAGAGAGAGAGAGAGAGAGAGAGAGAGAGAGAGAGAGAGAGAGAGAGAGAGAGAGAGAGAGAGAGAGAGAGAGAGAGAGAGAGAGAGAGAGAGAGAGAGAGAGAGAGAGAGAGAGAGAGAGAGAGAGAGAGAGAGAGAGAGAGAGAGAGAGAGAGAGAGAGAGAGAGAGAGAGAGAGAGAGAGAGAGAGAGAGAGAGAGAGAGAGAGAGAGAGAGAGAGAGAGAGAGAGAGAGAGAGAGAGAGAGAGAGAGAGAGAGAGAGAGAGAGAGAGAGAGAGAGAGAGAGAGAGAGAGAGAGAGAGAGAGAGAGAGAGAGAGAGAGAGAGAGAGAGAGAGAGAGAGAGAGAGAGAAGGAGAGAAAAGAAGAGAGAGGAGAGATAGACAGAGGAAGAGAGAGAGAGAGAGGAGAGAGAGAAAGAGAGAGAGAGAGAGAGCCAACACGGATGGATGCACAGAAAATCGTGTTTTCCGCTCATATAAAAACCACTCGCTTCACGCCCTCTGGCTATGTACGCATATGTCACGTAATTATTTTTCCCCCATCCGTGCTTATCGTGGCAATTTTTTTCTTGACGTTGGGACCACTAACCCAAGGAATTTTCCGATGTATCTTTGATCCTTTACAATTCCATTAACCCGTTTGCTCGTTCTATTAGCCGAAGCAAATGTGGAGCGCGAATTTCTCACAGCTTACAAAACACGGCCAAACTCCCACCGTCCAGGTAACTTGGCGCGACTACGAAGGAGGAAAAGGAAGCCTGCCTGAAAAGTTTTTACTGCTGGTATAATTTAAATAAAATATACGGTGGTTAATTGCGTTCGAAAAGTTGATGCTGACCTCGTCCACTATGGTCATGTTGCAATACAACGGGTGTATGTCAATATTTTCCGTCGTGTACATAACTTAGGTTTGGTTTGTCTTGGCTAATTGTCGGGCGATGCACTTTATGCCATGTATGCATTATCACGATCATCTGATTTATGTCAACTTTACGGTGACATAAACCAGACAAATTGTCAAAACATAACATCTTAGAAGCTGACAGAAAAGTTTGCTTTAATTTTTGTCCCCGCTGTCGTCCCACATTGATGGCTTTCGTACTACATGGCTTGATGTTGAGGCCGATCGAGGTAAACTACGTGGAAAGAACCGCCAGACCACGTCCACGCTTCTGTGGAGTTTGTATTCTGGTGGGCATAGTCGCGGCACTACTCACGAATGTGTGTCGCCTGTCAAGGTGGCGATTGATGCGTTTGATGAAGGCTGACAGGGCAAGTCAGCTGCATACCAACTGGACAGGACCGGTCCCGGGTTGCTGTTCTGCACTACCTCCAGCGACACTTCTAGATCTTCAGTGCTTTTAATTGACTTTGTGCGATGGCCAAGATGATCCCTGAACCAATGCGTATACGTCCTATACCAGCGAAGCTTTATTTGGATCCCATCTAGTTCCAAATGGTCTAACGCCTTGAATAAATTGCATGGGAAACACCTGTTACGTTCGCGACCAACTATGCAATAATGTCAACGCATTCATCGTGCCCTAATACATATAAGTAACTGCATTATCGTTGTAACAGCCTTCTGCAGTAAATTATATGCGAATACCCACATGCTTCCACCTGCGGGAACAATTGCGTCGAGACGCTGTAGTTGCATGCACAAGTTGCATGCAGAATGTGGGAGCCAACGACAGGGAGGCGCCCGCGAACAAGCTGCAGTGTCACGCCGTCACCCGCTGCGGTCGCTCCCGGCTCTGAGCGCGGCTCTGAGCGCGGCGCTGAGCGCGGCGCTGAGCGCGGCGCTGAGCGCGGCGCTGAGCGCGGCGCTGAGCGCGGCGCTGAGCGCGGCGCTGAGCGCGGCGCTGAGCGCGGCGCTGAGTGCGGCGCTGAGCGCGGCGCTGAGCGCGGCGCTGAGCGCGGCGCTGAGCGCGGCGCTGAGCGCGGCGCTGAGCGCGGCGCTGAGCGCGGCGCTGAGCGCGGCGCTGAGCGCGGCGCTGAGCGCGGCGCTGAGCGCGGCCTGAGCGCGGCTGAGCGCGGCGCTGAGCGCGGCGCTGAGCGCGGCGCTGAGTGCGGCGCTGAGCGCGGCGCTGAGCGCGGCGCTGAGCGCGGCGCTGAGCGCGGCGCTGAGCGCGGCGCTGAGCGCGGCGCTGAGCGCGGCGCTGAGCTCGGCGCTCAGCGCCGCTCCTGGGCCCCGTGGGGCACAGGATGTCGTTGAAAGCATTGCTCATTAACATAGGCACTGGGACCCCATTGTATATCAGCGGGCTGATCATAGTAGTCCCCACTGACACCTCTAGGTCTTGACCCATTTTTTCTTCGCGTTCCAAAATAGAAATTGACTATCGGGTGATTGCTGTCTTACGGATTTTTGATGTTTTCCAGTCTCGAAAGGGTTCCTTAGCACCTGCAATAAATGCAGCATAAAGCATACAGCAATGGCATGCTTTAGACAGTGTGTTTCACTCAGTAATATGTAGGTTAATTCATACGAGAAAGTAACCTTTTGCTGCAAAAGCGATAACCGACCTGTTCGAGCTTCTCTAGGCATAGCCTAGAGATGAAGTATGATATTCGTGAACATGTGGTTCGTCTGTAATCAACATGCTTGACTTGCTGGCAAGTGGCAGGAGCCGTACAAATTAATTTCTGTTATTGAAAAGCTTTGTATTTGCTATATCAAAGGGTCCTGAGTTTGTATTTGCTGGATGGGGGAGGGGAGCTAACATCAAGCAAGCAGGTTTTCAAGATTACCTTAAAATGCCTTTTTTATGAACCTCCGGAATTACTCAGCCATTCGACTAAGTGTCGGGCAACCGTTTTTTGTGAAAAAAAATGTATGCACTTAATTGGGTAATCTCCCTAGTTCATGTTAGAGGATAAGGTCATACCGAATGCGTTCACTTTTTCTTACCTGGAAATATCGCATAAAAATGCTTACCCAGGTTCTTCTTTACTTGCACATCAAAGCAGTTACTTTCTTCAACCAACATCAACCACTGCAAATTGGATTTGAACATCCCATGTGTCCCAAGGTATACCTCTAATTATCGTAATTTTGCTTTTTACTTTTTCCTGGAGTTTGTCTTACATTGGACACCAAATTGCTTTGGGTTTGTTTTGAACTTCAGCACCGGCTCCACACCCAGAGACGTCGCCACGGTGTGAGGATTTCTATGAATACTAACGAGAGTTGCAAACGTAAACCGCATGCTCTTCCTGCTGCGCAGTGAGGGCAGCGCACTGCTCCATGTGATCATCAGTCATCGTGTAGCTAGTGTGTCATTCGCGTTGGCGGAAGTTATATTTACACATTATAATCACCGACGAGTTCTGAGAACCGGAACTGTGTACCGGTCGCCACCAGGGCACACACTGGCGACTCGGCCTGACTCGGCCGCCCTGGTCAGCGCTGCTACAACCCAGCCGTCTGCAGCGATGGTGGGTGGAACCGCATCCTCCCACAGATGGAGAATCCGTCAGTGATTATCGGTTCATGATTTTCCAGTCGAAATCAGGCCAAGCCTGGCAGCAACAAATTGAAGAATATGCCACTGATGTGTATCAGTGACACATCGTTCAAATTGATCGAGTTAGCTCGGATGGGCCCACTGTCCCAAGACTCCGTACATGCATTATGTGTAGCTGGTCTCAGTTCGGGTTTGGCTGTGCCCCGACCGTGCTGCACCACGATATCTCTTTGTGAAACATAGATACAATGATGAATCGATTTACCACATCGATACAATGATGTGGTATGTGACGGGTGAAACAATGACAGAAAAACGACAAATTTCTTCCGTATATCGCATTTGGTGGGATGCCACCACAATGCATACTAGATCGGTCCACCAACACGTAACATTTGCAAAAAGTTTAAAAGTTGCTGCTCCCAAAGGCCGCCCCCGTTTCACTTGACGTTCCAATTATTTGAGCCAAATTTCAGGGCAAACGGAAAAAGTTTAGAGGGAGCCCCCTTTTTTACCCTTTTCCCCTTGTTGAATAAAACAGGCAACCCAAAAAACCAAACCAAAAAAAAAAAAAAACCAAAACCCCCAAACCCCCTTTAAAAAAAAACCCACCCCCCAAATTAAAATTTTTTACCAAAAAAAAAACCCCCCAACCTTTAAAAAAAAAAAAACACCGGGGGAAAAAAAAAAAATCCTTTCGCCGGGGCCCCCACCCCCCCCCCCGGGGGGGGGGGGGGAAAAAGAGGGGGTGGGGGGGGGGGGGGGGGGGGGGGGGGGGGGGGGGGGGGGGGGGGGGGGGGGGGGTTGGGGGGGGTAAGTGAAAAATTAAAAAAAAAAAAAAAAAAAAAAAAAAAAAAACAAAAACAAAAAAAAAAAAAAAAAATAAAAAAATAAAAAAAAAAAAAAAAAAAAAAAAAAAAAAAAAAAAAAAAATTCAACCCCCAACCCAACACCCCACCCCCCAATTTGAATTTGGAATTTGGGCCCCACCCCCCCCTTCCCCCCGCCCCTTTTTTTTTTTGGGAAAAAAAAAAAATAACCTCCCCGGGCCCAAACCTAAAAAAAAAAAAAAAAAAACAACACCTAGACCGGGGGGGGGTTCGGTCCGGTTTTTGGACTTTCCGTTGGGCGGGCCCCCCCCCGGCCCCAGACAAAAAAAAAAAAAGGGAGCGGGGGGGGGGGGGGGGGGGGGGGCACACACGGCGGGGGGGGGGGGGGGAAGGGACCTCCCTCACCCCCCCCCCCCAAACGAACCAGACGAAAGAGAGCCGAGGGAGGGAGGGAGGAAGGGTGGGGGCCTGCCTCGTGCGTTCGGACTTAAACAAACCACCATTTAATTTTTTTTTTTTTTTTTTTTTTTTTTTTTTTTTTTTTTTCTTTTTATTTTAAAAAAGAAGGGGAGGGGGGGGGGGAGGGGCGAAAAAAAAAAAAAAAATTAGAAAAAAAAAAAATTTAAAAAAAAAAAAAAAGGGAAGGGGGGAAAAGGAAAATAAAAAAAAAAAAAAAAAAAAAAAAAAAACAAAAAAAAAAAAAACCTAAAAAAAAAAAAAAAAAAAAAAAAAAAAAAAAAAAAAAAAAAAAAAAAAAAAAATCGCGTTGACTGGTAGGGAAGTACACAGCACAGCTATGCGAACAAACGTGCATTTTGGAGCCACCTCCAAAAATTGTTCAAAATGGTCCAATTTTTGGCAGGGGAACTTACCATGAGGTATGTAATAGGGGCACCATTTAGGAACAAGACATTTACAACTTTTTGCAGTTTGGACCTCTCTAATGCACACGATAGTATACAGATGCAGCATGGCCTTCGTATGGTCGACCCAAGATGACCTTAGTAATCTTCGTGTGAGAAACGTGACGCAGATCGAACTATATCTGGGGAATTTCACTTAAAAACAAAGAGCTGAGATCATACCTGGAAACCGCTAATGCAAAGCAGAAATCAGTGCGTATAATAGCCATAGACATCTCTCAAAAATGACCTGCGATGTCGAAAAGTTAATTCGAAAGTTGGTCTGCTTGCCAGGAAGCTTTGAACCCAAAGGAGCGGGGACTTGAAGTGCCTGCTTATTTAGTCTAAGCTCGAACATGTGTTACAAATATATAAAGGTGTAAAATGTTACATGAAATCCGCTTGCAGTCACTTCTCGTTGCTCGAATTACATCGATTTCTAAATGTATGTGAAAACTTAGCTTCGATCAAATGTCTTTAAGCCAAGGCATAACAAATGTTTTAGCGTAAAAACGTGTCTGCATTGAGTGTTCGTGTGTATTGTTAATCTGTCGTAAATGTCTTCTCATAATACCATACCTGTTACTTTGGATTGTGAATGCTGCTGGTGCCACTCTCTGTCGGAAACGTTCCTAGTTCTTCTTTCCTCAAATATCTTCTTTTTTGGTGGTGGACTAGCAAGCAAATACAAGAGGGAAACATTCTAAGTGTCTTTGCCCAGGTCTATGCTGCGTGGGACGTGCTCTTTGGACAGGTGGTTAATGACCGGACCACAACAACGGATGCTTGATGTGATCGAGGCAGATGCTCGATCAGTTTTCAAAATTATTCATGAGTTCACTGGATCAGAACTCATTCGCTGTCAACTGAACTGTCTCTCAACTGTGTCGCAACGGAGCACCATTGGCACGGCTAACGGTGCGCTTCAGGTACCACGATAACGCACAGAATTCTCGTGCCGCTCCTTCATTCGATGCTGGAGTGTTGTTCCGCCAGACAGTGATCGTCTCCGTACCTTCTCTGGAGATGTTGCCTGTTTGTAACTGCACATTATCGAATCCTGCTTGCCCGTCCATCTCATCTCAACCCTTTAGCTAAAAGGCGAGGAGGGACAGTGAGGACAAGGCACCTCACTAATGGAACTTAAAGTAGCTAACCGTGGGGGAGTAGGGGAGGAGATGTGAAGAATGCTTCCCATCCCGATGTCGGCAGTTCCGAGAAGTGTGACTCCGCTAGGGTTGTGAACGTAGCAATGTAAATAATTTGCAACTATTTTGCTCTAGATTTCCGCGGTTGATATACAGATGGTTATTAGTATGCATGCAGACAGCTGATGTTCGGTGGAAATAATCTGAGCCCTGTTATTTTATGCATGTCCAGTTGACATCCTTCCAACAGAATGCGTTGATATTTGGCATCTATTCGTCGAAGGTATTACATGCCGCATACCTGCGCTCTAATCTACAACGACGCGCGCGTAGGCAATGCTGGTTTTTCAATAAAGTTATATCAGCCATAAGGGCATCTACACATCATTGCGAACAACCATCGCTAGCTGTTGTTGGACGTGTTTAATTCTTGTGAGCAGCTACTTCTCAACTCGTCTCTCGCTCGTTCATATTTCGCCAATATTTACCATAGAGTGCTGCTTTAGCGAATTGCCTAAATGATGAAGCCGAACGTTTTTCGGTTGCCAAAATTGCAGTTTCCAGGCGGATTCATAGCCGCCGTTTGCGTGTTGGGCAGTGTTAAAATAATGATTTGTGGTTAGGTATGAGATGTCAAAACGAGTGTGATGGGATGTCGAAATTCGCCATGAAAGTGATGTTCCTCAACATAGCTTACAAGCTCTTCAAACACAATTTTGATCCAACAGCATACTCGTATGTGTTCGTAGTTCCTCCATTTTTTTAGATATTTCATTTAGGGATAAGTATTCTAGTAATAATGATACAAATACCTATCCTTATCAACTGATATTGCATAACAGACCAAATGATAGGCAATTCCTGGATTTGCGCTAAGAGATGTTCATATACTACAATCTGCAATGGAAAGTAGCTGCACGATACTTATCAACAAGATACTGTTAAAAATTCGATGCGAAGACCTCATAATGGCTCATCATGAACCAGGATATTGATACTCTGCCAGGAAGGATGTCAATTCAGCGTTCAGAAAGTGGTATAATCCACCCCGTTCACAGCTAATTTATCACTGGTGTATGGTGTCTCTGCCCTAAAATGGAGGCGGTCAATTCAGCGTTCAGAAAGTGGTATAATCCACCCCGTTCACAGCTAATTTATCACTGGTGTATGGTGTCTCTGCCCTAAAATGGAGGCGCAACTCGGCGCGCCCGGGCACCATGGAGCCAAGTGAAGGATGGAAATCGGCGCGCGCCGTGTGATTGAGCCAGCGGTCCAGCTGACACGATCCCCGTCCTTCACGCGGCAGACTCGAGTTCAAGTCTCAGCGAGGTGATTCTCACTTCTTTCCACCCGTTTCCTGCCGCTGGCACTACCGACCGGTATTCACATGCCCAGGGAGTCGCGGAACAATTAGCGCACCGCAAACCCACACAGCATCGACAGTTGGCCCTCGACAAAGCTATGCGGTGAGCTAAAGCAGCTGAAGAGAGGGCAAGTTCTTCGGGGCCAGAGGCTGCCGCTCCGCAAACTCTGAGGAATCGTACCAGTCTCGCCGCCTCGGACAGGCTGGCGACGTTGAATCCAACCCGGACTGGATCGACACACTCCTACCTGTGGTCTGCCAGCAGTTTCATGGCTTACGAAGAAAGCTGCATGCACTGAGCGCTATGGAACCGGAACTGGGTCGTTGTGATACTCGAACCGAATCGAGGCCGACAACGGATGTGGCCGACACCGAGCTACAGTTCCGATGGGAACTGTGCACGCGATTCCGAAGGGACGGCCTGTGCTGCGCCGTGTGTGGTCACCACGCCCCACCATGTGTGGGGCGTGGTATCCGCTATGACGTCACACCTACGCCTCAACCGACGACAGGATCTGGAGTCTGACTCGGAGATACTGGCGGTACAAATAGGAACCAGCAACACCACATTCGTAGTTGTTTGATGTCAATCGCCGAACAGAGACAGCGACGTTGTCCCTCTGTTCGAGTGCATCGCTGGATTTCGAGCCACTGGAAACCCTCACCATTGTATCCGGGAACTTCACTATGTCAGAGATAATTTTGCGCAGTGATGACGATCCTGTCGCTCTTGTCATGTCCAACTATGCTCTGCAAAGCTTGCGAAGAGCGTATTCTTTCAGTCCAGTCAGTTCACTCCAGTCAGTTCACTCTCTCACGCTAGGTGCGTCATAATCGAGTTGGTTTTATATTGTGGCAGCGACGTTGAGGCTGTTGTGATGGTACATACATTTGAATCTGACCACCTGACTTGAAACTGATTTCAATCTGACAACTATTTCTTGCATTTCTGTGCTTGCGTCTATTTTAACAAAGGTGTTCAGAACGAGTGGTTATAATTATCGTACCGCATATTTGTATAGCCTTCAGAGGCGCAGCTAGGCAAGGGCGCTCCCCCTCCTCGCGCCGCACGCAAAATTTATCAAGGTTAAGCGATAAATTTTGATAATTTCACCACGTAAGACCCTAAATTTTAGGCAAAGTGTATGAGCATGTCCTTCAGGGAAACTAGGAAATGGGGTGGGGAGGGATGAAATTGCATTGCCAACTCAGGAATATTCCAATAGTGTCAGCCAAGGCAATAGAACCTCAAAATCAGCAAATAGGGACAGCAATAGTTCAAGGAGGCAGAGTGATAGTTCATCTGGTGATAAAAGAACTCCTCAGCATGAAACAGCCAAAGGTGGTTATGGAGCATTTGTTAAGTGTATCTTTAAAAACGGCATAGACAATCATTATAAGAATAGAGGGCTTGCTTTTCAATATTACAGGGAGGGCTGATTGACAGATTTGGTGGGCAACTGGTTGAGTGTACATAGTGCAACCAAGAAGGGCCCCTGTGGTTCATAGTTGCACTAATATTTTATGTCTTTATGTCTTTATGTCGAAATTGTCGGCACACCGCATGTTATGTCTATCTCGTCGCATTTATTTTCGTTCGGGCATTCCATTACGGAAACCCTGGATGCACCACGGAATGTTTTCGTGTTGTTTTTAGCTGTTTTTCCTGGACTATTTTCACCGAGTCAGGCGTAGAAACAGCTTCTTAACCCTCGCTTCTCTTTGGTCAGATCCTCACACCCCGGTTCTGGGAGGGGGAGGATAGTAACCCCTGTAAAATCCAAACTAAGCGTCGCACTAAAACGAAAGAGGAGTCATCGGAAAGCGCTCGACGACTAGGGTCCGGATCCACCCCGAAAACAACTTTCCCCAAAAGTGACCTCACTATGGGGGCTAGATTTTCAGGACTTCTCACGACTTACATCATGTTTTTGGCTCTGTGAGATATTTAAGACAAAAAATTGAATCAGAAGAGGACAGCGAAGTCGACCAGGGCCATACTATGTTTCCCCCCATTTTTTATTTTACAAAAATTGAGTTTTCAAGTTTTCTTTAATTTCCCTTTTTTTAATGGGCGCAGCAGACCGAGAAACGTTGTTTTGGAAGTCAACTTGCCCTGATAGAAAATGCTTCCTTTAGCCAGAATCTTCGATTTGAACTGCAATAGGCAAATATGCAAAATGTATATGTAGTCAAAAACGAAAAAGATCCTCTCGTAAGTTTTGTTGCATCCCTAAAGATAAGCGAACGCTGGAAGTTTCACTAAGTTATCTGTATCCGTTGAAGCGTGATGACTGGTTGAACGTTTTTGGAGGTGACCTCACTTAACCTTGACTAACTCGCTGACCCTAGATGACCTGACTTCAATATTTTGAAACAGCATGCCAAATTTTGGCGCGCTATCGCGCGCCCTTCGTTCACGATTCGCCAAAACCCTGAGGGGAGGCGGTTGAAGCCCCGAGACGGGACGGGCTAGCTGTTATGTGACCTAGCGAGCGTTGCTGTTATGGGCTGTGCTCGCACTGTTGTCTATAGCTGTCATCGCTTCCCAGAGTGGTTTGACAGGGATGTGAAGAGAGCGCTTAAGTGCAATGGCACTGCACACCATGTCAAGAGATATGCGGTCACCTGAACAGGACTTAGTATCCACCTTTTAAGCTGTGATCGACACCAAATACCGGAAAAGCTGCTGATCCTCGTACACGACTTCCGCGATAAATACAAGCGTTTCTGATCACTCATAAAAGCATGAAGATCTTCCCGCCAACGATTAACAACTCTCGTCCGCGACGACCAGTCCTGTTCCAGCCTGGCGGATTGTGCAAATATTGTCAACACCACGTTCGACACCAAACCTTCAGACCCTGGTGCGGCACACTAACTGATGCGCCTGTGTTGCCCACATCATCCTGCATATTTTTGTCCGCCCCCATGCAAAATTAATGCTCAATTTCTACTGTCTAACATTGGAAAATACAAAGCCTGTGGACCCGATGGACCACCAATGCAGTGACCATATTCACCTCATGTCCAGCCGCAGGAACCTGTGTGACCTTTCCGGATCCAGTGACCTCAGTGGCCTTTTTCTGGCTTTTGTGGCCTCTGTGACCACGTTTACAAATAGGAGATTCACATGATCTTGCTTCGGTCTACTGTGACCTCCGTGACCTTGTTTCAGATTCCAGTGAAATCTGTGACCGTGCTACCGGCTAAGGCGACCCCTGAGACCACGTTTCCAAATACAGTGGCCTTTGTGGTCTTATTGCAGGCTCTTGTGACTACGAAGGTTTCGTTCCTGACTGGTGCAACCTATATGACTCCCTTTCTGGCTTTGTGATCTTCGCGGTTTCGTGCAGACCCGTTCTGACCGCTGTGCCCTGTTTCAGTTGATGCGTACTCGGTGGGTGTCGGTGTTTCCGGTGGGACTAATTTCTCGACGCGGGGTCAGTTCCCCGGTTATCCGGTCCGGCCAGGTTGTCGACTTCTGGGACGGTTGGATCGGAGGCCGGACGTTTCCTGTTGACATGGCAGGCTTCGCTGTTAGCACGGACTTGCTGAAAGCGGTGAGGTCATTCGAAATGGAAAGCACTTCAGATTGATGTCAGGCAGGGGAGGGGATCGTAGGATTCCTACCACAAGTTCAATAATAAACTCGTGAAGTACAACTTGGCTCCAGATATAAATTTAGCGAACATTCGAAGGCATGAGTACATGCATGCATACATGCATACATATATACATATATACATGCATACTTGCTCACACATACATTATATATATAAATATATATATATATATATATGAATATATATGTATATATATATGAATATATACATAGGAATATATATACACACACACATATATATATATATATATATATATAAAGACATAAAGATCAGTGCAACTCTGGGCCACAAGGGCCCTTCTTGGTTCCCCCTCTACCCCTAAACCAGTTCCCCCCCAAATCTCCCAAACACCCCCCCCTTTAATATAAAAAAAAAAACCCTCATTTTTAAAATATTTTTTTTTTTTTTTTTAAAAATTTATAATTTTTTTTTTAAAAAAATTTTTTTTTGGTTGGTTTTTCTATTTTCCCCCCCCTTTTTGAGAAAAAAATTTTTTTTTTTTTTATAAATTTTTCCGGTCCCGTTGTTAGCCTCGTGGCCCTCTGCCTTTTGGATTTTGCGGTTGTTGTTCTTTTGTGTTGTTTTAAGCTTTTGCTGGGCGCTTGGTGGTTTGTGGCCTGCGTTGGGCCTGCCCGTTGTTGCGGTGGCCTCTGGCTGGTTGTGTGCCTTTGTGTTTGTACTACCTCGTTGTCTGTGCTTGGCCCGTTGGGCCTTGTGCTTGTGTTGTTGTTATTTGTTGGCCTTGTTGTGTTTGGGGTTGTGCTGT
Organism: Imbricaverruca yamaguchii; assembly: GCA_034440575.1. Taxonomy (NCBI): domain Eukaryota; kingdom Metazoa; phylum Arthropoda; class Thecostraca; family Neoverrucidae; genus Imbricaverruca; species Imbricaverruca yamaguchii. The sequence goes on from JAOTOL010001564.1 coordinate 209,248, forward strand.
TTTGTGTGTTATTGGCTTGGCTATGTTATTTAATATAATGGTTGGCTGTGCCTGGGGTCTGTTTGTGTGTTTGTTTGTTTTTGTGTTTGGCCCTCTTAGTGTCCTGCTGGGCTGGCGTTTGTTTTGGGGTCTTGTGGCTTTGTGTTGTTCTGTTGTGTTTGTGGGTGTGGGTTTGTGGGGTACGTTGGTTTGTTGTCCTGTTTTCTTGTTTGTTGCCTTGGTGGGGGGTTTTGGTTGTTTTTTCTTTTGATGGATTTTGTTGGTTGGTTTGTGACTGTTATTTTTGTGGGCGTTTGTCGCCTGTTTGGTTGGCCTTTTGGTTTTTTTTGTTGTTGTCTTTTTGTGGTGCTGGTGTGGTGTGGTTTTCTTGGCTGGCCCCCGTGCTTTGTGTGTGGATTTGTGAATATTTTTTTAATATATATATATATATATATATATATATATATATATATATATATATATATATATATATACATATATTGATATCGGGTACCAACTTTTAAATGCACAGAAAGAAGTTGGAAAAGCTTCGTTTCCAAACGGGCAGCTTAACCTGCCTGTCATTCCGGTCACATCCTCACCTTATATCAATAAGCCCTTCTCCAATATCCAAACTAAGTGTCGCATGAAAGCGAAAAGTATGTCATCCGAAAGTGCTCAACGAGTAGAGCTAGAGACAGCCCCAAAGTTATCTCCCTGTAGTAAGTGACGTCACAACAGTTCAGTGGAAAATAATTGACCATGTCGGCTGGAAATTCACAGTTAATGAAATTGTGCTATTTCATCCTTGTCTTAGGCTTTTACCATTTTGCTACATGTGTGGGCAGTCATTATACACACAACTGCTAAAAATGTAAAATGCATGTGACTGAAGTGAAAGGCATTCCAATTTTTTAATCCTTAAGTGGCAATCCTTTATTTTCTTCCAATCTTTCACTATTCCTAAGCACATTCTTTCGTCATCCACACAGTTAATGGTGAAGTAATTTTAGGACACTGCAACAGTTATTATGTGGTCACGATTGACGTCATGTATTTGGCTCTAGAGAGTTCATTTTGGAGAAGATAAAATACTCATTTGGAATCGCAAAATGAAGGAGGAAGGGACCATGTTTTCGATATTTCAATTGTATTTTCTCATCGGAAGAGAACACAAAGAAACGTTGCATTAAGTAAGCTTATCCTCGTACAGAGCGCTTACCTCAGTCAGAATCTTCGACTACGGCACTAATAGGCAGATATACAAAACCAATAAATTATGAGAGAAACGCAAAATTTAAAACATTCCTCTGGTACGTTCTGTTGCGTGTATAAAAATGAACCAAACGCTGATATTTTCATTGGGAAATCTCTATCCGCTAAAGCGTAAAGCGTAACGACTGGTGGAACTTCTTGGAAGGGACCTCACATAACTGATTCACTCAGTGACCGTTGATGATCAGACCTCAAAATTTGCATACAACATGCCAAATTGATGTGGGAAAAGGTGTGCCAAATTGCAGTACGCAGCGGTGCGCTGTTTTTCCACTATCCATGAAAATCTTATGGGGGGTCTAAAAAGAAACCTTGAGAACATGCGGGTTAAATTTTAAGGCAGATGCTAGTGGGATCTTAACACGTTCAGGCATTGGCTCACGGAATGCGTTGCAAATCTGCGGCCTTGGTCACATAGTTTCTGCTTGCTGAATTGCTTCCAAGTTCATGCAGTTCCCTCGAGTGTATTCTCTTGATCTTATCAGTTTAGGCATTCAAGATAGTGCGTCTCTGTAGTTAAATAATATGGAACTGAAGCCACGACAAAATTGAATGCAGCCGACACAATCAGCTCCGTGTTGATCACGAAAATGAAATAAACGAGTCGTCTTGCATCTGAATTCTTCATCAAGTAATTCTGATGGCACCCGGAATTTTGCCGGAATAATATTAAATCGAACCGGAAGTCATTGTACCAGACAAGAAAGCACATATATTGATATGTGCTGTCTCGACTAGTACAATGACATCTGGTGCAATTTAAGCCTCTTAAATTTCAGAAGGATAGCATGTGTTTACATATTTTCAAGACCTCTGTCATATTAAGTTTTGCCATCATATTTTGCAAGCAACTGACGCGAAAACCTTTCACTGTATATGGGAGCCATGGCTTCTAGATTTTCCGAGTATCAGTGTTATGCTAACAAGTGCGTTCTTTTGCTTCGTGATCGGACACATGCCAACCTTTTTCGCAACTCTTGAACCGTCGACATACAAACATTAAGTTGGGACGGGATGACGAAAAACATTGATGTCGACGGAAGGTGTGAATATGGGCACGAGCTTTTTCAGTTTCTTTCCAAGATTACTGGCAAAGTGTCACCAAATCAATTAGAGTATGGGTATTCCACTTGAGTTCAGCCGACCGATCCTTCCATTAACCAGCGCCGTCTCAAGGGGGGTCGTTGACGACCCCCGTAATGCTTTTGGCGGATAATGCAAGAACGGCGAGGGGCGGCGCGCCGAAATTTGGCATACCTCATCCCACATCAATTTGGCATGTTGTGTCAACATTTTGAAGTCCGGCCATCAAGGGTCAACGAGTTTGGTAAGGTCAAGTGAGGTGACCTCCAAAAACGCTCAACCAGTCGTCACGCTTTAACGGATAACGATGTTTTATTGAAACTTTCAGCGTTTGCTTATCTTTAGGGATGCAACAAGACGTACGAGAGTAATTTTTCATTGTTTCCGTTTTTGATTACTTATACATTTTTCATATTTGCCTATTGGAGTTCAAATGAAAGATTCTGGCTCAAGTAAGCATGTTTTGTAGGAGGAAGTTTACTTCGAACAACGTTTTTCGGTCCGCTCTACCAATTAGAAAAGGAAAATTAAAGAAAACTTGAAAACTAAAAAAAAACGATTTTTCGGAAGACAGAAATGTATGATCCAGGTAGATTTCCCTTTCCTTTTCTGATTCAAATTTAGTTTTCAGATCTCTATCAAAATGGACCCACCAGAGCTACAAGCATAATGTAGGTCGTGAAACTCTAGGGCCCCTAGTGACGACACTTATTTTGGGGTCAATTTTGAGGAGTGGTGTCTGGCCCTACTCGTCCGGCGCTTTCCGATGCCACCTATTTCGTTTTCGTGCGACGCTTAGCTTGAAGGTTTGAGGGGGTCTCTGCCGACCCCCCCCGAGACGGGGTAGGAGGATCTGACAGAAGAGACTCAAGAAGTGTTAAGAGGTTGCACACTTGATATTGTTTATACAATGGGTTTCCCACCCACACGTTCCATGCATGGGCAAAAACCTTTGGACCATAGGTTCCATCCAACCACTCTTGCTAGTACTTTTGCGAAGTCGATCAAGTATTTCGTGTTCTATACTTTCAACCTTACTCAGACTAACTGAAAGCTGATATAAGGAGTGTTCTCAGGACATTGTATTCCTATATCGGCACATAAATTATCCCACTTAATTCCTTTGGTATCAGCTTGCTTACTTTTCGTTTTTAGGATAGGTTACCCATGTGTTGTCTTTCATCATTGGTTTATACATTCTTTTGCGCCCCATGTGATACGTCATACGCAGACTCCATCTAACGTAATGACCGACTGTATGATCGAACAACATTTGGGCACGCACAGGAGGATCCTTGTATATACGCGTAGGAAGCTCCTAAAGCATTGTTGTGTCGTCTGCAAGCAATTTGGTGTCGATTTGAGTTTCATATGTTTCACTTACATCTCCGCATTACCTTGGATATTGACACTGGCAAGGTCAATAGGAATCTGCATCAACTTGGAAATTTCAGTCAGCTCGGACCACGTGACTAGGACCGCGGGATTTTCAACCCATCCCGTAAGCCAGTGCCTGACCGTGTTAAGACTCTCCTAGCATTTCGCTTGGATTTTAACCCGCGCCGTACCGGGGGTGTCTTCGACCGCCCCCTCATGATTTTCGCGGATAGCAAACGAACGGCGCGAGGCAACGCGCCGAAATTTAGCATAGCCTTTTCCACATAAATTTGGCGTGATATGTCAAACTTTTGAAGTCAAGTCATCTAGGGTCAATGAGTTAGTCTAGGTCAAGTGAGGTCACCTCCATAAAAGTTCAAGCAGTCGTCACGCTTTAACGGATACAGGCATTTTAATGAAAATTTCAGCGTTTGCTTCTCTTTAGGGATTCAACAAAACTTATGAGAGGAATTTGTTTTTTTTTCTGTTCAGTTTTTGACTACTTATAACTTTTGTATATTTGCCTATTAGAGATCAAATCCAAAATTCTGGCTAAAGTAAGCATTTTTTACTAGGGCAAGTTGACTTCCAATAACGTTCTTCGGTCTGTTCTTCGCATTAGAAAAGGAAAATTAAAGGAAACTTGAAAACTAAGGGTTTTGAAAATATATATATATTTTTAGCGGGCCCAAAAATGTTATGGCCCTGGTCGATTTCGCTGGCCTTTTCTGATTCCAATTTGTTCTTCAAATATCCCCAAAATGAACTCCCCAGAGCCAAAAACATAACGCAAGTCGTGAAAAGTCTTAAAATCTAGTTCCTCTAGTGACGACACTTTTGGGGGGAAATCGTTTTGGAGGCCCTACTCGTCGAGCGCTTTCCGATGGCATCTCTTGCGTTTTCGTGCGACGTTTAGTCTGGATTTTAGAGGGGGTTAATATCCGCCCCCTCCCCCCCCCCCCCGGAGACGGGGTTTGAGGATTTGGCCGGAGGGACGTCATGCGCAGGTGGAGCATGCGTATGATGTACCACATGAGGCGCAAAGGAATGTATAAACCACTGACGAAAGACAACACGTGGGTAACCTATCCCAGAAACTAAAAGTAAGCAAGCTGATACCAAAGGAATTAATTGAGCTAATTTCTCTGTCCAGATAGGAATACAATTTCCTGAGAACACTTCTTATATCAGTTTTCAGGCAGTCTGAGTAAGGTAAAGTACGGAAAACGAAATACTTGATTGGCTTCGCAACAGTACTAGCAAGATTGGTTGGTTGGAACCTATGGTCCAAAGGTCTAGTTTTGCCCATGCATGAAACGTCTGGGTGAGAAACCCATTGTTTAAACAATATGAAGCATGCGACCTCTTAACCCTTCTTGAGTCTCTTCTGTCAGATCCTCACACGCAGTCTCGGGGGGGGAGGGGGGTGTCGATAGAGACCTCCCTCTAATCTCAAAGCTAAGCGTCGCGGGTTAAGCTGCCTGTTTGGAATGTAAGGTTTCCGAACTTCTTTCTGCGCATCGAAAAGCTGGCACACCTTTTTGAATAACTTCTTGTATCGAGTCATCAATCTACTTCACAAGCTGGCCTCACCGTCACTGTTTGATGACGGTGCGGATTGTTGTAAATTGAATATGTCTGAGAATGAGAAAAATGACGGAAGGAGCTTTAAATGACTAAATTAAATTAAATGATTCAAATGTTCATTATATAATCAAATCAGGTCGGATGGGATCTACTCATGAGCTAGCAATTGCACGAAGTTGCTGGCAGTTTAGGAATGGAATGGACAGTGCTATTTGCAAATTCCTTGAGTAAAATGGCAATACGTTTACATTAACATAAATCTCTGGAATATACTTGAATCCAACAGAGGTCATCCAATGCAAACGTAAGCTAAGGAAACCAGCAACTTTGCGGGGCTTCTATAAGGTAATTACCCCTTCCAACAGTAGGTTTTTTCGAGTTGCGGATAAGTGTTAATTCATTGGACATTTAATACTCGGCATTTGGCCCAAGTACATGGGTCAGTATTGAGTGGAAGAAGTAAGAACGGTTTCGGTAAACACCTTAACCCCGTCTTTTCGGTCAAATCCTTCCACCCCGTCTCGGGGGGTGCATTTGAAGACCCCCTCTAAAATCCAAACTAAGCATCACACGAAAACGAAAGAGATGTTATCGGAAAGCGCTCGACGAGTAGGGCCCGGGTCCACCCTCCAAAACAATTTCCCCCAAAAGTGACGCCACCAGGGGGCTAGATTTTTCAGGACTTTTCACGTCTTACATTATGTTTTTGACTCTGGGGAGTTCATTTTGAGGGATATATGAAAAATAAAAATGTATTTGGTATGAGAAAAGGACAGCGAAACCGACTAGGGCTATATTTTTTTTGGCCCCCTAAAAATAAAAATGATATATTTGTGAAATTTCAAAATTTTGAGTTTTCAAGTTTTCTTCAATTTTATATTCCAATAGGTAGAGCAGACCGAGAAACGTTGTCGGAAGTCAATTTGCCCTAATAAAAATGCTTACTTCAGCCAGAATTTGAACTACAATTTGGCAAATACGCAAAATTTATATTTAGTCAAAAACGAAAAAAAAATGACAACTTCAACTCGTACGTTTTATTGCATCCATAAAGATAAACAAACGCTGAAAGTTTCATTAAAATATCTGTATCCATTCAAGCGTGACGATATGTTTAACTTTTTTGGAGGTGACCTCACTTGACCTTGACTAACTCGTTAACCCTAGATGACCTGACCTAATTTTTTAATCTTCATGTCAAATTGATGTGGGAAAAGCTGTGCCAAATTTGGGCGCGCTGCCGCGTGCCGTTCGTCCGCTACCCGCGAAAAAACCTCAGGGGAGTGGGGCGGTTGAAGTCCCCCCCCGTGACGGGGCGGGTGAAGGGTGTATTTTTCGTCCCCTTGTCACATTTATCACATAACTGTCATATGGATGTAAATCCAGTAGGTTCCAACATAAATTTTACAGGACAGCATAATTTACCTGACCTGGAAGGATATTAAATGACACAGGATATAAAGAGCTGATGTGGGTCCCATGATCCGCTGGCAGACAACATCCAAATCTTTTCTCATTTCGCTGTCGCGCTCTATCTTGAAGTTTCGACGGGGGGGGGGGGTGAGTGCTGAGAGCTTGCCACAATCTTCTGCACCGGAGGTGGTGATAAAATATCGTCGCATGACATAGTTAGCATTGTGCTGAATCGAAAACACCCCAGACCTCGGGGCCCTTCTCTATGCCATGTTCACTGATATTGTTTCTTCTTATGTATTTCAGCAGCCAAATACACCAAATACCAAATACTGGTGTATCGCGAGAGTCATGAATTTGATGCGGCACTAGGAGCTGAATGAATACAGTATGAATTGCAAATATAAGCATAACTTGTGCCGGTGTGTTATGTCATGCCGGATCATTGAGGTTCCTCATCATACGAGGCAACCTGCCATGCCGAGTTTGCCAAAGTCGCGAATTATCGGAAGCTCATCTCTCCAAGTGCCGCCCAATGCCCAATCGGCATCACTCAGGGGTTGGTTTTAGTGCTAGGATTGAACGTTATGTCCATGCCAAGAAATTATTATTTTCGTGCACTAATTTTGAGGTTTCCAAATTAAAGTCAACATTTTGTATGCAACAAGAATAAAAAAATGTCAAGAAAATTCGGTCTCATGTAATCTACTGATTGCATGGGATACAATGAAATATATGGTTCGTCGTTAGTGTGCCAATATAATGAGAAATGGTACGTTGAATATCTCAGGCGCGAATCGTGTATTACCTTAAGGACTGTTCATGCCTAGCGTAATCTCGACGCAAAAAGAAAAACAGCGCAATGACGGACTAGGCGTAATCCAGAAGCACATGTTGAGACATGTTACAACTTACAAGCTGAAAAAACGCAGCCGATGTGGCCCAAATCCGCCGAAGATCACGAAATATGGCGACCGCAGTTTATCCCGAGCAGACTGTCGTCGACCTTGCGTCAAACCCGCTGGTGCGCCGAGCGGAAAAAGTTGAGAAAACCCGACTTTGTGCGCTTCGAAATCGCCAGCGTTTTGTAGGACTCGGCAGACAACTGTCGCAAAGCCGGCGCAATGCCAGAATCGGCAGTCATTGGGCCCCATGCTAACTGTCCGCTAGCTTTGCGTCGATTCCGACAGTTCGTCGAGATTACGCTAGATGTGAACAGTCCTTAATACAGAGAACGGTTAGAGGCCAAAATATTTCATTTCCATAAAATTTACTTTTAACCTGAACCGACAAATAAACCAGTAAAAACCCGTGGTATCAACATAAAGTAGCAGCAGCTAGATCTCGTCGCTTGCGACGTGCTGTCACGGTACTAGTTTGTACCATTATGTACTTTACCAATATGGGCATCAAAATGCGAATGGTAAATGACCGATTATCCACAGAAGCCGTCGGCCAAGTTTCCCTACAAGGCCGGTTATGAAGAAGACGGCTTTCTAAAATCACTGGACGTGACCAAAGCGAAGATGGAACCTCTTGCAAACAACTGCACTGAGGTATGTACGAAGTTAGCTACAGCAAGGTGGTAGGCTAATATATGAATATTAGCCCTGGGGGGGGGGCGAAATCCGCCCACCTCTCCGTTTTTTCGTGCATAACTCCAGACTTGGCCGGGCGATATCCGTCATTGTTTGCGTACTTGCTTAGAAATGACCGGCGCGTTGTTTCAAGTAAGATAAACGGAAATCGGCCAAACATTTTTAAAGTTAGGGGCGTTAAAGTAAAAACATTTCGCAGCGCCAGACCACAAACATCGGCGCTGATGGGCTTCCCGTATGTTGGCAAAAGGGTAGTGTTCTTGGCAACACTAGCGACGTGTTCAATGTATAGCAGGTCTGGCTGGTCCGGTTTGCACGCTTTTTCCCAGAATCGATAGCAGCTCCCCCTCGTGTTCTGCATTTTGGGCTGCTGAACACGATGAAAGCATCAGAAACGCAAATTTCTCACATCTTTTGATGGCCCCGGTCACTTGAAGATTTTGTCTGGGACCAAATTTTAGACATTTCTGCATCTCATAAGTGGACTAGTGGAAAAATGAGTCCGCTTGAGGGTTACATCGTTGAGGAAATTCATCTTCAATCATTTGGCACCGTATCCGAGATTCTAGCTGCCTTATTACCTCAGATTTCGTCTTCTGAAGTATGGAAGGTTCGAGCGGTTCCCTGGGCTGCCGAGAGATGGCAAGCCTAGCGAGCCCGGCTGCCTTTCAAATGCCTTATGACGGACGCGTTTATATTTTCCACCAAACGTGGTTTGACTCAGCCTGATGGAGCAGGCAGACCGCTCGGGTCAGCGGCCGGCCTGGCAGGTTTTTGAATTGGGCCATCCAGCCGCCTCGTTAATCTCATCCCCTCCCACCGCATAGATGGCAGGAGCTTGTATACCGCGCTCAACCAGATAGCGCAGCAGCTGCTGGGCGATAACCGCTCCGGTGTGCCGCGCTTCGCAGTTAAAGTGCCCGACAAGTACATCGCCCAGGTGGGCGTTCACGGATATGTTGTGAACCTTTCCGTGTCGGGTCCCTGCCACCCGGGCCGTATCGGGCCGAGCTGCCCTACAGAGCCCTCTTCAAGAGGCTCGATGGGCCGACCACTAGCCCCTCCAGCGTCTCCGGTCCCATTGGCAAGCTGCTGTCGGGCCCGGTGCACCAATTGCCTGTCGCTCAGTTCCAGCCCCCGACAACGACTGAGCGGCCGCCGCTGTCAGATGATAGCAGACTCAATCTGACGACAGATCTGCGCCTGCTCGTGCAGTGCGCCCAGTGTGTGTCTTCGGGCGATGGAAGCGAAGTAGCGCAGCGCGTTCACGGCCAGCTCAGTGTGGCGCGGTGGCGCACCTCACAGAGCAGATTGTTGCGTGTCAGAGCAGACATGGCGAAACAGAGCCCCAGTGCAGAGCTGCAGACGCTTGCATTGTACGCTGTGGGCGTTTACATCCTAACAGTGTTGGAAATCAGACACCGGCCGAACCTGGTGGAGGCGCCACGCCACCTGTACGACCAGCTCGAGCGGCAGAGCCGCCACGTGACCGGCGATGGTCTGTCCGAAGTGCATAGGAGACACTGCGGGAACGCCATGATGGCGCACCCTGAGGCCGTCGTTCTCGGCATGCTCGGGGACGAACGCCGAGAGATCAGGACCCGAACTATCCAGCTCATCGGTGAGGCCCGTAAGCGCCGACAGCCTGGGCAGCCAGTCCGGACTTACAAATGCCCGGAGCTCAATCTCCAGGCCAGAAATTGCATGGAGTTGGTGGATCTGCAGCACCACCAGGCAGATATCGAGCCACCCTTGGCCCTTCAACTTGGCGGCGATGAGCTGGCGCGTCTGCTGGACGAGCCTCTGCGAATTGGCATTTCCTGCCACACGCAGCCGACGGAGCGAAGTGTAAAGCTGACCATGGAGTCGGCGGCGGCCGTCACCGGCAGGGACCGCCAGGGCGGCTATAGTCTGAATAAGGCGGCCTTCCGTCGCCGGTTCCGGGCCAATGAGTGAGTGTGCGCCGCTGCGGCGAGTCTCAGCGCGGCGGGCTGTTGCGGCGTGCCCGGTGGCGGCAACGGGATGCTTATGACAGATGATCTGACGGAATACATAGAATACACCTTTGACAAAATACATACAGATATGAGGGGTGACACTGGTCTCATGTTGATTACCTTGTTGCGATTCACGTCTGGCTTCGCAGGGCATGTTCTGCGCAGTACCACCTCGTTTCAACCAATATATACAATTGTTTCCCTGTAAAATCCGTTGCCATTTTTGTGTATTTGCATCTTTAATTCACATAAAGCATAACCGATAAGTTAGTTTAGACGGTACCAGTGCACCAAGACGCCAAACCACGCTTGGGGGAAAGTACAAACGAGTCCGTCATAAGGCAGCCGGACTCGCCAGGCCAGCCATCTCTTGGCAGCTCAGGGAACCGCTCGAACCTTCCATACTTCAGAAGACGAAATCTGAGGAAATAAGATAGCTAGAATCTTGAAAATGGTACGAAGTGATCGAAAATGAATTACATCGACGATGTAATGCTGAAGCGAACTCATTTTTCAACCAGTCCGCTTATGACATTCAGAACTGTCCTAAATGTGGTCCGAACCAAAATCTTCATGTGGCCAAGGCCATCAAAAGATGTGAGCAATTAACATTTCTGATGCTTCCATGGTATTCAGTGGCCCAAAATGCATAACATGAGGGGAAGCCGCTGTCGATTTTGGCAAAAAGTGTGCAAACCAGACCAACTTAATGTATATTGTTATGCTATATAGTTTCGAAGCCATGTTAGGTCACCGAGGTCAAGTCAGGTCATGTTCATGACAGTTTAATGGAACCAAACTTGGTCAACTGAAATGTTGTCATACATGCAAATGGCTGTCACGCGATTAATGTCACTGCATCTTACTCCATACACCTGAAAACTACTATTTGTCATTGTGTACCTAGGCTTTTCCATACTTTATTCATGTACTTCACTCCTTTCTTTGCGAAGCCGATTGCGCCGAGCCGCCCAACGGAACAGTCGGGCGGGCGGCCCGGTTCCGGTAACTGGCAACTGGAGCAAGCAGTATCCTGATAAAGTGCTGCTATATAGGTGACCTGAGGTCAAATACCGGCTCTAACATCTGTATTGCATCATTAGTAATGCCCAAAAAATAATCGATGTCATTTTAGAGTGTTTAAACACAATTACAGCGATCCATAAGAATGACAAGCCAAGCCAGGCAAAGCCAGAGAATCGTGACATTTGGGACCTCCTATGACCTTGAAGTTATAGACATAAGGTCATAAAATTTGCGCACAATAGTGTAGACTACCGTATCCATCCACCCTGCCAATTTCGTTGCTCTAACTTTAATAAGAGCCGAAATCTTAGGGGAGTGGTATCCGCCCCCCTTAAGCACGCGTATTTTTTCAGAAGCCCTCCAAGACGCGTTTTGATGTGCCCCAAGTGACGAGCTGCGCCAGATTTGTCTCAAGATCACAATCTTTAGACTGAAAAGCCAATGTTTACCCCAAAATGTTTCTTCACAGCTTTTAACTGGGAATGGATAACATTAAATACCATCGTTGTTTGTTTCAGATTCTTGTTTGGCACACACAAACACAAAAGATTGCGCCGTTCGAGAGAACTGAACTTGGGGAGCTTGCTGACACCAACATCGCTTACCTCATCCATCATCTAGTGATGAAGCCAGCCTGATGCTGCCTGTCGTTAAAAAGTCACGATCGGTGGACTTAAAGCCAGTATGGTCCCACTCTCCGAGCAATGATGTAGAGTCAGTATGCAAGATCGCATTATTATTCACGTTCCGCTATCGAAGTGACTATGTTGCAAAAGTAGACAAGGGACTGAGCTAGATCATTAAGTATTGATGCAAATCAGATAGTACAGAAGGGGTACCGAGAAATAACACTAGCCAGCCTTCAATAATCATGTTTTATGCGTACACTCTATGTGACTTATGTGTCGTGTGCATTTATCACAAAGTGATTTCCTGCGACATACTGATACTTGACTCACGCATTCTGATATGTGATAGCTAATGATGGCTTTAACTTTTGTTTTGCCATTCAATTTTCCCATTCATTTGTGTATCTTGTGTGAAACGTGTCTCGATTGTATGGTTAACTGATGTCGCTTCGTTAGCTCAGTGTGTTCGCTGACCTGCAGAGTTTTCTCCGTCTTGGCACAACTGGCTGGAGTCGCTTCACCCACTCGGTACTAACACCTCCCGCTGGGATGTTCACTCGACAATGAGCCAGGCAATGCAAGGCGCAAATCTTGTGAGACACCTCGGACTGATATGTGCGAAATCTTAAAAACAGGACATGCTTCTCAATATTTCCCTTGTTTATGGTTCATGTGATTATAAGGTGTAATTCAACCGCTCATGATACCATGTTTACCTTCGGAAATGCCTGTTGTGTGTCTAATCATGTCAGAGTCAGAGCCAGGGGAAGGAAAATGGCAATAACTGATCGGCTTTCTCAAAGTTGTAACATTTAAGTTAGCATTGGAAGGTTTGGACGAGGACCAAGGCACACGATAATAATCAATCACAAGCAGAGGCGATGCAATAATGTTCACAATGGCGGATCCAGAGGATAGGTGAAGTGTTCATGGTAAAAAAAATACGTGAAGCGTGTATATGTATATATATACGTTCCACGTATTTTTTCATCCAAGGAAGGAAAGGGCGTTTCTTCGAGAGAAAAAAGGCAGCATTCGGTATGCTCGAGTGCCCTCTCCGGTCTGTACGTTATGTCACGTTATTATTTCAGTTCATGACAATTATTCAGATAATTCAAAGAATATACGTCATGTCGCAATTGTCGAGCTTAATTCCTTTGTCAATGCGCTACATAGATGTCCTTTTGCGAACACGATTGGATGTCCACATTACGTGCATAAGAACAATTGAAGCTAAACAACGGCATTGAAAGGTCTGCCGTGCGCTGCTCCAGGGTAGATCTGTTGAGTCGGCAAAGAAAGAGAATGGGATGGCCTCTTAAGTCGCCAGACTCAGCTTTGCATGGATAAATGCAGCATCGCAGGGGCACAATTCAACATTATAGGAGCACATATCGTTTCCGTTGTGTGGAAAGTGGCACAGGTGTGCAGTGTATACACATTTCCCTGACTATTATATTTTGTACAGTCTGATGCGGTATAGCTGCTCCAATATGGCGCAACGTGCATGCTGTTACCATCGGGTCAGTTGGTGTCTGGAATCTGGACGCTATGATGCATGATATTGTGGTACGTGACGGTAGGTGCTACACCTTACACTGTGTCCTCGTGGTTCTTTGTGATATGGTACGTGCTGTACTGCTGGAGTAGGAAACAATACACGCCTGCGTCCGATTCCGAAGTGTGCATCTGAAATGAATTTTCTTCTGTACCAATTTATCCATCGGTGGAGACCCAGATGGTTTCGGGACGGGTGACTGGATCACGTTCGAAAGCGCAAAGATGTCCCTGCTTGCCGCACTTTTTCCTCTGGGACCGCCCGACACTCATATCCTGGTGGACTACGGCACTGCCGTAGCACGGCAGTGTTTACGGCAGTGTTCGTCCAGCATCAGCACGGACTGGTACGGTGGTTGCCGTTCCAACCTTTAGTTCGATAAACATTTCATAGGTAGCGCTGTCTATCACGCGAGCGATCCACCAGTGACACTGTTGCAGGCGCGATGTTGGTGTTGGGCAGATTCCCTGTTTGTGGGCGAAGTGGAACATTCGCCAGACTAGGCGACGTGGAAGTGGAACCTCCAAGCAGCAAGCATTGAAAACCACCTTTTCAGTATATGATGATCATATGCATTGAATTCCACACCAACCCGGGAGGAACCGAGGTTGCTTGTCAACAGAGTGGAAGGTCCACGCGTACCCTCAAATTCTGTTTGCATATCAATAATTGTTGTATATATTAGGATATGTATATATATATGTATATACATGCATATATTCACATATATATGTGCATATATACACATATATATATATATATGTATATATATACTTATATGTATATATATGCATATATAAATATATACATATATGTATATATATATATATATATATATATATATATATATATATATATATATATATGTGTGCGTATACAAATATGTATATATGTATATATGCGACTATTTTTGGAACTGTTCACCTAGCCGGTCAGGACAAGTATTTTTCCCCCCCGCGGCCGAAAAGAAGCGACGCTATGCAAGGACACTTCTGACATGAGAGCCGAGACCACAAATCACAGGAAAGCCTGCAGTCGTCAAGTACCACGAAGCGAAGGCAAATCGAACGGCACAAGCTGAACTGGCATGTCCCTATCCATGGGCGTCACCGTGGCCTGAGACGACGGACACGCTCCCCAAACTTCGTGATCCTTAGCATTACGATTATGCTGGTGCATAGAAAAGGTTCACCTAAAAACGTCACCATTCATCCTATGGAAAATCCGTGACGACGTGTGTGGCTTAATTCAGCCCATCGTGTCGTGACATAAAGAAACCGGTCTTAATCGAACTGAAAACCTGGCCTTACGTAGCCCACCTCGCCAAGACCTGATCAGACCAGTTTTAGCTTAGCCTCTTGTAGTGAGCTGATTAGTCCTCATCCTGCCCAATGGCAAACTCAACCTAGAGTCGTAACCCAACGTGAGTCAGATTAATCGAACTTAGCTTGATCTGATCTAACATAAGCTAACGCAAAATGTCCCAACCCGGCCTGAACAGCTACACGTATTATCCTGAATTGTGGGTAGACAACACCATCGTGCATGCAAATGGCTGGTAAGAGTTCATGCAGAATGGAGGAGCGGTAGCAAAACAATAAACGGGTGTGTAGAAGCAAACGAACAGCTTCTAGGACTGCGTTGGAGACTGCAACAACTTCGTGAAAAATGCCAAGATCTCCGGAGACCAATGGACTCAAATTTCCCATCTGCGCTCAGAACTATGAAATGCGTATCATTGTACACACTGACCTTTGACATTGGCTTTACTGTCGGCTCAATTTATAGTCATATTTGTAAAATATTGGACCTCTACGACGTCGCTGATTGTGACAAAGGCGTTGTATTAGCATAAGTCCCGCATACACAGGGTGGCTATCCCTCATCACACAGGGTGACTATCACGGTAACTGGGGAGGATGATCATGACGTAGGTACGGTATGTGCACAACTCCCACATATCGCAGAGTGGCTATCGAGCATCACACATGGTGACTATCACCATCGTCGGAACTGTTGATTGTGACGTAAGTATTTTATCGACACAACTCCCACATACACAGGGTGGCTGTCCCAAATGCGCACAACACAGGACGGCTATCTCGTTGGCCTTGACTTCGATGCGACCACTTTGACCATTGCCATATGTATATATATATATATATATATATATATATATATATATATATATATATATATATATATATATATATATATTTGTGTGTGTGTGTGTGTGTGTGTGTGTGTGTGTGTGTGTGTGTGTGTGTGTGTGTGTGTGTGTGTGTGTGTGTGTGTGTGTGTGTGTGTGTGTGTGTGTGTGTGTGTGTGTGTGTGTGTGTGTGTGTGTGTGTGTGTGTGTGTGTGTGTGTGTGTGTGTGTGTGTGTGTGTGTGTGTGTGTGTGTGTGTGTGTGTGTGTGTGTGTGTGTGTGTGTGTGTGTGTGTGTGTGTGTGTGTGTGTGTGTGTGTGTGTGTGTGTGTTAGATCCGATATATTTGCAGCCGACTGTGACGGACATGACGGTCGTTCCCCGCACCGTGAGCGGTTGGTCAACTCCATCGTGTGGCAGCATTGCCCTCATGATCTCTGACTGCCCAGACTTAGCAGTCTGTCATTATGCAGCCTTGCATGGGAGGTTGTGACAAATTCGTGGCAGGTTCCTGGCAATCGGTGCACCAAACCATCCTGCAGCCCTATATGAGACTGTAACAGGCTTGTAGCAGGCTGCTGACAACCGTGACACGCAACCCTTCTGGAGCCTTAGTCATCTTGTGACAGGTCACCTGCAATGGCTGCATTGAGCCCTCCTTGAGATTGTGAGGAAGCTGTGATGGAGTTGTGACAAACCCATAGCAGGCTAAAGAAGGAAAATCTTGAGTCTCGGAGGAGAACACGGCTGATACTCGACGTTCCTGTTAATAATAACGCCAATAAAACCTCGAGGAAGCCCAAATAGGACCGCACATTGTTATGAAAGACACATGGGTGTTGAATACTGTTTTTGGGGAGGAGGAAGAGCAAAATGCATGAAGTCAATGGGCAGGCCCAAATGGATTGGGGGCACAATCCAGAAGGTCTCATAGTACAAGTTGGAGTGATTAGGAGGTGGGGTGGGAGACAAAGGCAACATTGAGGAGGCACTTGGCCCTTCAAAAGAATATAAAACAAACCTCTGGAATGACTCATTACAGGCTGCGACAATGAATAATCTAGAGACTCACAGGTAGCCATTAAGGGCGCAGCCAGGATTTTCTGAAAGGGTGACCAAAAATTGTAATGAAACAGAGAGGGAATGAGGCGCGCGGAACATTTCACCTTTTGCGCCATGCAAATGCAAAATGTCTTGTTTAATATAGTGCATCTTCGACTGTTAAGAGGGTGGGTTAGGGGTCGGGCCAATCCCCCGCTTGGCTACGCTTGTGGTGATCATGGCATAGTCGTAGGAGTATCTTTTGTATTTAGTTATGGGACACGGCTAAGCTCGAGCTAATCTACTCCGGCGTATATTTGTGGAAACATTCCACGGAGATGGCCGGACTAGCTAGGACCGGACCCACCGCCACGCTTAGTTGAACTGTTTAGCGTTTTTATTTCCATATTTCGCGTGTTAATTTCTCCACTCACAGTCAGATGTGCTCCTTTCATTCTGAGTTCCCCAATTTGAACCTATCAATGCTCGTGAAGTACTTTTAACAATTATTCATCGAAATGTCTTCAGTACATGAATGCCCACTACCGTCGTTCAACAACGTTTCACGTTGAAATAGAGCACGTCAAGATCTAGTTTGCCTACCCAGGGTCAGGGTCGTTCTTCATCAGTTTGATATTTACTGATGTCCATGAGCATGCTGTTCCCGAAGGCATGCTGCAGGGCCCTCCGAAGGAACATGAAAGGTAAGTTGCCCGAGCGAACTTCGCTCGGGCAGTTCACCCTGCACTCCCACTGCAGTCGGTACTTGCCATTCGTCACGGTAGCCAGCGTGTGACGTGTTTGTTTTGCGTTCTGTGGTTTCGAGTTCTGCCTCAAGGAATGATAGCGCATTTTATTTGGAGCTTTTGCAATGTAATTTGGTGAATGTATCGAATCAGAAATCACGTCAGTTCTGCATGCGAAATCATGACTGCTTGGCGGCGCATGCCTGTCTAAACGCTCAAGGCATTACGCATAGGCACATAAGGTGATTTTATTGCACTGCATTTAAATCACTCGCCCTTGATCGTCTGGCGCCCCATAGGCACCATACGCCGATGCTAATAGCCGTTCACTCTGAGTAGACTGTCAACTATTTTTTATCAGAGCATACAATTTAACGAACCTAGAAACACAGAAGAGTCATCGAATATTAGTGGCACATCGTTAGGTCTTCACCGTCAACCTTGCTGAGAATAAGATGAGACCGTGCCAAATTATGATTATGATTATATTCAGAAATCCATGGAATTTTGCTCACGTTCGCCCGCTAGGTGGTCCGAGGAAAGCGCGGCATATCCTGAGCAAACTATTGATGGATCACGACGTGAGGACAGCAGACGTTGGCGGTAGCAGCTCCGTGGCAGGCGCCATTACCCACATCGTGTCACGTCGCCTCATGCTCTCATGCGACAGACCGCCCCAGTAAGATGGCGCAAATTGGAGCTCAAGAGAAGCCATGTTGTCATTAATGATTGACAACAATCTAATGGAACACTTATCTCCGGGTCAAGGTCGAGTCAGGTCAGACTTCAGGTTTTTACGAGCTAACAATCGGTTTGGTGAGTGAAAGCACGAACCAAGTTCGACGTCAACAATACTAATTCGAATGGTGATAAGGGAATAAATATCTCCCCTTCTCTCTCTCTTTCTTTCCTTCTCTCTCTCTCTCCCTCTCTCTCTCTCTCTCTCCTCTCTCTCTCTCTCCCTGGTGTCTTATCACATGTTCGTCGGCATGTTTCTCATACACGCTGATCGGCCATCAATGCCACACCCAACGGACTATGCATTCAACACATTGTACGCTGCAACATTGATTCGCGGCGGCGAAGCTCGGCTCCCTCCTGCCGCCTATGAACCTGTCGCCATGACGACCGATGGACGCGACGGACCGGGCCCGTTCCTTAGGCAGTAATCCGTGACTGGTCGGGGAACAAGGAGCACTCCTGGAACTGTAAGTATTGTACAACGGTTCAATACTGCAGAAATATTGACAAATAGATGCGTTTCGTTTACCTCAATGGTAGTTTAAGCATCGCAATGAAAATGTGGCGGCCACTGTGGCGTGGCAACGTCACCATTCAAGGTATATTTGAGCAGTGTGATGCACTACGCTGGAGCAACATTTCAACGTGGGCAACAAGCATACCAAATGGTGGCTCTCGACTATCGCTGACCACACCTGTCCACCCTGTTCGGAGGATGTGGCTAGAGGTATCGCTTGGCATGACCGGCTTTGTCTTCACCTTCTAGTTCATCCTGGCATTTTGAACCATGAAGTCGCACCACCGCCATCACTGCATTGGTGTTCCTCAGTTCTTTACACCAGCATATCGTATCCGCGCTCCCTATGGAATCTTCCCTCATGTGCTCTAGCTGCCGCCTTACAGAAGCGGAAGAACCGGACGCGGAGTGGGGACAGAGCAGCTACGAGAGCTTCGGATAAACTTTGGCATTAACTGCGCGTTTAACGCTAACATTTACAAGGCTCTACGTGGTGGAAGCCCCAGTGTGCGTAGTAGTGGGCGCTGTGTGCTTGAATGGAAATGAGAGCCGTCGAAATAGTTTTTACCTCTCATCCCCCAACCATTAGATAGTTCATACGTCCTTGCTACGTTTTAGAGGTGCAACGTGGATCCAAAAGTACAACGCCTGATACAAGTGTTCAGTAATCCAGGAATTTCGGTGGTACCGTGCTTTCAAGCTTAACGCAACTGTCCCTCCTGTCCTTGTTACCTCTGTCCTTACGTGTTGTTCAGGGCTAGAACTTTGCGAGATGCATTGGCGAAAGTTAAAACAGTTTTAATGGTATTTGATTTCGTGTATGCTCCTGTGCGTTTAATAGTGAAAGTCTCGAGGATCTTGAACCACGCAATGACATGGCGAGTTTTATTCCTGGTGCATCTTGTGTCAAATTTCCCAGGCATCCACGACTGCGCATGGCCGAGGACATAATATCGGCTTGCTTTAGCGAAATTCCCGAAAATGTTATCCTCGTGTAGACGAGATAAAAGACACAGAATAATTATCACCGCCTCCTACCGACTGAGCTGAGCGAACCCATCGGCAGCTGCCATTGCAGGGGGCGGGCTTTGTAGCGAGACACGCCGCCTCAAGGGCGCGAGTAGTTTCTAGATTGTGAAATAATTGATATAAAATTGCGTAATGAATCGGCGAAGGCAAAAATTGCAAAAATACGTTCTATAACTCGGAAGGATGAACATAGAACTTGAAACGGTGCACCACAATGCTTTTTTATCGAAGTGTTAGAAGCGTGACGGCCGTTCCGGTGTGTGCGTGCATGCACGGCTGTAAGATCGCTCCTTCACCTCGTCTCGTAATAGCAGTTATCCCGTGACGAAATGTTTCATCACCCCCACCATCTTTGATAACGCATTTATTACCTGCGAGACAAGGCCACCCATCCTTTCCCATGCAGTTGCAGGAGGCCATCCCACATGGGGGATATTTCATTAAGGACAGTTTCTCCGTGGGTTTACAGCGCAATACATTCCCTCATCCAGAATGCACACCTGAATACAATGATGTTTCTTAAACCGACCTATCGCAATTTTTATATGCCACTTTGGCTCCTCAAGTCACGAACCGGCCAATGTCAGCATGAGATAATGGTTGACTCTACTTGTCAGATGTTATTGCTTTCATCATACATTTGATCACGCTTGTTGACTGACCATAGCATTGTAGTTTGTTCTTGAAATGATTGCAGCCTAGGCTCATGGCTGATTTAACTCAACACCGGCCGTATCTTGATTTGTGCCATTTAACAATTCATTCTCGCGTTCCTCTCAGCTGCACTACAACGTTGTGACTGTTTTTTTTTGTCTTGGCTCTTCGTCTTTGTCTAAGCTCAACCTTGATTATCCGCGTAATATACACGGATGTCCTCGAAAAACAGCATGTCCATGCATCATAACGCACCTGCCATGCGTCGTCCTCCCGCGCGACCATTGGTCCTTGCGCTCGCCTCCCTTTTGACTCCGTGGCGCCGTTTCTGCCTGACGGGGCTCGGACTCCATGGCGCCGTTTCTGCCTGATGGGGGTTCGGACTCCGTGGCGCCGTTTCTGCCTGATGGGGGCTCGGACTCCGCGGAGCCGTTTCTGCCTGATGGGGGCTCGGACTCCGCGGAGCCGTTTCTGCCTGATGGGGGCTCGGACTCCGCGGAGCCGTTTCTGCCTGATGGGGGCTCGGACTCCGCGGAACCGTTTCTGCCTGATGGGGGCTCGGACTCCGCGGAGCCGTTTCTGCCTGGTGGGGGCTCGGACTCCGCAGAGCCGTTTCTGCCTGATGGGGGCTCGGACTCCATGGCGCCGTTTCTGCCTGGTGGGGGCTCGGACTCCGTGGCGCCATTTCTGGCTGACGGCGGCGTTATGTAGCCACGACGTGATGTCATGCATTCTGCAGTGCTATCTCCACGGTCAAGCTCTGCTCCAGTGGCTCCTGCTCGCACCGATGATGTCAGCTTTGTTCTCTAATCTCGGGAGACCGTACGGCCCATGACAGGTATGAGCGCTCTGTTGCGATATGATCCGCACGCGCGGTTGTGGCGAGGCTGACTGGGCACCAGAGCACGATATACACTCTGAAGCGTGCTCACTCGTATACACCCGTAGGTAGACATCGCATAGGACTGCAGTGGTACGTTAACTGGGTGCGTCTTCTGCTTATCCCTAGGTGGTTATCGGAGATGAAATCCACGAGTATTTCGCAAATTGCTGGAGATCCATATGGCAAAGGAAGACGATGGGGCATCTCACAAATCACAGAACGAAACAAAATACACAAAATGACCACAGCATCATTTTTGAGGAGTAACAAATTAACTCCATCATACATCAGGAGCAATACTACCCCCTACACCGTCGTGTTTTTTATATATACATATATGTTTATACATATAACATGTATATATGTATATATATATTCATATATATAATATGCATATATGTCACATATCTTTTGGTGTGAAAGTCCAACTATGATATGAAGCTTCTGCATATCTTTTATGGTCGTATATGTCCTCCCTTGGCCGATCAGTATACTAATTAAACGGGGATTTGTGCAAGGCTGAAATTCGCATAAAAATATACCTCGAGCATTCACATCAGCATGCTTGAAGTAATACCTCCTTGCCAGATAGCCTGCTAATTTGTTCTCAAGCTTTGTCCCCTACTCGATGGAGAGCTTACGGAGGTTGGTTATCAGGCATATATACCACCAAAAGTTGAAGTCCTCCCGATGGTATGCACCTACCAAGAATGGCTTCAGAGACGTGTAGATCCACGCTCGCGAATGCGAAATCGCTCCCGTCCCATGGCGGGTCAGGTCATTTAGCCACTCGGCCACATACAGGACGCCCAACATCACACAACTGCCAAAATCTACAGATATGCGGCGAGAGTTGTACTTGCTTCACCTTGTTCTCCACGGTTCCTTGGAACATTTTTAGTCGCTTAAAGTCTTGCTTTAAAGCACCTTTGGTGCTTTTAAACAATGTCTTGTCAGCTAAAATGTATTGGAGTCAGCTCAATTCATTTACGTGCCGGACGAAAGCAATACTACACGGCATTTTCACATGACTTAGCACGTCATTTTCGAGGAACAAAGAGGACTTCTCTTTTGCAGCAGGGTATGTTCCGAAAACTTATGTTTGTTGGTACACTGACCCTGGTAGGACGTTCTGCAGGTCATCTCCGAAATCATTGCTACTGCTTCGCGGGACCTTACACGACAGACCACGCATATGTGAGCCCTATCATGACCCCAGCAACTCCCTCAAACACAATTTGGTGTTAAAGGCCTGGTAGCGTGACACAGGCGAATTGCTTTAGCACCTGAAGAAGACATCGCGGAGGCCGTCGGCCGGCCGAAGTCTGGAAGGCCGTGCATAAATTATCCACAGCACGCGGTCGATAGGCGACGATGACCGCCGCGCCCTCCCCTACTCCACACCGCCGATCGGAGCCGTGTTCGGTGTCCGAGCCTGCGTGCCATGACCGTCGGCGGCTACGTGCACTCACCGTCCGGCGCCTGGGCGTGCCGGGCGCCAGCGGTCGCCGCCGCTGTCCGACCGCAGCGGTGGGCAGGGGCGCGCTCAGTTGAGAGAAAAGCGTCGGCGGCACATGCATTCACCACTGGGGCGTTCCGGACGCTGGTGCGAGCGGTCACGGGCGTCACTTCCGCTGTAGGACCGCAGCGATGGGCGGGGACGCGCCCAGTACGGCGAAGTGCGGCATGCGGCCTTGTTCTGCTGCCTGGCTGCTGAGGCTTCCTGCGATCTGAAGTCATGTTGCGCCCGCCTGAAGTCGTTGCTAATCAGATGCGGCGGTAGTTGGAGAAAAACGAATGCAGCGTTCACCAAGGACTGCGCTATTGCCGCGGGGCTGGACTAAGTCCGGCAAGGACTACCGGTATTTGAGCACGTGACCTCTCCGTCGTCTCTGTGCCACCGTCGGCGCCGACGGAGGGCCGTGCGGCAGTGGTCGGGCGGGGAAATCGAGTGGTGCCGCCACCTGGACTGTTGCAGCCGACGACGGCATTTGCGACCATGAGTCATAGGCGTCAGCTATCGACAGCACCTGCCACGACGAAGAAGGGCGGCTATGAAGGCAATGCTCCATTCAGTCGCGTGCAGTATATCGGCCTAGGTGGATGCAGAAGGTGGACGACATTTTGGTATTACAAACAGCTTGCATGTGTTTAACAAAAGTGCGAGATAATGCAATGTCCTCCATCTAGATATACGGCTGGCTTAACTTCGTCAGTCACCAAGTGTCCGAGAAGAGATATTGCCTTTGGGTGTTTCCGTAGGCAAGCGCCCCCTTTCATCGACAGATTATTTCGTGCATTTTGCAGTCATGGAGAGAACCTCGATCGTGGTCACGGTTTCTGACATCTTGAAAAAGCTCATTTGATCCTCCGATTCCATAGCTTTGGTTCAAGGCTGTCAGTTACGATCTTTGTGATGGAAGATAGCACAACAAAATGAAAATAAAATTTTGGTATTCACGACGGATAAATGCCAGGTGAATGAATCACCCGAACATCAACTGTCTTTATGATTCTTGTCATGTGCATGCATGCGTCACCTCGTTAAGTTTTGATGGAGCGGTCCTGCGGTACCTGAATATCAGGTGGCAAGACCTGAGCGATATTCTTCTACCTAAGCATTTCACTGGCTATCCATATTCATTATCGAAAAACGATTACTGGGCATTATCGAAACGCGACTACTGGGCTACATCAATTTTGAACACTCGTCGAGCTCCACTGTGAATCATTTGTGACTGCTAAGTTGGACGTAATTCTGGAAATGCAGCCGGGTGGTGTGGCAATCCGACTGATCATATCCATAGGCGAAAAATGACTATTGAAATGTGTGGCTGACATGTGTGAGGATTTCGTGAACGACGGTGACTATGGTTACATTTCTCATCACGCCCATGCCTCATGCACCACTTGGCAGCAAATTGGCAGGGAAAGTGCTGTCCTGGTCGGACACAAAGATCAGGGCCAAATTTATGGAGTGGCATTTTGTCCACCTGATCACTCCATCGCCTTTCAGGCGCATAATTTTATGATATAAAGGGTCAGTAAAAGCATGTTGCTCCTTTCCGTTTTGCATTTGGCGGGCAATTATCACAGATGCTTCATTTTCACTTTTGCATAAGCATTATACTTGTGAGTAAGTGTATTTTGTTGTCAAATTGCAGGGAAAGTTGGGAATCAATTGTTGAATTGTGCCAAAAATATACATGTAACCAAGTAGGGACATCGGGGAAGCAGCCTCAAAAATGTCATCTGTTCACGAAGTACTGTAGGCAGGAGAACTGCACATTAAACAAACAAACAAAAATTGTGGTTGTATTGGTTCCCAGATCCCTCTTAAGGCACTTTTCTGCACCAGCACAACTTCGTTCGGTGGGTCATCCATCATCATCGTTCGGTGGGTCATCTCTGCCTGTGCCCGGGCATATCCGGAGGACGGGATTGCCGACTTAAGAAGCCATCATCGAGTGCTTGAGATCCGCATCAATGGGGGCCATCTTACACATCATCTAGTGGCAAAATTACAGCGTCAGAACTCTGAACAAAAAGATAACCACCAGACCAAGCTGGTATGTCTGGTGGAAAGCAGCCCATGGAAAGACATACCTATCGATGCCAATAGGAAGTGCTAAGAAAGAGTGTCCAGTTTAAGAAGAAAGCTCGCTCCATCCTGAGAAAATCCTTGAAAGAAAAAGGACTTCTACATCTAATAGAATTATCCAAGGACGCCTTTCATGAAAAGACTGCCCAAAGCTCACAAATCCGGTATACCCATGCGTCCAATTGTTTCGGGTATAGAAAGTGCTCCACACAAGCTGGCGAGAAAAACAAACTGCAAAACCTCTGTCGGAAATGTTGGGGCAGATAAGTGGAATTCAGGCGACATGAGGAATTCAGGCGACATGAGGAATTCAGGCGACATGAGAAAGTCAGGCGACATCAGGAATTCAGGTGACTTACTAGGTAGAATATAAGAGATAGACTTCACCAACAAAAAGGTGGCAAGCTTTGACATGAAATCCTTGTTGACAAATGTTCCTATCGGGGAGCCATGGAAGCGTTTTCTAGGGCCCTAGACAAGTCAAATGGTTTGGAGCTTTCAGTTCCCAATAATCGTTTCATACAGTTCGT
This sequence comes from Imbricaverruca yamaguchii, assembly GCA_034440575.1. Taxonomy (NCBI): domain Eukaryota; kingdom Metazoa; phylum Arthropoda; class Thecostraca; family Neoverrucidae; genus Imbricaverruca; species Imbricaverruca yamaguchii. The sequence continues at coordinate 234,659 of JAOTOL010001564.1, forward strand.
GCGTATATGTATGGAATTTGGAGGACTACAGTTTCAGGGAGAAGAATATCGTCAAATCAGCGGCCTCACCATGGGCTCACCATTGAGTCCTGTTCTGGCATGCTTGTTTATGGACACTCTCGATGCGGACAATTACAAATATATGATTGACTCCAATTCCCTTTGGCTGAGATACGTAGATGACGTACCGGTGATTGTTGATCAAAATACCGATCTCGATGCTGTCAACACAAATATTAACGCTGTGCACCTATCGATTCAATTCACGCTAGAACAGGAAAAAGGAAATAATGTAGCCGATATTCCTTTCTTGGACACACTAATCAAGTGCTGTGACAGAAGATGCACATTTTCAGTGTACAGAATCCCACTAACTAAAACGATATTTTACACTACTTCTCGGATCACAGCGATGAAACAAAAAGCAAATTCCTAATGGGCTTTATCTTAAGAGCTTCTAGAATCTGCAGTACTGAGTGCCTCGCAGAAATATTCGCATGGCTGTAAATTACCAGTAGCTTGAGAAAGACGTGAGCCGAAATGATGCTAATAAAATTATGCTTCCATTGCTCTGTGTTTTCACAATTTGTCATTCCATCCTGCCTAGTACACACATACACACACACACACACATACACACACACACACACACACACACACACATATATATATATATATATATATATATATATATATATATATATATGTATATATATATATATATATATATATATATATATTTATTTATATTTATATGTATGTATATATATATATGTATATACATATTTATATGTATATATATATACACATATATAATAAGACCTTTGTGCCTGGGAACGCAAGTGCTGGGTGTCGTTCACATACGCAGCTGTATGGGAGTTATGTTGACAGCCCGCATGACTTTGTCGTGTGCAGAACACCAGCTGACCCGAGCCGTCTCGGCCGGTTGCCAGGTGACCTGCAGTGAGACCCCGGTCCGTCTGTCCGCTGTTGCTCGACAGCAGTGGACGTGACGGACGCAGGCCGAGACGCCACCCCTCGCAGGGCTCCGCACGCGGTCAGGGGCCGCCAAGGTGAGCGCGCCCTCCCTGCCGATGGAGGTCACTGTCGAGGTTCTCCCGCGCGCAGCCGGTCCGCATGGTAAGCAGCGGTCAGAACCCGCCCAAGGTCGAGCCGGCTGGTGTCTGTCCAGGGAGTCGGCCGCTGGCGACACCTGTGCAGGGAGACGATCACGCGCTACAGTACTCTGTGCTGTACTGCAGACGGTTGACGGGAACGACTGGCACCTTTTCCCAATAGAGATTCTGAACTCCGGCGGTGGAAGAGGGGAGGGGGCGTGTGGAGGTGATGGGGATTCGTGTGGAGGATGGTGGAGAAACCATGAACACATGGCGTGCATGATGAACATGATGGGAAAACGAAGAACGATGTGAACGGAGTGTAGATGAACTTGTATTTCTTGAATGGATGAGGACGCCGTTGCCATCGAGATCAGCTTTGACATGAAGGCCTTAGTCGTTTATGCTATTTTTGCAGCGAATGATAAACATACAGTTGCATGTAGGCAAAATGTTGTCTTCCCTTCCATGTTTCCTCACTTTCTTTTGCGCTCACGATCACGGACGAGTCAACACGAATTCACACGGCAGGTCATCGCCTCAGTCGTCATCACCCCTTGTCTATCTGACGCCAGCCAGCATATGCTCAGCCCATGGTGATTACAAAGCAGCATCCAAATGGACACACGTGGTATCCGTACCAGTCATAGCGGCCAATGATCAACCACATCAACCTATGCAATGGCACTAGCCGCAGCGTCCGCATCAACTATCGCCATCCATATCTGCACTTGGTCGATATTCCGATTTACTTCACGGGGGTAAACCAGAAGTGGTGACATCAATTGCATTACGATAATTGCCATTGCAACGAAGAACGCAGTTCGAGAAATCATTATCACTGCTGCAACGTAGCACCACACTATTTGATATAGCACCACAGATTACCTGTCATCTTCAAAGGATGAAAACGCCGGGCTCGTTCTTAATCTACCCAGGAGGACCACACCAACCAGCAGCTGACATGTGCCCTGAACGAAGCCGACGATATTGAAAACAACGCAGTTCCGTTGGTTTTGCCAGTGTAGGATTCAAATAAGGCTCCTTTCTTTTTCGATACATGCCAGTAGAGGTACAGTTGCTTCTCCCGGGAAATGCAAATTCCCCCTCTATCCGCCCCTGCACAGCCATGGCAATTTCTCGTGTTTCCGGCTTTTGACGATCGTGCGTGACTGACTCGTACTTCCGATATCAGAAATGCATCGCATTGGTGCCCCTGCCCCAGTGATACCGAACGGCATGGATACCGCTGGCGGGTACATGGAGTGACTCAACTCTAACTACCATGTCTGCGAAAGAGGAGTCACTCCGGAGTCGCCCAACTCCAGCAATCTCAACTCCAATGCGCTGGGCTCGGCAGTGGCGTCCTCCAGCGGACAGGAATGCGGCTGGTCACAGTCTGCTGCGCTTCCCCGCCGCTCGCCCAGCCATAATTGTGCATGAGCCCAACTAACTGCCGTACACCGCTCGCCGTTTCGGTCTGGCGTCCAGTGGTGTTCTGGACGTCCTTCGCGCGAGCGCTCATGCACCGCTCCAAAACACTGTCATTTGCAGCGGCCCGTTCATCGAAAGGTGCCAGGTGGAACATCCGGTGAGTATAGCGACAGTCATTCCACAGTACAATGTTAGCGAAGCTAAGTGACTGCTGTGTGAATCATTGGTGTAGCCACGGTTTTGAAATTGTGGTGGTGGTAGTGGTGGTGGTGGGGGGGGGGGGATAAACCGGTGACGCGGTATGTTTGGACAAGATAGAGGATAAGACCCCCGAAACAAAAACAGAACAAAACAAAATATTGGAATTCGGATACTTCATTTTCAAGGCCTGATTTTCAGATTTGACATTGTTAAAAATTATATTTTTGGGGGACAAAAAGTTTCCCGGGAATTAGCAAGGTTCACTCCTTATTACTGTCTATGAATACCTAGCCATATGTTGTATGTGTTAGCCCCGATTTCGCAATCATCATAGAGCAAAGCTGGAATCACGTTAAACGTTGCTCTTTTGTAGCAGGAGAAGAGGAAATATTACACGATGGTTTTGTTGTAATAAATATTGACATACACCAGTGGTGTATCGAAGGTGGGGGCATAAGGAACAGTTGCATCCCCTTGAGAGGTGGGGCCACAAGAACCGCACTGTGGTTCAGAAATTTGTGCCAAACACCCTAAAAATCCCGCTGTGCGCCTGAAATCGTACCGTAGCCCCAACAAATCACTGGGGACATAAATGTCGGGCAGGGTCCATACAACGACGCCGAGAGCCCCAAACATTCCACTGGTGCTCATAAAATTGCATTGGGGACGACAAAAAGGCATTCAGGGGCACCTGGCAATGACGCTGGGACCGCGAAAATCTCACCAAATACACGAAAAATCACATAGTAGGCCCCCAAAAAAGTGACAACGGGCCGTGAAAATACGGCTTGAACCCCCAAGAATCGCGACGGGACTCAGAAAAGTCGCGCTAGAGCAACCAAAAATCTGGCTGTGGCTTCAGAAGGTCGGGACGTGGCCACCGGAAATCACGGTCTGGCCAAAGAAGTCTTGCCAGCATTCCTGATAATAATTCTGGGGCCCAAAAGACGGGCAAGTTCCCTGACAATCTCGCACGTCCCACCAAAAACATATCAGAGCTTGATACATCGGGGCGGGACACAAAAATATGGCGCTGAGGACCACAAAAATCAGGCAGGGACTCAGGCTTTAAGTCACAAAAAACGTGTCTACACCCCCCCAAAAAAAAAACTGGCGTCGGATACACCCGGAAATACTCACCTGAACCCGAAAAGACCCACAAGGACCTCGAATAATTATAATGGATACTCAAAATCGTGTTTGGGTCCCATAATACGTGCGCTATACTGTGTTTTGGTCCCATATGCCCTAGATAAGTACAGAAAGACCCTAAGAGCATAACGGTAGGCCGAAAATGCATGGGCCATACAAAGCGCACCCAGTCTCGCAAAAAGTGGCAGAGCCTTAAAACAAGCGTGCAGCTCTAGATATACACACCAGAAGCTCTAAGAAAACATAACATGGGCCCTCAAAGTACTCCTGTGCCATGAAGCCGAATGGAGACCTAAAGAACCGGCTGGGTCCCTCAGAAAACGATATGGTCCTGCAAAAAAAGGAAGAAGAAGGCCGGACACCAGATAAACACATCGGGGTCTTCGAAAACGCGACGATTCCTACAAAATACAGTCGGTGCACAACAAAAAGGGCAGCAAAGCTGCAAAACGTCGGGTTTCAAAAATGCTCTTCGGGCAAATGGAACAAATGGTGAAGGGTGTGGCACAGCGGCATGTCCCCCCTCTCCCGCCCACATGGAAGGTGTTGTCCCTCCGGCCGGGAAAAGACGCCTCTCTGAGAAGGTTAGAGTGTACGCACTGGAATTTTTCAGCCAGAGGCGCCACTTTGGATCCTTTCGTGATGGCGCTTCCCAAAGGAATGGCGTACCTTCAAACAAGTGCCCCTATGACAATTCCTGGATCCACCAATCATTACAACAAAATTTAAGCGATAGCAATCTAACCTTGCGTTCGGTCAATTTCGTTTCAATATCGCCATCTAATAAATGAAGCTAACAATTTGCCTTGAAGTTTGACCTTGACATGATTTGAAATGTTAAACGATGGTTCATCACGGGCTATCGCTTGATGCCAGATTTTGGGAAGTTCGGGCGAAAAAGAAAAGAAAAATTGGAGGCAACCGAAGAAACCGGTTTGTGTTGGACTTTGACCGTTAAACTGGTCATGTGAGACCTATGCAGTTGTTTCCAGCATGTTCAGTACAAACAGTAGCATTTGTGGTGATTGATTCGAACAATCACTGAATGCCAATGTCAATAGAAATACGCCTCCGGTGAAATGGTCGCTGGATGCGAATACAAATACGACGTTAACTTGACGTACGTACTTAAGGCTAACCTTGACTTACTTGACGTTTGTGCATTACTCCCCTCCGTGGTCTTGAAGGTACCCATGTACACACAAAGTCACTTTTGTTCCAGATATTTGGATATATTGATAGGGGAATGCAACCTAAAAGGTATAAAACTTTGCGATAATGCAAATTTGATTCCGCGCAAACGCAACTTTCCATCCAAGCGAAAACACAAGATGGTCATTGTTAATGTCATTTAAGAATAGCCTGGCAGCAGGCATTTCTAGCGTTTGCTGATTTACTACACGGAGATTTTGTAACGACAGATAGCTTTTGAAGCCCGTTGATTGGCTTGATCGGCTTCTAGTGTTTTTGGTGATTCCTTCGCATGCACATTTTCACTTTACAAATGACTAAGTAGAATTTTGCGACGATCATGGTCAGGTATGAATTGCTCATGATGTAAATTGCCCGTGTGCTGAAGCAAAATTGTTGTGTCCTGGTGTCACTTTTTTCCCCACACACAACCATTGCCGGTGGAACACATTACTGAGATGGACCCATGTTTTCCTTGTTTAAACATCAAAGCTTCAGTTTATTTTATATGTTAGGTAAAAAGCTGCTACAAACACTATTTGGTTACTTTTTAAATATCTAAATTCGGAGGAATTAATTTGAACGACACGCAATGTAACGGGAAATGTTCCAGACGACATATTCAATATTTGGTTGGCTTTCGCAAAGTCTTGGCATAATATATATATATATATATATATATATATATATATATATATATATATATATATATATATATATATATATATATATATGTATATATATATATACATATATATACATATACATACATGTATATACTATATATATATGTATATATATGAGGTATATATATATATATATATATATATATATATATATATATATATATATATATATATTCTGGGGATGCGTGAGCTTACCCCAGAACGCGTGCTTAGCGCGTAACACGTATTCCTTGTGGTACGCAAGAAGCTTTGTGACGTCCATTGTGATAGCCATTGCATGTACAAGATAAAAGGCTCGCAGCCATTTCAGAATTAATACGGCCTCATGCTACATATGTAAACAATCTGGGATGAGTTCGCCATGAGGGGACAATTTCCCCCTATAAAGTACGCCTTCAACACCCATGCTATACCGTAGGGCTCTCTTTGAGGCGTCACATGGCCTACACGAGCAATACACAAGCCAGTTGGCGCCAATTAGCCGGTCAGTGGTGTCCAGAACTCGCCCCGCCCGCCCATTAGTTGGTGTCAGCTCAAGACAGCCGGACGCGTGTTGCGTGGAATCGGTCACAAGCGATGGTCCCGCAAAAACACAACGCTGCTAAGTCGTTCTGGCAAACATGCCTAAGCGACGCAAGACAATGGCTTTAACACTCACACAGCAGATAGAATATACACGGAACGTCGTGCTATGCCAACCAGCGACCTTTTGCACCAAATGTGTGCCCATGATTTTCTTTGGGGAGTGAGAGGGGTGGGAGGTGGGGGTGACCAGCGAAGCGCTCAAGATGTTCCGGAATAAATGGTCCGAATATACCGAACCACCCAAGAATCGCAAAAACTTGACGAAAATTCAAGCACTCTGTTTTAGCGATCGAGGTATGGTCAACTTTTTCACCATCGCAACAAAAAGTATTCACTAACAGTGGTGGTCAGGACTTATCTTGCCGGACATTTATCCATGCGCCATGTCCATATCCATGATACCTATAAGTGCCATGGAGAATTTCTAAAATGTTTAATGAGGCGTCTGCCCTTCTCAATCCTAAAGGTAGCGAAGGTCAGAACCCATGGATGCATTGTGCTCCATGGATCTAACCTTTTCCTCGAACTTAGTTGGATTTAAACCATATAACCACTGAGGCCTGGTGGCTAGTGATCCAGGGGTCAAAAGAGGGATGGCTTTGAACCGAATCAAGCCAACCGATTCCAAAATAAGCGTTCGGTGGGTGCCACGCGGCGACAGTAAAGCGCGACGCCACGAGCGCCGAGGGACAAGTAATCTTCTTGACGACTAATTTTATACATTCAGCTCACCCTCATTGATCTAGAACGTCAGGTGTGCAGGAGCGGGCCGTCAGCTTCTGGCGGAAGAACGATGCCAAAAGTCGCCAGTTTTGCAGCAGCTCTGCAGATATGGCAGCGCTATTATGGGGAGCGTCGGCATCGTGAGCCGCCCGGCGTGACGACCAAGCCCCAAGGTCACATTCATTGGACCAATCGCTTCGCACGGCGGAGAGGCGCCGTTGATGATCACCTGGGGGATGGGGAGGGGCGGCCGGCGCGGCCCGCTCTGAGCGGCAGTTCGGTGCTGCTCGCCGTTGACCGACGGCTGTGGCTTCCGTCCCAGTTTCCTCCGACCTCGCCGCCGCAGAAGGTGAGGGAAGACAGCATGCTTCAGCCCCGGGATACTTCTGGTGGTGTGGTACCGGCTGAGACGGCAGAGTCCTGGCATTGCACCGTGTTACTGTTCACATTGTGCGGCGGTTGTGGTTAGCGTTTGCTGTACTTACATCGGTATTGGAACCTTAAGATTTCAGCGATCGAATGATGCCATTGTACATAGGCACGTGTGCACTGGCTTAGCATGTTCCCAATGAGCACCAAGATGCAGCATTGGAAGGGAGACGTGCCGTATTTTCTCCCTCAGACAATCGTTAGCCCTGCATCGAGTGGGCTACCAAGCTTGTCCAATCTGGGAGAGCCTTTTTCAGATTCTGGGTGTAGCCTTGATTCTCTGTGGATGCACTTACACTCACTAACCAAATTGTGACGCCCACAAAGCTGTTTACGCGTGCTCAACAAATTGTTGGGATTCTGCTGAGCGTGCACTCCCCCTTCCGCTCAACATAAGTAGTTGTCATTGTGCTTCTTCCTCTTCCTCCCAAGCTCTATATCGTGACCTGAAACATATGTTCTACAACCGTCAGTATTTTGGAAAATTAGACCATTGGCTCACCAAAAGAAGCTAATGCATCGAAGTAAACTTGTAGCCACCATTGCTAAGTGCATGTAATTCGCCGTCTCCACGTAAATCAAAAAGTGAATTGCAATTTGCTGATGTTCGTGTTTAATTCTACTTATTTCAGCAGCGTGGATAGTCGATAGTAAAACCTATTTCGTTATTAAAACTGATGTGGGAATTATATTTGGTGATCGCTTTTAATTTATGCAGATCATTATGCCGGATCTTCTCCCTCTATCTTGTTCCTGAGACCACGTGACTTGGGAGAAAAAAGGCGCTGTAAAACCAGCTAGTGACTCGCTCCCTCGCCACTGTTATTTCCTGTGTAGCCACGTGTTTTAGTTTCGTCGGAAAGAAGCCCATACAATTTATTGACTTAGTTCACTTCACTAAATCGAGTCAGTCCGGCTAATGACCACTGAGAATATTTGGCGGGTCCTCGGTTTTGTCTTAGAGGAGATGGACCAATGACTAAGCCAGCTCTCAGCTCAACGTTTTCGCCTAGACTTCGCATCGGGCGACAATCGTTGTCAGTCGAAGTGGCTGTGCCGGGCTGGCACTTCACCTCTCTGGGGCGGCTCTATTATTGGCTCTGCGTGTGTGACCGGTCGGACCGGCCAGCCGGTACCGCCATCGTACCTTGCCACGTGTCGAGCAGACTCCGGGGCGCGTCGAGCAGGCTCCGGGGCGCGTCGAGCAGACTCCGGGGCGTGTCGAGCAGGCTCCATGGTGCATCGAGCAGTATCCAGGTCATATAGAGCAGGCTCCAGGCCTGTCGAGCAAGATCCGGGGCGTGTCGAGCAGTATCCGGGGCGTGTCGAGCAGGTTCCGGGGTCATCGAGCAGGCTCCAGACCTGTCGAGCAGGCTCCAGGCCCTGTCGAGCAGGCTCCGTGGCGGCTACCGGCCCTGCTCGCGTCGCCGAGACACCCGAGGCGTCCCGTCCCGTCAGTGAGACGCGCGTGAACCACAGCCGAGCTCGGCCCGGCCGGATACCGCGGGCTGTACCGTGTACGGAGTACACCGTACACTGGCAGCGGGCCGTCCTGTCCAGCTCGCCCGGCCAGCCCGTGGCTCCTGGCTCGGCGGCCGGATACCGCGGGCTGTACCGTGTACGGAGTACACCGTACACTGGCAGCGGGCCGTCCTGCCCAGCTCGCCCGGCCAGCCCGTGGCTCCTGGCTCGGCGGCCGAACGTGCCACGTGGCGCATTGTCTGCTGGACCGTGGGGTGTGCGGCCCTGGGCGTGCACGGCGACGAGCTTTCCAAACAGTGTTCAATGGGTCGACTCGCAGCGTGCAAAAACTGAAGCCGCAGTGGTGGTGAATCACGTTGCCATGTTGAGGCGCGCAGCCTCTTGGGCTCAAGCGTCAAATGTGACAAATCAGTGACACGCTGCACGCGGCTCCTGTATCCTGACCTTACGCTGGTAAGTGAACTTATTAGACAGTTGGAGACTTTGAATAGGCGTTATCTGTGGTGAAGGTAAATAGGTGGTGTGGATAATATATTTACATTGCTACCCTACCTAAAAACATGAATCCCGAATGATGTGAGATTTTTCCGTTTTTCGAAATCGAATTCCTGTATCTCGCTATATATTTGCTTGTGTAGTATTGGTACTTACTGTTGTATTTTACAACGCTACGTTTAGTTTTAAAGTCAGTCCCTTTGCTTAAATGTTTGTTTACTTTTGAATGTCATTGTTCGCTACATCGGATGCTGCTTTTGTCCTACAGCATACCCTTCGTCTCGTTCAATTATCTTTGATCGTTGGCTTCGCATCATTTTAACACTAGGATGCTGTCGGTCTCATCTTTTACGTCACGTATGCTGACACGTGTCGCTTAGCTCAGCTCTTTGGAGGAACAACATCGTACTCTGCTAATTTCTTATCAGTCCTCCCGCCGTCAAATGACTTAGCAATTAATTCCTGAAGCGCCCAAACCAAAAGATGACTGGAATCCGGCTACACCTCCATTCTCCCGTCCTCCACGTCGTCCTATGTGTATGGTGGTTCGGCTCGTCGACTCCGGCAGTGCACGCCGCAATTAGTGCGCACCGCGATGATTCCGCACTTCCGGCGCTGGACGGCCCTGAACTGGCGTCACACGAGCGATCGCCATAGCGAGCCAGTTTGGTCGATTATGTGCCAATTTCATGCATGACTCGTTCATCGATCCGCCAGCAAAACAATCCAAACAAAGGATGCGGGTTCGGACGTGGGTTAGAACATGGGTGCCAGACTTGATCCCGTACGCTTGCCTTATTTCGCCGGTCCAGTAGCGGTTGCATCTAAAGTTTGCATTTGGATGTTGCTGGGGCGTGGAGCCGTGGTCATGGTTCAATACGTAGACAACCTCGGTGGTTCAGGCTTGTTTTGAAGTGCATTTTACACCTCACCTGGCAAAGAGTTCTGCAGGATTATTTACTGGACATACGACCGAAGCAGTACTCGTAGTCCTGGTGACGTATGTCAAAGGGTTGAATATCTTTTTTTGCAAGGAGCACTATCCCATGTTCCGGAGGTTTAATATGGGATGTATTGGCATTATCTGTGAAGAATGGCATACTAAATCACTTGCCCCTCCCTCAATAATTTTGGAAATCAGGAACATGTGTGTGTGTGTGTGTGTACCGATGATACAATTGTGTGGCACCGGTGGCCTAATCATGGTCACCGACATCGATTGGCATCGGCCTTTTATTCCAGCATTTTCACGAGTTCTGAGAGCATGTATTAATAAGCTAGCCGGAAATTCTGGTGAAATACTACCAAATCGTTCGTGAGGATCATGCAAAGAAATATATTCAACGAAAAATATCCACTACATGTATCCACTATGTAAATCATGGCACAAGACGTGCTAATTTTCACGTAGTTACCGTGGCTTGCTCACAAAGTTATGAACATTCAAAGATATCCTTCCAAGATGACCTACGGAAAAACCATACGGAACACACCACGTAGGCTATGTTTTTACAATGGTTGCTTTGCACGTCTCCCCTCTCTATTGTTATTGTTCCGTCTACTCTTTGTGTTCCTCTAGCTGAATGTTCGTCGGCGCAAGTATTATCGAGCGTGACATGCAGGAGCAGGCTTCCTGGCGTCCGAGCCAGCAGCACAGCTATCACTACGCCACTCGTGCTCTCGGGCGTGTTCGGACACCCGGTGGCCACGGATCCGACTCGCTGCGCACTCGACATCGACAGATGAAAACAGTCATGCGACCAGTTGCGGTCTGGCACACAGCAGGGCGGACCGTCGCCGGGCCGGCGCCGCTGACCGCTGGGCCGCGCTAGCGTGCCGGCGCGCCGTGCCAGACCGGCTGGGCCCCGCTTCTGACGGGGCGGCAGCTGGCTCCGCTGCACCAGCCGGCCGCAGTTTCGCCCGCCGCAGCCGAATTGCCACTTGGCGGAGCTGGTTTTGCAGCGGTGTTGCGCGTGCCACGTTAGCATTTCGGTGGCTTGTTCTCACTCGTCAGCGTCTGGTGCCCGATCAGAACGTGGCCGCCTAGCCCCATGGCGGGGCCACACGGTGACCAAGTGCAGTTGGGTCTGTTCGAGAGCGGGGCGCCTGCTTGGCTGTCATGTCGATTCAAGATCAGTTTTTCTTTGTAGGGACATGCAATTTGCAAAACGATATGTGTAGTTAGTCGTGAGAAGTTTTACATCTGTGCATTGTCAAGTACCGTTTTCAGTCCAAAAGTTGTCGGGCTGTCAGATGAAAATAATGCATTTCTGGGAATTTTGTTGCTAAATAATTAATTATTATGTGCCTATTTTCAATACTGGTCCGTCGTTGAGATAGGGGTAGTACCTCACGTCTATACGTTGGTAGTAGATAAGACGCTTTTAACACTTGGTAACCCACGCATCACTGCATGGAGGCTCGAAGCCTACGTACCCAATAAGGAAGTCACCGTTTTCACCGGTTAGAAAATCGCCCATCGTGACACACACTGTGTTGCAAGCTGCCCCCTTTTGGACGTCTGATGAATAGAGAAACGTTCGCTGGTGCAAGCCCCATTAATTTGTCTGTTATTGGGAGCAGCCTAGGTTTTCACTTACCTAAGCCTGTGATGAATGCCGCTGCTACATGGATAATATCCTCTTGAGGCCAACACATTCTTCAATTTTGTAATGCCTCTAGTACTCACAGGCGCCAGCAGGATTTTCGCAAAGGGGCAGGATTTATCGGCTAACACAAAATTGCCTGTTATGGGCCATCAAAGATCTGTTAATCTGAGGTGTTTGTCATGCCATATAATATATACCATGTAATAATACACAGCTTCTGGCCCTCTATAGATATCAGAGGGACATTCGTAGCCATCAAAGATCCCTATGAACCTGTCAGAAGTCTCTTTGTAGTTGTCAAAGGAGCCTTAGTTACTGTCAAAAGCCCACTGTGACTGTAAAATAACCAACTATAACCATCAACTGATTATTTATAACTGTGAATGCTTCCCACGTAGCTAACAATTCGCACTCCGCAACTGTCGAAGAAAGCGTTGTAATTTTAAAAGGGTCCTTTCTGACCGCTAATTGGCCCTCTGCACCTGTCGGCGTTCCTCTGAAGCTATCATACTGCCCGCTGCAATAAAGATATGGAAGTACCTTCTGCACCCATGTGATGCTGCCTATCATTTCCTTGTTGTTAGAATGACCCTTCCAATCGCCAGAGGAAACCATGCAGCTGCCAGAGGGCTCTCTCTTGAACTACCACCGAGCTACGCTTATTATAACACGGTGATATTTTTTGTGTTCTAAATGAGCGAAGTAAAAGCGGGAGAAATCATTGAAGCGAACATCCGCCTCCAATCGAAGTTATTGTCCGCGATAAATTGTCCGTATACAAATAATTAAGCAACTGCTCTCCGGGTGACTTTTCTCCCCTCGACCAGTCTCTGCCAGCCTGTGGAGGACGTACCCGTGTGTCATCTTGCGCGCGCCTCTGCTGGTAACCACAACCAGGTGTCATGTACCTTGGGCTGCTCAAGGCGGGATCAGCAGCGTTAACGACTCCCGGTCCCGTACATCCGGCTGGCCACCGGAGAGGACACGCTGCACTGTGAGCGAACACCGCGCCCCCATGCTCCACTCTGGCAGGTTCTGGTTTCTTGCCACAACACCCCTGAATGGTGGTACTAACATACACCGAGACCGCACGCCGCCCGATGATGCAAGCCTGTCTAGTGAGAAACACCCAAGGTGCTATTCAGAGCTATCAGAATGCACGGCGAGAAGGAAATCCGCCCACCATGGTGCCTAAGCATGCCCTGAATGTATCCGATTGTGAGCACGGATGAGCACAGCCGGGCTGCCGCAGCACTAGTGGTCAGGAACACTTCTGGGGGGGGCTGGCATGGGGACCAGCACGCGGCCGATAACGTCGGGGGTCATAGCCAACTGTAGCTACCGTTGGTGTCAGCCTGTGGGGGCGAGAGCTCGCGGTCGAAAAAACAACACACGCTTGCCATCTCCGGCCAGTGAGAGTGGGCACACAACCAATGGTAGTGCCAGCTACAACCAGTGAGAATTGGAACCCAGCCATTTGTAGCCAACTTCACTGTCCCCATTAATGAAAATTAAGTTTTGAAATGATGTGAACATGAAAATTATTTTGTATGATACTACAATATGGCCATAGCACAAACGTTGCTATAAGATCATTGCCTCAGTTTCCTTGATTAGTGAGGAACAGAGATTCGGCAAAAGTGTTGTGTGGCTAGAGAAATGCTCTCACTGAATCTCAATATCATCCAATACATTTCACGAACCTGGTAGTTTGGACATGCATGATATAGATGATGGAGATCAGAACCCTTGTACCTTGAAGTGTTCGAAAGCCCATACCTGATGGTATTTCTCTGATTTATATTGTATGGACGAAGCCTTGTGCATTTCGGCGTCTGGAGAAACTGGCTACTCCAAGCATCAAATGGCGAGGCAGTTACCAAGGTGTCCTCATTAAGTTTGATCTTGACTCCATTGACGGTGGAAGCGCTGCGTCATGTCCCACAGGCCGAGGGTCGTGGATGTCAGACTGACCGGGCCACATTTAAAGGCGCCGGACCGACAGCATCCAGTTAGGTCCACGACGTAAGTGTACAGCGTGCGCTTGCTCTCACTTTGTTAGAAAGAACACACTCGCCTTAAAGGCGGCGCAAATGACCTTCATTGTCTAGCACGTCTGTAAGCATCGTCTTTCCCTCCATATCTCTCCCACCCTCCCTCCCTCTCTCCCTCCCTCCCTCCATCCATCCATCCATCCATCCATCCATCCATCCATCCATCCATCCATCCATCCATCCATCCATCCATCCATCCATCCATCCATCCATCCATCCATCCATCCATCCATCCATCCATCCATCCATCCATCCATCCATCCATCCATCCATCCATCCATCCATCCATCCATCCATCCATCCATCCATCCATCCATCCATCCATCCATCCATCCATCCATCCATCCATCCATCCATCCATCCATCCATCCATCCATCCATCCATCCATCCATCCATCCATCCATCCATCCATCCATCCATCCATCCATCCATCCATCCATCCATCCATCCATCCATCCATCCATCCATCCATCCATCCATCCATCCATCCATCCATCCATCCATCCATCCATCCATCCATCCATCCATCCATCCATCCATCCATCCATCCATCCATCCATCCATCCATCCATCCATCCATCCATCCATCCATCCATCCATCCATCCATCCATCCATCCATCCATCCATCCATCCATCCATCCATCCATCCATCCATCCATCCATCCATCCATCCATCCATCCATCCATCCATCCATCCATCCATCCATCCATCCATCCATCCATCCATCCATCCATCCATCCATCCATCCATCCATCCATCCATCCATCCATCCATCCATCCATCCATCCATCCATCCATCCATCCATCCATCCATCCATCCATCCATCCATCCATCCATCCATCCATCCATCCATCCATCCATCCATCCATCCATCCATCCATCCATCCATCCATCCATCCATCCATCCATCCATCCATCCATCCATCCATCCATCCATCCATCCATCCATCCATCCATCCATCCATCCATCCATCCATCCATCCATCCATCCCCTCCCTTCCTTCCCTTCCCTCCTTTCCCTCCTTTCCCTCCCTCCCTCCCTTCCCCTCCCCTCCCCTCCCCTCCCATCCCTTTCTCTCCATTTCTATCTTTTCCTCCCTTCTCTGACTCTGACTCTCTGTCTCCCTGACTCGCTGACTCTGACTATCTATCTCGCTGACTCTTACCCCTGACTATGACTCGCTGACTCTCGGACTCGCTCACGCACTCAGCGTCCAGCGTGACCTTCCCATGGACCGCAGACGGCTCGGCTTGTCGAGATGGCCGTATTTGGATGTGTAGGGAGACCGGTCTGTCCATTCCGCCCGTCAGCTGACCGGCGAGGGCCCGTCATACGACTGACACCGAGGGCAAATTTAGAGTCTGCCTGCTCTGCAGAATCCATTCTGTTGTGCCAGTTAGCTTCTGCTGTTTGTATTACCTGGCCTCTGCTGCTTGTTACACTAGCTGGCCTCTGCTGCATGTTGCACCACCTGACCTCTGCTGCTTGTTGTACCAGCTGACCTCTGCTGCTTGTTGTACCAGCTGACCTTTGCTGCTTGTTGTACCAGCTGACCTTTGATGCTTGTTGTGCTAGCTGGCATTTACTGCTTGTTGTACTAGCTGACCTCTAATGCTTGTACTAGCTGGCCTCTGCTGCTTGTTGCTTGCACAAACCCCATCATCAAAAACCTAGCACATCATTGTACAAATCCTTACTGCAATGATTTGAGTTTTGAGCTGTGACATGCTCGGTGGTATGACCTGGCATGTCATAGATAATAGCGGGAAAAACATGGCAATCAGGACTCGTAGGATGCATTCGATTGCGTTTTTTTTCCCGGGCGGGGTATTTGAGGAAGGTTCATCCATTAATATTTACCAATTATAAAGTATCATTTTCATGTTATTTGATGCTTACCGAGGATTGGTTATCGTGTGACGTTGATAGGTGTTTAATGTTCCTCCCTGGATCAGCAAAGAATTAATATGCATAGTGGTTATTGTCTCTGAAACATAATTTTGGAAACGATATGCCAAGCATATCGTGCAATAATACAATAAAGCCAACCTTCCGCTACCGCCCACCGAAATAAGGCTATGCCGCTTCGTGCACAAGTGCCGCGTGATGATTGCCATGTCTGGCATGCACCCCTAATGATTGACCTACAAGGAATGACGGCGACGTGCCGACCCGGCGCGGCGTTCCCAGCCGCCGGTCGTCGCGGCCGGTATCGAGCGGTGCGCCGGAGCGCGGCCCCGATAGCTCGGGTCGGTGATTGCGGCCGGCCGGCGCTGCGGTGCCGCCGCCGCTGGGAACGTGGCGTGCCGAGCCGGCACAGAATGCGCGCTGCTCAGGTGGCACACGTCAGTCGCGGCCGACGGCTGTTTGTCAGGCGGCGCGCGCTTTAATGGAGCCGTGACATCCGTCGCGCGTAGGTGGCGGCTTGGGTGCGCGGGTGGCGGCGCGCCTCCACTGTCAGCCCGACGCGCCGGCGATTGAGGTCCGGTCGGTTTGCGGACGGTGCGACCTTGTCAGGTTGGTGGACGTGGCCTTGGCCGGCTTCGTCGATGCCGACGTGTCGTTAATGGTTCTGTTTTGGATACGGCGAGCGGTTTTCGCCGCCGAACGTGCGGCAGACTGAGCCTGTGATCGCTCGGTGATGATGACGTTCATGGACACCTCGTGAACTGAATCGCCCGCCCACCACACAGAGCT
The DNA here is from genome assembly GCA_034440575.1 of Imbricaverruca yamaguchii. NCBI lineage: Eukaryota > Metazoa > Arthropoda > Thecostraca > Neoverrucidae > Imbricaverruca > Imbricaverruca yamaguchii. The sequence goes on from JAOTOL010001564.1 coordinate 251,520, forward strand.
GGCCTGAATTATAACGCTGTGGACCGGGGAATGGCTGGGACGTTAACCGCCTAACGTCGTCGACTGGGGCGAGATTCTTTGGATACTCGCCCTTCTCTATCTACTTTGGCAGCCAATCCACGGGCTGATATGTTCCAACCAGCGATCTTCACTTCTAGAGCTCGTGCTTTCAGACATAAGTGTGTTTTTGGCATTTAGCGCCGCATGCGATGTCTTAGGTCGGGCTAATTTGGGGCGCTTGTAAACTATGCAGGAATGTTCTCATTTACTTTAGCAAGCGATTGACGGATTGAACTGATTTAGCGGCTTGCCGCGTGCGTAAGACATCAGATGAGCTATAATTTTTATTTTGTGATCGACATTTGATCCATATCACAAGTCGGGTCAGGTGGAAAATAGCTAGACTTCAATCGAATAACAATAACACATGGTGAAGTTTCTTGACAGCAAAGTAGCTTTGCCCGCGCCTAGCGATAACTTCAGTCGAACATCATCTTATCGTATTGAAAGATGGTTTCCACCTCGCCATTTCGCCCCTAATTGAACCCGAAATAGAAGTAAAAGCCAGCGCACTGTTCGACACAATCTATGCTTAGTGACACGAACATGATCTTGTGTGGTCAGGCGTTGACCCCCTAGGTGAGGACCAAGACAATTATATCCAGAAAGTCGGGTATTCTTACTTACGCATTATCAGATCCAGAAAATCTCCCAAATAGCCAAAAAGGAGGCGTTTCAGGATCCAAAGCTGATCTACCGGGTGGTATCTCGCACATCATTGAAGCCTCATTTATATAAGTCCCAGGTCAAGTGAAGGGTACCCCTGATCATATAGAGTTTAGCATTCCACGAAGTAGGTGTGGCCGACCGTTCAGATGGCTCAGGGATAGATGTGAACATCGAATTCAGTTTCTCCTTTAAGGAATACTCGGATTTCACCTAAATATGGAGGCATGGTAACTATCTGGGGGATGGCGTCCGCGCCCCCACCACTTCGGTAAGCGACAGCTAACTTGCAAAGTGATATGACCTGGAAACCACGAGCTCTTCATTCTGGCTATCACTCAGCAGTGCTCGTTCCAAGGTCACCGTTGTGATGGTCATTCAAGACCCAATTTCATGAATGTGCTGGAACATCCAATTGCAAGCGTCTCGTTCAAGATTCAATGTCATGTATTTGAACAATTAAGTGTACAAATTCGTTTTTTGCCGGGCTGTCCTCGCAAGCAAGTGGATAGGAGTGTACGCAAACCGGAGCGAGGATCAATTCACTTTGTAAGGTGATATTTGTTTCTCATTTGACGCCAGGGCGAAAATTCGCTACCGAGGAGTGAGTCATGACCTCGTGTCCTCCGTATCGCCCTTCACTCATGCTACTGAGAGTCACAGGTACCCTGGTTTGACATTTATAACACATGGTCCTCACCAGGCTTGTTTCTGGTAAAATGTCGGTATAAGGTTCCGCTACGGTCGTCGTCATCGTAGGGTACCTAATGAGATCATGAAAATGGTGCAGCGTGATATTTTCGGAGTATGTTGAACACAGTGGAAGTTGCCAAATTATCACTCGTCTGCCCCACCGCCAGCGATTGGGCAGCACTAACGAGCTGGCAGGGTCATTTTCCCTAGCATTACCAGGATTAGATGCCATTAGGAGCGATGGAAAAGCGAAGGCAAGATGCGGGGTATGATGCTTCCCTGCTAGAAGCAAAAGTTTGGTCATCATATGGTCACAGCAAAAATTGTCCCCCCTCACTCCCTGAAGGCTAGGTAGTCATAATAGCGTGCTGACAATAACCCTTTGCCCTATTATTATTAGCGAATGACAGTTCAGAAACTTCAAACTTTGAACACTTCTACTCTATGCTGGTGTTTGCACTTCAATGCTTAATGGTAATGAACACTTGAGTACTGGTATGAATTTGGAATAACTTGTCATTTCATAGATCTTTCAGCAATTTGTCTCACGCCATATATGGAACAGCATAGTCCAGCGCATTACATCATGAGAAGAAATGGCGTGAGCTAGTCTCATCCTGTATTCCATCTATCATATCTGAACTGCTATTACCACGCTGAATCACGATTATATGATTTTAGCACTGTATCAAGGTTACCTGACGTTCTTTTCCGGAATCCAAACTGCTTATTCGACAGGATGCTCGGTCTGATGCCCATACTGACTTCGTTTTTCGTGTACGCATCTCTGAGGACCTCAAGGACGACCAACAAATCCTTCGCTGACCTAACAATGGTCGATGCTGCCCTCCAGTATCATTCCAAGTGATTCAGAGCCATGTTTGCAGTTCATGGCCTTGAAAAACCCTGTCACGCCTTTATTCATGTCAACTCATCCTTACATGTCTATACTGAGAAAGAACTAATAAGACGTAGACACCAAATACCCTCAGCAAGATGCTTCCTATCAGGGCGACAGTGGTCTTGGTGTTATCGTGGTAGCCTGTTTTAAATGGGATGTTGTTTAAATTATGCACTTTGAATGCCACTTTGGGGCATGCTCTATAGTGATAATACCAGGGCAGTTAAAATCATCTTATGATATTGGGTTGCATATTTCGATTTTGTCGTTCATTTTACGTCAAGTGTAAATAATTGCCACAAGGAAATCTGATCATGGTCATGAGCGACGGCTTACGGTTTCCAACGTTTTGCATATTAAGTATTCGTATCGTCATGCTAGTTGACTGCGCCACAGTCAAACAAATAAATCTCGAACTCAATCCCATTCGCCGCTGATGCGGCGTCGACGTCATTGTTCTGAGTAGCCGATCCTTGCGGCGGGGCGGGGAGGGCCGGCGAACGCGTCTGAACGGATCGCCTTTTATGGACCTCTGTATCTGGTAACGTCAGCACGGTGGGTGAGGTCAGATGGTGCTCGTTTGCTGCCTATTCTTCGGCAGGAGCTGATTGGGCACTGGGCGTCGATATCAGCTTATTCAATTACGCTCTATCGAACGGTGCGGTTTACATGGGAGCAGTGGAGCTGATAGAAGCATTGATGAACGAAAGCTTCATGGATTCATGCGCTGAAAGCACGCGACCTACGCTGCGGCGTATTTTGGGCGGGGAGTGTGGCTTTCTCCCGTCACGCGGCAGCGTCGCGCTGTTCCCAGGGACCGTGCTACGTAGGGTCTCATCACGTCCCGCTGCAGCGTGTCGCCCGCTCCCTCCGCCCATATATGCCGGTGTGGTGGCGAGGACGGCCAAGCAGGTTCTGGAAGGGCGGCGGAGTCTCGCGAGGTGTCGGTCAAGCACTGCGGGGAGGGCGGTGACGCACGGGCCCGGCCACCTGAGCTCTGACCTGACCCCGCCGCCGGGGGCCGAGTCACTGCGAGGCTGCAGTGGCGCCCCGCCGCGGCCCGCCGTCGAAACTGTGCGGTTGCGTCGTCTGCACGCGGTCGACCTCGTCGGCATGACCCGAAATGGCATTTTTGCAGGTCGGACCTCCAGCGAGTGGGCGGCGCCTACTGGTGACGTCAGAGAGGCGCGACCGGCTGGGCGGCGGAGCCGACCGTGGCCGCTTTCATAACACTACGGGCGCAGCGGCAGGCGAGGCAGCCGAAAGCTCGTGCGCATCGTCGGCGCGTCATCCTCTGCACCGCGACTGTGTCGGACCGTCCGGACCAGTGCAGTAGCAGACGGAGAGTGTGCTGAGTGATAGAAAACAGCCGCACCGATATGGCTGGGAAGCGGACGTTGCGCAGTGGAAAGTGGGTGAAGGAAGAGAAGAAGGTGACTGAAGAAAAGAAGGTGGAGAAATTCGAGGTGCAGGAGAAGACTACCACAAAAGTCGCCGGAAAGTATGTGAAGACGGTCGGCAGCAAGGACTCGCAAGCCATCAAAGGTGCCGACAAAAAGGCGATCAAAGGGAAGGAGAGCAGGGAGACCAAAAAGAAGTCGGACGGTGCCTCAGCTGTCGCCAGCAATGGCGGAGCTTCGCTGGTGTCGACAGAAGTCTCCAGCGCCGCCGAGTTAAGGGCCTCGACGGCGCAGGAGACCTGTAGTACGTCAGACCAGGCGTCCTCCGACCTCAAAGAGTCCTCCCAGGAGCTCGTGTCCTCTTCTCAGCTGACGGAGCAGGCTCTGTCTTCCTCGCAGCAAGTCATCGAGCAGTCTTCTTCACAGCAAACCATGGAGCAATCCATGTCATCGTCACAACAGTTGGTGGAGCAGTCGCACTCGTCACAACAGTTACTCGAGCAGTCCTCCACGCAACAGGTCATGGAGAAGTCGCTATCCTCGACACAGCAGGTGGTGGAACAGTCTTCTTCACAGCAGGTCATGGAACAGTCAGTATCCTCGACACAACAAATGATGGAGCAATCCTCTTCACAGCAGGTTGTGGAGCAGTCACTGTCCTCGACACAGCAAGTCATGGAGCAGTCCTCACAGCAGATCATGGAACAGTCGGTGTCATCGACACAGCAAGTAATGGAGCAATCCTCCTCGCAGCAGGTCGTGGAACAGTCGCTTTCGTCATCTCAGCAAGTGACAGAGCAGTCTTCACAACAAACGCAGGAACAATCCCAATCCACCAGTCAACAAGTCGTGGAGTCTTCCTCGTCACAGCAGCTGCAGTCGTCCCAGGTGTCCCAGGAGTCGCGCGTGCAGTCGGCCAGCGTGCAGCAGTCGCTGTCCTCCAGCAGCGTGCAGCGCGACATCCAGCAGCGGCTGACCGACGTCGGCGAGCAGATTCAGCAGGAGCTGGACCGGCCCGGCACGAGCTCGACCGACCAGCTGGTCAGCGTCGGCGAGCAGGCTCGGCATGTCCACGACAAGGGCGCCAGCAGGCCGGCCGGCAAGAAGTCCGGCCCCAAGGCGACCAGCCGGCCCAGCACAGCCGAGGGCGGCGGCAAAAGCGCCAAGTGCATCTGCGAGATCTGCGAGTGCGGGTGAGTACCGAACGTTGCTGGCGATGCAGTCTGGTATCTGCATTGTGTTGCCAGCTTTGTTGGTGCGATCTTTCCGTGGATTTGTGTGTGTGCACGAGCTTCTGTCTTTTCGGTGGTGGCGATGGAGTAAGGCTTCGAAGCTACCCCAATGTGTGTATTCGCCAGTTTGCTGGAGGTTAACTCATGAAAAAAGCCACGTGCCCGATCTGATCTGTTATATATCTCCTCTGACTATGTACTGGAACATCATACTCAGTCTCGTATCGCCTTTTCTAATGATTAATAGCATCACTGCCTGCCGAAACGTGCGTCATTTGTCTGACATCATCCTACATCCGTTCCTCCAGCACTGTGCATCATTTATCGGGGCCAAGCAACATCACTTAGCATCTACCGTGCCCCTACCAATATCCGAATGACAGCACCCTCTCCATTTATCGGGCTGCTCTGCATATCACTCAGACTGAACACCAGGCACACTGTTGCAGCTAATACATTCGAGTTGAAAAAGCGGAGCGAGGTAAGGTTTTCTTGATTCCAGGCATTTGAGATTTGAGGAATCCAGAAATCTTGTTTGAACATGCGTATTTGACGCCGTTTTTGGAACTTGCAAACTTAATTATTCGCTTCACTTTCAATGTGAAGACCCGTCTACATTGCGGCACAGTAACACGTAGGTGATGCAATTTCACTGTGCTTGCTGATAAATTCCTGAATAATGATATTCCGATGAAAAATATATCATTCGCGCTCAACTATTCTGAGACAAGGAGTGATATGCGCATATTCGCGCCATGTAGGTAAAAATGCGCCTTCCACTGTTCCGGGCGCTCATACATGCGATAGTCACCCGTTCGTCAGCTGCCGTCTGCCCGCCGCCGCCTAAGCTGCTTTTGTTGTTCGTGCATCCATGCCCAAGCCGCCATTGATGATGAGCGGGATCGGTCATTTGAATGACAAAGCAAGTTTACAGATTCAGTTAAATATGAGAATCAACTTAAATATCGATACAAATTGCTTAGTACATACCTTTGCATATTTGATGAGGAAATTCCAGGTCGTCTGTCGTCAATAATATATCAGACACTGTACCTTGAGCCGCCGACATATACGGCAGTCGTGCCGATAGAGACGAAAAACTGCTACAAACCAGACTGGTGAATCACTCAAACTCATTCATAGTGGGGAATATATTTCCTTTGCTGTTCATTTTGAACCATGAAATCGACCAATGATAAATGATACCGAAAGTGTAAGCGTTAATTTCTCAAAATAATTGTACAATCCATGGAGGTTAGGTAAGGGCCGAAATCCATCGGGGAGGGGGCACATCTAGGGGACAATGTTATAAACTGGAATACATGGGGCCGTGGGGGGGGGGGCAATTTGTGAGGGACCGAGCCAACATTAGGAAGCCGAACCAAGGCCCACTGAACAGTATTAAAATCGGCATCCATCGGTGTAGCATGGAAATACATGGAGAAGTGTCTATAGATGTTTCCAGGTATTGTTCAGGGAATGCAAAAGCTTCTCTGAACATCTTGCAGTTGTTCACCAATTGACACATTCCGATCGCGTATAATTTATCAGCTTCTTCGAAGCACATGAAGTTAGACAAATGATGACGGCAATGCACTAAATATACATGCTTGAAAGGTCTACGGTGAATTAAGTTGACATGCACTTGCGAATAGGGGCGAATAAATTTCAACAAAAGTAATCGGTTACCTTGAAATAGAGGATTATTATTGTGATAATATTCTGCCTGTCTTGAAGAAGAACCCCAGAAGCCTATTAATTAGCAAACTAGTATGAAAACATGCAACATAAATATACCATGTGTTAAATGTGCAGCGGGGAACGACACAACTAGGAACTTTCGTTAACCGAGCGCAGGAACACCAAGATATGCATGCTACCTTAGCGCATGGAAAACTTCTGAAGTTGTAAAATTTGGTTTCAGGCCCGCTTAATGCAAGTATATTTATAGGATGCAGAAGTTCCGGAAATATCATCGTTTTGAAAGTGACAATTGGCTAGCATAGCGTCGGTAGCACTCCGTCTTTCTATCCGTACGCAACATTGCATCCAAGTAGTCTAAGGGTTAGTTGCCCGTCCCACAACCGAAAGATTGTGGTTTCCATTCTCACCTGACGCCACTGTTCTCCCGCGACCAATCGGCGTGAGAAATTGACGACACTACCTCAACGGTCGACGTGTCGTAAAACCCAATAACCAGCAGTGGCACAGCCAGGATTTCCCTAAGGTTATACCGTCCCTTCCCCCCCCCACACAAAAAAATGTGAGGAAAGAAAGAAGGCTTCCGGCGTTCGAAGCACGTCGAAAATTTAAGGTTTTGCTTGGAAAAAATTTGGAAATTTATCGCTTCATCTAGTGTATTTTTGGTGCTAATGGTGATGGGAGCCGGGCCCTCTCCCATTGGCTGCATTTCAGTCCGTATGCCCTTATGTATGTATGGGTCACCACCGCTGCGACCACAAGTACACACTCTGACATTGCATCGCTGGATCCTGCGTTTTTCGAAACTCCGTTGAGTTATTAGCAATTCAATACTACATGAAGACGCTGCAATACCGTGAATTCATAACTTATATACCATCTGATATGCACACATTCAGTGGTATGGATTTAGAGGCAGAGTTCAGCAACAGCTGCGACCAGAGCATGAACACCGTGACGAATTGCGTAAATGTAGCGGCAGCGGCGGGCGGCAGTCAGCTGATGGGTGGGCAGGTGGCTGTCGCATGTATGGGCGCCCACAGCCACGCAGGATGCTTTCTTAGTGATATGGAGACTGCTGCCGTTGCAATACCTGAATGCGATTTGGATCTTTTTCATCGGAATCTGATTATTCAGAATTTTATCTACAAGCACAGTACAAGAGTATCTTCCCCATGTTGCTGTGGTTTACTGCAGTAGGTATGGTCTTTGCATTGAAAGTGATACATACGTGCAATTCGTTTTTGAACTATGTCGAATGTAGAGTTTAATAATACAATTTTTGGATTTCTCATATCTCAAATGGCCAGAACCAACAAGCACCTCACGTCGCCTTCCTTTTCCATCCAGAATGTGTTGATGAAGCAGCGTGGAGGGAAGCGTGGCCTGGGGAGACCCCTGTACTGTAGCGACCTAGCGTCGTTCTGGACCGCTACATGGTGTGCCGGCTCCAGCGGTAGTCTCCCACCAGCTGACTGTGTGGGCACTGAGGGCGGTGCGTGGGCCACAGTTTGCGGAACACCGGCCGACGCCCGCCCAAGCTGGCGACCGGATAATCCCGTCACGGTCGGCCACATCTGACGCCGCCGACTGCCCGGTTGCCAGTTTGCCAGTTTGCCAGTTTGCCAGGTGCCAGTTTGCCAGGTACCAGTTTGCCGGTTGCCAGTTTGCCAGCTGCCAGCCGCCGACAGCCGCTCGACTGGCGTGTCAGCGGGCCGTCCGACCTCACTTTCAACGCGTCACGGCGGCGGCGCCACCGCCGCGCCGCCGTGACGTGATTGAAACATTGCGCGAGCGGGCTCGAAGTCGGCGGAAAAAACTCGCTCAGCACTCCGGTCTCGTCGCCGGCTGTGCATTGTTGTTTGGATAGGCAGCTCGTAAAAGTCTTGCGCGCATCTGGCGGCCATTCACCACGTTCGCGCCGGATTTGAGCGACTGCGCCTCGTCTCCCGGCCGCAGTCTGGTCGGTGCTACTCCGAATAGCACGCCGCGAGGACGCGAGATGTCATGACTGTTATTGGTTTGCGACGAACTAGACCACTCTGTTTGGACTCGGTACCAGCTGATGCGATGTGGAGGCGTAACAGATTACTGTCGCAGCCCACCATATAAGCGTTTGTCCGAGGTGAATTGGAATGTGGGATTGACAACCCACGCACGCGGGGTAGAGGTGATCCACACACAGCGTGCGAAATCGAAAGTGACGCCGAAGGGGACGGTGTGATTCGGATGCACCATCTGGAGATGACGCAGACGAGACGGCAATTACTGTCACGTCACATCTGGCGGGGGGGGGGTGGATGCGGACGCTGATACGGAGCGTGAAGTGCGGCTGATGTACAGCGTTTGACATTGGAAGTTGTGCGCACGGTACGCAGTCAGGTGAGATGAGCCGGTGCCGTCTCGCCGGTGTGCCAACGTCCGCGGCCGAGGCGCCGACGGCCGCCGGTGTTGTGCGCCTGTGTCGCACTGCACTCTCCGTCTCCGGACGCCGCCGTCTCGGCCGAGCCAGCCGCACCCTCGACACGCCGGCTCTCACTCATCTGACGTCACCCGGGTGAAATCGGACGCGACGCCGCCGCGACCGGGGTTTGTTCTGCCGAGCTTTGACATCTCGACTGTCTGAGGTTTTCCCCAGACCGTGACCGCGGCCAGGGGCGGATCCAGCAGTTGGAAGGGGTATTCGTCTGAAGCAGGGACATTCCCCGGATGGGCGCCACTGATTGGTAGTATTTCAATTGGGCTGCACTCCAGCGTCCCTGGAAGGGCGCCTTTTTCCGGGTCATACTGTCACCGCCTCAACATGAGACGGGTCACATTCCCCTCGTATCTCACCCCGTTTGGATCCGCCCCTCCCCGCGGCTCAGCTGGTGGGTTGTCCGCGTTAGTCCGCCCACAACCAGGAAGTGGTGGCAGTGCTCCAGGGCGGCGCGGCCGCGGGCGGCGCCGGAACAGGCCTACTCACCCACCGTGAACACCTGTCCCGCGGCCACGCCAGGCTCCCTCGCGTCACAACTGGCGGCTGGTTCTGCCGAGTGCCGCTCCCTGTCCCGGCGTTTCCTCACGGTGATGTAACGCTCCGCTCTGCCGACCGTGCGCGCAGCGTCCTTCACACGCCTGCCTGCGCACGATGGGCGACGACGAAGGACCGCTGAGCCGCGATAGTGACGCATGTTATTGTGTGACGTCAGACGATGGCCTAGCCCGAGGCTCACCACACGAACAGACGGAGCCCGGTGACCGACACCCGTAATTTAGACTGGAATGCGGAATGGAGAATCGGCCGACTCGTTGCGCTGCGCTGTGAAGGGCGATGTGTGCGGTGTGATCATTACTTAAGCGTATATTTGTTTGCTTTCTAACAACGACACCTGGTGATTATCGCAGCAGTTACATTATATTAAATCTCGGAAGTTAACCGTGGGAATGTTTGTGAATTGGGAGGTTGCGAATGGCAGTGAAGTTTTACGTCCCTGGACTATTTCGTCTGTGATTTTAGGTATTTTACGTTCACGCTTTTGTCGATTTTATGTTGACATGAGTATCCAAGCCTACCCCCGGGCCCCGGGGTCCAAGGGGCCATTGAGTCAGGGGCCTCCGGTTGACAGGTGAGGACACCAGAGACTGACGTGAAGGCCCATTGGACCGATGAAAGGGGGTCCCGGACGGGTGAAAAGGCTTACCGAATCGACGGGGAGTTCCCAAGGGCAGGCGCTGAGGGCTCCGTCTAGCCGAAATGAAGCGTGCCCGGGCCGAAGAAGGGGTTCCCGAGTCATTGGAAGGCTGACGAGGAGGGTCCGATCAGCAAAGAGGATCCTAGAGCCAATAAAGAGGGTCCATAAGCCGACGTAGAGAGCTACTGAACAAATGGAGAGCCCCTAGTGGTTATAGAGAACTCCGAGCGGATGTAAATTGTTTCGCGCCTCATGGGCATACATGCATAATTTTCGTAAGGAGCTTAAACTTTTAGGGTCCTTGGTAGACTAAGGCTCCCTTGAGTGATATGCGACCTTTGACTACCCAGGAACCCTCTCCGTTGGCTCAGGAGCCCTCTTTACTTGCCAAGGCCATCGGGAATCATCTCGACATCAGGAATCCCACGAAAACTGATGCCAGCTATGATACTACCCCGCAATATTCAAAACATTTTCGGAGCGTGCCCCTCTCCTCCCAACTCGCACCGATCAACGCAAACATTAATTCTAGAGGAACTAAAGTCCGTGCACATCAAAATTATGGGTTGAGTACACAGATATATCCTAAAAGCGTAGACGTCGTCCACGAAAACGTGTCTTGTGTCTGCATTTGTATCATGACGTTTATATCTACCTGCCGATAAGTATCTGTCTACATGCGACAAGAAGTCGACATGATAAACATGGCGTAATTTAAAAAAGTGGTGCACATGGCCGAAATAGCACCATTACTTATTGGGCTACACCAGTACTTCGTGTTTGTCCTCTCCTGTCGTACGTTTATCTAGAAAAAAACATCGGGCTACAGGAAGATCTGAACCTAAGAGTCTTCCGTCGATAGCAGTCAACCATATACATAGCCTGGAAATATATGAAACAAAATGTTCCATCGGCGTTGGGTTTCTGACTATAAGTTTAAATTCTGGACCAAAGTTTTCTACAAAACATAGGAACAAGCTTCCAACAAACAACGCCAAATGATTCACATGCATAAACCGTTCTGTGGCTTTCATAAACTTTTATCGTGGCTTTTATAACTCTATCGTGGCTTTTATAATCTTTTATAGTGGCTTTTATAAGCTGTGACTTTTGTAAGCTGTGGCTTTTATAAGCTGTGGCTTCTATAAGCTTTCGACATGGCTTTTATCATCTTTTATAGTGGCTTCTATAAGCTGTGGCCTTTATAAGCTGTGGCTTTATAAGCCGTTATTGTGGCTAGTCCCGGTTGCTACAATATTCCCTGAAGTTGTGTATGATGTGTGAGACACTCATGATCCGGCACCGGCCGACCGGCGTCTCCGTCTGGTCTGGCGGTGGTACCTCGTCCGCCGCCGCTGTCGGGTCATTGCCATTCCATGCACACGCCGCCGCTCCGTCTCGGCGGTGTGGCCGCGCCGTGTGGCCACGCCGGCCGTTTTCGCTTTCTTCACTTGCGCGCGGCGCCGCCGCCGCACGAAGCGGTTGGCCCAGCACGGAGCGGTTGGCCCACATCGCATGGGCGTCGGCACAGGGTGGCCGGTCGGCCGCCACAGGGTGGCCGGTGGGCCGGCACAGGGTGGCCGGTCGGCCAGCACAGGGTGGCCGCGCGTCTACGGTGACCTCGAGCGGCGCGCGAGCCGCCGCGCCGCGCCCCAGCACCACGCTCTATTGTACCGGCGCGGCCGGACGTGCTCGACGCCGCGCCGCCGGGCTCCCGTTGCTGGTGTACTGCATGCACACAGCGGCCGCGGACCGCGACGGCCGTGCAGGGCGAGAGGATGCGGCGTGACGGTCACGTTGGGCAGAGTGCAGCTGCGTTGCGTTGGTCGGTCGAGGCTGAATATGAAGGCGTCGGTTAGCTCTCACGTCGATGCATTGTTGCCTCGTGAATCAAAGGACAGTCTGGGCTGTGTCCTCTGTATGGTATGGACAGTCTCGGCATTAGACTGACGCTTAGCTGTGTCTGATGAGTTCCTTGGCCTCGGCCGGCTCCCACGGATGAGTCTGAAGCTGTACCGCAGAGGAACGCACCAGGCCTGTCCGTTTCCCACAGCCATCACGACCTGTCCGCGGTCTGAGTTGGCGGACCACCGGCGTCGCTCCAGCCATGCCGTCCAGCCATTTCCAGTGTCGCTCCAGCACACTGACGCCGTGTGGCGGCGAACACCGCCCAGTGGGCGTTTTCAGCCACTCCAGTCGGCGTATCCGGCGGCACGGCGAGAGTGCGTATTGTTGCCGCCGCCGACTGGGGCTCATTTATTCCGACACGCGACCTGACGGCGGTACCGGCGCGGTGTGGGTCGAGCCGCGCTGCGTGTCCGCCGCACTAGGTCCTCACCCGCCGGCCAGCCGGGCGCGTCGGAGCACCGCGCCGACGGACCGACCGGACCAAACGGACCGACCGCCGCGTGCACCGTCCAGACCGACCCGACCGACCGGACCGCCACCGCCGCGTGGACCAAACGGACCGACCGCCGCGTGCACCGACCAGACCGACCCGACCGAACGGACCGCCACCGTGTGGACCGACCGGACCGAACTGACCGACCGCCGTGTGGACCGACCAGACCGACCGCCGCGCTGGTGACCGAACGATGACGCCGCGCTGGCAGTGACGCAGGCCGAGGTCGCGCGAGACTGTGTCAAGAGTAGTGACGTGCCTCCCCCTCCGACGGCGACATGCGGAGCAGGTATAACCTGAAGATGTGGTGCTTCGTGCCGCCCGGCCGCGGCCAGGTGAAGTCTGTCATCCAGAAGTACCGGTGAGACTCACACGCCGTCAGCTGATCGGCACACCCGTGCCGTGCGCGTCCTCCACGGCTCGTGCCTGCTTGTCATGGTGAAGATCATCCATCCGGAAAAGGGCTATGATTTTTGCGCGGCTACTGAAACGTGTTTGCGGCGGAAAGACGGTTCCAAACATTGGCTAGCAAAACAAATATTCTCCGAACTACGGATGCTATTGGATAGCTATTTAGATCGACCCTTGCCATGTCAATGGTCGAATTTCCCTGCATTGTCTTGTTGATCTAACATGGAAACTTATGGAGTTACCCTTCAATTATGGGGAGCCTCATCGCCAATAAATAACTTGCCTGCCCCCAATCACTTTCATAAATTTTAGCCTTGCTCTCATCGTACATGCTCTCACGTGTTTTGCTTCGTACCACCCCACGTCCTCGCAACATCATCCGTTCTTTATAATTAATTATGTCAAGCTCGATGACAAACATAGAAACTGAAGAATATCAGTCTACCGATGTGCCCGTTTTGGACACAACTCTTTTAGAATCCGTAAACTCCCGAACGAGATTCTTCTTTTGAACTCCCTCCCCTTTCATGGGGACACGAACCCACAGGTGCACGGTGGCTGTCGAGAGGGGGAAACTGTCAAAGTGATCTGGGGGGGAGAATGCAATGAAGAAATTGGAAAACATACCTCTGTTTCCAGTGATTCTTCATGGTCCCATGTTAAAAGCTGAACCCATTAGAGGCTCCCGCAAGCTTCGAGCTTCCCGCAGACAAGCTTATGCAAAGTTCCACCCTGGTGGATGCCCTTGCAGAATGTTTTTCCCAACAATTGTAATTTTTCCCAACTCGAATGGCCCGTCGGCATTCGAGTGTTTGAAGGGTGGTCAGTTCCGCGGGGCATGTCATCTGTCGCGGAGTCATCTATCGCAAGGCCCCACGATTAGCAGATGCACATTTGTCAGTACAAGGAGGCGCTTGCTATGGACGCAAAACAAGCATGTGACACATGCCCCGTGGAGTGGCGCGCCCCCACCAGATGTGCTCAGCTGGACTTGATTCATGTATCCGGCGGTGTCCGGTCTGCTGCTGAGTAAACACGGTCAGCTGCGGGCCGCCGGTGATCACCCGCCGTCTGTTTATTGTCGCTGCGCCACGGCGACTCGGCGCCATGACCGCCTTGTTTCGCGACGGTCGTGACGCGTGTCGCAACCGGTGGAGGAGCGATTTCCGCCCACTGGCAGCCTCTGGTGCATACTCAGCCCTCATTCCACTACTGGCAGGGTCTGGTGCGTACTCGGTACTCGTCTGTCCACTGGCAGTGTCTGGTGCGTACTCGGTACTCGTCTGTCCACTGGCAGTGTCTGGTGCGTACTCGGTACTCGTCTGTCCACTGGCAGTGTCTGGTGGGTACTCGGTACTCATCTGTCCACTGGCAGTGTCTGGTGGGTACTCGGTACTCATCCCTCCTCTGGTAGTGTCTGGTGCATACTCGGTACTCGTCTGTCCACTGGCAGTGTCTGGTGCGTGCTAATACTCATCCCTCCACTGGCAGTGTCTGGTGGGTACTCGGTACTCGTCTGTCCACTGGCAGTGTCTGGTGGGTACTCGGTACTCGTCTGTCCACTGGCAGTGTCTGGCGGGTACTCGGTACTCGTCTGTCCACTGGCAGTGTCTGGTGCGTACTCGGTACTCGTCTGTCCACTGGCAGTGTCTGGTGCGTACTCGGTACTCGTCTGTCCACTGGCAGTGTCTGGTGGGTACTCGGTACTCGTCTGTCCACTAGCAGTGTCTGGTGCGTACTCGGTACTCGTCTGTCCACTGGCAGTGTCTGGTGGGTACTCGGTACTCGTCTGTCCACTGGCAGTGTCTGGCGGGTACTCGGTACTCGTCTGTCCACTGGCAGTGTCTGGTGCGTACTCGGTACTCGTCTGTCCACTAGCAGTGTCTGGTGCGTACTCGGTACTCGTCTGTCCACTGGCAGTGTCTGGTGCGTACTCGGTACTCGTCTGTCCACTGGCAGTGTCTGGTGGGTACTCGGTACTCGTCTGTCCACTAGCAGTGTCTGGTGCGTACTCGGTACTCGTCTGTCCACTGGCAGTGTCTGGTGCGTACTCGGTACTCGTCTGTCCACTGGCAGTGTCTGGCGCATGCTCAGTACTCATCCTTCCACTGGCAGTGTCTGGTGCTTGCTAATACTCATCCCTCCACTGGCAGTGTCTGGTGGGTACTCGGTACTCGTCTGTCCACTGGCAGTGTCTGGCGCATGCTTAGTACTCATCCATACATTGGCAGCGTCTGGTGCATACTCAGCTCTCATTCCACTACTGGCAGTGTCTGGTGCGTACTCAGCCCTCATTCCACTTCTGGCAGTGTCTGGTGCATACTCAGCCCTCATTCCACTACTGGCAGTGTCTGGTGCGTACTCGGTACTCGTCTGTCCACTGGCAGTGTCTGGTGCGTACTCGGTACTCGTCTGTCCACTGGCAGTGTCTGGTGGGTACTCGGTACTCGTCTGTCCACTGGCAGTGTCTGGTGGGTACTCGGTACTCGTCTGTCCACTGGCAGTGTCTGGTGCGTACTCGGTACTCGTCTGTCCACTGGCAGTGTCTGGTGGGTACTCGGTACTCGTCTGTCCACTGGCAGTGTCTGGTGGGTACTCGGTACTCGTCTGTCCACTGGCAGTGTCTGGTGGGTACTCGGTACTCGTCTGTCCACTGGCAGTGTCTGGTGCGTACTCGGTACTCGTCTGTCCACTGGCAGTGTCTGGTGCGTACTCGGTACTCGTCTGTCCACTGGCAGTGTCTGGCGCATGCTTAGCCCTCATTCCACTACTGGCAGTGTCTGGTGCGTACTCGGTACTCGTCTGTCCACTGGCAGTGTCTGGCGCATGCTTAGCCCTCATTCCCTCACTGGCAGTGTCTGGTGCGTACTCGGTACTCGTCTGTCCACTGGCAGTGTCTGGTGCGTACTCGGTACTCGTCTGTCCACTGGCAGTGTCTGGTGCGTACTCGGTACTCATCTGTCCACTGGCAGTGTCTGGTGGGTACTCGGTACTCGTCTGTCCACTGGCAGTGTCTGGTGGGTACTCGGTACTCGTCTGTCCACTGGCAGTGTCTGGTGCGTACTCGGTACTCGTCTGTCCACTGGCAGTGTCTGGTGGGTACTCGGTACTCGTCTGTCCACTGGCAGTGTCTGGTGGGTACTCGGTACTCGTCTGTCCACTGGCAGTGTCTGGTGGGTACTCGGTACTCATCCCTCCACTGGCAGTGTCTGGTGGGTACTCGGTACTCGTCTGTCCACTGGCAGTGTCTGGTGCGTACTCGGTACTCGTCTGTCCACTGGCAGTGTCTGGTGGGTACTCGGTACTCGTCTGTCCACTTGCAGTGTCTGGTGGGTACTCGGTACTCATCCCTCCTCTGGTAGTGTCTGGTGCATACTCGGTACTCATCCGTCCACTGGCAGTGTCTGGTGGGTACTCGGTACTCGTCTGTCCACTGGCAGTGTCTGGTGGGTACTCGGTACTCATCCCTCCTCTGGTAGTGTCTGGTGCATACTCGGTACTCGTCTGTCCACTGGCAGTGTCTGGTGCGTACTCGGTACTCGTCCATCCACTGACAGTATCTTGTGCATACTCAGTGTGCATCCATCCACCAACAGCGTCCAATGCATTCTCAGTAGCCATCCATCCGCAAATGTCTGCGGCAAGTCGTGCGCGGCTGCTTAACCTCGGTGTTCCAGTTACGTCACGTTCAGCCATCGCGAGATCTGACCGACAGAGGGTGGCCGGACGGTCTGCATTTCGCGTCGAATCTGCAGCGATTCTTTCGATGAAAAACAAGCGTGGGTGGGCGGAGATGGGGACACAATGCGCTCTTCAATTCAGCCATTCAGAGACGGTGGTGCTCCTTCCATATGCGATCGCAGAAAGCGCGACGAAGGTCGTGACAGTTTGGCGGGTGCTTCATTTGCGTGCTGGTCGTGTGGCGGCTGGTGAGTCATGGCTACAGGCGGCGGCACGGCCGGTGGCGGTCCGCTCACTGGTCTCTCGGAGCCTTTAGACTGTCAATTGCCACTTGTTCGCTGGTAGCGGGGGCTGCTGCACGCCACCGCCGGCCATGTAAGGCGCCTCGGCCCGGTCGGCAGAAGCACGCGATAGAGCGCCGGCTGGCTGCAGAGCGGGCCAGCCCGAGCCCCGCCGCCACCCCGCCGCCAACTCCGCCCGAGCGACGGCGGTCAACACAAAAAGTGTGGGCGGCACGCCGGCTGGGGGCGGCACACCGTGTCGTGTCAAGGAGAGCGTGCCGCGCCGCGACCCCCCCGCTCCCTGCCCCATTCGCGTGACCGGCATCCTCGCCCACACCGCACCTGTCTTTTGTTGTTGTTGGTGGGCTAGCGATAAACCTGCTCGAAGGCGCCCGCCCGTGTTCCACCTTAACTTGATCTGTCCGACCTGCACCTGCCGCCGCTGGATCTGCGTTGGATGTGTGCGTGTCCACTCCCCAGTGGGTGTTGTCATTGCGGGCGGACCCGCTGACCACTGGCCACTCCCCGAGCGGATCCGCTGACTACTGGCCACTCCGCGAGCGGATCCGCTGACTACTGGCCACTCCGCGAGCGGATCCGCTGACCACTGGCCACTTCGCGAATGGATTCACTGGCCACTGAATTCCGGGCGGCGAACCATTCGGGGCGAACACACCGACCACTGGGAGGTGGCGCTGGGAACTGATCCAGCGACCACAAGACGGTATCATTCCTAACATTTCCAGCAATGCTTGTAGTGTCGGGTCTCAGAAACCATCTGCCTCACCATCGTAAACATTGATACACTTGGTGCTTTGAAGTGTGTGTTTATTGTGTGTTCGTCTGGAATTGCGACATCGGTTCGTTCCACATTATGCACCATTACGTCTGCTTTGCAAATACTGGTTTGTTGTGAAGCTATCCTCGCTGGAAAAAAAACTATCGAAATTGTTTCGCTGTAAACAAAAATACATACGGAACATTCACAGAAAATATAGGCGCTAAAATATTTATCATAAGTTGTACGAAATTTGCATTTGCATAAGATGTATGAAACCCATAAGGAAACGCTGGAGCTAATGAAGCATACAATAGCATGCCAGCAAGGTATATAACCGTAGTACGGTTATAATAGAGCATGCTAGGAATGCTGTTTTTGATTGCCTACAACCAAAATGTGCGCCACATGGCTCCACCGTCGCGTCGGTTCTCTCTGAAGCCCCAGCACGTCCAGACCGGCGCCGTGGGATGTGGGCGCCGACGTAGCGTGGAGCCCTGGCCACGCGCTGAGGTGGACGTGGAACGTGGAACGTGCCACCTTAGCCGGCGGGGTGAGGGGGCGAGGGCGGGGGAGGACGCCGTGACGTGGGACGCCGGCCGGCGCGGTGACGACCGGTCGCAGCCATATGGGTACGCAGTCGGTGTCGGGCGGCCGGCCGTACGGCGACGGGCGGCAGTGTCGCGCCTTATACGGCCGTGCCACGGTCGCCTCCTACTGATGGATGGCGGTCGGACGGGACCAGCGCCGCCAACGCTGACTGATGACCCACGGTCGAGCTGACGTCACTCTGTGTTATGACTGCGGCGGGCATTGGTGTTGTGCAGTCATGGAATTAAAGACGATAATTTACTGGTCATGACATTTGGAGGAAATATCATTGTCGTTTCCGATCCGAGGGATCCTTTTCCGCTTCCACTCCTTGGAGTACCGAATTTTGATTCGTAGTTTGTGATTAATGGGACTAGAAATAGCAAGTGAAAGAAAACAATCCCAAGAAAGCAAGATCGAAAATCAGTTTTCTTCGACGGCTGTGAAGCATACTATTGTTGAAATTGATCTTGGGTCTAATAAGACTATCAGAGTGTTGTGCACGTGAATCAAACATTCATATTGTATAGTGCTGAATTACCAGCCAGCATAACCTCCAGTGAAAAAGCCGAGACGTGCTTCCGGAGATGGTGATGCGCTGATTGCGTATATACATGTCAGTGTTGTTCTCCCAGCCGTGGCAGTGGCCGTTTGGCGGGCTTTGTCTCGCGCCGGGCGGCCACCTGCCGGAGTTGCGCGACTCTGGGCGGCGTACACGGATGTGCCGATCCCAGCTGACGCGGCGATTCAGCGCTACTCGGCGCGAGCGGGTCGGTGATCACTGTGACATTTAGAATAGCACGCACCGCTGGGTGACATGACGTCATGCACCTGACGACCACCGCGAGGACAGACGTCAATGGGCGAAAAAGCATCGGTGGTAGTGCTTATGGATGAGTGAAGTAGCCATGGTCTGACATTATCGGCAAAGCTATAACTCGGAAGATGTGATAAATATCTGATGCGATCAGCAGATTATTTTCGACAATAAAGGGTGTCCTGTAGGATACGTCACAACTTGTGTTGATGTTTTTCGTGCACCCATAGGCGGAATTTTACATGTCGAAGGGACTGGTGTACTGCTACTCTAGTTACCCGATACTCCATCTTTGCTGTTCATGATTTCGACATGAGATATCGCACCGGCAAGCAACACCCTATGTATTGCAATCAACAATCGATGTTAGCTGATGTTAACTTTCCAAATGTCTTCATACGAGTGACAGCGAAGCCCTAGCGAGTCTGCTATCGTGTAGATCAGCAAACATTTTCAGAAGAGATTCGATCAAACCCAGTGTATACCCACTCATAACATCGTCTTTGCTTCAGCATCTCGAGCCCTTTTATATTCTCTCAGAATTACACCTGATATTTAAGGTCTTGTCTTGTCTTTTCTTGTTCTTTATCACCTTTCATCCTATTTGTTTCCGAAGAATTACAATTGTTTTGTGGGAGCGCATCGCGTAGCTGTGCAGCACATCCAGTAGCCGTGCAGCACATCCAGTAGCCGTGCAGCACATCCAGTAGCCGTGCAGCACAATCTGCAGCCGTGCAGCGAGTCGCGTGACCTTTAATGGACCCCACTCTTAGTCGCCACGAGCTGGCCGAGAGAGAGAGAGAGAGAGAGAGAGAGAGAGAGAGAGAGAGAGAGAGAGAGAGAGAGAGAGAGAGACAGAGACAGAGACAGAGACAGAGACAGAGACAGAGACAGAGACAGAGACAGAGACAGAGACAGAGACAGAGACAGAGACAGAGACAGAGACAGAGACAGAGACAGAGACAGAGACAGAGACAGAGACAGAGACAGAGACAGAGACAGAGACAGAGACAGAGACAGAGACAGAGACAGAGACAGAGACAGAGACAGAGACAGAGACAGAGACAGAGACAGAGACAGAGACAGAGACAGAGACAGAGAGAGAGAGAGAGAGGAGAGGAGAGAGAGAGAGAGAGAGAGAGAGAGAGAGAGAGAGAGAGAGAGAGAGAGTGAGGGGAGAGATGAGAGAGATCCAGCTAAATTAGAAGCTGCAACTAGCTGCCAGTTCTAGCTAACTTCGAAGCGCAATGGCTGGGAAACGTTGCGTCCCACGTTTCCCACCAAGGCCGTGCTATAGTTGATGGCATGGCGTTATCATGGCTCATCATCGCAGGCTAAGGATGTTAACAGGTGGTGCGTGAACGCCACATACGTGTGGCTGAGCACCACCTGATTAAAAAAAAACAAATAAATAAAATGAGCATTAATGCCTATGTGGGAGCTATGGAATGGGCTAGAAACCAACTAGAAACCACAAGGCTATGGAATAGTACCACGTGACATGTTCGCGATACTTCGGAATGCTCCACCAGTGATGGAAGGTACAGGTAATCATCACCGCTACTGACTGGTTGCGTTACCATTCAACTTGTACCACGTTACTTTAGTTTGTATTCGTTCACCGTTCACAGTGAGCAGTCGCTCACTTAGAGTCACTTGTGAAGTTGTGAACCTACCAACGTCTTTGGGATGGCCAATGTCTGTTGGCGTTGGATGCGGGCAATGTGTTTTGAAAGTTTGAGCCATCTCATGCTCTTCCTCGCACCTCATCCAATTGGGTGAGCATTTTCTCCTGCAGTCCGTTGTAGTTCTATGACAGCGCTGAAGTTATGCAGACGTTGCGTGTGTTTACTTCCGTATCACAGTTCAGTGTGATGTTGGGTTCTCACTACGACGCTGCCGTTTATAAACATCGGACTACGTTTCCCCGTGCTCACCTTTACACTCACCCGCTGTTTTTGTGTGACCTTGGGTGACGTCACATCTCCATGGTTTCAGACGACATCGGTGTCCACATACAATGGCCAACACCCACACCTCCCAAATACAGGAGTGTCTGGAAACTACTAGTTCCAGCGAGGCCCACCAGTCGTCCCAGTTTACCACCACAACCATGTAAGGTGCTTCGTGCGATTTGCGACGGTATGGTCTACCTCTTGTGCGTGCAAATATATTAATGTATATATCAATGCTGGTTGTATACTATGATGTATAGAGTACACATCTTGCTCATTAACAACTCTCCGTTGACCAATACGCAGCGACAGGCGTGTTTTGCGACATGGATTAATAACTATTTTTCCTGTGTACTTACGTTTATAATCGGCATGAATTTATTATGTTACTTGTGTAATCCAGCCATTGTAAGCATACTGAATCACTAACTGTGTGTCGTCCTTTAATTTGGATGTGCATTCTACAAGAGTGCATTTGCATATGCCACTAGCCTCTCCAATAATCAAACCTCACGGAATACAACTTAAACTAAAAACAATGCGAATTTTAGAATCGGTGTGCTCCTGGCTTGTCACAGCGATGCACGTTTACATTGCAGGGACAAAAATTATTATGCTACTTTAATGTTGCTCGTTGGGCATAACCTCCAGCGGTGGACGTGTGCGGAATTGTCGAATTGTTGCCTACGATACTTGTTGTATGCAAGCCGCACCTGCAGCTGAAGTCATGCACGCAGCCTATCTACTTGTTAATTTCAGAATTCATCCGCTGCCCTCACCACCAATGTTTGTTTATTCTAACTTTAACCTCACCGCAATGCCAATGTTACCAGTTAACTTTACCAAAGTATATACTGAGGCCTACGAGTTAAGATAATTATGAGAAAAAATATTGAAAAGAAGGCCAAAACATTGCAGCATAATCTATATCTTCGAAAAATATCTTCCAGTTGTTTATTTCAAGTATGTTAGCCTCATTATCCGTCGAAAGATGTTCGCAACACGGAATCCTTCATGCAACCTTGCCAAGAATATTCATGCTCTGCGCGAAGTGCTTCCTTATCTAAACATCACTCACTCAGTCGTCTTCTCACCTTGTATATCAGCTTGCCATCCCTTCCGACGTCATCAGTAACCCAACATCCATCGGAGACCTGCACACATTCAGCAACGCACCCGAACTTCCCGAGCCCGCGCGATTCGCTAACGGCGCCTCGACGTCGGTCGGTTTCCGTCATTAACACGAGCGTTCGTCGACGTGTCGTGACGACGCCTTCGACCGTCGTCGCCGCCGACGCCCTAACTGCAGCACCCCCCGTGGGTCGCGTGCCGGTCGGTCCGGCTCCGGCTGTGTGCCGTTGCCGGGCCGTCGCCGACACCGACACTGCGCCCGCCGCCCGCCGCATTAATCGCCCGCTGCTCCAGCGCGCAGCGTACATTGCGCGCTGTGAGGTGTGCCGTGTACAGTGTGCAGTGTGCGTGAACGTCTGCCTGCCGGTAGGGAGGCGTACACAGGCAAGACGGCCGACACCATGTCGCGAAGCCAGCTCGTCAGGTAATCAGGAGCTCCATTGGTCTTAGTTTTCTCCTGTGTGGTGGCTTAGAATGCATGCTTTATATTTTTAGTTCAGGGCAATGCACTTTTACCCTTTATCACGTGACCCCTACGTTTTGTAGCGCATTGTATATCCTATAGGTACTGAATCTAACAACAAACCTATGTGTTCAGGGGTAGATAACATTATTTTGTTTTCAATACCCGATCATCAGCCTGAAATAAATTCATCTCGTGTATTGTTTGTGATTTGCTACGCAGCCCTGAACGTGGATGTGGTGCTGGGTGGCCTTCTGATCGCAGCCGATGTCGACTATCGCAACCATCGGACTATTATGCCGTATAATTGATACCGGAGACTCCAGACCACACGCATTGCCTTGGCGCACAATATGCAGTGTGTATGTTGTGGTTCCGGTCACGAGCTGGGTGAGGTTCGTTGGCCGGACCAGTCGGCCGGGTGCCGCTGATGCCGACCGTCCGACCTTCTACAATAAGTTCACCACGGGACTCGGCTGTCGAACTCGCTGTCGGTCCTTTGGCGACCCGTGCGGTTCTGGGCAATGGTTCCGTCCAACACGCCAAGTATGGATCACCAATCCATTGGCCATGTCATTAAGCGTGTTGCTATTAAAGGCGATGGTCGTAGAAGGCCATGGGATTGTTTTTTTGGCGATAAGAAATTGTTATGGTCAGTACCAGAATGAGTCGGCCATTCTGAGAATTCACGTCTAGCCATACCCGTCACAGTTCTTGTGAAATTAAGCAATGAGCTAGGTGTTGCTTCATTGGCGACATATAACCTCCTCATCGATGCGCCCTTTGAACCCATGATAGTTGTTAGATCATTTCATTTCACAGTGCCACCACGTGCCTAGTTCTTCATATGTTTAAATGACTACTAGTACCTTACTTTTCAGATGCTAGTTGTGAAATGAAAACACAGAAGAAGCACATTTTGCATGCAAACTCATACGAGTGAGAAAAAGAACAACCCATCCACCTCAAAGTGTATTTACAAGTTGTCATCTAGCAAGTCCAACAGCTCTTAGCGCTTGTGTTTGGCTCGTAATGTCGGGGTCTGGCCCGTACAGCCCGTGTCTGAGCTGGTGATACTCGCCGGTGTGACTGGTGACATCTGAGGTTCGCCGCCAGGTCGGCGGCTGAGGATCACCTGCGACAGGAGGGCGACTTCGAGGGTCGCTCGCTGGCTCGCGAGGCGTACCCCGGTCACCAGCCGCACCCCCGCCAGGGTCCCATCTCCAACGGTGAGCACACCAGTCCCCGCCATCCCGAGACGCCATCAGGACCGATGCGTGACTGAATGAATGTTCCGAACGGCACTTCCTGCTCGTGGATTGAGTTTGCGTTGAACTTATGCATGCGATGCACTACTAGTGCTGTTTATTTTGTACATGTTTTGATTGTTGCAATTTTACTATTGTGTGCGTGGATAAGACAGCTTATGTTATTTCTTATTGATTGCGTTGTTTTGTTTTTAGTGTCCAGCTACCAACAGTCGCACATGTCAGAGGAGCACATGACGCAGCAACAGATGGAGATGAGTACGTATGCGTCTTATTTCAGTGGTTGCAATCCGATGAACGCAATTGATGAAGCATGCATTCATGGTTTGACGATTCTCTCATATATTCGTATACTATGTTATTGAATTATTTGCACTTGGTTGCAATGCCGGTTACCGACAAACATGCAATGCTACCCCAATGTCGTGACTTCTGTGATTGTTGCATTTCGTTATCTGTGGCACTAAGATCTATCATCGGAAATCGACAGCTGATTATACAAAACTTTGATAGCATACCTGCTACGCACATCCGATTACCATCGCCTATTTTAAACGCAGTGTTCCAGCTGGCATCCTGGTACGTTCGCGTGCGATCAGTTCGGCATCCTTCCTCCGAGTGTGTCAATGTCCGTCTTTCGGGGTCTCCTTCCAGGGGAAGTGTTCACCACTTGACGCCTCACCGTGGCCGGTGTGATCTGTTCGCAGGCCAGTCTTCTGTGTCACGCTCCGAGTTCCAGTCGGTGACGGCAGGGGATCGAGCGGAGATCGTGCGCCACGACGACAACCTGAAGATGGAGGGCCAGTTTCAAGGTAGGCGCACTTCGCCGCCCGTCCGAGAAGGCGGATTCTCGCTACCAGCTGGGATAGGGGGATGCTTGCCGTCCACTGTGGTAGGTGTATCCCTGCCGAATCCAGCATTTAGTGTCCTCTGTCGCAGTGGTATCGTCTCGCTTTAACCATGTCAAAGGATCTCGGAATGTCTTTTCTTGCCTTAACTTTAGCTGCTGCAAGGCTTCAGTAACTAACATTATCGTAAATGCTTACAGCCAAGCTTATTAACCGAAACAGCGGTATACACAATAAGTAGGTCTGCTAACAATCCGCACGTATCACGCCTCTCACTAACATGCGATATATGATGGTCGGAGCTGTTGCTCAGCGATGCCATAACAAAGCTGCTTCAGTCGAATGTCTGGCTAGCCCCTGCATGTGTACTGACCATGGCGCCCGCCTGATCTGCTGCCCTGGAGGGTGCCCCCTGACCCGACTCTGCCCTGCCAGACTACGACACGATAGAGAAGCAGTTCTTCGGCCAGGGGGCCGGCGCCGACGACGACGCCGTCTATGTGCCGTCCCGCTTCAACTCGGCCGCCGGGGCGCCTGTCAAGCCGAACGGTGTCGCCGACCTGGTGGCCGGCGCGTCAACTAACGACAGCTGGCTGAGCCGGCTGCGGCGCGCGCCGGCCGACCAGGGCGGTGTCGTGTACGAGACGGCACGACCTCTGGCAGCCACGGGCCTGCCCGAGGCGATGGAGGCGGAGGTCGCAGAGTCGGACGGCGCGCGGCGTGCCGCGCCGCCCAAGCGTCACACGGCCGGCGACAATCTGAGGCCCGAGGGGAGCATGCAGCTAAGCTCGAGCACTAGAACCGACTTCCCGCCGCGCGAGGTCAGCCGCACGGTGGGTCGCCACCCTGACGACCACCTCCGGCTGGAGGGCGGCATGGCCGACCACAGCGCGTCCCGCAGCGCCTTCCCGCCGCGCGAGGTCAGCCGCACGGTGGGTCGCCACCCTGACGACCACCTCCGGTCGGAGGGCGGCATGGCCGACCACAGCGCGTCCCGCAGCGCCTTCCCGCCGCGCGACGTGCGTCGGTCGCCGGCGCCGCGACCCGAGGACCACCTTCGACAGGAGGGCGAGATGGTGACGCGCAGTGTCTCCCGGAGCGCGTTCGACGGCGCCCAGCCGGAGCGGCCTCGGCTCCGTGATGCGGACGGCGTGCTGCCGCTGGCCAACTCGGCGGGCGGCGGCGGCGGCCAGACGCAGGGGCTGCGGATCATCCGGCCCGAGATCCGGCGCAACGTCGACAGCTTCAGCCTGCAGGGCGACATGGGGACGCTGTCGACGGCGAGGGATCAGTACGGCGCGCACCAGGCGGCGCCCGGTCAGCGGCGTGCCGCTCAGGATAATCTGGCCGTGGGCGAGGGCGTGCTCGACGGTAAGCGAGCACCACACATGAATCGCAGTGTCGTGACAGTTGAAAATATGTGTCGCCACCGGATGGCGACGCCAGCTGCATCGCATGCGCTTCGCTTGCATGATGACGCGCTAATGCATGTCTAACCATACGAACTTCATCACGTTGTCAGACGGATTCAGTTTATGGATCATTAATCCGAATCTGTGATAAAATGAGCTGTGTTCTCCCACTGGGGCATGGGTGTCACTTTATGTATGCTAAGGGTTCCACGGCCCCCTCAATCATTTATTCTTCTATCAGGTGGAAGCTTAAGCATTGGACCTGTGGATGTACACTAGATACAAGTGGTTTCCGGGCAGCTTTGGCCGTCAGAAATATCCACAATCAACTTCATAAAGTTACATCCATGCACTGAGATACCCTGTGTCTGATATCTAGGCTATCATTTGCCTGCAATGTTACCATATTATTCACCTACAAATGAAAACAAAACTGGGTTTGGGAGGAGTAGACACAGAGATGTTGATGGATTGGCATACGTTCCTATCACGAGTCTATCGTTGCAGTCAACCGCAAATGGCACTTGAAATGCACTTATATGATCTTTGCTTCATGGTACATTCACACGCATTCTGTTGTCCGGCTGTAAAAGCTTGATCAGCCATAGTATTTGGGTAGGGCCAGGCCTGTCCAATAATCTAAGTCTTAATTGTATTGACGTATTTTTAAAAAAATGATTTTCAGTTCACATATTGTCTTTTGGTGCCTCTTGATGCTATCTTATATCTGTTGATATTCCTACACATTCCACCAATACCTAGCCGTGTGCACGGTAGACACCAGCCGTAGCTCGCAACTGGTAGTGTACGCTTTTCTCCAGTTTCGTTCGACTTCCGATCAGGGCACCACGGCACTTTATAATCAGCCCCCTCCCCAACTCCTCCCCCTCTCCATCTCTGCCTCTAACATACTCTATCGCCACAGGTGAATCGTCCAGTCGGGAGAACTTTTCCGAAACCCGCGGCGATCGCGCGGCCATCGTGCGCCGCGAGGACAATCTCCGCAGCGAGGGAGACTTCCAGGGTAAGGCAGCTGAACCACTCACGTCAACTGCACATAATTCCCCGCCTGAGTAGTTGGAACATGGACAACCACATACAGATGTGATGAGAGCCTGTTCGTAGTGCTGCCAGTGAGACTGATTCAGTTCGGGTGCGCAGCCTACTCGTTTGGATTTGCATAATGTTCAGATTTGCTGTTAAAGCCTCAGATCATGTCCTGATGTTTACAGTTTGGCTTAGCTTGCTCGCTTTGTATGGAATGTGAATGTTTTAGCGATTTTTCTCTTGCGCTTACTGTCGCTACTTACCACGCTTCTTTTTCGGTTTCGTATTAGTCTTTTCCTTTCCCCGGTGCCCATATTTTGTCTTATGCATCATTACTCTACCTCTTCTTCCTTTTCTTTCTGTCCCTGCTCTCTCAATACATCTAATCTCACTGCAACTTATCCTCTCATGTTGTTCTATCCATTTTCTTCCTGTCCCACCATTGCAACTTTCCTTCTTCACCCTCTCTACCTCTACCTCTATCTCTGTCTCTACCTCTATATCTACCCCCACGTCTACCTCTACAGCCTCCTCCGCCTCCACCGCCGCACCCGCCTCCATCGCGGCCACCGCACCTGCCTCCACCGCCTCCGCCTCGGCCTCCGCCTCCACCTCTACCTCAGCCTCCGCCTCCACCGCTGCCTCTGCCTCCGTATCCACCGCTGCCTCTGCCTCCGCGTCCGCCCCGCCTCAACCTCCGCCTCCTCCTCCGCCTCCGCCTCCGCCTCCGCCTCCGCCTCCGCCTCCGCCTCCGCCTCCGCCTCCGCCTCCGCCTCCGCCTCCGCCTCCGCCTCCGCCTCCGCCTCCGCCTCCGCCTCCGCCTCCGCCTCCGCCTCCGCCTCCGCCTCCGCCTCCGCCTCCGCCTCCGCCTCCGCCTCCGCCTCCGCCTCCGCCTCCGCCTCCGCCTCCGCCTCCGCCTCCGCCTCCGCCTCCGCCTCCGCCTCCGCCTCCGCCTCCGCCTCCGCCTCCGCCTCCGCCTCCGCCTCCGCCTCCGCCTCCGCCTCCGCCTCCGCCTCCGCCTCCGCCTCCGCCTCCGCCTCCGCCTCCGCCTCCGCCTCCGCCTCCGCCTCCGCCTCCGCCTCCGCCTCCGCCTCCGCCTCCCCCTCCGCCCCGCCTCCCCCTCCGCCTCCGCCTCCCCCTCCCCCTCCCCCTCCCCCTCCGCCTCCGCCTCCGCCTCCGCCTCCGCCTCCGCCTCCGCCTCCGCCTCCGCCTCCGCCTCCGCCGCCTCTGCCTCCGCGTCCGCCCCGCCTCAACCTCCGCCTCCGCCTCCGCCTCCGTTTCCCCCTCCACCTCTACGTCCACATCCACCTCCACCTCCACCTCCACCTCCACCTCCACCTCCACCTCCACCTCCACCACCTTCACCCAATCCCCACCACCACCACCATCTGGCTCCCATGTGTGCTGTCTCTCCTTCTTCTTGGCTTGCTCTATCGCTGCCTGCAGTCAACGCTTGGATCGGCCACACCCGCTGGCTTGCTGACACCATGCTGTCTTCAATCGAGACAGGCAGGCCGGGGGCCTCGGTGTACACCCGACTGCACCACGACTCACTGCGGCTGTATGACCGCGACGGACGCCGGTACCAGGTCACCGTGCACGAGGACACTCTGGTGCCTGAGGGCCAGCCGCCGACGACTGACCTGACCGGTACTGACTGACGGCGGCTGCAGCCTTCTGTACCACGTCACGACAATCTGAGAGCCGTGCTGCATGGGATCAGCCTGAGGGCGCAGTGCCGGTTTCTGCCGTTTCAAACCAAGAGAAGTGACATTCCTGTCTCACACAGCGTCGGGTTCCCAATCGCTACGACCACTGACTACCCCCGTATCGCATTGCACCAAACCGAGAGCAATACCAATGCGCGCTTCCGTGTTCGATACACCCAATTGAGAAGAGCACCTCACCCCTGTATCCAGGCATTGATGTGTACGTGTTGGATTACTCAATTGTGCTCAAGTGTTCAAAGGGTTGCAAAATGGTCAGTTGGCTCATCAGCCATAAAGCACATAAACGTCACTGTCAATGTCGCGGGTTATCACTCGTATACGAAAAGCAAGTTTGTGACAGCCGACGTTGACCCGTGGCGGAGCCGGACAGTTGACCCCAGGCTTGCTTCTGACCTGCGCGCGACCAGCACAGCTGACCCGCTTCCTGAGAGCCGGTGACCGCAGCTGTCCGAGAGGCCACTCACAGAGCGTGCCTCTCCGGACGTGACGTCAGCTGACTGTCGTCGGATCGCCGCAGGCTACCGCAAGGAGCTGGCCACCGTCGGGGAGCGCGCCGAGATAGTGCGCCACGGCGACAACCTGCGCACGGAGGGCGACTTCGTCGACACGCGCGAGCGTGGTGTGCCCGGTCGCGGCGACAGGGCGGACGTGGTGCGCCACCCGGACCAGCTGCGCCCAGATGGAGACTTCACGGGTGGGTCACGCTTGCACGCGCCACCGCGGCCGAGCACGCTTTGGCTTCACCGGCTTCACATTTTAAAGTTTGTTGTCAGTTATGACTGGTTCTGTTGGCCTAGTGCTCGAAGAATGCGTTCTCGTTTCTGCTTGCTTTTAGTCATATTTTTATACATTAGTTCCGCATTTTGCCGGCTTTCGTTGATTTGTGAATAGATACGCTTTTGCTTGCTTGTTAGATAGCTACCACCGCATTACAAGTGGGTCTGCTTGACGGGATGCACATTGGCTAGATGTGTTAGCTAGCGGCTTGTTTGGTTTTGGTTTGGCAATGCTCCCACGGGTGCGAGTCTGCGTGGGCTCAGGCCACTGACCCTGCGCCCCGATCCCAGGTCAGTCGGTGACCCACAGCGCGTTCTGCGCTGTACACGGCCGGCGGTCGGTGTCAGTACGCCACCAGGATCAGCTGTACATGGAGGGACAGCACACAATCTGTACGTGTCCCTCGACCTCAAGGACGTCGCGAACCAATACGACTGGCTGCTGACTCTAGGCTGCTACCATACGTTGCTCTGTAACTGTCATCTCACCAATCTCACCACTCCCCTACCGTTCATGCTAATTAGGTGGTCTTGTTTGTGCTGGATATCGTCGTGACTCGCCTGTGAACACTGGCTTGCTCGTCTGTAGCTTTGCTGACAGTAGCCAGAGGCAGTAATCGAGAATTTCGAGAGACCGGTCGTCACGTCTCCGAACCGTCCATCTGCCTCCGGCCGCAAGCATATGTCCAATGCTTTCCGCCATCGTGCTGGCGAATATATGCGCTAGTTTCCGTCTTCCGTCTTGCAGCCGGTCGGGTAATTGTGCCATGGTATGCACGTCTGGCTGGGACACGCATTAGACGCTGACTGACCGCCGTCGCTTCCAGCGACCAGCTCGCAGCATGCCGACTTCAGACAGCCTGGCCAGACCGAGCAGCCCGAGCGGCGCGCCCATCCCGACAACCTGCGACCAGAGGGCGAGTTCATAGGGCGGCGGCCCGCCGAGGCTCCTCGCGGAGAGCGGGCGCCCATTGTGCAGCACCCTGATGAGTTGCGTCTTGACGGCGATTTTGTTGGTGAGTATACGGCGAGGCCTCTGTAGATGAAATTATACAGCTGGCATTGCAACACATCTACAAATATAGAACGATGTTCACACGTCGACTTGTCCAAAAGCGTGTTTCTGTACAGGTTTCCTGTCTGTAGAATAGTAACTGGGATGGCGGTGTCACTGCTGACTTCAACCCAATTGTCTGTGCTCCCCCGGCCCCTAAGGCTTTCCACCTGCCGATGCTTAACATGCTTAACACTTGCAGACAACATACTTGGTTATGTTCTCTATCTTTTCAACACGTGTAAATGTTCTAAATGTATAATTAATGCAGAGACGGATTTACTAGGCGTGTTCAGGACATGGTTCCGTTGTTGTTACCCAGCGTGTTTCGTGCCTGCTTCGACGGTTCGGCGGCGCTTCGGCGATTCGATCAGTATTCGACGGATTGTAGTGAGAAAATTTCCGTATAATTTTGCGTACGACTCGCTTGTGCCATTCCATGTTTTTCGTGATGCATTTTGGAAGGATGGCGATCCGCCATCCGCCATCTTCCTGCACATGAAGATAGTCACCAGATCAATACAAAGTCAAGTTGTGACGGGATACTTGATTTGGCTTAGTGGAAAGCTGATAGCTCTACTGTTTTTGGGGAGGAGATTAAATTTGCAGATTGCACAATATTTGTTGTACATATATAAGATAATCGCCTGATATTCATGGTTACGCACACTTTTTGTTTACTGATGGTTTCGTTTTAATCACAGAAAGTGGAAAGCACAATTTTATCAGGAGCTTCATGCATTTTAGCTGTCAGACTTCATCCCTTAGCTCTTAGCCATACTCTAGTTCAAATTCTGCGTTGAACTAGGGCCACGCAGTCCTCCCCTGACGGTGATTGAGTGGTGATGTACTCGACGCAGCGCTAGTTATTACGTGGAATATATTGTTTTATTTCGATTTAGCTGAACTTTTTTTCCCATGACCTACATGCAAGCCCTTGATTTTACGGGACGAAAAATATATATTGTCCTGGGTAGATGACGCTAAAGCGCTCATTCTCTTTGTTTCAGACACTCGGGAACGCCATGATGTTGTCCGAGGCGGGCGGGCGGACATAGTGCGCCGCGAGGACAACTTGCGGATGGATGGCAAGTTTGAAGACACTCGAGAGAGGACAAGCGTGGTTCGCGGAGAAAGAGCCGAAATTGTCCGTCGCGAAGACAACCTGCGGATGGATGGCAAGTTTGAGGACACGCGGGAGAGGACTACCGTAATTCGCGGGGAAAGAGCAGAGATTGTCCGTCGAGAAGATACCCTGCGGATGGATGGCAAGTTTGAGGACACTCGGGAGAAGAAGACTGTGGTTCACGGGGAAAGAGCTGAAGTTGTACACCGCAAGGATAACCTGAGGATGGATGGTAAATTTGAGGATACCCGAGAGCGGACAACTGTTGTTCGTGGTGAAAGAGCCCAAGTCATTCGTCGTGAAGACAACTTGCGGATGGAGGGTCCATTTGAAGGCCGGCCGCACGAAGAGGTTCCACGAGGCGAGAGAGCGCCTCGGGTTTCTCACCCCGACCACTTGAGACCAGAAGGCGACTTCACTGATAAACCAACAAGCGATGCTCCAAAGGGTGAACGGGCGCCGATTGTTCGGTATCCTGACCAGCTCAAAATCGAAGGAGACTTTGTTGATTATAGGGAGGAACACCATCCAGGTAAGGGTCAGCGAGCCCCTATTGTAAAGCATCCAGATCACTTGAAGATGGAGGGCGATTTCTATGACCGCCCAGACAGAGAGGCTCCAACAGGTGTCCGTGCTCCAATAGTAGAGCATCCCGATCACCTCGAAATGACGGGAGAATTCATTGATGAGAGGGATCGCCATGTTCCTGGCAGAGGTCAGCGCGCACCCACTGTTGAACACCCAGACCATTTGAAAATGCAGGGCGAGTTCTACGGTCGTCCTGACAGAGAGGTCCCAACGGGTGTGCGTGCTCCAATAGTTGAACATCCTGACCATCTCAAGATGACGGGAGACTTTACCGATGGTAGAGATCGTCACACCCCCGGTAAAGGTCAGCGAGCACCAATTGTGAAACATCCTGATCACCTAAAAATGGAGGGCGACTTTACTGACGGTAGAGACCGCCATGCACCTGGACAAGGACAGCGAGCACCAACTGTAAGGCATCCTGACCACTTACAGCCAGAGGGAGAGTTCACTAAAAGACCCGATAGAGAGGCGCCAAGAGGTGTCCGTGCCCCTCGTGTTGATCATCCTGATCACCTCAACATGGAGGGTGACTTTGTGGACACTCGTGACAAGTACACTCCGGGGCCAGGACAGAGGGCTGATGTCGTGAGGCGACCCGACAACCTGCGTCCTGAGGGAGAATTTGTAGGGAAACCGCTGGAACAGGCACCCAAAGGCGAGAGAGCGCCGGTGGTAAGACACCCGGACCATTTAAAGATGGATGGAAAATTCATTGACGAACGCGAAAAGGTAATTGTGATGCGCGGAGAACGTGCCGATATTGTGCGACGCGAAGATCAGCTAAGAATGGAAGGCAAATTCCAGGACACGAGAGAATTTACAACGGTCACCCGTGGAGAAAGAGCGGAAATCGTGAGACGAGAGGATAACCTGCGCATGGAAGGCAAGTTTGTGGATACGAGGGAGGTCACCAAAATTGTCCGTGGAGATAGAGCTGATATTGTTCGAAGGCAAGATAATCTTTACATGGAAGGGACATTTGAAGATAGACCTCGTGGTGAAGCTCCTCGCGGGGAAAGAGCACCAGTCGTACGACGAGGAGACAACCTGACAATGGAAGGAGAGTTCGTAGATACACGAGAGCGAACAACCGTTACTCATGGACAGCGAGCTGATATTATCCGCCATGAGGACAACCTGAGGACGGAGGGACGTTTTGAAGACACCCGTGAGATCACGCATATAACACGGGGAGAACGCGCTGATATAGTTCATCGCGAGGATAACCTTCGCATGGAGGGAACGTTTGAAGATCGTCCTCGAGGTGAGGTACCCCGTGGTGAGAAAGTTCGTCCCATTCGGCATGGTGACAACCTTCGTCCTGAGGGTGAGTTTATTGGGAAGCCAAAAGATGAAGCACCAAGAGGGGAGCGAGCTCCTCGTGTCACCCATCCTGATCAACTAACCATTGAGGGTGACTTCGTAGACACTCGCGAGAAGCACACCCCAGGGCGCGGTCAGAGGGCGGACATCGTAAGGCGCCCGGACAACCTGCGCCCTGAAGGAGAGTTCACAGGGAAGCCCAGAGGAGAAGCACCAAAGGGTGAGCGCGCCCCACGCGTCGCTCATCCTGATCAACTCACCATGGAGGGTGACTTTGTAGACACGCGTGAAAGGCACACACCTGGACCAGGGCATAGGGCTGACGTCATTAGACGCCCAGACAACTTACGGCCTGAAGGGGAGTTCACGGGGCGGCCAACCCAAGAAGTGCCACGAGGAGACAGAGCACAGGTAGTTAGACACCCAGATAACCTCCGCCCCGAAGGTGACTTCGAAGATCGACCCCACGGAGAGGCTCCTCGAGGACAGAAGGCTACACCATACAAGTACAGGGATAACCTGAAGCCAGAGGGAGACTTTCCTGATCGGCGTCCAGAGGATGCTCCAAAGGGAGAGAGAGCCCCAGTTGTGAAGCGCAGTGATAACCTAACAATGGAGGGCGAATTCGTCGACACGCGAGACAAGCATACTCCGGGACGTGGCGACAGGGCTCCGGTTATCAAGCATCCTGATCATCTAAAACTGGATGGCAAATTTGAAGATAGGCCAAAGGAGTATGCACCCAGGGGAGAAAGAGCGCCTGTTGTGAAACGCGTTGATAACCTGAAGCCAGAAGGTGAATTTGAAGATCGTCCTCGAGGGGAGGCACCTCGTGGTGAGAAAGCGTTACCTTACAAACACAAAGATAACTTAAAGCCGGAGGGGGAGTTTATTGGCAAGCCTGCAGAAGAAGTTTCGAGAGGTGAAAGAGCTCCTGTTGTAAAACGACCTGACAACCTTACTATGGAAGGCGACTTTGTTGATGAGCGTGAGAAGCACACCCCTGGACGAGGGGAAAGAGCACCTATTGTAAAGCACCCAGACCATCTCAAGTTGGATGGAAAGTTTGAAGATAGGCCTAAAGATGAAGTCCCACGAGGCGAAAGAGCCCCTGTCGTGAAGCGACCAGACAATCTTCGACCTGAAGGTGACTTTGTTGATCGACCTCGTGGTGAGGCACCTCGTGGTGAAAAAGCAACCCCGTTCAAATCCAGGGATAACCTGAAGCAGGAAGGTGATTTTGTTGGAAAGCCGACGGAAGAAGCACCGAAAGGAGAACGAGCACCTGTTGTAAAGCGTGCCGATAATCTCATGATGGAAGGAGAATTTGTTGACACCAGAGAGCGCACTACTGTGACTCGTGGAGAAAGAGCGGACATCATTCGCCGCGAGGACAACCTGAGGACGGAAGGACGCTTTGAGGACACCAGAGAGATAACAACCGTCACTCGGGGAGAACGTGCTGATATCGTACGCCGAGAGGACAATCTCCGAATGGAGGGACCGTTTGAGGACCGTCCACGAGATCAAGTTCCACGCGGTGAGAAGGTTCGACCCATCCGACATGACGATAATCTTCGCCCAGAAGGAGATTTCGTGGACAGGCCACGAGACGGCGCACCACGAGGAGAGCGGGCACCGGTTGTGAGGCACCCTGACCATCTCACCATGGAGGGAGACTTTGTTGGTAAGTGGTGAAATGTGTTCTTGTTGAGTAGAGTGTAATTTTTTTTTTGTAGCTAATTTCCCAATATGTCCTCCGGTAAATACGAACTCCTGCAAGTGTTTCCGTCAAATTTGTTGGGCAACATTTGCGCCAACGTTGCCACACAGAACACACAGTGTTTGCGTCGAAATTGTGGTATCAATTTTTATAAAGTTGAGATTTCTGATAGTGATGCTCGGTTTCACACCGTTGGGTGGTGTTCGGGTTACATCGCCCAGGAGCATGAGAACTTGGTGGTGGCGCATGTGCGGCCGATCCCAACATTTTATCGATGCTTTCCTATATTAAAATGACAGATGGTGCTCTATTCAAGTCAAATAACCATAATATTTCACTTTGTTTCATGTTTATTTTATTTTGTGTGTGTGTTTTGTGATGTATCGGCAATTATGTGATATATATTCATTGAGATACATCGAACATAAAAGCTTGTCAGGTTTTTTTCACGATCATGGGATGTATTTCTCATCTACAGGTTTCCTTTCCTCTTTCCACTGTCAGCTAGTTTTGCTAACTGCTACAAAAAAAGTTCGGTATACGTGCGTGCAATCATGTGAGTTGTGTTCGTATATACTGCATGAGAACATTCACTGCGTCTAGCCAGCCCAACTTTAGCCCGCGCTTTTCGGTGAGAGTTCGTACTAAGGTAGCATTCTGTCTGAGCCGGAGGCTATCGTATCTCCGCTACAGGCCTAAAGCAACGACGTTTTTCCGTCCATAGTGGAGCGGAAATATACTCGAAACAGCGACCCTCAGGCTTATGCATGTTGCACTACATGCGATATATTCATGCACAACATTCGGTTTATATTTTGAATCCTGGCTGTGGACAGGATGACATACACCGTAAACTCCGGTGTATGCCTTCCAGTCAACGCATGGCATGCTAATGACACCTAGTACGTATGCAGTGATTTCGAAAAATAAAGAATCCATTCAGTCCTTTCGCAAGCAGTGGGTGGAGAACGTGTTTGAGAAATAATCCCCTGGATGACAAGCATTTCAGAGAACGCTGTATTTCCAACCCTGATCACTCAAGCTCATTATTATGGAATCTGATGTTCTACGATGAACATCTGGATAGCATGCTCCATTGTGTGTTTGTGCTCTCAATTATCTCCTTTTTAAGGAATATGATTACATAGTTTTGTCAATTCACTTGGAAATAATGTAAACTCCAATGGCATCGAGGAACTCATACTCTGCCTCCAAAGATATGCATGGTGCTGCATTACCTTACCGTTGTTCACAGCGCAATGAATGTGATTATTGCAGACACCAGAGAACAGAGAACGCCAGGTCGTGGCGAGAGGGCGCCGGTTGTGCGTCGTCCAGACAACCTCCGACCTGAGGGCGAGTTCACTGGTCGACCTCACGAGCAGGCCCCTAGAGGCGAGCGTGCTCCGGTGGTCAAAAGGCCTGACAATCTTGTCATGGAGGGGGAATTCATTGGTAAGCACTGAATCATTCGTTCATAGACTGCATCGTATTTTGTAATGCATATGCTATAGTAAACAACAATGAGCATTGAATATGGAAATTGACCTTCTGACGATTTGAAGCTCAATTCTTGTCAGGTTCATTACCGGTTTTAACGCTGTTGATGTCGGTTGAAAATCGGCTGCAGCCTGCCTTTACTACTTTCGGGTTGGGATGTTTCTACCGTAGCGCCTCAGTCATTAACGTTATCCTCAGGCAGCAAGATGCGCAAGGCATGCAAGATGCGCTCATGAATAACGATTACTTTAGCCGTCCAATTCCTGTTTAGACCAGGATTTATCCATCCTAATAACAACGAAGTTTCATGAAATTCCGGAGATCTTGTCTTTACCCTCACGTGCCTTGCCATGTTTGCGGTAGAAATCCGAAGACCCCCTCTTCCCACGTCCAGCAAGCTTTTCTAGACTGACGGAATCGAGGGGCGATCACGAAGACATCCTTAGGCCATTCGTGAATATTTCGAAATAGTGGAAACTATTTGCTTCTGTATCATGCTAGTTACGTACGTATTGATAGATTCATATAACAAAAAATAATTGTATGTCATATAGTATGACATAATTGTATGTCATATAGTATGACATAATTGTATGTCATATAGTAAGAAAATAAATAGGGATCAAGAATTACTTCATCTTTTTCTGTTTAGACAAAACAAACTGATGTATCAGAGACGTGAATAATTCATGCAATGGGCAAAATCATATTTATATTCTGTCTATTGCGGTATTTGACATAGTTATTTTGGTTGTCTGGATCTGTGAAAACGTACGGAACTTTTGCGATATTCACGCAACTATTTCCACCCTTTCGATTGGATCCATTGAATACCCTCAGGTTTCCTTATCTTATTCCCGGCTCATGGTTTGGCTGTTTTTATTTAAGTTAGCAAAAATGACGGCTTCCAGAGCGACGTGCTCCCTGTCGTTTTACCGGTTTTCTAACCGTTTTCCTGTGTATCACTTAAGACATCAACCTGGTTGTGCCATGCACACATCACTTGCCTTTTCGCTTTACAGCGTTCAGATCCATGAGAGAACGTTCATGAACGAACGTGTTTCTCTGTTAATTTTCTTTGTTCCTCCCCTCTCATTCTCGCTCTCACTCGCTCTCGATCCTGATATCGACCTTGATTTGGCTCACTCTATATCTCCCTCACTCTCTTTCTATCTGTCTGTCTGTCTGTCTGTCTGTCTGTCTGTCTGTCTGTCTGTCTGTCTGTCTGTCTGTCTGTCTGTCTGTCTGTCTGTCTGTCTGTCTGTCTGTCTGTCTGTCTGTCTGTCTGTCTGTCTGTCTGTCTGTCTGTCTGTCTGTCTGTCTGTCTGTCTGTCTGTCTGTCTGTCTGTCTGTCTGTCTGTCTGTCTGTCTGTCTGTCTGTCTGTCTGTCTGCCTGCCTGCCTGCCTGCCTGTCTGTGTCTCTCTGTCTGTCTGTGTCTCTCTGTCTGTCTGTGTCTGGCTGTCTGGCTGTCTCTCGCTCTCTCGCCCTCTCGATCTCTTGCCGTCTCGCTCTCTTTTTATGCTCCTCTTGTCATTTCGCGGTTAGCCAGCATGATACAACTTGTGTTGCGTGAGGCTGACAGACAGACACCATCTTCTGGAGCTTGAAGTGCACTACGTTTCAACTATCCGGCCATGAACTACTCTCAATTACACCTTGTTTTCTCCCGCTCAAGTGTCTAAATCAAGTTCTCCTTGGTACTGTCTGCCAACGTTTCTCTAACATTTTCTAACTTACTATGCAAACTGTAATATGGTTTTACGGCTTTTCTCACGAAACTAATACCTGTCCATTTCCGTGATTTCAGACACCCGTGAGACTGTAACTCCCGTTCGAGGAGAGAGAGCGCCGGTCGTTAGGCGGCCGGACAATCTGCGTCCAGAGGGAGAATTCACGCCGAAACAGCAGAATGATGCACCCAGGGGAGAGAGGGCACCCGTGGTTAAGCGGCCAGATAACCTGAAACCAGAAGGCGATTTTGAAGGTCGCCCTCGGGAGGAAGCGCCACGAGGAGATAAAGCCACGCCGTTCAAGTATAGAGACAATCTTCAGCCCGAAGGAGAGTTTGAGGGCCGGCGGCCAGAAGATGCTCCAAGGGGTGAGAGAGCTCCCGTTGTGAAGCGTCCCGATAATCTAACAATGGAGGGAGACTTTGTTGATACCAGGGAGAAGCACGCCCCTGGGCGAGGTGAGAGAGCACCGGTGGTAAAGCATCCAGATCATCTCAAGATGGATGGCAAGTTTGAGGAAAGGCCAAGAGATGAAGCTCCACGAGGCGAAAGGGCTCCAGTGGTAAGACGACCTGACAATCTCAAGCCAGAGGGAGAATTTGAGGGTCGACCTCGTGAAGAAGTTCCACGTGGTGAGAGAGCCACGCCCTACAAATACCGTGATAATCTGAAACCGGAAGGAGAGTTCACTGATCGTCGTCCAGAGGATGCTCCAAGGGGAGAGAGAGCTCCAGTCGTTAGGAGACCTGATAATCTAACAATGGAGGGAGACTTCGTTGATACCAGGGAGAAGCACACTCCTTATCGAGGTGAGAGAGCACCAGTGGTGAAGCACCCAGATCATCTCAAGATGGATGGCAAGTTTGAAGACAAGCCAGTAGAAGATGTACCTAGAGGTGAAAGAGCCCCAGTGGTGAAACGGCCCGATAACCTCAGACCAGAAGGAGACTTCCAGGATCGCCCTCGCCAAGAAGCCCCTCGTGGCGAGAAAGCTACACCTTACAAGTATCGTGACAACCTGAAGCCCGAGGGAGAGTTCACTGATCGTCGTCCAGAGGATGCTCCAAAGGGAGAGAGAGCTCCAGTCGTTAGGAGACCTGATAATCTAACAATGGAGGGAGACTTTGTTGATACCAGGGATAAACACGCCCCTGAGCGAGGTGAGAGAGCACCAGTAGTGAAGCATCCAGATCATCTCAGGATGGATGGCAAGTTTGAAGACAGGCCAGTAGAAGATGTTCCTAGAGGTGAAAGAGCCCCAGTGGTAAAACGGCCTGATAACCTCAGACCAGAAGGAGATTTCCAGGATCGTCCCCGAGAGGAAGCCCCTCGTGGTGAGAAAGCTACACCTTACAAGTATCGTGACAATCTGAAACCTGAGGGGGAGTTTACGGACCGGCGGATAGAAGATGCCCCCAGAGGCGAGAGATCTCCGGTCGTCAAACGTCCCGATAATTTAACAATGGAGGGAGACTTTGTTGATACCAGGGAGAAGCACATCCCTGAGCGAGGTGAGAGAGCACCGGTAGTAAAGCATCCAGATCATCTCAAGATGGATGGCAAGTTTGAGGACAGGCCAAGAGGTGAAGCACCACGCGGCGAAAGGGCTCCAGTGGTGAGACGACCTGACAATCTAAAGCCGGAGGGGGAATTTGAGGATCGACCTCGTGAAGAAGTTCCCCGTGGTGAGAGAGCCACGCCCTACAAATACCGTGATAATCTTAAACCGGAAGGAGAGTTCACTGGTCGTCGTCCAGAGGATGCTCCAAGAGGAGAGAGAGCTCCAGTCGTTAGGAGACCTGATAATCTAACAATGGAGGGAGACTTTGTTGATACCAGGGAGAAGCACACTCCTTATCGAGGTGAGAGAGCACCAGTGGTGAAGCACCCAGATCATCTCAAGATGGATGGCAAGTTTGAAGACAGGCCAGTAGAAGATGTTCCTAGAGGTGAAAGAGCCCCAGTGGTGAGACGGCCTGATAACCTCAGACCAGAAGGAGACTTCCAGGATCGTCCCCGCGAGGAAGCACCTCGTGGTGAGAAAGCTACACCTTACAAGTATCGTGACAATCTGAAACCTGAGGGGGAGTTTACGGACCGGCGGATAGAAGATGCCCCCAGAGGCGAGAGATCTCCGGTCGTCAAACGTCCCGATAATTTAACAATGGAGGGAGACTTTGTTGATACCAGGGAGAAGCACATCCCTGAGCGAGGTGAGAGAGCACCGGTAGTAAAGCATCCAGATCATCTCAAGATGGATGGTAAGTTTGAAGACAGGCCAGTAGAAGATGTACCTAGAGGTGAAAGAGCCCCAGTGGTGAAACGGCCCGATAACCTCAGACCAGAAGGAGACTTCCAGGATCGTCCTCGCCAAGAAGCTCCTCGTGGCGAGAAAGCTACACCTTACAAGTACCGTGATAATCTGAAACCGGAAGGAGAGTTCACTGATCGTCGTCCAGAGGATGCTCCAAGGGGAGAGAGAGCTCCAGTCGTCAGGAGGCCTGACAATCTAACAATGGAGGGAGACTTTGTTGATACCAGGGAGAAGCACACTCCTTATCGAGGTGAGAGGGCACCGGTGGTGAAGCACCCAGATCATCTCAGGATGGATGGCAAGTTTGAAGACAGGCCAGTAGAAGATGTGCCTAGAGGCGAAAGAGCCCCAGTGGTGAAACGGCCTGATAACCTCAGACCAGAAGGAGACTTCCAGGATCGTCCTCGCCAGGAAGCCCCTCGTGGCGAGAAAGCTATACCTTACAAGTACCGTGACAACCTGAAGCCCGAGGGAGAGTTCCCTGATCGTCGTCCAGAGGATGCTCCAAAGGGAGAGAGAGCTCCAGTCGTCAGGAGGCCCGATAATCTAACAATGGAGGGAGACTTTGTTGATACCAGGGAGAAACACGTCCCTGAGCGAGGCGAGAGAGCACCGGTGGTGAAGCATCCAGATCATCTCAAGATGGATGGCAAGTTTGAGGACAGGCCAAGAGGTGAAGCACCACGAGGCGAAAGGGCTCCAGTGGTGATACGACCTGACAATCTCAAGCCAGAGGGGGAATTTGAGGATCGACCTCGTGAAGAAGTTCCACGTGGTGAGAGAGCCACGCCCTATAAATACCGTGATAATCTGAAACCAGAAGGAGAGTTCACTGATCGTCGTCCAGAGGATGCTCCAAGGGGAGAGAGAGCTCCAGTCGTTCGGAGACCTGATAATCTAACAATGGAGGGAGACTTTGTTGATACCAGGGAGAAGCACACTCCTTATCGAGGTGAAAGGGCACCGGTGGTGAAGCACCCAGATCATCTCAGGATGGATGGCAAGTTTGAAGATAGGCCAGTAGAAGATGTACCTAGAGGTGAAAGAGCCCCAGTGGTGAAACGGCCCGATAACCTCAGACCAGAAGGAGACTTCCAGGATCGTCCTCGCCAAGAAGCCCCTCGTGGCGAGAAAGCTACACCTTACAAGTACCGTGATAATCTTAAACCGGAAGGAGAGTTCACTGATCGTCGTCCAGAGGATGCTCCAAGGGGAGAGAGAGCTCCAGTCGTCAGGAGGCCCGATAATCTAACAATGGAGGGAGACTTTGTTGATACCAGGGAGAAGCACACTCCTTATCGAGGTGAAAGGGCACCGGTGGTGAAGCACCCAGATCATCTCAGGATGGATGGCAAGTTTGAAGACAGGCCAGTAGAAGATGTGCCTAGAGGTGAAAGAGCCCCAGTGGTGAGACGGCCTGATAACCTCAGACCAGAAGGAGACTTCCAGGATCGTCCCCGCGAGGAAGCCCCTCGTGGTGAGAAAGCCACTCCTTACAAGTATCGTGACAATCTGAAGCCTGAGGGGGAGTTTGCGGACCGGCTGATAGAGGATGCCCCAAGAGGCGAGAGAGCTCCTGTCGTCAAACGTCCCGATAATCTGACAATGGAGGGAGACTTTGTTGATACCAGGGAGAAACACGCCCCTGGGCGAGGTGAGAGAGCACCGGTGGTGAAGCACCCAGATCATCTCAAGATGGATGGCATGTTTGAAGACAGACCGAAGGAAGACGCTCCAAAGGGAGAGAGAGCTCCTGTAGTAAAGCGGGGTGATAATCTGAGACCAGAAGGGGTCTTCGAAGATCGTTCTCGTGCAGAGGCCCCCAAAGGAGAGAAAGTTCGTCAGATTCGGCCTGACGATAATCTACATCCGGAGGGCGAATTCTCTGGACGACCAAGAGCCGAGGCACCACGAGGAGAACGAGCACCGGTGGTGAAGCACGCTGACCAACTAGCAATTGTTGGAGATTTCGTCGGTGCGTAAATCCAATTTGCGTAAATGCTAGGATGTATCGTCAGTGAAATATCGTGCTGTAGATCGTTTATCAATTGCGATCCTTTTTGGTGTATTATCCGAGCCACACGCATGTACGTGTAAGGTACCGAAATGATAAGATGCCAAATGTGTCCAGGGCCTTTCCTCAGCTCGGTACGCTAACGTGCCATACGTCATAAGCATCTGGCAAAGGCCTGTCCAAGCCCATTGGCCACTTATGTAGACAAATATGTTTCCGTTTCCATCCTATCCCGCTTCCCTTACTGACAGCCCATGGAAGTCCTGACTGTGCTGCTGTTCAGAACATAGCTGTTGCCTACATGTTTGTTCTATGCGCTTAGGTGGCCAAGTACGAATCCTCTGCTGGTCTGATGCTCTCGCACGTGCCCTGTTGGTTTGTTATTTGGACTTAGGGGCGCATCGGCTGCTTCGGTCATACAGCGCCCAGCACTTGCCCTGTTGATCGCAATCAAGATATATGCAC
Source organism: Imbricaverruca yamaguchii (assembly GCA_034440575.1). Lineage (NCBI taxonomy): Eukaryota > Metazoa > Arthropoda > Thecostraca > Neoverrucidae > Imbricaverruca > Imbricaverruca yamaguchii. The sequence continues at coordinate 295,278 of JAOTOL010001564.1, forward strand.
ACTTATGCTGGAACACATTTCCCAACATATCACTTGGTGCATATGCGTGGGTGCCGACTACCTCGTACGTAATCGAGTACCTGTGCAATCATGCAGTCACACTATGCACGGCGTTCTTACCTCAAGGTGATCCACATACTATTCGCATGCGACAGTCTTTTGCAAGCAAATCAAACCATGCTTCATCTCTATAGTTCGGTTTCTGACTTGTTTTCCAATTGCTTGCTTTGAAACCAGCACCTATCCGAGGAGAGACATATTACAATTAAATAACATCGTATCGAAATCTGGGGCAGGAGAGACCGAACAAGTCCTGACATTTCACGGAATTTGGTGAATTGAAGGGACGTAAAGTCAGCCGCTTCTATGGTTTCTGGTGTAATAATCATGCCAGACATGACCTCCACCCAAAGCAATGCACATCTGAATACTGGTTGCCTAATAAGCATCAATTTGTCACTTGCCGATTGGTGTGCAACTCAAAAGTTACCACTCACTGTCGCTACTTGTGATACTGTAAGAAAAATATGTGTATCTTGAGAACAAGTGCTCTCAGGTTCCATACTCAGTGGTAGTCGTCGTCACTGGTTTATATTAAAGTGTAATATAGAGGCTATTTGCTCTTCCTTGAGAGTCTGAGGTTTCGGAGAATCACTGTACTAGACGTACGCTTAGCAAGCAATCTCTAACTGACGATTCATCCTAGTAGCTGTGATCAATGGAATGACATGCTGTATGGGCTAGCATTCGATGTGTGCATCTAAACAACTGAAAGCAGTCGGTAAGGATGTGAAGGTCGAAGAATCATGCAATAGATTCAAACGTTAGTGGCATTCGTTTTGCATTTGGCGTTTCTGCGTTCAGTTTAATTGTATGGATATATTAATTAATGACACCTGATTGGTTTCTCCTCTTGCATCAATTCCGAGTTAGTTATTATCTAGCTTGTGGTGGCAAGCTAGATAATACCGGCCTGACAAATCCTGAGATTGTTTTCAAGTTCATCGTAAAGGCGGCAATACACGTGGACAATTTATTCAGGCTGTTGAAAATGTGCAATAATTCGGTATTCGGTATTCAAAAGTGTATTCGGCTACTGATAAGATAACTCAGAAAATGCGGACTTTTTTCAGACACTAGAGAACAGCGAACTCCAGGACCCGGTCAAAGAGCACCGATCGTGAGGCGTCCTGATAATCTGAAACCAGAAGGAGAGTTCACTGGTCGCCCTCACGAAGAAGCGCCCAAAGGCGAGCGTGCTCCAGTTGTTAAGAGACCGGACAACCTTGTAATGGAAGGCGATTTTGTAGGTAAGCGCCTGGGCAGAAGCTATGTGTACTTTCCTCTGTCATATCCATAGGGGTGCATGAATTACTGAGCGTCGTCTCTTTTTCTCAAACACTGCATTATATCGTGGCATGCCTTTTCATTAACATCTATTCGTTGGCATCTATGCCACTGCTGTTCTTTCGCTTTCACTTATGAGGTGCTATTTGGACCATTGCAGATGCTCGCGAAATTGCATAGTCCGTTCGAGAGAAAATGGTGCCGGTTTTCAGACGGCCGGATAATTTGTGTCCCCAAGGACAGTTCACTGGTATAATAATACAGGAATGTCACAGAACTGAGGGGACGAGTAGTCTAGGGGTATGTTATCCGTCGCACAATCGAAAGATTGTGGTTTTGAGTCTGACCTGTCGCTACTCTTCGCCCACGACCAATCGGCGTGAGAGATTGGCGACGCTACATGACTCAACGGTCGACGTGTCGTAAAACCAACAACCAATGGACACAGGACTGAACAAGCTCCAGTCATTATCGCCTTCCAACCGCCACGATAACCTTAGGCCAGGAGGTGATTTCGAAGACCGTCCCCGTTAGGAGGCTCCTATGGGACGGAAGGCGACTCTGCAAATGCAAGGGTAACCTCAAGCCAGATGGAGAGTTCACGGGCAGGCAGCTGGATGATGCTCCAAAAGACGAGGGAGCTTCAGTAGTCAGACGTCCAGACAACCTCACTATGGATGACAACTTTGTTCATACGAGGGAAAAGCATGCCTCTGAACGAGGCAATATGACTCCTGTTGTAAAGCACCCAGATCACTTGAAAATCGACGAGAAGTTCGATGACAGATCAATGAGGGGAGAGGGAACCAGTCGCTAGGCGCCCTGACAACCTCAAACCAAATGTAAATTTGAAGATCGTCCTCGTGAGTATGCTCCTAGATGACAGAAGGCAATCCCATTCGAGCAAAGGATAACCTGAAACCAGAGGGAGAGTTCACGAACAGGCACTTTGGGGATGCTCCAAGAAGTGAGAGAGTTTCAGTTGTCAGGAGTCCCGACAGTCTCACGATATAGGGTGACTTGATTCGAGATAAAAATATGCTCAGGAAGGGGCCGAGAGGGATCGTGTTGTAAAACATATGGATCATCTGAAGATGAAAGTTTATTCTGAGGACAAGCCAAAAGACGACGCACCACAAGGTGAAGGGGCATCGCTAGTGAGGTGACCTGATAACTTGAAAACAGAAGGTAAATTTGAATATTTTTCCGACAATTCCGACACATGCAATTTCTCCATACACTGAAACGATATTCCTCACCAATATGCGTACCACTCAGCAACAATCTATGCAACTAAATGTTCACCGCCGATAGCTTGTTCCGTGGTGAGCTGAATTAACCAAGGTAAATTTTGACTCATTTCAGACACTAGAGAACCGCGAACTCCAGGTTACGGAGAAAGAGCACCGGTGGTGAGGCGTCCAGACAATCTGAGACCAGAGGGGGAGTTCACCCATCGCCCTCACGACGAAGCTCCCAAAGGCGAACGCGCTCCCGTTGTGAGAAGACCGGATAATCTTGTTATGGAAGGCGACTTTGTAGGTGAGTGCTGTCATCAGCATGTGCTGCATTGATTTAGCCTAGTGTAACTTCAGTAAAGTACGATGCATTATGCATCGTCCCTTTCTCCAAACATTACACCATTTCACTTCCTGTGGTCACCGTCACCCAACGTTCTGTGCAAAGCTGACACATACAGAAACGCCCGTGATGCGCCATCTGGCCGACATACACACACGCACGCACACACGCACGCGCGCACGCACACACGCCCACATTCGTGACGCGCTATCTGGTCAGCGTCGTTGTGAGCCGCACTTCTGCACTGCACCGCGACAGTGCCGGTTGTCACGGCCGCCCCGCCCCGCCCCGCCGGGGCGCCGCGCCATTAGTGAGCACGGCTATCTGATCCGGCAGAGGCCGTGCCGTCCGTGGTGCGGTGTCGGTCGTCGCCGCTCCATCGACCGGCGCTGGCCGGCGGTGTGACCGACGCCGTCGGCGCGGGGCGGCGCGGCCAGACCTGTGCCAACACCAACAGCCAGTCTCCGCCCAGCCTGCACCCGGCTCACCCGCACGTGGCGCGCGCACATTTCAGACACGCGCGAGCAGTGCCTGACGACGCGTGGCGAGCGGGCGGACATCGTGCGGCGCGAGGACAACCTGCGCATGACGGGCGAGTTCGTAGGTGGGTGCCACCGCCCGCGGGCTGCCGATACCCGGAGTTGTCTGTGACATATGCCGGACTGGAATCGTTTGGGCATGGACTCGGGTGTCATGCGGATCCTATCTCAATACTCGTGCCTTTTGCACATGAGACTTTTGTACAGCAAAATTGAATGCAGAGAACTCTATGCTAGCATGCCTGCCTCGTGTCATGTTCACTGTTCCCCATATAGCTTGCTGATCTTGCACTTCATTATATATATAATGTATATACAATACATATAGTGAATATATATAATATGTGTATGTATGTATGTGTGAGCATGTATGCACCAGGACCTGACAGCTTGAGCGAATATGGGCGACTCATTCAGACATCAACCTACTACCTTTGCTCCGGACAATCAGCAAAAAAGGAAGATAGCAAGCAACTCTAAGAGTTCACGGGGCAGCTGCATCATACCCTTTATAACATATCTGTGTTGCTTAGAACACATGATAGTGAGACTCAAATTCTTCCTTCTCCGCCTAGCCCCGTACTGGGGCCGGGGTATAAAGATATTTCTCACTGCGATGGATAAGTCATCAATTTCGCTTCGATGTCTGTCTAAGACCAGGAACCTAGCATACCACGGTTATGGACGTGTCGTCGATCAAACGTCGTGTCGCCTCTCATACATTTTTTTCCTGCGTATTTCCAACTCTAAAATCCGAATCCATACGCACAAAGCATACATGACAGAAGCTTGTCTTCTTCCGCTGATCCCAGCAACCTACCGTCCATTGGCGTCCTGTGGCGTACCGTACCACTTGTGGACTTGTTCTGAGATATCGACGTTGATCACAAGACAACTACTGCAGTAGCGCACAGTAGGACCCTGTCCACGGTCATCCTATGACAATACAAGATGTGTTCACTACTTGCACTCGTAGTCCCCTGGAAACTATGCCACTTTGCGTGAAAAATATTCTTGCATTTTAGATGGCATTCTGTAGCATTTCACCCAGCTGGACATTTTGTGGCCATGTTATATATGACAGCCATTAAGATGGACATACGTTCATCGCAGTGAGAATGGTACAGGTCAGATCAGTCAATGCCAAATGGCATAAACTTGATAAATATTGGCCATTTTCTTCATATGATGCTGGATTGCGTGGCACATTATCATGCCCGCTGTATCATCATCAAGATTCAATGCCAAATGGCTTTCCTCAGGACAATCTGTTCCAATGAGATGAATTACAAGTGAACTAAGTGGCGTCCATCCTTCTGCCTCCTGGGGTGCGATCAAGCTTATTGGTTTAACGCGTAATATAATGATTGCTTTTGTCATGTGTTGTCTTACTACACCCATAATCCGTCACACACCATTTCATTCCCAATCAATCGTGCTAAATGTGCATATATTCGGCGGGCCAGAATCCGCTGCCCGCACACCAGTTTCGAAATTATGAGCAAAGGGACTACATCTCTGCCCATATTCCACGTTATCACCTATTGCTAGTGTCTGTTCTGTGGCGCACAAGAGGAAAGTGCGATGGCGAATGTGAAGGTGGTGATGGATATGTGAATGATCTTGCAATTATATGCTTGCAGAATGAAGACTTCTTGAAACGTTCACTTCCGCGTTTAACCCCGGTTTTAATCTGAAATGTTTACCTTCATGGTGTTTAGTATTTGAAGTTCGGCTTGAATATAGCCGCAATTTTCCAATAACAGCAACGCCACCTGAAGAAACATGTATTGGGTATTGAGGTGTAACACAACGATATCTCCCCAGATACCCGTGAGAGAAGCGTCCTCACCCGCGGCGAGCGGGCTGACGTGGTTCGGCGAGCAGACAACTTGCATATGGAGGGGACGTTCGAAGATCGTCCTCGCGAGCAAGCTCCTCGTGGTGAGAAGGCCACACCCTTCAAGTACCGGGATAATCTCAAGCCAGAGGGGGAGTTTCCAGATCGGAAGGCAGAAGATGCTCCAAAGGGCGAGAGAGCCCCCGTAGTCAAGCGCCCCGACAATCTTACGATGGAAGGGGACTTTGTGGATACAAGAGAGAAGTACACTCCTGGACGGGGTGAGAGAGCACCGGTTGTTAAGCACCCCGATCACCTGAAAATGGATGGAAAATTTGAAGATAGGCTAAGGGATGGCGCACCACAGGGTGAAAGGGCACCAGTTGTGAAGCGGCCAGACAACCTTAGGCCAGAAGGTGAGTTTGAAGGTCGTCCCCGTGAAGAAGCTCCTCGAGGAGAAAAGGCAAGTCCCTACAAATACAGTGATAACCTGAAACCAGAAGGAGAGTTCACTGATCGCAAGCCGGATGATGTTCCAAAGGGAGAAAGAGCTCCAGTGGTAAAGCGACCCGACAATCTTACCATGGAGGGAGAATTTGTCGATACACGTGAAAAGCACACTCCTGGAAGGGGCGAAAGGGCACCTGTTGCCAAACACCCGGACCATCTCAAGATGGATGGCAAGTTTGAAGATAGGCCAAGAGAAGAAGTACCCCGAGGCGAAAGAGCCCCTGTGGTGAAGCGACCTGACAATCTTAGACCAGAGGGTGATTTCGAAGGCCGGCCCCGCGAAGAGGCTCCTCGTGGCGAGAAAGCAATTCCGTGCAAGTATAGGGATAACCTGAAGCCAGAGGGAGAATTTGCTGATAGACGACCAGACACTGTTCCAAAGGGAGAGAGAGCCCCAGTAGTTAAACGTCCAGACAACCTAACAATGGAGGGTGACTTTGTTGACACCAGGGAAAAGCACGCTCCCGGACGAGGTGAGAGAGCGCCCGTTATCAAACATCCAGATCACCTGAAGATGGGTGGCAAGTTCGAGGATAGGCCAAGGGATGAAGTGCCACGAGGTGAGAGAGCTCCAGTTGTGAAGCGGCCCGACAACCTTAAGCCAGAAGGTGACTTTGAAAATCGTCCCCGTCAAGAAGCTCCTCGAGGAGAGAAGGCAAGTCCCTATAAGTACAGTGATAACCTCAAGCCAGAAGGATATTTCACTGATCGCCAGCCTGAGGATGTTCCAAAGGGGGAAAGAGCTCCAGTGGTAAAGCGGGCCGATAATCTTACGATGGAAGGAGATTTTGTTGACACACGAGAGAAATACACTCCAGGAAGGGGTCAGAGGGCACCTATTGTTAAACACCCAGATCATCTCAAGATGGACGGGAAGTTTGAGGACAGGCCGAAGGAAGATGTTCCTCGAGGCGAAAGAGCTCCTGTGGTGAAGCGGCCAGACAACCTCCGGCCAGAAGGCGACTTCGAGGATCGTCCTCGTGATGAGGTGCCTCGCGGAGAAAAAGCCACACCCTTCAAATACAAGGACAACCTTCGGCCAGAAGGAGAGTTTGTTGGAAAACCAACCGAAGAAGCACCCAGAGGTGAACGAGCCCCGGTTGTGAGACGTACCGATAACCTAGTAATGGAAGGCGAGTTTGTTGACACGAGAGAGCGGAACACGGTGACTCGTGGAGAGAGAGCCGCCATCATCCGTCATGAAGACAATCTTAAGACCGAAGGACAATTTGAAGTCACCCGCGAGGTCACTGCCGTCACTCGTGGAGAGCGTGCTGATATTGTTCGCCGTGAGGACAATCTTCGCATGGAGGGATCGTTTGAAGAGCGTCCAAAGGGTGATGTACCAAGGGGTGAAAAAGTGAAACCAATTCGGCATCACGACAACCTTAGACCTGAGGGCGAATTTACAGATAGACGCACAGATATGGCACCAAAGGGAGAGAGGGCCCCTATTGTAAAGAGGCAAGATAATTTGTTTATGGAAGGCGACTTTGTGGATACAAGGGAACGGCTCACACCCGGGAAAGGTGACAGAGCACCAGTAGTGAAGCATCCTGACCATCTAAAGATGGATGGCAAATTTGAGGACAGGCCAAGGGAGCAAATACCACGAGGTGAGAGAGCACCAGTTGTGAAGAGACCAGACAACCTTAAGCCGGAAGGAGATTTCGATGATCGTCCACGTGGTGAGGCTCCTCGTGGTGAGAAGGCCAAACCTGTCAAGTACAACGATAACCTGAAGCCGGAAGGAGAGTTTACTGATAGGCGACCGGAGAGTGTTCCAAGGGGTGAAAGAGCTCCGGTGGTAAAGCGAGCCGACAATCTCACAATGGAAGGAGATTTTATTGATGGTAGAGAAAAACATACGCCTGGAAAAGGTGAGAGGGCCCCGATTGTGAAACATCCAGATCATCTTAAGACCGATGGAAAGTTCGAAGACAGACCGAGGGATGAAGTACCGCGTGGTGAAAGGGCACCAGTGGTGAAGCGAGCAGACAACCTGAGACCAGAAGGTGAGTTTGAAGATCGCCCTCGTGGTGAGGCTCCGCGTGGTGAAAAGGCGAAACCTTGCAAGCATGCTGATAACTTGAAGCCGGAAGGAGATTTTACCGGAAAGCCAAGCGAAGAAACTCCGAAGGGTGAAAGAGCCCCAGTGGTTAAACGACCAGATAATCTTACGACGGAGGGGGATTTCGTTGATACAAGAGAGAAGACAACGCCAGGTCGAGGTGATAGGGCGCCGGTTGTCAAGCATCCAGACCACCTCAAGATGGATGGTAGGTTTGAGGACAGACCTAAAGAGGATGTCCCAAAAGGGGAGCGGGCTCCTGTCGTGAAACGTAGCGACAATTTGATGATGGAAGGTGAATTCGTGGATACCAGGGAACGAACTACAGTAACTCGTGGCGAGAGAGCTGATATAATCCGTCATGAAGACAACCTGAGAACGGAAGGACGCTTCGAAGATACCCGAGAAGTGACAACTGTCACTAGGGGAGAGCGTGCTAATATCGTCCGCCGAGAGGACAATCTCCGCATGGAGGGAACGTTTGATGAACGTCCTAGGGAAGATGCACCGAAGACAGAGAAGGTCAAGCCAATCAAACATGGCGACAACCTTCGACCAGAGGGAGACTTCACAGGACGTCCTAAAGACGAGGCCCCGAAAGGTGAGAGGGCCCCCGTTGTAAGGCATGCCGACAACCTGACTATGGATGGTGAATTTGTGGACACCAGAGAAATATCTACCGTAACACGAGGAGAAAGGGCTGAAATCATTCGTCGGGAAGATAACCTGAAGATGGAGGGGGTATTCGAGGATTTTCGCAGGACCACTGCTGTGACTCGTGGTGAGCGTGCAGAAGTTGTGCGAAGAGAGGATACTCTTCGCTTGGAGGGACAATTCGAAGGTCGTCCCAATGAAAGTGTTCCTATGGCGGAAAAGGTAGCTCCTGTGAGACACCCTGACAATCTTAAACCAGAGGGCGATTTCATAGGTAAACCAAAAGAAAATGTGCCAAAGGGCGAGAGAGCACCAGTCGTGAAGCATCCTGACCACCTTAAGATGGAGGGAGACTTCACAGACGATAGGGATAAGCATTCACCCGGAAGGGGTGCGCGTGCTCCCATTGTCAAACACCCTGACCACTTGAAAACTGAAGGGGAGTTTTACGATCGCCCAGATAAGATTGCGCCGACAACGGGAGACAGAGCACCTGTTGCTAAGCACCCTGACCATCTAAAAATGGAGGGGGACTTCACCGATGGCAGAGACAAGCACTCTCCTGGCAAGGGGCAACGAGCACCAATCGTGAAGCATCCTGATCATTTAAAGATGGATGGAAATTTCTACGACCGTCCTGACAGGAAAGCGCCGACGGGTGTGCGTGCTCCAGTCGTGGAGCATCCAGACCATCTCAAAATGGAAGGAGAATTTATCGATGGCAGAGAACAGCACATACCTGGCAAAGGCAAGCGTGCTCCCATCATAAAACATCCCGACCATCTCAAATTGGAGGGACAGTTCTACGGTCGTCCTGAGAGAAAGGTTTCCAAGGGTGTGCGGGCTCCAATTGTGGAGCACCCTGACAATTTGAAAACCTCCGGCGACTTTACCGACGGCAGGGATCGTCACTCGCCTGGTAAGGGACAACGTGCACCTATTGTCAAGCATCCCGATCATCTCAAAGTGGATGGAGACTTTTATGAGCGTCCTGACAAGAAAGCGCCGAAAGGCGAGCGAGCACCGATCGTCGAGCACCCAGATAACCTGAAGACTACAGGAGAATTCACTGACAACAGAGATCGCCAATCGCCAGGACGGGGACAGCGGGCGCCTATCGTAAAACATCCTGATAATCTTAAAATGGACGGTGAGTTCTACGATCGTCCGGACAAGAGGGCACCAACTGGAGTCAGAGCACCGATCGTACAGCATCCCGACAATCTTCGAGTGGTCGGTGAGTTTGTAGACACTCGCGAACAAACAACAGTGACCCGTGGAGAAAGAGCAGACATTGTCCGCAGAGAGGACAACCTCCGCACAGAAGGACGATTCGAAGACACCAGAGAGCACACAACAGTGACCAAAGGCGAGCGGGCGGAGATCGTCCGCCGGGAGGACAATCTGCGCATGGAGGGACGGTTCGAGGACACCAGAGATAAGAGAACGGTGACGCGTGGTGAGCGAGCGGACATCGTCCGTCGGGAGGATGTTCTCCGAATGGAGGGCACGTTTGAAGGACGCCCTCGAGGCGAAGCGCCCAAGGGAGAGCGAGCTCCGCGTGTGGAGCATCCAGACAATCTGAAGCCTGGCGGCGAGTTTACGGGGAAGCCGCAGCAGCAGGCGCCGCGTGGCGAGCGGGCGCCGGTGGTGCGGCATCCGGACCACCTGCACATGGAGGGGAAGTTCGAGGATGGCCGACAGATGGTGACCGTCACGCGCGGAGAGCGTGCCGAGGTGGTCAGACACAGCGACAACCTTCGGATGGAGGGAAAATTCACCGGTGAGTGTTGCAAATGGGACAGTAAGTTTGTCTTCTGTAAATGGGTGTGTGAAATTTCGCCAGGAACCTAAGATTGGATTATAGTGAAGCCATTGCTGTTTGTATGGCAGCTGGCGTGATAATCGCTAAGTGCTGGATGCACGAGGACGAATGGCATTGTAGCCTGTGTGACGTCATGATGGCCAGTAGGATCATCGTTAGGCACACAAGGGCGACTGGGAGGCTCACTGGTGATCATGTAGGAATGCATACTAGGATTCGTACATATGATTCCAGTAACGCGGTGTTTTGTGTTACGCAAGTAGCACCGTATCAAACGCGTTTTCATCTCTGCAATCGTGCGCTAAAAATTATTGTGAAATCTTGACAGATGAAGAAAGCCAATCCAGTCGAAATGTTTTCGAGCATCGGTCATTATGGACGCCAGATAACCAATGGCAGTCCAGGCCCCCTTAAGCCCAAATAAATAAATAAACAAGAGCATCGGTTTATATCTGAATGACAATAATTAGTACTTTTTTCGCATGATAGAATGAGTTACACCCGAACAAAGCAAAACAAGGTGTTTGTGCAGCTAGCATATACAAACCTCGGACGTTTCGGGGAAAGTTAATTCTTAAGATTCCTATTAGCTTAAATTTATGCAATGCGTTGTACAATTGGGTAATCAAGCCCCAGCTCTTCAGCATATTACGCACGCACCCAAATGACATGACCCGACCATTAATGCTGAACGTTTCAGATACCCGCGATAAAATTACGGTGTCTCAGGGAGAAAGAGCCCGAATTATTCGCCGCGAGGACAATCTACGTGTCGAGGGAAAATTTACCGGTAAGACGACACTGTTGTATTGTTGTTTGTTCGCACTTACACCAACATCGTCACGAATAGAGTTATAGTTGCGGTTACAGTTACACCAGCATCACGAATAGAGCATCCTTAAGCCGACCCAACAACAGTTGTGAATGCCGGTTGAGCTTCGTGTATGTCTGGCATGGTAACATTGGCTCTGCAACGCTACCAACATTTTGTTCATTGAAGTCACGAATTATGGATGGGGATAGACGAGAGAATTACTAAGCCGATTGCTTCTACGCAGGGCCATGTGTAGGCCATAGGCGTAATGTTAAACTTCACGAATATAAGGGAACATATCCCCCATCCCTACTTTGGTGGTGCCATGATTAGTTTGATTTTGCAGTGAGTAGCAAGTGTGCATCAGTGGTGAGGAAAATGGTCGTCTGTACTATACCCACAGCTTCTGCATGATAACTTCACGTTTTTCAACTCATTACAGATGGTCGGCAAAAGACAACTGTAGTACAGGGAGAACGGGCATCCATCGTCAAACGCGAGGACACCCTTAGAATGGAGGGGAAGTTTGAAGGTATGGCATATGAGACGTGTTTTTGTGGCTAGAGAGTAGTGGCGCATGTCACGGCAACAAATGCTCTAGTTCCGAGCAGAGCCTAGGTCACTTACGATCGTGATAGAAATTCACAATTATTTAATCGATCATGACATGTGACGTCACTCACCACCCCTGTGAGCCTGTTCACTGGTGTATGTACAACTCACTGGTAACGTTTTGCCGTGCTGGCGGAGGGAAGCCACTCACACGTTTGGGTGTGAGGGCGTACAAGCGAACATTTCATTTTACACCCACCGACATCTCGAAGACCATCTAATATTTCTTGTAGTACCGATAGATAAAGGAGAGTAGAGATAGTCAAGTCACGTCTCATTTATTTCAACTGCCTGCCAGTGAAGACTTGGGTGTTTCGCCTTGATTGGCAATTGAAACACAGCTTTTGTGTCTCGGAATAGTGAGAATGATATGCAGGGTTGTAGGTTCAGGAACTGCTGAGAAATTGGTAGCTGCTTGTAAATCACAAGTTTTGGTCCATGGCTTCCCCAGCTGAGCTCTTTTGATAACAACACGCCGCCCCGTGACTATTAGCCCCGTTGGTCTTCAAAGCGATTTACTCACGCTATTCTAACAAGGAACCGTGATCGTAGTAGTCTTCACTCTCACACCTGCTTAACTGAATGTTTCACACTATCACTTTGAAGTGAATCATTATAACGCTGTGATGTGGACTAGCGTTCAGCGGACCTTGTCACACTGTTCGAGCTCATTTTCCATGTGACAATGTCGCGTTGAAAGCTTGTCCATGTAGCTAAAACGTTTCACTACTCTAGCTGCACAGACGCCTTTATTGCGGGCGCATTTCTGAGAAGCTCATTGTATATTGAGTGTCAAGTTCACTACCGAAAGATGTTGAAGCTCATCGAGATCAGTTTGCATTTTTAATCTGTTTGCCCGCAATTCAGTCGTCTCTCGATCACTCACCACCTCTTGCTCGGTCTGCCTGTGCGCACCAAGCACACCTCTCTCTGGTCGTGGTGCGCACCAAGCACACCTCTCTCTGGTCGTGTGGCCGCTGCTGCGCGTGTGCGGTCGCGGTCGGCCGTGAACTAACGCTGCCCGCTGCCGCCGGCGCAGACAGGCGGCGCCGGTCTGCGCCGGGCGCCGGCAGCCGCGCCGCCATCGTCCACCACCCCGACAACCTGAGGCTCGAGGGCGAGTTCCACGGTCGGCGCGCCGACTCGCTGGTGGTGACGCGCGGCGAGCGCGCCGCGGCGGTGCGCCACGTGGACCACCTGCGGACCACCGGCGCGTTCACTGGTACTGGCTGCCTCTGCTCCTGCTGGCCGGCGCGACGCCGACATCGCGGCGCCTACGCGCAGCTCTAGCCGACTTCGTGCCGGCCGTTCGCTTCGCCTCCCTTGAGTTGTGGCGGCGTCCTGCGTAGCAGGAGTACACTCCACTTGCTGCTTCTATTATTTATTTTGTTCTGATTATGTTACCTATGTTTCTTGTTTTTATATTTATGATTCTAGTTGTGTTAGCCATGTTACTCATGTCATTCTTGCGTTCCTAATTTCACGCTGAACTACCAAAGCGAAGCTTTATTTGCTTCCGTTGCCTTCGGTCGGCGTTTCCGTGCACTCTGCGGCGACTTGGTTCACGTGCGTCGGTGTCGGTCTGCAGACACCCGCACCCAGAAGACGGCCGTGTCTTCCGGCGAGCGGGCCGAGATCGTGCGCTGCTCCGACAATCTGACGGTGGGAGGTGGAGAATTCGCCGCGCCACGGTCACCCACGACACCAGTTGGTGGCGAGCGGGCCTCGCCCGTGCGGCCGCAGGACAACCTACGCACAGAGGGACAGTTCTCCGGTCAGTCAGCGCCGGCAGCCTGCCCCGGTCTTGGCCAGCGATGGCATGGACGTTCAATTGTCCTTGCGGTGCCTCCAAACTTCTACTTGCGAGCTTTGCCAGCAGAGTTAAGATCTTTTTTGTTTATTTTTGTGTGCATTCAATTCCGTTTTGTCGTGCTACCATTATCTGTGGTAAGCAGTCCTTGGTTGGTTCACGCTGTGTTTTGTTGCAGTTTGTTGTGTTCTGCCATGTTCTGTTGCACTCGGTGTTGAGCGGCGGCATGACTGACGCGCGGCCTGGACAGCAGACACGCGTTCGAAGTCTGTTGTGACTCGTGGCGAGCGGGCCGAGGTGCACCGCCACCAAGACACGCTCAGGATGGAGGGCGAGTTCACTCAGCAGCGGAGCACGCAGCAGAGTGTGCGGCAGCGTGAGGTCCACACGCAGGGCGCCGCCGCAGGTACGCACGGACGCACACGCAGGCCAACTGGCTGCGCGAGGAATCGGCGAGCAGTTGTCATGTGCGGTTCGCATGCGTACGTACAACGCAGATTGGCAACGTCTGGGCGCGTTTTGCTACCTAGTTTGGCGTTCCAGTGAGCGTGCCCTAGTTAACGTCTCATCAACGAAGTGTCAGTTGGGATTACCTTGATGTGAACTCACTTGATTATAGTGCCGCTAGATGAGAACAAAATGTATTCGTCGTAAGGATATAGCATGAAGTCTGGTAGACTTCATGTATTTATCTGTGCATGCACTTGTCTGGGTACCTTCGCATGGCATAGGTACACAAAGCACATCTCGTCTTTTGCATGACTATAGGAAATCGACAGGCAGTTTAGCTTGGTTTACCAGAGTACCAACTGCAGTGTGTGAGTTCGGATATATGGGGAACAGCCAATTTTCAAGCTTGTCGAACTTTGTATTTCTATGGAAGATTGAAGTTGGTTTTCTTTCAATGTGTAAGTGTTCGTTTTGCTCAATTTTCATTATTAGTTTATTTGCAATAGTCCTCAATCAATACCATGCTATCAAGGAGAGTTTCGCTGTTGTCCATGTTGCTGCTGTTGTTCATGTGAATGCTATGGCTTACAAAGCTGCTATGCCCACACAAGTTCGAAGCATCTAGTTTCCTGTCTCGTGGGAAGTGTGGATTTGATGCATCCATGTACCACAGTAGATGATGAATGACACGGCTGTCGTACTGAATGTTGTCCCTAATTTTGACGAACGTCTGTACACCAGTTGGCGCCCCTGAAACAGTCCAGCTAATTGGCCTGAAGCTCAATGTCGGCTATCTGTTTCCGTGGTGTCGGATTTATTAAGGATGCTTCATGTCAACGAACCATACAGCAAGTAATTTACGTTTTGGCTTTGTTTTTAGGAATGCCAACTACCCAGACTGACTTCATGCCGTTCAAAACTGTCAACAACCCGGTTAGCCAGACGACCCAGCAGCCGAGCACCACCCAGGAGGCATGTGCCAGTCAGCAGAGGAGCTCCACCTCGGCCACCTCCAGCCAGCTGGAGCAGCGCAAGGTGTCCTCCAGCCAGCTGGAGCAGCGCAAGATGTCCTCTACGGAGCGCAGTCAGAGCTCGACCGCGTCTCAGCAGCTGGAGCAGCGCAAGGTGTCCTCCAGCGACCAGCGGGCGACGTCCTCGCAGCAGCTGGAGCAGCGCCAGCTGTCGACGAGTCAGACTGAGCAGCGCGCCAGCTCCGTCTCTCAGTCGACAAGCCAGAGCCACTCGCGCCAGATCCGCGACTCGTCGGCGCACCGGCGCGCCGTGCGCCAGAACACGTGGACGCACGAGGACGGTGAGCGCGTCAAGGCGACGCGCCAAGCCGACAGCCTGCACCTGGAGGGCTCGCACAGCTTCGAGACGAGCGCCGGCAGACGTGGCGGCTCGGCCGAACAGCGGCGCACCGCGCCCGAGGCGCAGCCGGCGGCCGGCCAGAGCTCGACACAGTCGGCCGGCTCGTCCGCCACCCAGCTGCAGCGCTCCGCGTCCGACCAGAAGTTCGTCGGCTCGCTGCGCAAGGAGGAGGAGAACGTGAAGAAGTGGGCGGCCAACACACAACAGCGCAGCAGCGTCAGCAGTGCCATCCAGCAGTCGCGCGTCAGCAGCTCGACCCAGCAGCAGCAGCAGCAGCAGAGTTCGATACAGCAGTCGCGCGTCAGCAGTTCGACGCTGCAGCAGAAATCTGCCGGCCGCGTGCGTACCAGCGGCCAGTCGTCAACCATCTTCCACGGCGACTACGACGTGTTCAAGGACAAGTCCATCCAGAAGAACCAGTCGTACGCCGTCTACAAGCCGTGTCCCGCGGCGCAGGTGGACTCTCCCCAGTCGGGTTTGCGTGTGGTGAAGCAGACGCACGACCACAAGTACTACATGCCCAAGGTGAGCAACTAGACTCGCTCACCGCCCGTGCAGAGGGACCAGTGAGAAGTGGTCGGTCGCGGTGGCTCGCGCCTCGGTCGGCGCCGGTGCGTGGCTCCCTTACCCGCGCGCCCCGCCGTCGACACCACGTCGGCATCGACGGCGGCAGCGTCGACCGTGGCGCGACCGGCCCTGACGGCACACAGAGGGAGAGAGGGGAGAGAGCGTGGGCGTCGGCGCTTACGTCACGCGCGCCGACGCCGTCGCCGACTTGTGATACGAGGGCGCTGCCCGTCCGAGAGGAGGCCTTGCCGCCGTGGCGAGTCGCCAACTCGTGGCGGTCTTTCGGTGCAAATGTGTGTGTGTGTGTGTGTGCGCGCGCGCGCGCGCGCGCGCGTATGTGCGTGTATTTGTGAGTACTCGTGTGCGTACGGTTGGTTGGAGCTGGCATCCGAGCCGAGAACAAGATAATCAAAGTGAAGGAGATACAGTGTCAGCGTTTTTCCTAGGTGGCGATGCTAGAATTTACTAGTCGCATCATGTCATACTAATTCGGTCTTGCTTGCGGTTATGGCGATTGGTGTCCGCGAAACTAATGGCTATTTATGCAATGCGCAGCTAGCGAAGGCGTGGATGTTTTAGATAGGTAATGCAGAGATTCTCATTTATGTTCTTGATGGCTATTTTCAAGATGAAAATACACTGCTTTGACATAACATGATGCTTTGAATAATGTGAAAACAAATAAATACATGCAATATAATACTTGTACTGAGTTTCTTTAGGCATTGTCACCTGTGATATTAACCAAGTAACCCAGCGATCATATCGAAATGGCTAAGGCCTATCTCTTGGAGTGTAGATGTGTTCGCTGCTTACTGGGGGAAACTTAAATGATCCATCACACTGATATTTTCATTGAATCTCAGTCACTATCCAGGCGACTATATTATCGGTGTTCCAAACAATTGGTGCTGAATGATATACGTGTCCTTTACTTCGGTGAACCGGACTGCGTATGCTAATGGTGTGAATATTTTACCGTACATGTAACGGAAAGCAATGTTGAAACACCACCCGAAGTTGCCCGGTTTAGTCGGGTAGCGATCATAATGCATGCATATTGCGCAAACAGTGAAGATTACAAACGTCCATACTATTGCAGTTGTAGATTTCCTGAACGATCTGCTCATTCCAATGCAGCATGGCTCTCGACAGCTGTTTTAAAAGCGGTACGTACTAAACACAGGCAAAAGCTGGTTCATTATCTCACGTCTTCCACCTATCAAACCGCTGTGTCCCACCCTGGTCTGCCGTAAGAGACTTCATGGTGAGCTACATTGATCGTGGCGTGCGTGGTTGCGCCTCCCATGGTAGCGACACCAAGTCGGATGTGTGATGAAGATGGTAATTCGGGTACGTACGCACGGCAGGCAGGCAACGGCGTTCCAGGTAATTCAGAGCCATAATGACGTCGGAGCGCTGGCGACTAGAAACTTGCCACAAATAATCGGAAACGCTCGGCTGTACGCAAGTTACTTAAGTTGGCACAGCTGACGTCGGACACGACCGTACTAGCTACAGTATTGCCATCATGACTATCATCCTGGCGACGAGGCCTGCTATGTTAATTATGTTGCGTCGTTCGCTGTCTGCGAGGGCGAGTGGCTGCCGTGTTATCCCCGGTCACGGAGACACAGAGTCGGGGGCGCATATCACAGAGTCGTTGACCGGGCGGTGGGGAAGATGACGTCACGCGGTCAGCTGGTTGGCATGGAACTGGGACGTCGCAGCGTGCTGTCCTTTAGCTGGCTGTAACACTGGGGTGCCTGCCCTGTCGCGTGTGCGCCAGTAAAGCATTGAGCGAGTGACCGCGTCTTTCGGGCCATATCCTGGGCTGACGGTGCCTGTGAACGAGTGCGCCGCCGAGCTTGAGAGAAGTCATCGTGGCGTGAAGATTTTCACCGGCGTCGCGGATGCTAATGAGGAGCGTCCCGCCGCTGACATTCCAACAGAGAGTTACAGCGCCATCTATCGGGCGCCGGCAGCGCCTCTGGTATTCAGCTCTGAGGTCTTCACCGATCCACTAGTGAGCGAGACGACGGTCGCCGAATGGTTGGAATGTTGAGCTCTGGATACGGCGGTCCCGGGTTCAACACTCGCACCATCCGGAGCACTTCCCAATCACGTGGCCCACCGACGAAGCAGTGTCGTCGACACCATTACCCGTGATCGTGCGCAAAGTGCGTCGTTAATCATCCCACAAACAAACAAACTCTCGTGCGTGGCGAGCTGCTTGGCGAGAAATCGGAGCCTCGTTGCACTTCGCAACGCGGACCAAGATACAAGAACCTTGTCCGTCCCTCGCTACCTTACGGCTCTGGTACATAATTAAAATAATCGGCTAAGTATTCGGTTTCGTGTGTTAAGGGCCGTCCAGTGAAGCTTCAAAAGTTGCATTGAGAAGGTCCAGCAGTACCAAGGCTAGTGCAATACATGCATATGGACTGCCTTAGGACTCCTTTAAACTATTATTGAATTGCCCCAACTGGACGTGGGAGAATATTCCTCCAAAGAGATAAGAAGCTTCCTCCATGCAAGCTGGTATCCAAGGTCTGGGTGTTACCGGAAACGCTCCAGGAACTTCAGACATTTATCACCAGTTTCTGTACGCGTCATGTGGATCACAGCGCACGAGGGCATCGGTGCCGTCGGCCGAATAGCATGAGAAACCGTGCAAGCTCTTGTGCAGACTGTTTATGTTTCTGTTTATACAAGTGCATGTGTTTATGAGTGCACATTTTTGTTTGCGCACGTTGTCACCTCGATGGCATGGAATAAGCTACCACGAGGCGGCCACTCACCCAGTTCGTCGTTATTTCGGCTGCTGATGACACAGGCTGCTGCTGATGATGATGAAGCAAAGTGTAGACACCGTGGCTGCTTACGAAGCAGTGTGGTGCCTGCAAATGTGGGCACCAGAGGTATTGCGGGTGTCCTCGCAACACTCATCGATATATTTGTGGGTATACCGCGACACCACGCTGGCCTTGCAGCACCTAGCGTATCAGTCTGGAGCCTGCATTGCCACATAGCTGATGCAACCCGAAGAGCTATGAGCTCCCCAAGTGTTACTCACAGTTGAATATCCCCACCTTTTATCGACAGTGGAACTCCCATGCTCTTCGCATCCTTCTATGTAATACATCATCTTTTTTACTTCCGCAATGGTCTCGTCCCAGATCTATTTCTCGAAATGAAAATCATTTATCTGCGGTCAGGAGAATTCAAACACGCAGCCTCAGCACAATCAGGTACCATTTTTGGGAGTTATTTTGCACTATTAAGACAAAAGTCACTGTTTTGCGCGAAGGCCGCCTTTTGTGCCAGAGATAATGCCACATAGCAATACTTAGAGAAGAGACATTTGCTGTAAGGCAAATATGTCTGGAAATAGAAGTTACGTGCGGCTTATTGAAGCATTATCTATGTCATTCCAGTGTAATCTATGCATTTTTGTTTCGTTTATAGCACAGTTCTGTAAGTCGAAGTTTTTTTGCGATGCAATGCATTTTCGCAACCTATAATTTTGTGTCGGTCCGGAAATCTCCTGTAGAAATTCGAGTATTTCTCAGAAATATATCTAGAAATTCATCATGCTTGAAAACTTGCAACAAGAGACGAATGTTTAGCTACCTTCCACTGTTCAACTCTTTGTTGTCATCTAAATAACCAATGCCCTGGTGCGGAGGCTGCTTCTTAACAAACAGCACGTCAGTAATGCGATATGCTGTGTCAATGACTGCTTTTGGTGCAAACATCCATATTTGGTATTCAATTGTCATACCATGTATCCATAGGCGCACCGGAGGGTGGGGCCAAAGGCCCCCCCCCCATGAGACCAAAGTGCCCTTTTGACCGAAAAGTGCCCTCTTGGCCGGAATGTCCCAAATGTAACTCCTAAGTCACCTGCATTATGTGCCCCGCCTGTCCCAAAGGTGCCCTTTGGGCCAAAAACTACCCTTTTGGGGAAATTTTTTCACGCCCCCCCCCCCCCCGGTCAATAACAAACCTTCCAGTGTGCCCCGGGCCGCAAAGTGCCCTTTTGGAGCCGGCCAAGTGCAGTTTCTGTCCGGGCCCCCCATGGAAAAATCCTGGGTGCGCGCCTGTATGTATCTAATGAAAGGTCATGGACACTCATCTCCGGCACGGGTGAGAGTTGAAGGGCAATGCCAGTCACAAGCGTTTTTCTCGCGACCACCGGAAACCAGCGCACAATAGTGCCCCGTCGTCTGGATTGACCGACGATGCAGTATGTGGTGACGTATTGTCAGTAAAGTTTTTGCTAGATGATGTTAAGTTAAGTAGTGGTCAGTGAGAGCTGTAGTCAGCGAGAGCTGCAGTCAGCGAGAGCTGCAGTCAGCGAGAGCTGTAGTCAGCGAGAGCTGTAGCCAGAGAGAGCTGTAGTCAGCGAGAGCTGTAGTCAGCGAGAGCTGTAGTCAGCGAGAACTGTAGTCAGCGAGAGCTGTAGTCAGTTTTTCTAATCATAATCAATTATAATCTGTAGTCACATTTTTCTAATCATGTTTTTGCGTGTTTGCTGAAACTGTAATTTCTTGCCTGCTTTATTGCATACACTATTATCAGATGGTTGGCATCCCATGTTAATAGCTGTTCTCAAACCACTCGGTTTTCACTATTGATTTCACGATGTGACCTAGGTCATCGATCGAGATTAGCCTTGACTGACATGTGCCAGCTTATGGATTATACGACATTTGTACGTCCTGTGTTCAAGTTCAACAGCTATTGTTACCTTCCCGGAGTCGTGATCATTGACCTTCCCTGGAAGGTCCCTGGCTGACCAAAAGTACCATCGGTTCCTGGTTGACCAAAATCAGATTACCATTGTACTTGTCTCGTGGTACGTCACTCGTTAATGCTTATCCTGTTTGTTAGTTATTTGGGCTTTAGGTCGCGTCGATCAGCCCTCATATCAGTTAGAGGGCAAATTACAAGAAGATAGCAGCCACTCTTCGGATGAGAAGGCCGTCTGAATGATGTGGACTGGCGAGCAGAAACAATATATGGCCAGATGTACAAGAAACGTTTCATAACCGGCGCACTGTACCGAACAGATGATGGTTTACATGTAGCTTTGCTGGTTGTAAACGATCATTCACCCGAATAATAGTTGCGTAATGATGCGATGTCACGGTTGATCTCTCATCTATCCTCGAAATCTTAAAACCAGGGAGCTTGCGGGCTCAGAAACATCCACCAAAATATGGATGCAAGTAAGAACACACGAGGCTTAGGCGCTGTTCACCCAAGTCCGGTGCAACGCTTCAACCGCACCGAGATGCAAACTCTGAACTCGCGACTTGCTCATTGCAAGCGGCAGGGTCAGCTCATGGGATCCCAACACATGGTTATACTGATCACTAAATTGTAGCACACCCAGGCAGTGTATTTTGACGTTCATTAAGCGGATTCATCCACTTGCAGCCATTGGCATGTGTGCATTTGCTTGGGCGACGTGATCAGCCACAACCACTTATCATCAGATTATGAGTTGATTTGCGGATACTAGTGGAACACTGAGTCTGCAGTGGGCAGAGAAAGCCTGAGAAGGAACCAGTGTGCAGCGAAAAGGCAACATGATTTCGAAGGTGGCCAAGGTGCACAGTATAACTAGGAATTGGTAATGTACATGAAATACGGTTGGCAAGGTATGCAATCTGAAAACGGAGCAAAAGCTGTAATAAGTTCGGTTTCCACCACAACAAACTTAACCAAATAAATATTTCCATCAAAAAGTGTATGGTTTCGGGTCACAATGCCCTGTGAGCTACTGTGTGCATAACTCCACCAGGATGGCTAGACCCCCTCCCCCCTGGAGGTGTTGAAATGCTGAGCTAACATAGCACCAATCTGCGCGGCGACACAGGCCCGGAAGTATGGCGTATTTTTGGATCGCGGGGCGGCTTTGAACGTGGCGCGGCCTGCTGGCGGTGCGCTTTGATGGACGGGCCCGATGGGCTCGCCCACCTTAGACTGCTCGCTCGGCTGCACGAGCGTCTGGCGCTTGTCAGTCCGTCGGTCACCCATTGCCGGCTGACCGTCTGCGTCTGCGTGGTCCGTGTCTCCACGCTCAACACCGACTCACTGCAGTTATCGGCTGATTTCGCTATTGGGTTTCGCATTCGATAAGAAGGCGGCCAGGCCCTGATCGTGTACCGATGTTCGCTTCCAGAAGTCGGATGTTGTCATTTGAGACTTTGACCACGGGGTATGGTGTATATTTACGCACGATATTCCGTCTGTCTGCCGAACGCGAGGCTCCAACCGCACTGCCATTCCTTTGTCTGCGGTTCTAGCGCAAATACGAAATAGAGAGAGAGAGAGAGAGAGAGAGAGAGAGAGGGAGAGAGAGAGAGGGAGAGGGAGAGAGAGAAGAGAGGGGGAGGGCAGGAGAGAGAGCTAACAGTGCAGAAGAGGTCATGCCCAGGTTGAAGAAATGTAAGCTGCATATGAAACCTAATGTTTTCAGCTAGTTTCAGCTGGTTCAGCCGATTACTTGCAGCTGGTTTCATGGACATAAATATTTGTTGTCGCAGAAAAACTCCTTCAATGATATTCTACCGACGTGTTTTGTGTGGTAGGTATCACTACAAGGTTTTACCGTAATCAGTGGGAGCCCGAGTTGCTAGTGCTGGGGTGGATGTGCGTGAGATGCTGGATTAGCCAAGGGCGGACCACCTTATTTCATCCCATGCATAACTCAGATCGCTCTTGCCTACTGAACATTGATCTCTATATGTGTATATTCCATATCTCAATGAGTCAGGTCGCTAAATTTATTCGTGTCTGATTATAGCAGGCGTCTGGTCACAGCAGGCGTAACCAACGGAGACGCCTGTGCATGAGGGGAATACCTGATATCAGCGAATTGGCAGGCCGAAGTACTTTCCCACCAGGCATTGTCAAAATGCTCGTGTCGCCAGCCCACCTGCGTGTCTAGCATGTTTGGCGGCGGAATTCATTAATCCGGATTGGGCGTAACTAGCGGGGAAATGTTTTGTTTTTGAACTGCTTATGGTATGAAGTCTGAGGTTAAGTTACGACATTCTAGTATAACGCCATATTTATCGCTTCCTTTGGACGGTTTTCAGCAAATTGCGAAGCTTGACGCGAGTATATCTTTCTTGTAAACGACATAGTCGCCTTGGTTGGCACCCGTACATATGTTGCATAGTTGCCAACCATGCAATATATGCAACCGAGCAATATAAAATGACTTCCGTGGTTTCTAACTATCCAAATTATTCATCTATGGTTAAGAAGTTTGAAGCCAACGAAAGATGTCTCGAACTATTCTCATCATTATATAAGATATTAAGATTTGAGCTTTTTTATATGTTAATAAATCAACGGGAAATGGCTACCTGTTCTCGCATATAAGTATTACATATTTTGATAAATGTAGCCATTGAAGAAAGCCAATAATAATGCATATCTATTCATATGAATATGGTCTGTAATCGAACAGTGTATAAACCATCACATCCATGACAGCTCCCACTTCTTCATGTCCCTGATTTCGCCCACGTATGTGCACTTCTTATTTGCATTATAACAATACTTGACTACATCGAGCCGTCTTATGATCAGTTACTCTGCAAAAGCAAAACAATTTTTGTCATTATACAATTTCACAAGGTGCCTCTTCAAAAGGTGTATTCCCGATTTGCGGTACCATGCTAAGGCCTATTAATTTAGAAACAACGAATGTGCAGGTTACGAGACGAACTCCCCATGGCCTACATATCAGTTTATGTTATCTATGCTAAAATCGGTTCCTTAATCTTGGAGCCACATTAAACGAAAAATACACTTTTTTTGGTATTTCTTCCCCCTAATCCCTTAGGCCGCTCCTGCCACGATTTTATTTCACAGGGGTATAGCGGAAGCTACGGCGAACCGTGTTCCGTTTCCCGTGAGGAACTCCGAGTCGTAGTATTCGGAATATCAAGGGGGCCAAAACGAGCCCCTTTCTCCTTATCCATGAACAAGTCACTGCTTCCTAATTGGTACATGGCTTCTTAACGATGGGAACATGTCGTTACTGTAGTACCTCTTGGAAGGGTAAAGGACTCATCAATATCACAAAGCAAGTTCTTGCCAGTGGGGAACGGTTACCGCTGGATCTGCCTATGCCTGTCCTCGGGAGGTTCACGATCCACAAGTCCCTTACCGAAGATGCCACAACTGTTTTCGAATATGCTTACGTTCGGAGTTTTCAAGGGCAACGTTATTTAGAAACAGATAGACCGATGTGCTGCTATGCATCAATAATGGCACAACCAGACCAACTGCCAGCTGCCAAACCTAAGCATTCCGCGCGACCCCCCCCCCCCAATTCTTGTCAGCTCTGGTTAATTACGGCGTACACCCGTAAGTGTAACCATGTGGGTGCTTAATTTGTATTGCAACTAGATATGAATAAAATAGGCAGCTTGTCACTCACATAGGCGAATATTTCAACATAATCGCCAGCCAGTCACGTGGCTGCTTTTAGGACCCATTCCAATATTACCAAAGCCACGGTCTCTGAGCTCAGATACCGGTCACTGTGAGTGTATTCCTAGTCTGTCAACTCAGCACTCAGCAGCACCGCGCCGCTAGGTGAAGTTCCAGTGCACTGAGTAGCCGGTGTTGTGAACAATCCATATTTCTGACGATGAACTTTAAAGTACATTTTCTTAGAACATAGCGTGTGTTGCTAAACAAGCAATTGTTTTCCAGCCTATGCACACGTCCGCCATTATGTCTGGAATCCACCAAACGACGCCAAACTACTGGGCTGCGATTGCATCACTCAAACCACGCTAAATCACTGGGCTGTGCCGGCATCCGCCAAGCTATGCCAAACCACAGGAATGTGGCGGGATCTGCCAAACGACTCCAAACCACTGGACTGTGGCCAGCATCTGCCAAACGACTCGAAACCACTGGACCAATATCCTCCAAACCATGTTGAACCACCGAAATGTGGCCGACATCCGCCAAGCCGCTTCAGCACCCATGCTGTCCACTGGACTGTGGCGCCATGTGCCAGTGACCTGAAGCCGTCGACTGGCCAGACCGTCCCAGCCGGCACACGTGCACAGCCAGAGACCCGCGGCTGTGGCGCCCTGTGCCAGTGGCCTGAAGCCGTCGACTGGCCAGACCGTCCCAGCCGGCACACGTGCACAGCCAGAGACCCGCGGCTGTGGCGCCCTGTGCCAGTGACCTGAAGCCGTCGACTGGCCAGACCGTCCCAGCCGACACGTGCACAGCCAGAGACCCGCGGCTGTGGCGCCCTGTGCCAGTGACCTGAAGCCGTCGACTGGCCAGACCGTCCCAGCCGGCACACGTGCACAGCCAGAGACCCGCGGCTGTGGCGCCCTGTGCCAGTGACCTGAAGCCGTCGACTGGCCAGACCGTCCCAGCCGGCACACGTGCACAGCCAGAGACCCGCGGCTCCCGCCAGCACATGGTACCGCCTGGACCAGCAACAGTGACGGACTGGCGGCTCCTCCCAGAGTCTCTGCTACGTACAAGCATATTAAATTCAAATATAATTCCTTGACAGCCTTCAGTAGACGTGTTCAGTAGTCTTCAGGAGTCAAAAGGTTCTTGGGGAAGAACAAGCTAACGATGAAGGCGATGACGAAAACTGGCAGTGGGTTGTCGTGGTGTGAAGGAAAAAAATCTGACCTCAAGGGATGGGACTTTAAGGGCTTTGGACTAATGGGACGACATATTGTTCATCCATTGAATGAGTTAATTTTTCTTTAATCATGTGCCTTACAGCCGTGTCATGGTGCCTTGTATCATAGGTACATTGTGTGTGTACGCACTGTTTTTGTATGTGCAGACTCCATGAAACGAAGGTCAAGGATCGAATTACAGCGGGATGCCATAATCAAAGTACAATAGAACGAAAACATTTATGCATGCGTAAAGTGCCCCAGCCTAAATAATATATCACCTTTTCAGTAAAAAAATATACCATAGGATTTAGCTGGTGAAAGGGATTGATAAATGAAACCCATCGTGCGTCGTCTTGCACCCGTGCGTTTTCAGTCACTGTATCAATGATGTGTAACTATGTGGTATCGCCAATGTTTTACTGTTATTGGTCCTGAAGCTGTTGCGCTATGTAGCAAAACGTTGAGTTCGAACAATATAGTTTCGATGGAGATATCATGACATATGTAGCTCTATTGACCATTACATTTATCCTACAACTATGCTTTTGACGAGAAAAAGAAATTATTTCATATTATTTATGTATATAAACATTTTATATATACACACATATATATAGATATAAATATATATATATATAGATTAAGCTACGAATTATAACATCTGTGTCAGGATTTTTGTATTGCTGCGAATGGATTCTAACAAACAAGCACACCTCCGATATGAAACAACATCATATGTACGAATGCATACATAGTTAGAGACAAGCAACGCACACTTTGAAAGGACAAAGTAGTGAAATTACCCTACCTTCAGTGCATAGATGGAGCGATGAGCTATACATCCCCTGGCACCCTATTAAAACGAGTAGAGCTAACAAACCACGACTTGCACCACAGTTTGGCTTGCAAGCTCTGCTGAAGGCGTCCAGAGTAAATGTTTAAAGAAATGTCAAGGCATGCAAATAGGAGCCAAAGACACGACTCAGACCATGTTACAGTCGGCACCATAACCTTCCTGGATAGCTGGATAGTTTGACGTGCGGCCGTTAATCTGCCATGTGATTACGCTGACACAAACCATAAAGTTGAAGGTTAGTCAAGGTCACACGACCAAAACTAGTTTTCATGAGTCATATATTCTCGGTTCATCGAAATAATGCTACCGAAACCAAATTTTCTGGTGTCTTGCCTTACCTGACATAGTGTAGCACCGGGTAAATTCGACTATTCTATATTGCTGTTTATTCAATAATGCCCTACCGGAGCATTTTGTTCATCACTTCCATTGCAAAATTGTATGTATTAAACACAATTTGCATTAAAAGCACACCCGTCGCTCACGGTCCCGAATCAAACAGAGCGAGCACGTGTCAGCCGAGCCGGCCGCAGACCACGCCAGCACGTGTCGCACAACGTGCCGCTCGGGCACGTGTCCGACCGGTGACGCGGCCGGCGCTCGGTCTCGGCCCCAGCTTCGTGGGCAGCCGCGTGCTCACCCGTCCTGGACACAGCCAGTGGGAGCCGACACCGCTCGGACAGGCCGTCCGGCAGAGCCTGCCATCCAGCCGGCACTCGTCTGGTCATCCAGCCGGCACTCGTCCGGTCATCCAGCCGATCCGGTCATCCAGCCGGTACTCGTCCGGTCATCCAGCCGATCCGGTCATCCAGCCGGCACTCGTCCGGTCATCCAGCCGGCACTCGTCCGGTCATCCAGCCGATCCGGCCATCCAGCCGGCACTCGTCGTCACTGAAGCTCGGGCCCACGTCAGACGCTCGCCCGGAACTCGCCTCTGTCTCTCTCGTCCAGGTCGACATTCCCGTCGACGGTGTCCGGCAGCGACGGCAAGCTGGTCAGCCGCTCAGCCGGCATGGTGTCCAGCAGCGGGATCGCAGAGTTCCGCGGCTTCTCGGCGAGGCGGTCGGTCGTGGCGGCCGCCCCCGAGGCGCACCGCCGGTCACCACCACCCCTCCGACAGGGGTGATCTGACTCCGAGATAGGATCTCCCCACCGACTGGTGCCGCCGTTGAGAGCCGCTCTCACCTGCAACGGTTGATGGCCACCGAAAACCGCTCGTGAGCAGTACTGATCACCAATCGGGTATAACGTTCCACTAGCCGACCCAGAATTTCCTGCTGTCCAATGCAATGTGACACGCTGAAATACCTTAGACGCAAATCAGACTTGGAAAAACAGCGTTGTTTTCGCTGTACCCGAGTTTTCACAACCCAATACTAACCAAGCTATATTCGGGTGGCAGCCCAGCACCCAGCAAGCCGTCATTTGAGCAGTCATCTATGGAGATCCTCGCATTTAACGACATTAAGATTAAAACTTTAAAACTGCTTATTTGCTTAACACGCGCCCTAGAGGGCCTCTGAAAATTACGCGCACTGGAGGGGGGGGGGAGATTCCGCCTTCCTACGATCTCGGCTCCTATTAAAGCTAGAGCAACGAAATTCGCAGGGTGGATGGACACAATAGTGAACTCTATTGTGTGCAAATTTCACGACCTTAGGTCACATGAGTTAAAAAGTGCAAAATTTTATGGTTTTGTGTGCCATGGCTTGTCATTGTTATGGATCGCTGTGATCGTGTTTAAATGCTGCAAAATTGGCATTAATGATGTTCTGAACACTACTAATAATGCAATCCAAATGTCAGATCCGCCATTTGACCTCAGGTCAGGTCACCTATGTAAGAACACTTTATCAGGTCATTACCCACTCCAGTTACCGGAACCGGGCTGCCGGACTTCTCCGTTGGGCGGCTCGGCATTATCGGCTTCGCAAAGAAAATACATGAATAAAGTATGTAAAAGCTTAGGTGCACAATGACAAACAGTATATGTATGTCGGGATGTGTAGGGAGTAACATGCAAAGTGACATTAATCGCATGACAGACATTTGCATTTATGATAACATTCCAATTGACCATGTTTGGCTCCATTAGCTTGTCATGAACTTGACGTGACTTGACCTTGGCGACTTAACAAGACTTTTTAATTATATAGCATAACAATATGCATCAAACAAGTCGCTAGTGTTGTCAAGAACACTTCCCTTTTGCCAATATACGGGAAGCGCATCAGCGCTGACTAGTGGTCTGGCGCTGCGAATTGTTTGCTACTTTAACGGCCCTAACTTGAAACATGTTCGGCCGGTTTTCATTTGTTTTTGCTTTAAACAATGCGCCGGTCATTTCTAAGTAGGTACGCAAAAAATGGCATATATCGGCCGGTACAATATGAGTTATGTACGAAAAATCAGAGGGGTGGGTGGATTTCGTCATCCCCTTCCAGGGCGTGTGTTAGCCGGCTATGAACTTGACCTGACTTGACTTCCGGTGACCTAACATGATTTGAAACAACATAGCATAACAATATATATCAAACGAGTCGCTAGCTTTGCCAAGAACACTTCCTTTTTGCCAATATACGGGAAGCGCATCAGCGCCGATATTTGTGGTCTAGCGCTGAGAAAATGTTTTGACTTTAACGACCCCTAACCCGAAAAATCTTCAGTCCATTTTCATTTGTCTTCCTTTAAACAACGTGCCGGTCATTTTTAAGCAGGCACACAAACAATGGCGTATATTGGCCGGCAAAATCTTAAGTTATCTACGGAAAACCGGAGGGGTGGGTGGATTTCGCCCCCCCCCCCATCTCCAGGGCGCATGTTAATATTCCTTTAGATAGGTTCTTTTATATAGATTATCAACAGCCACCCTAAGCGAATTCAGTATTTTCACTGTCACAAAACAGGACATGAAACACAATTACCGTACACTTACAACGGATTTTTGTTTTGTTTTCGACATATGTACAAGTCCTAGCTAATCTGCGCAATTCCAAAGATGTAATCGACTATACTATAAAGCAAGTATGACGCTTCAGGTGCCTCGGTGAAAACTGCTTCCCACGTAAAGCAGGAACGCATATCAAGAGACAACATAACCAAGCCATGTAATCGGCATTAATACTCTGTAGTAGACACAGCTGCCTTTGATCCGACATGAAATATCACTGTCAATTTTAATTTTACATCACTTCGAAGCTCCACTCTGGCTGGACTACCATGACTCATCGCACTGGCCCATACAACATTATAGCTAAGATCAGGCTTGGACGGTTTCCCAAGAAATCACTTCACCGGCAATTGTACTTCTGGCATAGCTGAAGAACGTTGCACGTTGCGCCAGGTTTTTGCACTGAACTGGGAGAGCGAGGCCAAGTTCTTTTGGTAAACGGGGCTCCCGATGATTTTAATTGAGTCAACCACGAGTAGGGAAGCGGCACTTCAATGAATAGTTTCGTGCCGAACGTTTCCGTCGGCCACATGGATTCGCAGCGACCCGTAATGATATCATTTCGGCCATTTACTCCTGAATGTATTGTCTCTTTCATCGTTCTTTGTTTATTGTTTGCGTGAAGTACAGAGACAATGTCGCATTCCAGTTTTAGTCCACAATGCAAACTTGAAATTGCGTGTACACATTTGATATGGTCGTGACTATGCTCCGATAATTTATGGGTTGAGCCTTTTTCTCTACAATAACCTGGGTATCGTTGCATCGTTCTTCAGGATGGACACATCACTTATATCTTTCGATATGTGCTTGCTGCACCTTTGGCAGCCTCAAAACATCCATAGAAAGTAAAATACTTTTGAGCGGCGTTCGGGGAAGTCGGTCAAAGCGGTGTCACCACCGCCTCTGCAAACACGACCACCTCTCAGCTGTTAACAGGTTACTGATCTACTAGGTCTCTGCACAACCAGCGTGCTTTTATCCTACTTGGCAACACTAACTTTGCAACGCCAATTATTGTATCATTAACTTTGCAACGTCAATTATTGCATCATTAATTTTGCAACGTTAATTATTGCATCACTAACTTTTCCCACAATTAAGTATCGTTGGCCTCTTTGTTATCTCCTCATAGCCAACATGGTTGTTTTGAACATGGACCGGACCAGTACGCTCAATATATTATGTCGCTTTTACAAGACTGATCAAGTTGATATAGCACGCCCACTATATTGTGGTGCTGTGGCAAGGCTAGTAGAGCAGATCTAGTGCGCCCAATATGTTGTTTTAGCAAGGGTAGTCGAGCTGATTTAGCACCCCGAATATACTATGATGCTATGATAAGGCTATTCGCACTTTGAGCTGATTTAGTACGCTCGATATATTAGGGCTTTATGGCAAGGCTAGTTGAGCTAATATAGTACGTATAATATATTCTTGCGTTATGGCAAAGCTAGTCACACGTGAGTGAGTAAGTAAGTTAATTATAACAGCCTGCCACCGTGTGGTGATTTCGGCTGTTTACGACTTTGAAGTCAGTTGGAGGTGGTGGTCCGGACGCTGCCTGGTAGTAGTTGGTGGAGGGGGTTGGGGGTCATCGCCTTTGGTATTAACATTGCAAATATACATGGTCATACACTGTTAGTTGTCTCTTACGTTCTTTTTTTTGTCTTTTACCTCGTTCTTTGTCTTTTTATATATATATATATATTTTTTTTTTTAAAGATATAAACACATGTCATGGGCAGAGTTGGGAGAGACTGGGTTGAGGAGTTGTTCGGATGTTTGTTTCTATGCTGTCTAGTGTCGAGTAGGTTTATTACGTGTTCTGGTTTTCATGGGTGTTGTGGTTGGTTTGTTCGTGGATGTAGTGCTTGGTTTGTTGGTTGCTCGTGTTGTCGGTGCTTGGGTGGTTTGTAGAGTGGTTCCTGCGCTATCTGCGTTCCTGGTCTGGGGGGGAGTGAGAGGCGTGGTGGTTTGTATGCTTCGCGGTGTGGTAAGAGGGGAGGTGCATGTGCTTATGCCGTAAGTTTTATTGTGGGTTCTGGCCGAATGACAATTGTAGGGTCCGTCTGGGTTTCCTGAGGGGTGGCTGCAGGGTGAGTGTGTGTCTGCGTGGGCCGGGCGGGGAGAATCGGGTACTGCTCGTCACCCCACTCCCGTGCTCGCGACGGGGCCACACCCTGGATATGGATGAGTCGGAGGATGTCCTTCTCCTCCTTCTGAGGACAAGCACCGTCCCGGGAGGAGTGGTTCCCGCCGCAGCCCACGCATTTCCTAACATCGCTAGTGCACTCGATAGTGTAGTGTGGTTCGGCACAGAGGCCACATGTGAGGTTTGTGTGTTTGCAGCCCCCGTCGTGTGGCCATATCCTTGACAAAAGGAACAGCGACGAGGGAGGGGTGCACGTGGTGTTACTTTGTATGTGATGTAACCAGCTGTGACATGTGTGGGTTGTTGTTTGGATGTGAAAGTCAGGATGAGAATGTGAGTGTTTGGTTTGTTTGTGGGGGGAGGGGGTCGGTACACCGAGGAGATCCCCTGGCTCGCAAACCTGCGGGCCTGTCTCTCCTCCGGCATCCATTCCAGCTCCCATGCGTGAATTATCCCCTGAGATGTGTTGCGGTGTTTGTCTGGTGTTATGGTCACCTGTGTGTTTAAGAGTTGTGTGATCTGCTCTAAGATGTGTGCGTCCGTGGTGTCGCAGGCCTGGATCAAGAGCTCCCCAGATTTTGGATGGCGTGCGTATAGGGGAGCTTGTGTCCGACGGGTGACCTCAGTTTCCACCTCCCAAGGGTCGAGGCTGGTCATGGGCCGACCATCGAACCGGCGGCAGACATAGAAATCACCTGTCGGTTCGTCTGTTGTGGTGTAAGGCATAGTGCGTAGGAGTGTTAAGTGTGGGTCTTGGGTTGGGCGGTGAAGTAGGAGAGAAAGATGAACGCTTTACAAATATCGGTGGTATTGGGGAGGGGGGTTGGCGGCATCGCCGGACCAACCTGAAGTGAAGATGCAGATCCAGCGAAGATGACAGTCCGAGGCAGAGATGATAGAGGTGGCAGTGTAGAGTAGATCTGAATCCGTTGTGCGGTATAGCCGGGGTGGTGGCAGCTGTTGGTCGGTGTCCTCCGTGTTTGGTGTCTTTGTCGCTGGGCTGGTCCAGGCTTCAGCGCGAGTGTGCGATTTGCAAGATTCTTTGGCGCTGTGCTTGGTTGGCTGTCTGGCGGGGTGGTGGGCTGTCTTTGCTCGAGCTGGTCGAGGCTGGCCTCGAGGCTTCTGGTTGGCCATTAAGCAGTTGGCGTTGGCGCGGCTTGGACAGCACGCCTGCGGCACCGTCCGGCTTTGTGTGCTGCTCCTGGCTATGGCCGTTCCGCGATGCCTGCGGCGTCGAAGCCTTGATGGTGATTGGCTTCGCTGAGTCTTCTCCGCCAGTTTTTGTTGCGTTCCGTCTCGTGATTGTGAGAGGCGGAAGGTCTTCTCGGAGATCTCGGTAAGGCGTGATTCCGAGATCTTGGTAGTTCGTTCTTGAATCTGAGAAATCGATCTGTAGTCACACGTTGCATACGGTAAAGCCGATGCGCCGAACATTGTCATGCGCCTGCGTAGAGACTCCCGACAACTGGCCACTCGCCAGTATCGCACGTGACCTCGCTCAGGTCATTGCGCGTGCGCACGGGCCGTTGTTGCCAAACCGCACTCGGACACGTCCGTTACAAGGTATAAGGTGACATACAAACTGTACTCGCAAACGCGCACACGCCAGCGTTGAGGTCAGACACACTCTTCTCAAAGCACGGTCGACGCCCGCAGTTAGCAAGCCAGAAGAGCAGCAGGAAGGTCCAGGGTTTGAGCAGAAGACAAACCTCTAGCCGCAGAAGAAGTGAAGACACCAAGAGCTCCAGGAACACTAGAGAAGCACTCCTTCGACTCTAGAAGTAAAATCTCCCACACCAAAATCCCCGACTTCTCTCTGTCTCCCAACCAACCTTTACCCCTCCCCCCGGGAGAAAACATAATGGTGCCGAGCATACTGGCTTGGGTCATTGCGGCCGGGAGAGGGACCAGAGAGCGAAAGCTCTGTCCAGGGTGCAACTAGTCCGGGTGGTTCTTCAGTCAGGGGGGACACTTGCAGGAATCAGGAGGAGGGACCGAACCCTTACTCACCATGGCGCCCGCCGCCAACACCACACGAGGCACCTACCTGGTGGGTGTGCACATAGAGACCTGACTCAACATCACGCAGGAGTCTCTCTTCACTCTCGAGAGGACGCTCCGACACATTATTAATTCAACACACTTCAACATACTTAATTCAGTACACACACATGCACACCACACACATCATAGTCTAAACACAGAGCAGTACGGCCACACAAACTATGCTAATCACAACCACCTGCGCTGCTCCTTCATGTTATACCCTATCTTGAACGCCAGCCGGGGCTATATTTGCACCCCAGAGCTGGATAGCTTATTACTCGACAACATCGCCGCACTATTCGACACCTCAGCGCTCCTGGATGCCACAGTTACAAGCAGCCAGATTAAACGTGAGGCACGTTCGACTCGCACACTTTTAGTACTGACTTTAGACTCACAACACCTGCCATCAATTTGTTTATTTGTTTTTTGTCCACAAAATCAAAAAAAAAATTTAGGCCCTTTAAAGGGAAGAGAAAAAGAAAAAAAAAGGAAAAAAAAAGGGGAAAAATTTTTAATTAAAAAAAAAAAAAAAGGGGGAAAAAAACGGGGGGTTGGGGGGGGGCCGCGTCTGAAAGGGGGGGGGGGGGGGGAAAAAAAAAATACCCCCCCCCTTTTAAAAAAAAAGAAGGGGGGGGGGGGGGGGTAAAACGTCCACATACACAACAAGGCCTACTAGGTACACCATTACGTGCCTTTGACACTATGGTGCCGGCTCTGTTTGCGCTATGGACATGGCGAACGTGCATGCGTGTCGCGAACTCGAAGATGCAGTCAGTGTGCCGGTCATCACGCGGCGCCAGACTGCAATTCCTCCGAAAGGAAGTGTGCAGGATGTGATGGGCCGCACCCCGCCACCGATCCCGATTTCCCCAAGTGGGCATACGAGAGGGAGGCGTGTCGATATGCGGCAACTCACTTGGTGCCACATGCAACAGCACGACAGCACCTCTCCACATCGCACCTACCGTCAGGCGAAGCTACGCAGCGACGCTATCCACACCTAAATCCACACCCCTACAACACCAGCTCCCACTCGCCCTACCATCCCACCAGCAGCCGGCTCCTGGAACCCGGCACACCTCCCCCTTAACGCTCCTCCAACCCTCGCCTCAACCGCCCCACCGATCCCCGACCTCCCCGGCCCACCGCCCGTCGACCTCGCCGATACCACTCCTTCCCACCCTACACCACCCAGGACCTGGCCTTCTCCAGTATCTACTCCACTTTAGATCTGGCCCTTATATACATCCCTTTAATCCTTGACCCGGCCTCATCCCACACCGCACACACCTCTCTCTCCATTTCCACCACGGGTCCGGCTTCCTATGTCCATCCCACCGAGGAATGGGCCTCCTTCTCTTCCCACCCATCTCAGACCCGATCCACGCCCACCATCATCCCACTATCCACCCCGCGGTATAGGCCCATCTCACTTACTAGCTGTGCTAGCAAGTTGGTCGACCACATGGTCAACACACGATTAAGGCAATTTCTGGAATACAATGACCTGCTTGACTGATTTCGATGCGGCTGCCAGCGCCAAAAATCAACTACAGACAATTTCATTTGATTAGTGCAGGACATAAAAAGTGGTCTACGCATCAAACGCACAATAGCTGCCTACTTAGACATCACTGCCGCATTCGACACAAGTCCGTACTGACAAACAAACTCCACAAGATAGGCACATAAGATACGCGGACACAAGGCACACTTCATTCTCAACTTCCTCAGAGACAGGACTCTTAATGTCCGATACGGCAGTGTCACATCAAACATCACAACTGAGGAACAGGGCCTGGCGCAGGGGAGCGTACTCTCATCGAGCCTCCTTATCATCATGATCAACGACATACTTGCCTACCACACGGACACTTAACTTCAGCACTCACTTTCCGCGGACGACATAGCAATTTGGACATAACAATGTTTCCTTAAGCTGGAAAGAAACATCCAAGCTGTACTACACTAAAGTGCAATGTGGTGCAAAACTTGGGGCTTCTCTCTGTCCGTAAAGAAATCGTCCACCGTCGTATATAGTCGCCTACGCCCAACACCCAAAACTGTACCTAAGATCGATGACAAAGCCATCGTACAGGTGAAAAGCTTAAAGTTATTTGGAGTGGATTTAGACGAAAAACTTGGTTTCAGCACCAACACCACCTCCATCACAAAGCGATGCGCAAAGCACCTCATCATACTACATTCACTTGCAGGCACAGATTGGGGTGGAGACAGAAAAACACTGCTGCTACTGTACACATCAATCATACAACCCATACTTGAATACAACAGTATCATTTTTGCTACCATTTCAGAAAGTCAGAGCCGGAAGTTGAAATCATCCAAAACAGCTGCATCAGAGCAGCCACAGGTGCCCTCAGCACCACACCGATAGCATGTCTTTTAGTGGACTGAAACATTCTCCCACTCCACCTCAGGAGGACACGACAGCTGTGTCGCTACCACATAAAAATCAAATCCATTAAAAGTCGTCTGACACAGCGCTGCTTCGTGCTTAACAGATATGAAAAAAGCCGATTTGCGAGCAAAATTTTACCGTATAAAATTCAAATTGCAAAAGCTTTCTCAGGTCTGAACCTCGCAACGCCATTCACTGCAGCTCGACCGCCCACTCGGCCATTCTGGACTTTCAGTCAGCGAAATGTCGAATACTTGCTCTCGGAGAAGAAATCCACTATCAAATCGGCGGAAGTTCTTGACATCTTCCACAAGTTCGCCAATGACAACAATTACACACCACTCATATTCACAGATGGATCAAAACACGAGGCTGAAACCTGGTCCGCATCACTGGACCAGGTTTCAGACTTTCCAAGCCTCTACCGGATATCTAATCTATCTACTCTACTGAAGCAATGGCCATTCTGGCCGCTATCTCCATTCTCATTAGACGAAAAGCCAGAAACGTAGTGATTGATCAGGCTCCAAATCCGTCCTGCAATCAGCAACACTCGCGACTGTCCGCATCACTTCATTGATCGAATCCAACAAATCGTGGCCCATAAAGTAACTTTTCCTTCCTCTGGATTCCTGGCCACGCCAACATCTCATATAGCGAAGAAGCAGACTTTCTCGCAAAGCAAGCCTTAGCATTGAACACTTACCATGCACTGCAATACCACGTTAAGCATAGGCCACATCCTGCTGGAGGATGTGGCCTATGCCTAACTTATCCGTATGCTACAAAACTGGCCAGTGATACTAATATGTATGTAAATTTAAGGCATTCTGTCAAAGAGAGGGTATCACCTTATCGCTTCCATCGCATCTCGGTGACAAAAACCGAGAACTCCTCCAATTGCTGTTTGAATATCTGTATGCTACAAAACTGGCAGGAACACTGTAGGCACCACACCACGAACGCTCACATCAGCCCGCAATGCATGATCGCGAAGCACTCGTAGGAAACACGTAAATAGCCATCCCCGCATTGCGTTGGACGTATATGGGCTGATTTGCTTCCCAGTTAGAAGTAAATGCTTACCTAGCGGTGCCGTCGGAAGTAGATGAGCCGACTTGCATTAGGAAAACGTTATAAAAAAATTTGCCATAGCGTAAAACGACTACCCAGAGAAGCCATCTGACGTAGATGAGCCGATTTGCCTAGCAACTCAAATGGCAACGTAAATGGCTACCCAGAGGAACAGCGGACGTACAACAGTCGAATTGCAAAACACCGTACTAACCCAACTGTCAACTCTGCATGACATGCTTGGACTAACCTGCCACTAACAACTAATACGTGGCGGCTAGCGTGATAGGTGGTGTGCACAATTACCTGTTTGTTCGCATGATAAAGATCCCTCGGTGCTCTTCAATAAGAGTAGTCTAAAGCCAGCACACTGACAAAATCAACTTCTCGTCACTCTCAAAGACCCCCACCCCACCCAAACTACAAATTATTTTGTGGAGGAGTAAAGTAAGAACAAAACCATTTAGATACCAGTGAGATGTTCCCAACCCGGCGCCCGCCTTCAGCAACTAAAATACCACGCAAACTATAACGTGCAATGCCCTTAACATAAATGTCCACTTGCATGCAACTTGATCGCAAACACTCGCTTTTCATAGACAGACATGTAACATGTTCCTTTAAAGGCGGTGCAAATGACCTTCATGGTCCGGCATGCCTAAATAAATCACTCCTCCCCCCCCCACCCAACTGTACTCGCACACTCTTCGCACGAAATACATGTCGTCACATTATAGATCTCTACGGATCAGATCAGATCCATAAGGACACGTCATAAGAAACGTGACTACCCAAGCCGCTACATTATTCACAAAGGAGTGAACGGAAAAGCCACGGTGCAAATTTTTCCTCATCTTCATCAGGAATTCACGACGGTAATGCATTTTTCACGAAATAGTTTCCGTGCTCGTGCTCGGATGGGTGCTAGATTCTTGTCTCCGTGACAGCTTCTGTCTTCCCGTGACAACATCCGTGCCTTCATGACAGCTTCTGTGTCCCCGTGACAGCTGGTGTGTCCCCGTCACAGCTTCTGTGTCCCCGTCACAGCTTCTGTGTCCCCGAGACAGCTGCTGTGTCCCCTGCAGCTCTTTCTGGCGGTTTTCCTAGACAGCTGGGAAATGGCGACGCGCAGTGCCACAAAAATGTCTGTAGGAACAGAATGTTAATAGATCTTTTGCTCATAGTTTCATCTTGAGATCACGATAGTTCACGGAGCTGGATGAGATCAAATCCTCTCTAAGCGTTTCTGAGAGATGTAGTCTTCCGAAGTACTACCAAGACTTAATTTTAATGAACATTTCGCATTCCACTAAACGAGACCGATACTGTCAACCGGCATACGCACATTGCTTTGTATTTTGTCCAACTGAACTCATCGCGATATCAAGCGACGTGATCAGCATTTCATGGTACGGATAGTCACGACCATGTCACAGACCGTCACGACCACCGGACGCTGTGGCGCGTAGCCGCATCACTGGTGCGTCACGCGCGCGGCAGTGGCTCACCCACCGCCGATCACAGCTCCCCAGAGACAGGGCCGGCGACACCAGACGGCCTGGCGTCATGTTTAAGCCGGCCCGACGGTGGGATGATGCTCAGACGGCTAGTGCTGGTGCAGTCGCGACGGCACCGGCGACCAGTTCGTCGGCGGATATCGCCAGGGTCGCTGCTCCTCCCGCCGAGCGGTGTGAGTCGTTTGCTGAAAAATTTGGGGTGGGGTACAACATCAGGGTGCATAAAATGAGTTTCGATTGACTTGCACTAGCCAAACCCTGAGTCGGTGTATTCTGGCAAGGGATTTCGGCCATCTTTGTCTGGTGATGAAAAATCCATTAACTTCACGGAGTAGGTTCAGACTGGGCCTCTTCCGCATCTAGGAAGCTGCCATACTGAGTGACCAAGAGATCGAGAGTAGAGCCAGACAACGAGCAGGATTCGGCACTTTAGCCAGCAGCAGGACTTCCAGATGGATAGCTCCATGATCAGGTTTGTGGTGGTGTTGGTCCATTGGCCCGACTACTGATGTGTGCGATGTACTCCCTTCTGCATGTCTGCCCATATGGCACAAACTCGGCTATTATTTTTTAGCACGCTTACATTGTTGCTGTCCAATGTTAACAGGCTACAAGTTGGCTCGCATCACTTTGCTTATCAGCTTGGCTCTAAGGATCCCATTGGGCAGTTTTTCAGCGGCTTTTTCCTCCAAGGTCATGTGTGCTCAAGCACAAAATAGAGCAAGGGACTTGGCAAAATTATCACCAAAAATTAGAAGAGATTACCAGGTCTAATTCCCAAAAGTTTCAATAATTTAAAAAAGAGTCTTTATAGCGGCGCTACCGAAGTAAGTAGAACTTACAATTATCAGCATATATCATATTATACAATTACAATAAAACTTGCAAATATCAGCAATAAACAATATGCTTTATGATTTACGTGGAGACTGTATTCAGCTCTATGGGATCTGACTGCCAACGCATGACGAAGGCCCGAATTTAACCAGATGGCGAATGGTTCCTATGGTTAAATTCGAGAAGGATTCCGTTCTAAGCCAAGCTCCGCGGAAAAAAAAACAAAATAAATTAAAACAAAAGTATACTTAATCGATGTCAACCAAGTTTGTGCTCCCATACCTGATATCCCGACATACTCACACCGCACACTCACAAGTAGGACATTTGTCCACCGACTGATTTGTTCGATTGCCACATATTG
The DNA here is from genome assembly GCA_034440575.1 of Imbricaverruca yamaguchii. Lineage (NCBI taxonomy): Eukaryota > Metazoa > Arthropoda > Thecostraca > Neoverrucidae > Imbricaverruca > Imbricaverruca yamaguchii. Next base: position 335,188 of record JAOTOL010001564.1, read on the forward strand.
GAGTATGGATTTTGTGTAAAATCGCCTTTTGTTTTCACTGCCTAATCTCAGCGCATGTGACAACCACCATAATGTACAGAAAGCTACCCTCATGGGGAGGAATAAAACATGGAAAATATTTTCATGGATATGCTGATTAGCCAGCTTGGGTATTTCCCGTAATCTATTGAATTGGAGCTTGTCAACAGTCGAAGCTGTACACGTGTGATCTAGATTACTGCATTTGATGACTCAAAATGGTTAGACACGTTGTGGAAGCCAGGAACCAGGGACAGCGCCGAAATTGGTTTTATGGAATCTTAGCTCTAACATGATAGCATAGTGCAGTGAATGAAGGCATTCTACAACATGAAGGGGACATAAGTGGATGAATGGCTGATTTGAAGGCAAGACAACTATTTATAAAAAGCCAATAAACCAATTTTTGACCAATATCCTTTTTTCTGGTGCTTTTTTATGTGATGTGAATACATTTTACGTTCTTTTTTTGGCGAAACAGGGCCCATTAAAGCATACAAGCAGTTCAAGTTGAACACTTATGACTCAATAGTCAGTTCACCAAGAAAATAAAAAGGAACTTGATTCTAAGTGCTTAAAAAAACAACAGAAAACTATGCATTTTGAATAATGTAGATACACGTTGTCCCCTCTTCCCGCCGCAAAATACGGAAAACGTCTGGGCAGAGTATGGTCTTTGCGTAGGAGCAATGTGTAATGAAAAATAATTCAAGATTACAACATAAAAACCTAACCGAACGTAGCCTACTGATTTTGGAATGCATAAGCACTGGTGTTGGACTAAATGCATTATACTAATGTTAGATAATGTAATTAATATCATTGTCTCCAAAGCAGTCTGCATCGTGCACTGTGTCAATGATAAGCGGTGTGATGTGAAATAATGAAAATCATGCCTACATGGGAGTTCCGACATAAATATTATATATATGCTTCATTGCTAGGATAGCTTCAATGAGTCCAGTCCATCAATATATATTTTCTCGAATTTGTGTTCCGAGGCTTATTCCAAGTAAACACCGAAGAGAAGTATGGTGTGTAATGCTGAATTACACGAACTGTCACGTAATGATTTTCAGAGGTGATTATTTAGAAGTGTGATATCTTCTACATCGGAGCAGATTTGAACTTCGCCAGGTAACTTACCAGATGACTTGGGACAAACCTAGCGTTACTAAAAGGGCATGACTTCGACTGATACTGATCGAGAGATGACCAATGGCATAGGGCAATGACAAACTATCCCAACGTTGACGGGAGCTCCGAGTTGCTGTTTCTATTTTACCCCACATCCTGGAGCTGAAAAAATAAGCACTTGTGCTTCTTATATATTACAATGGAAGGCTGCTTCATGCAAATGCTTCTAAAGTTAAAGTGTTAAGTTACTGCCCAAAAACTGAATGGGTTGCATGCCATGGATAGTTTTCCTGGACATCAGAAGACAAATATCTTAGACTTTCTCAGGATATCCATTATCCATCCATTTACTAATTTCCAATCCACGAAAATCCTGAATTGAAATATACATATGAAATCCAGTGTCAATTGTATGAGGACGCAAAAGGGCATAGAGAGGCACTTAGCTTTATCATGTGCATTGTGCAATTGGGACGGATATGTGTGGTTTCCAATCTAGCTTGAATGCTCCTAACGTTAAAGTGTCAAATCGGGATATATTGTTTGTGTTTCTACTCCATTTATGTCCTCGCCTCCACGTCTTGAGATGCTGCTGGTCATGCAAATAGTGCAGGTTATTTCGGGCTCATACACTGATGCTAAACCAGAACAAGCTATGATGAGCAATAATTGGTAATAAACCTGTAATCACCTTCATTGCCGGCCATATACCCAAAAATCCAGAACCGATTGTATGCATATGTGTGTGAGGAAATCTAACTATTGATTTAGATGAGCTTGAATATTAGTATTGTTGTGAAGAATATGTGTTAACACGCGCCCTCGAGGGCCTCTGAAAATAACGCGCACTAGAGGGGGGGGGGGCGGATTCCGCCTCCTAATATCTCAGCTCCTATGAAAGCTAGAGCAACGAAATTCATAGAGTGGATGGGCACGATAGTAATTCTATTTTGTGCAAATTTGATGACCTTAGATCAATATCTTCAAGGTCAAATGAGGGCAAATAACAAAATTTTCTGGTTTTCCGTGGCTTGGCTTGTGATTGTTATGGATCGCTGTGATTGTGTTTAAATGCTCCAAAATTGGCATTAATGATGTTTTGGACATTACTAATGATACAATACCGATGTCAGATCCGTCATTTGACCTCAGGTCACCTATATAGGAGCAGTTTATTAGGTCATTACCTGCTCCAGCTACCGAAACCGGGCTCCCAACCAGACTGCTCCGTTGGGCGGTTCGGCACAATCGGCTTCGCAAAGAAAGGAGTGAAATACATGAATAAAGTATGGAAACGTCTAGGCACACAATAACAAGCAGTAGACTTTTGGATGTGTAGGGAATAACATGAAAAGTGACATCAATCGCATGACAGTCATTCGCATTTGTGACACATACCAGTTGACCAAGTTTGGTTCCATTAGCCTGTCATGAACTTGACCTGACTGGACCTCGGCGGCCTAACATGGCTTTTAAATTATATAGCAAATAATAATATATAGCATAATATATTGTATGCATCAAACAAATCGCTAGTGTTGTCAAGAACACTTCCCTTTTTGCCAATATACGCGAAGCGCATCAGTGCAGATATTTGTGGTCTGGCGCTGATAATTTTTGTTTAGTTTAGTGACCCACAACTCGAAAAAATTACGTCGATTTTCATTTTGTCTTCCCTTAAACAATGCGCCGGTCATTTATTAGCAGGTACACAAACAATGGCGTATATCTGCCGGTACTTTAGCTGGAAACTTCTATTTGAACTGCAATAGGCAAAATATGCACAATTTATATGTAGTCAAAAACGGGAAAAAATGAAAAATTATCTGATTCGTTGTGTTGCATCCCTAACGATAACCAAACGCTGAAAGTGTCATTAAACTATCAGGTTTGCTTATCCGTTAAAGCGATGCATGACAAAACGGTTGAGATAATTTTGAGGTGACGTCACGTGGTTTTGACTACATATAAATTGTGCATATTTTGCCTATTGCAGTTCAAATAGAAGTTTCCAGCTAAAGTAAGCATTTTGTATTAGGAAAAGTGGACTTCCAACAACGTTTCTCGGTTTGCTCTACCCACTAGACAAGGAAAATTAAGGGAACTTGAAAACTCAAAATTTTGAAATAAAAAAAATATCGGGGGGGGGGAATGTATAGCCCTGGTCGATTTCGCTGTCCTTTTCTGATTCCAATTTTTTATCTTCTTAAATATCCCCAAAAACTAACTCCTTGGAGCCAAAAACATAATGTAAGTCGTGATAAGTCCTGAAACAAGCCCTCCTAGTTACGTCACTTTTGGGGGTAATTCTTTTGGGTGGTGGATCCGGATCGCACTCGTCGAGCGCTTTCCGTTGACATCTCTTTCGTTTTCGTGCGACGCTTAGGTTGGATTTTAGGGGAGTTACTATCCGCCCCCCACCCCCCGAGACGGGGTGTGAGGATTTGACCGGAAAGACGGCACGGCGCGGGTTAATATTGTGGATACGTAAGAAGCGCACCATCATCATACAAAAACGGTGTTAAAACATTGGGCATTGACTGACACCACGGACTTCGCCTACCCTTTTGATCGTCTGTTCCACAGACTTATATTTCCTGATATTTGGTATCTATCTAAGAAGTCCAAATGTTCACTGGGAAGGCTTTTTGGAACAGGGCCCCATGTCATGCACAGGTTGTTGCGTGGACCCTGACACCACGACCAGATCTGGGAGCGCCAGTTCAACGGCAGGCCCAAGCCTTGGCTTGCCGCCAGTGCACCGACTCGGCCGCCCCGCTGTCGTGCCCTTGGCATTGCCGACCAGCTGTCAGCTGACTCTCCCAGCCGGGGCTAGGTGAGCGCGTAAAGCGGCACAAACCTCTTGTCAGGGCGGGAGAGGCCAGAGCAGGTCGACCCTCCATCCAACGCGGCTATCGAAACGGCAAATCAGCCGTCAGACGGGTGCTTGGCGGTATGGATCGGGCATCTATGCGTCCTCACCGCACTCAAGGTCCGGCTGCCATGCATGACGTGTGCGGTGATGGCAATGCCGGAAGCATTACCTCACGGTGTCTGGGAACGCTATGCAGGCGTCGGGTACCCACCAACCTCTGAGAATATCTCCGCCGGTCAAACATAGCACCATGCAGCTGTGACGCCTTCGGTGACAGCGGGCCTCAACAGCGTCCCCACATGATAAGTCGCATCAACAGACAGATCCGTCCCTGAGTCCCAGAGCCAGGATTCGCTATCGTTTCGTGCCATCCACTCATCAAGTGTGGCCAAGATACTGTGACATCAGGGCAAACAATTGCCTAGCTTGTCGTGCGGCATATATATATATATATATATATATATATATATATATATATATATATATATATATATATATATATGTCGATGCTGCTACATATACAGAGATGGCATTCAGAAGGACTGTTCGAACTGAGAAGTGAATAAAATGCATCGGTATGACGTATCTTCTCACGGGTCATATTTACATCATCCTTGGTGGGCCCAGAACCCAGTTATTAGCTATACTCGATAACAAGGATTCCTTTTTGTACTGTACAATGCATGGCAGCAATGCACACATGAAATCGTACTTGAGTGTAGATGCATACTGCCTCATTTCGCTGCTTCATTTCGTTTCCTGCCCACCTATGCTGGCCATCGACGTGTGAACGAATGTTGACATGGTAATATGTAAATTGTTGCCTTTAATGGTCTCGGCACAGTTAAGAAAATCTGCAGAGATTGGGTACCCATAATTCCAGTACAAATGCGTGTTCGTGTTCATCAGGCCAACATATTTCCATTTTGATATTCAAAGCAACGCCACCATCACGGTAATCCCAACCACGTCAGGAGCGCTTACACTGACCACCTCTGACCTTTGCAACAGGTGCTGGTTGGTGGTGACTATGGTTCTGTTGATCGTCGCCTCCCTGCGAGTGGAGAGCTCTCCGCTGTCCGCCAGCCACGCTGCTATCATCCGAGCTCCGCTGCCGCTGCTGCCGCCAGTCGGCGCCGACGCGACGGCCGGCTCACCTCACCACCAGCGGCTCAAGAGGGCCTTCTCCCTGCTGCGCTTGCGTCCGTTCCGTGGCGGCGGGGCGGGGGCGGCCTGGCCGCGAGGCGTGCACCAGCAGTGGCACCCAGCGCCGCGTGTGTTCCGCCTGCGCTTCGGCAGGCGCTAGCCGGTGCCGGCTGACTTCGCCTGGCGGTAGCCGGTGTCGGCTGACTTCGGCTGGCGGTAGCCGGTACCGGCTGACTTCGGCTGGCGATAGCCGGTGCCGGCTGACTTCGGCTGGCGGTAGACTGTACCGGACTGTGTGCCGGCTGACTTCGGCTGGCCGGTGGACTGTACCGCTGGCGGTGCCGGCTGACTTCGGCTGGCGGTAGACTGTACCGGACTGTGTGCCGGCTGACTTCGGCTGGCGGTAGCCGATATCAGGCTGTGTGCCGGCTGACCTCTGCAGGCCGTAGCCGGTGCCGGACTGTGTGCCGGCTGACTTCGCCTGGCGGTAGCCGGTGTCGGCTGACTTCGGCTGGCGGTAGCCGGTACCGGCTGACTTCGGCTGGCGATAGCCGGTGCCGGCTGACTTCGGCTGGCGGTAGACGGTGTCGGCTGACTTCGATAGACGGTACCCGGTGCCAGACTGTATGCCGGCCGACTTCGACAGACGATTGCGGGTGTCGGCTGACTTCGGCAGGCTGTAACCGGTGCCAGGCTGTGTGCCGGCTGACCTCTGCAGGCGGTAGCCAGTGCCGGACTGTGTGCCGGTTGACCGTTGTGTGCCGACTGTGTACTCGACTGGCAGGGGGGTTCGCTGGCCGTCCCAAAGTTTCAGACTGAACTTATATGCTACTGATAGGTGCGCTGGCCGCCCGGAATCTCAAGCTTGAGAGGAGTCGGGCTCGCTGGCCGTCCCTAACCTTCAGGATGTAGCGACCTTGATCGTCGGCTGGCTGGTCGTCCCAGAACTTCCAGCCCAGATTGGATTGATCTTAGGTGCATTGGATAGACCTTAAAGTGTGGATTATTTTTTAGTGGGCACTTAACCTACCTATGTTCATATTGAACTGCAACAGGCCAACGTCAGCGATGCAATCGTCATGTTGCTGTGTACTGGTGATACAGTACTTTCGTCAGATGTGTTGATTTGAGATAGGCTGCGAGGTCGGCCAGTGTCGTACATGGCGAGGAACATGGGCACACCCACAGCGCTGCACATGGTTCAGCACCACTAATGCTGATAAGATGGCTGAGATGAGCAGCACCAACGCGCCCACTCTGGTCTGGATTTGCAGCATTCGTTTTTGGATAGGAAATTGAAAGAGCTGTACCAACTCACGTTGCAACTCAAATTTACTCTTGGATTGCAATTACGATCGTAGATGAAGCCCGGGCGGATTCATTAACGTGCATATGCAACGAGGTTCATGCCAACGACCCAATCTGATCTGGCCTAACCGGATCCAACCATAAAACACGTTGATAACCTATGGATCTTTGATAACTTTGTGTAGCAACATTTCAAATACTAAATGTCTCGCTCTGAGTTAATAAGCTCTTTTCTTCTTATATTCGCCGGGTTAAATCACTGTACTTCTTTTGAAGTGTCCGTAGTCTCTGTTCACAGAAATGGTTTGTGCCCCGACTTGTCGTGCACTAGAAAAATGGGTAGTGCTGTGGATTTGGTCGACCACTGTCGCACCGCAACCTGAATTATGCGCTTGCTGGCCATCGCTTTTGTAGCAGATATTCTCTTAGCCTTCACATCCATTGTGGATTTCTTCAGGGATATATAATAATTTGGTCAACCTTGGGTACTTATTCTCAATGGGGACGAATAAATCGATCGGTAGATGTCATGGATCATCTTGCATCTCTTCCAAGAGCTGCCGCCGCTGCCGCCACTTCGACGTCTCGACCTTCTAGCTTTAAATATAATTGTTTGACAGTGTTTCGTAGGCGTGGTCAGTGGTCTTTAGGAGATGGAACTTGCCCGAGGGAAGGACAAGCTAACGCTGAAGGCGAGGACAAGACGTGGCAGTGAGTAGTCATGGGTAGGAATGAAAAAGGTGCCAACCCCAAGCCATGTAAATCCCCACATTTTGTCTGTCGATTGAATGAGCTATTTCACCTTAATCGTGAGTCCCATAGCTCGTGACATTCTGCATTGCACCAATCTCAGTCTACATCTCTCTCCTTCTCTCTCTTTCTCTCTCTCTCTCTCTCTCTCTCTCTTTCTCTCTCTCTCTCTCTCTCTCTCTCTCTCTCTCTCTCTCTCTCTCTCTCTCTCTCTCTCTCTCTGTCTCTCTCTGTCTCTTTTCTCTCTCTCTATCTCTCTCCCATCGCCTCGCTTCCTTTTATAGGTTTATAAGTTTTATCTCTTTCCGTTTTCATCGGTTATCGACGTATTGTCCTGCTCACCCATCACACAATTACTCAGTTTGACTGTTTGGCTGATTTCGTACTTAATTTCCTCATCGTACATCACAATAAGCACTCAGTGCACATTGTCGTCCACTACACGCTTGCGCGACACCAGAGTCACATCACAAAAATAGCACAAACGAAACAAATTACACTAAAATATCTGACCAACCAGTGCATGGGATGGAAACAGGGGTCAGCGTTCCTGGACTGTTGCATAAACAGACGCTGCTCATTTACGCTCGCCGCTGGTGCTGGTACTGCTGCCGCTGCTGGCCTTGCAAATACCTCCCGTTCAGTCCCCTGTCGCTGCGGACGGAAGCCAAAGGTCGGCCAGGAGCGCCACCGTCTTCGGCGGCAGCCCTTCGTGGTTCTTGGCGTTCCGCATCCGCCGCCTCTCCAGCCTCTGGCTGCCGTCAACAAACACAACCGAATGGGGCGACCATGTTGCACAGGCAGTAGTTGTTCCACGAGTAGCGGAACCGGAACTTGCTTGTTCCTGGAAACTGGAACGGAACGCACATGCTTGTTGGTATCCTCGGCTGCTTCTGACGCCATGACGGTCAGGAAGTGGACGACGGGGAGCGTGTGAAACAACAACTTAAGCAGCGTCACCGACATCGGATGCTGCTTTTAGACCCAAATGTCGATCGTGCGCAGGCGGAGAGCGGCCTGCATCGGCAAGCTCAGTGGATGAATACAGGAGGCTTGCAGCAGAATTTGTTGGCATCGAATGAGCTCCTCATCAAAGCTTTCTACCAGTATTCTTCGAGAGAAAAGGACGGTGCAGCCGTCCTGCGATGAGATGGCGGCACACTGCGCGCGGCAGGCACACAACTACGCTCAGCTATTCTCCGAAGAGATTCAGAAACACCATTATGTCATCCTGTTTTCGACCAGAGCTTCCGCAGAAATACAACAACGTTCAGGCCATTTTCTCGCCGGCACACACTTTGTTTTGAATGAGATGTAGAATATCTCACTAAGAAAAGCAAATGCACTACACATTTGGCCATCGTTTTCTGGGAGATAGCGAAAACACACTTCTTAAATAGCACATATCCTGGGTGGGTCTACTCTGTTCCCCAGGGCTGTTGCCGTGACCATATTCAGAAACTACCGAACCAAATTCCACCAAACCTTCACCAATCGATTCAGTTGGGTCGATTTATGTGGGACTTTTTAATATGGGGACTCTTACCGTTACGCAAAGCTATAAAATTACCCCTCAAACTTGGGGCGGCCATTTTGAAATCATTTTGAAAGTGTTGCCGTGCCCATGCTCATAAACCGCTGCACCGAATTGAACGAAACCTTCACCAATCGATGCAGCATAGTCGATTTACTTGGGACTTTAAAATATGGTGACCTTGACCTTGACCTAAGGTCGCTGATTAAGTACATCTTTATTTTGAATTGTTGCCGTGACCATGCTCCTAAACTACTGAACCGAATTTCGTGAAACCTTCACCAATAGACGTGACATGGTCGATATACTTGGGACTTTTGAATATGGTGACCTTGGCCTTAGGTCAAGGTCATCAAAAAAGCACAAAACCATTTTTAAGACTTTTAACTACGCCCATACTCTGAAACTACCCAATACAATTTCATGAAACCTTCACAAATCGACGTAACGTGTTCGATATACGTGGGGCTTTGAATATCATGACCTTGACCTTAGGTCAAGGTCACCAAAATCCCCAAAATCGTTTTCTTGCCTATTTGACACGCCCATGCTCCCAAAGTACCGAACCGAATTTGATGAAACATTCACCAATCGACGTGGAATGGGCGATATATTCTGGAGTTTAAATATGATGACCTTGGCCCTAGGTCAAGGTCATCAAAAATGCATAAAACCCATTTTAATGGTTGTTGCGCCGCCCATGCTCCGAAAGTACGGAACCGAATTTCATGAAACCTTCGCCAATCGACGTGCCGTGGTCGATATACTTGGGACTTTTCAATATGGTGACCTCGGCATTAGGTCAAGGTCATCAAAAGTGTATAAAACTCATTTTAATGTTGTTGCGCCGCCCATACTATGAAAGTACGGAACCAAATTCCATGAAACCTTTGCAAGTCGACGTGACGTGGTCGATATACTTTCGGCTCTTGAATATGATGATTGTCATTTATATCCTTTACATAACGCCGACCAAGCCATACGTTGTTCCCAGTAACTACTTTACAACAACCATTAAAATGTGTTTTATGCATTTTGTATGACCTTGACCTAATGCCGACGTCACCATATTGAAAAGTCCCAAATATATCGACCACGGCACGTCGATTGGTGAAGGTTTCATGAAATTCGGTTCCGTACTTTCGGAGCATGGGCGGCGCAACAACCATTAAAATGAGTTTTGTGCATTTTTATGACCTTGACCTAGGGCCGAGGTCACCATATTGAAAAGTCCCAAGTATATCGACCACGGCACGTCGATTGGCGAAGGTTTCATGAAATTCGGTTCCGTCCTTTCGTAGCATGGGCGGCGCAACAACCATTAAAATGAGTTTTATACACTTTTGATGACCTTGACCTAATGCCGAGGTCACCATATTGAAAAGTCCCAAGTATATCGACCACGGCACGTCGATTGGCGAAGGTTTCATGAAATTCGGTTCCGTACTTTCGGAGCATGGGCGGCGCAACAACCATTAAAATGAGTTTTATGCATTTTTTGATGACCTTGACCTAGGGCCAAGGTCATCATATTTAAACTCCAGAATATATCGCCCATTCCACGTCGATTGGTGAATGTTTCATCAAATTCGGTTCGGTACTTTGGGAGCATGGGCGTGTCAAATAGGCAAGAAAACGATATTTGGGATTTTGGCGACCTTGACCTAAGGTCAAGGTCATGATATTCAAAGCCCCACGTATATCGAACACGTTACGTCGATTTGTGAAGGTTTCATGAAATTGTATTGGGTAGTTTCAGAGTATGGGCGTGGTTAAAAGTCTTAAAAATGGTTTTGTGCTTTTTTGATGACCTTGACCTAAGGCCAAGGTCACCATATTCAAAAGTCCCAAGTATATCGACCATGTCACGTCTATTGGTGAAGGTTTCACGAAATTCGGTTCAGTAGTTTAGGAGCATGGTCACGGCAACAATTCAAAATAAAGATGTACTTAATCAGCGACCTTAGGTCAAGGTCAAGGTCACCATATTTTAAAGTCCCAAGTAAATCGACTATGCTGCATCGATTAGTGAAGGTTTCGTTCAATTCGGTGGAGCGGTTTATGAGCATGGGCACGGCAACACTTTCAAAATGATTTCAAAATGGCCGCCCCAAGTTTGAGGGGTAATTTTATAGCTTTGCCTAACGGTAAGAGTCCCTATATTCAAGTCCCACATAAATCGACCCAACTGAATCGATTGGTGAAGGTTTGGTGGAATTTGGTTCGGTAGTTTCTGAATATGGTCACGGCAACAGCCCACGGCAACAGAGTAGACCCACCCACATATCCTCTAGTCACGTGGAAATTCCAGTTTTATCGAATACGTTACTTTGTTTTGAATGAGATGTTTTTCCACAGACCTGCGCTCTGGGTAGGAGCTTCTGTAGTAAGTATTTGGTCAATAAAATACAGTGTCCTTTAATAAGTCGTCACCGATTGGATAACATAAAATAACGTCATTTCCTGTCGGCTGCTTGCTGGTTGGAAACGCTTCCCATGTTCAAGCGAATAGAAATAGCAACACTCGCAAATCATTGCAACTAAATTGCCTTGCTCCACAACGAGAATGGAACGTGAGATTGATGGTGCCAGTTGATGTTGATACAGTTGACGCAGAGCGTCACCTTAATTTCTGATGTTAGTGTGTGATGCACATCATGTTACTCCTAAGTGATGCCGAACATAACCTAATTAACTTGGTGACAGTAGCTTCACAGCACTAGGGGTAACACATCATGCTGCCCCTAAATGATGCCGAACATATCCTAATTAACTTGGCGACAGTAGCTTCACAACACAGCACAAGAACCCCCAAAGTCTATTTTTCGACTGTGTAGTAAGCTTCAAGAATTCCATTTTGTATTGCACCTATAGAGCAAGAAAACTACACCTCGTGTTTATCTCTTCACGGTCACGTCGCAGCTTATTCGGTCACATCCACATTTGGCGATCTTTCAAGGAAGGTGTTCATGCAACGGCGAAAAAAACTGATGTGAGTGTTGAAACACTAAAACTTTTTCTACACATACAACTAGAAAAAGCTATAACATATCACAATTAATTCCGGCTACATGAGAAACAGGCCCACTGTGCACAGATCAAATGGTCTTGGTCACGTGGTCTCTGTGCCCCGAGGTTAGTCGGCCGGCTGGAGCAATACCAGTGTAGATGGTTGGATCGCGCCGCACCGTTGTGTGGTGTGCACTGAGCATAAGAGCTGCGATACGGAAGTGACCGTGACGCTAGGTGCAGCCTTTGTTTATCCGATACAGTTCGGCGCAGTGTGTTCAGTTGCGAGATGTGTACACAATATTTGTCAAATGAGCGGAATTTCAGCAAGTCTGCAACATTTTTTGCTGAGTGGATTGCTTTTGTATGCGCATATGCTGACGTTGGAGATACTGCATTAAGCCAATCTTCCAGAATCGAAGACGCATCTCGAATTGCAATATTTCGTGCCCAAATCGGTTCTAGATATTTCATATACATACGTCTCTTGAATGCACATCTACCGAAATTCGACTCGACAAGGCTCACTCCATCGACTGCCAAGATAGCCCACTTGCGGTGGGTTCAAAAGTTGTCGGTTCGTTGTCACACTCGATTTTGTGCTTGCATACTTGGAACCATTTAGCCACTGTCTTATTTTCGCTCATCTTGCGCCTTTAACATCGTCGGAATTTTGTAAGAAGAGAAGTAGTTACGAATTGCAACCAAACTGACCAAACTGACTAGTGTGAATTTTGTATGACGGGAATGCATGGTGAGGTGACCCGGTAGTACTGCATGCGCGATAGCATCAATAGCTTTCTTTCAAACTTAGCACTGTCGCAGTCTAAGCCGTCAATGCATTACAATAACATCTTCAATAACAGGTTTTTCACTCTTGACGGCATTGTGATATATTATACAGGTGACATCTGACAAAATAATCTTCATCTGTCTGAACTAGACGCTCTGCATTGTATTGTAGTTCAGTGGCGCATCGACTAAATGGTCGAATGGTCGATGGTCATAGCTGGCCAAACAGTGATTTGGTACCAGTTGGCCGGATTACCAGCGTCTCCCCTGTCGATATGGGCGTAACAATTGCGTGCTTCCACCGATCTGGTAAAAAACTCCGATGAAATACTGGCGCTTACAATATCACACAGTATATGGCGTATTCCGTGAAAACATGCTCCATCGTACGTGTACTCACGCCGCATTTGCCTGTTGTGCGTGATGTTTCATGCAACTGATTAAAATACACCAATCATCAATTGATTCGGGCTGCAGAGCGAATATTGTGACTGAAATATGTGGTAATCGAACATACAAGTCAAATGTGAGCTGTGATGCACCAGTGGCCGTGCCAGACCACACTTCAGCGAAATGTTGATTTAATAAACCCGGCGTCACATCTGGTGTGATCATGAGGCCTTCCGTAGTGCCGATGAACTGACGCAGCACTAGCCAGATGCGGCCAGACCCTGCTTCCATAAACCAGAGCCGCAGGTGCTCACTGCAGTCCCGCTGTATAGCGGCGCGACACCTGGCGTTCCCAGTCTTGTACTCACGGCGCCGGCTGGGTCGGGCCGACGGGCCGCGAGCAGCCCACGGGTGACGTCAGAGAGGGGCGGGGCACCGGCCGGTCGCAGCCGGATACGTTTAGTGGGCGTCACAGTGTTCAGGAGTGGGGTGAATATGCGCATAATTCACGACACTTTTCGGCTGGAGCATTACACCTATGAAAACTGGCCCAGTTCACATTTCCTCGTGTGGTGTTCAACATGGGATTGTCGATCCCATCCAAACGACGCGACTTTACCACGGGACCGCTACGTCTGTCCACATAGCCCCCGTACTAAATCGGAACGCGCGTGAAATCGTGGGATCCACCGCAGTGATAACGCGTCACTCTACTGCGGACGATGGACTTCTGTTTTCACTTCTGTTGGTGGCGACAGCGTCGTGAAGGGACGCGGCTGGCCGGCATGTGGCCGTAGAGGGATTACATATATACAAGCTGCACGTGGACGAAGGTTGACCAGGGTGATATCCTGATGGCTGGACGTAATGTTCGGCTTTTAAAAGGCACGCATTATTTTCGTCTACTAATACCAGCATTGTGTTGAGATATGAGGCAAACATAGACTGCATCTGCTCTAAGTCACTGAGGTCGTTCCGCACTTGGCGCATTCTGTTAATAGGATGACGATAAGCTGTTCATAGGATGACGTATGAGGATAACGCTACTTTGCTTCCTGTTCGTACAAGTCCCTACAACATTCATAAGTTGGATTTTGCGGCTGTGTTCGTGGTCGGGGAGGGAAGCTTTTCAAACTGGTACACGTCTTGTGCGGCGCCCTTTGCAGAGCGCAACACAACTACCTGTGGCGGTGCCTATATCGTCAACAGGGCAAAGACCTGCGATAGACGACGTGAACTACGTGCTGTGGCTAGACGTCACTCTGCGCTTGACGGTGCTACTGACCCTCTTCCTCAAGAGAGATGCATCGGGAGTCGATAATTAACGACTTCTAGTGACAACTAGTACCAAGTGTTCTCTATCCACCTACGCATCGAGGCACCGGCCAGCCTCGAACTGGCGGCAGCGTCATCGTCCCCTTCGTTCCACAGCTCGCGTGTCGCCCTCCGAGCACCGCCGCAAGCCTCGTCCTCACCGGAACTCGGAGGACGGCCAACATATACTGTGCACGGGTCGATCGGGGTAGTGTTCGCAGAGAACACATGCAATTGCAGGAAGCCCTAGTGCCTCGTCCTCATCGGATCTCCGCAGGGGATCGTGAACACAGTCGGTGTACCGGAGTGGGCAGCATAGAAAACTCAAGTAAGTCGGGAAGGATTGCCACTGTTATTTTTTAGGCCACCTTTTTGTTAATTTCCACGTAGTTGTGCACTGTGTGTGGATTACGTAGTTTGGACTGTTTAATTATTTGATCAGAATGTTATATATTGCTAACGTATATTTCTTTGCACATTTCACCACCTCCATTTAGTATCGTGCCTATGCTTGTATCACCCGAAGGAAACGCTGTGCAACTAAGCAAAAGTCGCATATGAAAGACATGAGCTAGGCTGACACTCCATAGGGCCGTTGGTGACTCTTTTAAAGATTACTCAACCGCAGAGGCGCAGACAAGGCGGTGGGAGACGGACACCCTCGCCTTTGCAGCAAGAAATGCACTAGATCGAATAATGCAATTTAATATTTACACAACGTAAAACATTAATTTTTTGTGCCCTTCGTCTTTTGGTGCAATTCGCGCTCTGTTTATAACATTTTTCGTTCCCCGTCCCCTTACGAAAATAATGGTTGCGCCACTGCTCAACTGGGATAGCATCAGCCGAGAAGACTTTTTTTCAGCAACATGTAGGATCAGGATAATAGCATAGAAAGCTGGAGTGAGAATTAACCAGGAAATAAAACAATACAGTCAAACATAGTGAATCTGCTGATATGTATCTGACCAATATTACAATATAAGATAATCATAGGAAAAATATATGTAGAAAATTATGCGGAACGATGGCGTGTACGGTGAAGCAAGGTATGTGGATGCAGTTGCATTTGCTATTGTGTTGGTAGCCCTATACTAGCACAAAGTGCGCTTCTTTCAGTAACTGCAAGACTGTAAGAAGCACATCAGACTGCATTCCTGCTGATAACACACACCATAGGGATGATATGGTCGCGCCCAATCAAAACACGATTTCTGCATGCTCAGGGTGTTATAGCTCCCACAAGGCTAGGCCATCAAAGGCGGCACATACCTCCATACTCCAGCTTCCCAGCAGGAGCTGGTATCTTCACAGCTGGTAAGGAAGTGGTGAGCAGTGACTTCCGAATGCAGCACCTCCTGCCAGCAGCGCCACCTTTTCGCTGTGACTCAGAGGTGACGAGAAAAGTTCGTCGCTAGGGGCGCTACTGCTACACGCATCCTTCGCGCGAAGCCGCTATACTCGCTCGAATTCATCAGGAGATAATGGATCCGATACTTACAGCCACTGCTCAGTTGTCGCGAAAGACAGCAGAAATCATGGACCAACATTGATTACAGAGACTAGCTGTGCTGCGAACTCCACAAGGCCAACAACGATAGCTGTGCCAATGCTGGGATATTGTATCACCATTTGCGCCACTTGTAGCGGTACAGAACCACATCGCGTGCAAACCATACTAACGTTTGTGCAAGGGGAATTAGCGACGGCAGGATGTTCGACCATGTAATTGGTGTATTGTGGGATGAGGAATTGCTAAGCACGGCAAGTGCAGTGATTCATCATCATCTTTGTGCAATTAACAGCATTTTAGAATCTGTGCAGCCCATGACAATTTCACCATATTCCACAACAGACAGTTCCACGACAGATCGACAAATACAATTTCGATTTTGCACCCCTACATCTCAGATTTTGATGAAAATGAGTCTATAGGGTTATCAGCAGCCCTAAACACGCCTGTGACATTTTCAGGCCTCTCCGACTTCCGGTTTTCGAGCTACAGCCTGCGACATTTTTACATTCGATGCATACATGGCTTTGTTTGGCAGGATTTTTCCCTGCTACATTGAATGATAAGTAGGTGAGTTTGTACATCAAAATGATTGCAATCCCATGCAGAATGAACGTTTATCACTATCGAAACCATAGCAATTAAATATATGTCAAATATAACACTTCAAAAATGCCAAGTTCTCTTGAGAAATTTTCCCTTCGATATTGTGATTTTTGATAATTTTTAATGAAAGAGCGTTGATTGTTACCTATATTTCATCAATAAAAAGTGGTTATCGGCTTATAAATATTTTAAACATAATTTCAAACACTAACCGCCCGGCCACATTTTACCCAATACGGCGTCGTTCAGCAACGGCCGCGGCCAGCTGCTGCCAACGGGGGATAGGGGTGCTGGCGGCTGTCGTCCGCGGCCCCGTGGGATTGAGAGGACACTACGCAGATTATTTATAAACACCAGGCAGGACGTTTTAGCACTTCATTTATTATTCACACAAATAACAAGCCGGAAAGTACATGTACATTTGCGAATGCTAACGAGATGGTACAATGAGCCTTATCAGAGGTACAAAATGCATAACTTAACATTAGCTCACTTCACATTGTACTTCGCACATAAACAAACGGAAATCAGCTGCCGCTGTAGGTCACGCTAACCATTCAACCTAAATCCTGTAGCAAATCAGGCCACCATCACTTCTCTTCCTTCACTTATGGCAAGTTCTCGCACAACGACAATGTTTGCCTTCACTGGAGTTACCCTGTGTATTTTTAGAGTCCCTTTGACAGTTTTTGCCATTGACAGTCTATCGCCAAGCTCATGCCGTGTACGACTAACCTCTTCTTTCGCTACAAAGTAGCACTCGGTATGCAAATTACCCTTCTCCTGTAGCACTTTACATAGCTTTTCCGCAGTAAGAATGTGGTCCGAGTGTGTCCGCGAAAGACTGGCGCTAGCTGCAACCCTTTCAGTGTACCCCCAACACCGTCGCACGAATTTTTTCCCATGCAACGTTGCAAAAAATTCCAATCGCACTGGACTCCGAAATCCTCATCATGAAAACTCACATTCACGAAATTAAACTTATTCTTGTACTGGGCAGCTGACCCATCCGAAAAATAATGAATCTTTTCAAGTTCGGGACTATGCCTTTCACTTTCGGTACAATGTGCTGCAAGAATATGTGCACAGCGACGGTGTCATGCTTCAGTTCGTTTGATAACACGCAAAACTGTGGCATTCAATCTTTCCAGCCTCTCGCCAATAAACAACAAACGGATGAACGGTACACTGTGGTGCGTTCCAGTGATATGACTGAATTTCGTCTTGAACTACAAAAGTGTAGTTTTCTGAAAAATATAATATGATCAGTGCTTCATGCTCAGGTAGCTGCTTTTTAGATCGTCGAAATATTTGCTTTGATGCTGACTCGTGAAATGATGCCGAGTAAGTGTCACAATGGCGTCAGACAGTTTGTCAAGAAACTCGTCCATAGGAAGAACAATTTCGGTCAAAGTGCAACGATCCGTGCTTAGCCACTGACTAAATCTGACTTCGTCCACCAAGTCTGAGATTTCCCCTGCCTGCGCATTTAAAGTGTCGAACAAATATGACCTGACACCGTCCTGACCTGGACAATTTTCACACTTTTGCAGCATACAGGCTTCCCTCCCGACATCACAAACCGCGTGCTTCAACAGGTCCTTGTAGGTAATGTCTTTTAAGCCCAGAGACGATAACATTAGCTTAACGTTCTGGTGATAGCAACATACACAAACCGTATGAGTGCCGTTGCTTCCCAACAGGACACAGTTTTTGGGGCGGAGGCTGACGAATTTAGAAAACCCAATGCGCGGGTTGCTACCGTTCTCTTTATAAAGTTGGTAAATTTCCTGCAAATTACCTAAAATCAAACGTTTCTGCTTCTTTACTTTAACCCCATTCTCATCTCTTACCGTCACATAGTCTATTTTTCCAGGATATATTCTTGACATCCCACGCTCGGCTCCCCTTCCCCCCCCCCCCGGCAGGCGTATCGCGAGGCAGCGGCAGCGCGCGCGCCGGTCCGGTGAGCGCAGCGCCCGCATTCACCGCATTTGATTCGTCTTTCCAAGTCGATAACCACTTTTTTATTTATGTTTCTAGGGTAAAAACTACGCTCTTTCATATGAAAGTGAGAAAAATACGATATCGGAGGGGAAAAATGTTTTTATTTCTTTTCAATTTTTTATTTGGCTAGAGTCGGCAAAAATTACGTAATGAAAGTTTAAATGGTGGCATAGTCATATTCTTCAATGTTTTGTCTTCATTTTGACATATAAATTTGTTCAGTTACTGAAAAATGACTCAGAGAAAATTAGCACCAAAGATAGTCATGTCAGTGCAAAATGTAAAAATTATATAGTTCATAACTAGAAAACGGTAAACCTAAGAGACTTCAAAATGGCATAGGCGTGTTCAGCGATGCTGATAACCCTATAGAACCATTTTCATCAAAATCTGAGGTGTGAGGGTGCAGGTCACATGTCGATTTGTCGTGGAATGCCCTAGTGGCTGACAAATGAACATAGTTATGCACGCTTGTTTACGTTGTTAGGAATCAGCACACCACTGCAATAGCTCATTTATGGCGGCATGGAAAGCTATTGCAATATTAGCAACGTCCTCGATGCTACTATCTTTGGGTTCGGGACGGGTGTGGTGTTCTTATTTTATACACGGCAATAAGTATAACCAGAAGTTACGTGCTTACTATACTTTTTGACTGTGATTGTGGCATGGCTGTTATTCCACTATTCCTCTGGCGTAGCCAGGATTTCGTCCAGGAGGCGAACATCTGAATAAGATCCACGACCTGCATAGGCCACCCCACCATTTCTCAGAAACTCCTCAGATTTTGGGTGTTTTTTGTGTTCATAGGGCCCCTAAGATCTATGCATACATACACGCACACACGCATACACACACAAACAGACATTAAAAAAGAAATAAATATGTGTATATATAATCAAATATGGTTCATTACGTGGGAAAAGGCACACCTGTCTGGCGTGGTTCGTGCGTGTCCTGAAATCAAGGTCGAACAGTATGACGATGTCTAGAAAACAACTCGTTTAGCTGGCAACAACAACCAAAAACAGAAAATCCATCGACGAAAATAAAGACAAACTAACACATCTCTAGCAAGGCATGACTAAGATTGGCTTGAATAGACATACAGTGGTTCATCTCCATGGCCATAGCTGCTTCTTTCTGTTATCCGTTCAGGAATAGTTTAGCGCGGAGAGTGTTCATGACGTGGATGTGGCCAACGTTGTCGCGCCTCCTCAGGATCTACTATCTGGAAATGAGACGAGAATGTCAGCGGAAAAATACGTGCACGATTTTTGGACAGATAGAAGTTAAGCAACAGGACGGGAACACCCCGCTTCGGCCAGGATCATCTCCGTGGCTCGATGGTCTATTTATGGGCCTGAGACCCACTGTCGATTCTGAACCACTCCCCAGCAGCCTGAGCCAAAACCGACCCAGCACGCTCGGTCCCCCTCCGTCGGTTCAGGGACCGACTTTCACCAGTCACTCCACACCTAGTCGGAATCCCCTCTTTTAAACTATTGGGCATCTATCACTTAACGAGCCTCCTGTATGGTTCGGTCCTCTTAGTCAGCCTAGTTCATGCTGACTCTAGGTACTCTTAAACGGCCCGGGGCTTATTAAAAGGCCTCAAACTCTAGGCCCTCTCAAACGCCTCTCCTTAGCGAGCTGGTATCTCCGAGGTCATGCCAGCTGGGACTAGCAACTAGCAACTAGGGCCCCTCTGTACTCTTAAGCAGTGGCGTCGCCACGAAATTCTTCCAGGGGGGGGGGGGGCAAGATCGAAAGGGGGCCTCCTGCCCCCCCCACCGAAAAGGGGCCTCCATTGTGTTAAGGCCTCCTATTGTTTTTAGGTCCTTAGTATGGTTCGGGAATGGGAAACATGATTTCACATTAATGTACTGCTTGTTCTTGCCATGGTGCATAATTTACTCCACACCCAATAGCAATAATCATTTTTTATCGCTGAAAACTGGGCCATACCAAGGTATAAATATGTAATATGTGGATAAATACCAGTGTCAAAACCAACCAACGTCTCAATGCTTTCTCGAACAGAAGAATCTTCCCGCTGGCCTCTAGATTGCAGCGAGCCTGATGTTATGCATATCTTTAAGATATCTCCCATTGATCAACCCACTTTTGTGTCCTACAATAATAACTGAATATAGCTAGATTCATCACTACTGATATTTATTACCACCATCTTGATGCCCTGAGCAAAGCTTAAGCGATCATTTCTCAATCCTATGACGATAATTTGTTAAAGATGACAACAAGAAGTGGGTTACATTGGTTTTCTGATCAGAGTTTTATGAATTTGCAATGAAAAACACATTTGGTGCTCCAAGGCACCTGTCAAACAAGTTAAAATAACAAATTCTTCGCAAATAAATTCATGCGCCTGGGACTTCGACTGCTATTTTGTCAAAGGGGACCTATCGAAATGAAATGATTAGTGATCAACTAAATTATCCTGTGGATGGGCCTAATCTACCACTATCTTTACTGATTCGTCGGTTTTCAACCCTAACTCCCCCACCCAACTCTACGGTTTCATTTTGGTATCCCTTCATAAATCAACTCACACTGATGAAATTACACCTATAATACAACAACCGGATCGGTATCCGAAAACATCAAGCTGGAGCCCTCCAAAATAAGGAGGGATTCCAAAAAAAATCAATGTCAGGGTCAGTAAAATGGCTCTAGAGCACAGAACATATTACCAGATGTCTTCACAAATGGTGTACGCCGCCGAAAAACATACCAAATCTCGAAAAATCGAGATGGGATACAAATACATGGCGTCAGGGTCTCGAAATGTCGGGCCGGAATTCGGACTTTTCAGATTAAACAATCATAAAAAATCCACAAAAATCGCATTGAGCCCAGAACGCTGGCGCTGGTTACCCGGAACCACGCTCCTGGGAGCGATAAGTCAGGCTGGGACACATACAAATCTCACCGAAGCCCCAATCCCGAACTTGGGCCCACAAATGTGCGTTAGAAGCCCCAAATAAACACAGCAGGACCTCAAGAGCACAACGAGGGCCGAAAATACAACTGACGCTCCAAAGCATACAATCTCCCAAACAGCGACAGGGCCTTAAAACATGCGTTGCAGCTCTAAATAAACATACATGGAGCTCTAAAAAAAATGCACTGGAAACTCTCAAGGCACGCAGGGACCATGCTAACGCATAAAGGTCTGAAAAAGTGGATCAAACCACAAAAAGCAAACTGGTTCCAAATCGAACAAAGGGACCAGGAGCTAAATAAGCACATCGGGATCTTCGAAAGCGCCCTGGCAGGTACAAATATCCTCGGTGTATAAAAAGAAACAAATCCAAAAACGAGCAGGAGTTTAGAAAATGTATCAAACCCGTAACTTGAATTTAAAATTCATTACCCATCACTTTGAAATATAAAATTTCCAAATTTCAGGCATTCCAGTCCATCACCCTGTCGCCACGACGCCAACGTTCGTGCACGTGCACGCTCATCATGCGCATTCGGCGCATTCGCCACACTTTTTGCGATGCTACGGTTTCTGCTAGGCCTTCTGCCTTTTCCTAAGTACTGCCACATGATAGACTTGCGATTTTGACGGCTCCTATTCAAGTTGTCGAGCCTCGGAACGAGTTTTCAGGAGCCCGAAGTACTTATTTGGAGACCCTTGCTCGAATTCTGGTGCACCGACGCGAATTTTGGTGACCCCAGCGCGAGATTTTGAGCCCCGGCACGACTCTTGGGGTATATGTCTCTCAGGATAGAGGGGGCATTTACCCATTTGACATGCCACTGCGGCCACTGAAGGAGTATATTTTTGTCCCAGAGTGACATTCCGGTTAAGAATTGATTTTTTGGAGCAGCTGCAACTGTTGGGGCCCGGCGCGCTCTTCTGGGCCTCCAGGATAATTGTCAAGGACTAAGACGCGATCATTTTCAAGGGCTTTTTATATACAGTGCAATGTAAGCCTTTGGGCCCCGACGTCATTTGCTTGGATCCGATCCAAGCAAATGACGCTAGGGCATCCCTAGCGCGAGCTTTAGCTGCCTCGACACTTTTTTTGTGTTTAAAACGTTTGAGGTTTTTTGACGTCAGTGTTGGGCCCCAGCGTTGGAGTGTTTTTGTTATTTTTTTTGGTGTTTTTGTGAGTGTTTTCAGAGTTGAACCCATGTCCGGAGTGTTTTTCGTTGCTCCGGCTTCATTTGTTTTGATCACAATGAGATTGTCGTGGAATGGTACGACCTGTCGTACCACTATATTGATTTTCATGGTCTGGTCGTACATTTTTGGTATATCCGGACTCAGCGTGATTTTCAGTGACCCCGGCCGGATTCTTTGGGTCCATATCGTAATTTTGAAACACCCCAGCACGACATCTATCATTTCTTACGGGTTTCTTGCAAATTATTGGCCTCATCTCGCGTCATAAGTATCTCGTCCCATTTCCTGGATCCTCTTTACCGGTTTTCAACGTCTTATGTCCTACCCTCCTCCATATTCAATGTCCTCCTCTCTCGTCTTGAAGGGCCTTCTCTTACATCCTGGGGCCCATTACCATGACATGGGGTTTCTTGTCATGTCCCAGGAGAATCATTTGCCAAATTGGGGCCCTCCTGCCACGCCTCGTGGGCCTCCTCCTCTATCCTGACAGAGCTTTACCAGTCTTGATGGAATCTTCAATTTTGGAAACCTCACACCCCTTCATACCAGTTACCACTCCCATCTTAAGGGCCTCCTCTCATTTTCTTGGAAATGTTTCCGGTCTTCGGGGCCCCATTCAGTCCTAGAGACCTACGCCTTTTGGGGGACTCCTCTCGAGCCCGGCTCATTTATCTTCTAGAGTCTTTTTTTCAAATTAATGGCCTCCTATCACGTCTTAGAGATCTCTTGCTCTGCGTTTACATTCGAACTTTGCCCATCTTAAGGATGGTATCGTGGACTCCTCTTCTCTCCCAGGTTCCTCATCTTCCAAATTACACACAACCTTTCCTATCTCAGTGCCATCTGTGAACCTTCTTTTCCGCTTGGGAGCTATCTCTCTTATCCAATGGCCTTTCTATCCCATTTTAGGGCCTCGTCGTTCATCATGGGGTCATAGTTTCAATCTTATGTCGTCCTCTTCCGAATTAGGTACCCCCTGCCATGTTTCTCGATCATCCTTTTCTATTTGGGTGGAACCTTACTCGTTTTGGTGCCTATTTTTGCGTCTCCAGAACCTCATCTCATATCCACTGGCTTTCTTTTCCGCCTTAGGCCTCCTCTCACTTTCTGGGGCCTCCCTTCCCGTGTTGGGGCTTCCTTTGCAATTATTGGGGTCTCCGTGCCAATTCTTGTCATTCTCTTGATTTCTGGGGCATCCTACCCTCTCCTAGGTGACTCATTTTTATAATTATGGGACTCCTTTCACGTCTTGGAGGCCTACTCATGTGTTTGGAGCCTCATTATCCTCTTAGCAGGTTGCTTTTTCGCCCTAGTCCTAAATCGTCTCTTCTAGGGTACTCGTCTTCTAAAATATGGGCCTCATCTGGCTGGTCTCAGTGGCCTTCTCTAATTAATAGGGGGAACTTCCTACCCATCTTTGACCCCCTCTTGCGTCCTGATAATATCTCTTGTCATTATTTTATATCATAGGGTCCTTCTCTTCCATATTGGGGGCCTCGTTTTCCAAATTAAGAGTATCTTGCCACCCATCGGAAGCCTTCTCGTGTAGCCCTGGGTGGCTTCTTGCCCGTGTCGGTGACATCCTTTTCGTCCTGGAGGCCTCCTCACAATCGCTGTTCTATGCTTCTTATAGGAACCTGATTATATTTCCTGGGGCCCCGTTATCAGTCTTGGATCTTCCTTGACAGCATCAGCTTCTGTCCCGTCGAGCTCCTTGCTAACCTTTTTGTCCTATGCATTTGCGGATAGTGGTCTCCTCAAATTACAGAGGGCGCCCCCAAAGTCTCAAGGCAAGGGGTGGAGAGGATTTCCCCCGCTTCCCCACCCCTGTGGCGAGGTCCCTGCTCTAAAGCCTCATCTCATATCCACTGGCTTTCTTTTCCGGCTTAGGACCTCCTCTCTTTTTCTTGGGCTTCCCTTCCCGTATTGAGACTCCCTTGCAATGTTGGGGTCCCCGTGTCAATTTTTGGCATTCTCTTTATTTCTGGGGCCTCCTACCCTCTCCTAGGTGACTTCTTTTTCAAATTATGGGCCTCCTCCTGGGGGCCCCTAATTTGTAGAATCTCCCTTTCTTCCTGGGTGCCTCCTTTTCGTCCTGGGGTCTTACTTTTCGTCTGGGGCCTCCTTCGGCCCTGTGGCCTCGTTTTCGTCCTGGGGGCCTCCTTTTCTTGCTAGGGGCCTCCTCAAATTTCAGGTGACGGCGCCCCCAGTCTCACGGCAGGGGGAGGGCCAATTGCCCCCCCCCACGCTGCCCCCTCCCCCCGGTGACGACGCCCCTGCTTTTAAGTGCCCTCTTTAACGACCTAGGGACTTTTTCGTCGGGCTAGAGCCTTTTCCAAAGTTTGGCCCATACCATCTGGTCAATGTCCTTTTCTTCGGTTTGGGCCCAGCCGTCAGCCCAGGGGCCTTTCATATTGGATGGGAGCCACCTTCGGTGGTCCAGGGTCCTTCCAACGACCTGGGAGCCCCTCCATCGACCTAGAAGTTCTTCACGTTGATCCAGACCAGAGATTTCATTATCTGCCCGTGGGCATCGACTCCGGGCCGATCAACCCCATAGTAAGCAACGTCCAGAAAGATATGGAGCCCCGCGGCAAGAAGACAAGAAAACTGGAAGACTGGAAAACTGGAAGACTGGAAGACAAGTAGAGAGGTAGAGAGGAAGATATGTTAAAATGTAGAAACGTGGAGGTAGAGAGGAAGAAAGGTATAAGTAGAGAGGAAAATGTGGAGAGGTAAGGCGGTACAGAGCTAGAGAAGGAGAGATACTGGGAGGGAGAAGAAGAGCGAAGAGAGGGACACGGACAGGGAGAGGAAGCGAGAGAGAGGGAGAGAAGGGAATGCTAATTGATTCAGAGTGCGAGAGGGACGAGTGGTGAAGAAACAGCAGAAATAAGAGGGAGGAAAAAAGGGAGAAGGGAAGAGAAAAGGAGATAAGAGACCGGTCTGTGGAGACAACAGCAGTAAGGGACACCACTGCCAAACACCTCCAGCTCAGACCACTGCATACCGGTTCGGAGACGCAGACCGGCCGGCGGAGCTGTGTGCCGGCGGAGCTGTGTGCCGGTGGAGCTGTGTGCCGGCGGAGCTGTGTGCCGGTGGAGCTGTGTGCCGGCGGAGCTGTGTGCCGGTGGAGCTGTGTGCCGGCGGAGCTGTGTGCCGGCGGAGCTGTGTGCCGGCGGAGCTGTGTGCCGGTGGAGCTGTGTGCCGGTGGAGCTGTGTGCCGGTGGAGCTGTGTGCCGGTGGAGCTGTGTACCGGTGGAGCTGTGTGCCGCGCAGGTGGACTGGGCGTCCGCCGGTGGAGCTGTGTGCCGGCGGAGCTGTGTGCCGGTGGAGCTGTGTGCCGGTGGAGCTGTGTGCCGGCGGAGCTGTGTGCCGGTGGAGCTGTGTGCCGGTGGAGCTGTGTGCCGGTGGAGCTGTGTGCCGGTGGAGCTGTGTGCCGGCGGAGCTGTGTGCCGGTGGAGCTGTGTGCCGGTGGAGCTGTGTGCCGGTGGAGCTGTGTGCCGGTGGAGCTGTGTGCCGGTGGAGCTGTGTGCCGGCGCAGGTCCGTCTCGCAGCTGGGCGTCACCGCCGGTGGAGCTGTGTGCCGGCGGAGCTGTGTGCCGGTGGAGCTGTGTGCCGGCGGAGCTGTGTGCCGGTGGAGCTGCGTGCCGGTGGAGCTGTGTGCCGGTGGAGCTGTGTGCCGGTGGAGCTATGTGCTGGCGGAGGTCCGTCTCGCAGCCGGGCGTCACCGCCGGCGTGTGAACGACTCCCGATTGCCTGTCAATCACACGTAGGGCGCGCGGCGGCTGTCGGTGGGAAGCGATTTCGCCGGCCGACTGTGCAACACGCCCACGCGGTGATGGCCGTAGCGCACGCAAGCGGTTCGCATTTGATGTCGGAGACATCAATCCGACGCCGAAGTGAGCGCGTTTATTCCGCTGCTGAGCACAATTATGCTACTCAGCAGAATGAAACATGGAATGTGGTGAAGCGGCAGGCTGTAGCGAACCCAAAGCTTTAGTAGATTGACGTTCATCGGTGTACACGGATATCAGTTAGGAAATGATATTGCTAGATGGATGTTGCCATACGTAGGTCGTTTGCAGTTAACTTCGCCGCTGAAATGCTTCACATTTCGTGCTACTTGCTGCCGTGCTTCGTGCTACGTGGCACGTGGTGCCAATATGGTGGCAAGAAACGTTGACACTGCGCTACCATACTACACTGCAATGCAAGGGAAGGTACGCGCGACTGTAGCCACTCGCCGTCCCCTCATCAACAATTTCCACTGAGGTAACTGGTTCTGTTTCATATAGTTACTGGTTCCGTACATTATGTCGACTTTGGTCGGGCACTTCTTGATCCACTCCCTCGAAATCATTTTAGAAAAATTCCATCACGATATGTAGCAGTACTCCCACAATAAAATTGCGTTCAGCAAAGGCAGCTAGCAATTTGCATGTCGTCCAGGATGCGAAATTATTTCAAATACTACCTGGTAGGTAGTTGTTTGTTGTCTATCAGGTAGGTAGGAATTAGGCGCGTTCTGAGAATCGGGTTGATTAACAGCGGTTGCCATATACTCAGTTAATAGCGTCCAATTTTTAAAGAATGCACAGCTTAGTGTAGAACCGTCCCACGAAATGTAATGCCTGGCTTCTTAGTTCATGTCTGCCGGGAAGATTTCGCCATTCTCTCCCACGCCACGGCATCACAAGTTCAAAAGTATGAGGCTCGTTGCCAAAGAACAATTTCAACAATGCCCCAAAAACAGCTGGCTTCCGAAGATCGTTGAATAGTCGCACTAAAAACGATTTCACACTATTTTCGCAAACCACTCAGCGAAGTAGCTTGTAATTGCCTACGCATGTGAATCGTAAATCATCCAAAAACACATCCAACAGTATCCAATTCACATTGGCTCTTACGTCCCAGGGTCAGATGCTTAGCACATTGTGGTGTGGGGACCGCAGCGACCAACGTCGCAAGAGGCAAACGATGGGAGTGCATGGTCCAACTATTGACTGGAGCCAGATGTGTAGTATTGTGTGATTTTGGGAGAGGAACTTGCCACCCCCTTGCCAAACCGTCGATATTGGCTTTGTGCTCCCAATAGATTCAACTTCAACGTGGTACCATTCGTGGTATGTCCTCAATCCATTTATGCCAGTCCATTGCCTTTATGTGTTGTGTCCTCCCAATAATTTTCAGAAACCCACACCACCACACCTACTAAGACCTTGGTACAATCACTATTGAAAACAGAGCAACAAAAAGTATACGGATGAAAAGAATAACCACGGACAGTAAAGGGAAGCGACAAGATAAATTCAAGTCAAGAGCGATTATTTCAGTCAATCCTTAAAAGTGATGGTTTTATATATTTATCAGATACCGCTATGCAGTGTTCCATGCGCAAACTGATCCGGTATGCGTAGTGTGTCCTGTGGCCTTTAACTTGCATCGCCGTGTTTGAAGGGACTGGGAAGCGGTTGTGCGCGTGTTCCGCTCAGATACGTAGTTTTACAAAATCACTCTTTTGCCTTAGCACTTGTCTGAAGAGGCAATCTCCTTGTATGACACTGGAGTTAAACGAAAGCCACTCAAGTTGTCTGCGTGAGCCGTAACGTGCTCGTGACGAGCCGTCTTTTCGCACCACGCGAACCACAAAGTTGATCACTTTTTTTTCATGTGTCGCCGCTTTAATTGTGCGGGGTGGCTCCCATTGCTGGCAGGCGGTAGGCTATGGTGCGAAGGGTTCAGCAATTGGATGAGTTGCTTCACTGTGCTTGTCGCGGCGGGGGCTTTAGGGCGCATCGACCATGTTGATCATATAGACTGTGCTTGATCATATGTCTATTGGTTCAGGCTGAACAATAGCAACAGTTGACTAGCCAACAGAGCGACCCAAGCGTAAACAAGAACGGCCTTGAAAAACTGCCATTGCTTGTCCACAGGATGTCTGAGGTGGATGGATACAAAGATGCATTAAAAGAAACATGAAGGAGTTGAAAACAAGTAACTGCATGATTCCTGTTCAAAGGGTTTCTGTCGATATAGCCATGCAATAAAGAAACTGCAGTTAGCTACAAATTTCAGTTGTAGGGGGTCGTACACGACACAATTATTTTCTGTCACAGTTCATTCATACAGGCCGCACGGAACAGTAGTGGTGTAATGGTACGGACTAGGTATTTTATAGGTAGGTACCATTTGTAGAGGTATTTCAAGTTATATTTATGATCAGATGACTGTACGTGTATGCGAATTTGCTAATAAGTAGCACAGGGATTTCCAGGGGGGGGGGGTGCCAGCTGGGCTGTTGTGCTGCAACTGCTTCTAAAGGGCAGTATATCCATATTGACTCCTGCTTTAAGTCTGACTGCAACAGGCAAGAGTGGAGAAGTCTTCCGTGTACCTTGCCGTAATCCATGGTGGGCGCACGCACATGAGTCGATGCACGGCTGATATCCTCAGTACAGCCCCCTCCTTCCTGAAATAATGAGTCTAAAATGTGACTCATGCCCCCATGACTAAGCTACGCCAAAGCGAACTACGCCCTTCCTCGCAAGGGCAGAGGCTGATATAGGGCTACATCGTTTGGTCCTTTTCATCTCCCACACTAAGTCTCAGCATCCCAGAGTGTGTGTGTGTGTGTGGGGAGGGGGTAGGAAGGGCTGGGGGAGGGGCTACCGAGGTCTCCATGTTTCCCTATCACGCCATCCCCAGCGCCGGTAACTTAAATGTGTGGCATGTACTAGTGTACACTGGGCATAACAGTGAGGCATTTTTTATCGGGAGGGACGCATACCCGACACGTCTTGGTTACCTTAGCTCATAATAGAAGACTTCATATGAGTCAGATTGCAACCAATTTGGCTTTCAAAGGGTGCCGTTTCTCAAAGGAAGTGTGGGACGGGGGAGACCCTGTAGTTCACAGGCCAATGTGTGGTTTATTCTCACCTAGCGATGTGACAGATAATGGAAACAAACTGGAAACCAGGTATCTTTATTTATGATATCTTGTGGAATTGTTTTTATCTGATCTACTTGTATTATTTAAGCGACTCATAGCCTGTGGCCCGGGCCAGCGCACGCGGTCAGGGAAGTCTCCACGTTCGGAAAGAGTTCGCTAAGACCGACCAGCGTGGACGTCACGTTATGGATATTTGTTTGTCATCTGCCTACCACGCAACAGATGCATGGTCTAACAGGTGACATGATAGAACGCTGATTAATATATTGAACAGAACCTGTTGAAAGTACCACGTTGAACCACCACGAAATTTGTTTCCAGGTTGTTGCAGTCAATTAATACGTTTTGAAACAATTGTTTTACCAGTGAAACATACTAAGAAGTGCATCGCGGTTCACTATTACTTACTGACGACTTCCTCTTCTAGCTTTGCGACAACATTCAGCAATGATTGGTCTAAAATTCCCAGATTTATTCCCTGCCGTATGATTTATGGGTTGCCATTCCCACCTCGTGCTTATAGAGGGAAAAGACCCTTCCCCTGCCGAATACGTTGCAGTGGAATTACATAGTGGCATGCTGCCTTGCTGCTGCATAGCTGCTTTGCAAAGATGCTTAGTTCAGGCGGCGTAGCGGGACTAAGAGTGAATGCGAAGCTGGGAGTCATAAGGCAGACGCGGTTACGGCCGATTGATAGGATCCTTGGCCATTTCCTCAGACGTGGGTTTCCATACTCGCAAAGTGTGTGCTAAATGTATCAGCGCTGCAACCTAAATGTATCAGTCGTGCTAGCAGGAATGTCATCAAGTCCTGCGCACTGATGATAGCTGAGGGCGCAGTTTCAGCAGGCTGTTCCACATCCCCAAACCAAACACACCTAAGCAGACGCAGAAATACAAGTATTCCTCCACTTCAAAGCGCCATACACAAATCACAACATCATCTATACTGACGGTTCCAAACCACACACACAGCAGACAGGCACAGTGGCGGTACTGTACCCCAACACAACACCGCCACGGGTCATCCTTCGTGCCCGCCTGCATGACACAGCATCCACCTACACAGCAGAACTCTTCGCAATTTATCGGCATACTCCACCATTTACAACACACAAACCGAACACATTATAACCACTAACGCAAAATCAGTATTATAAAACATTACAGCCTTCACCAAAAACAAACACCCACTCATCTCCAAAATACTATACATTCACAAACAACTCAACGCCAGACAACGCCCACTTCTTCTATGGATCCCAAGCCACACAAACATTCCAGGCAACGAACACGCAGACACCGAAGCCAACATAGCCACAACACTACAACAAACCACACCATGCCCACTCTCACAATCCGACTACTGCCCTACAATACAACAGGCAATCAACAAACACATTCAACAAACATAGGACACAACAATTACGCAACTACACGAAATACACCCAAAACACGAACTCTGGCACACCATCAACCACAACACCAGACAAAAAGAACGCACACTAACACCATTACGGCTCGGACACACTGCACTCACGCACTCCTACCTCTTACAACAGCGCAATGACCACAATGCACAACATGTCAACGAACACTCACAATTAAACACATACTCATCTACTGTACCAAATACATCACTGAAAGACAACCTACCATAAACTACTACAACATGAACAACATCCCACTAAGCATCACGACGCTTCTCAACGACGACAATCCAACATTACATGAGCACCTCTTCCACTTTCTCGCTATCACAGCCTAATCTATGAACTATGAGGAGAAAAAAAATCAAAAGATATGTGAAAAAAGCAAAACAAAATCAACAAAAGGGGAAAATAATAAACAAAACAAAAAACACTAACCCCACAAGAAACTAACTAACAAACTACTAACGTTCTTGCAATGTATATAAAAAAAAACTGGCGATGACCCGACCCCATCCCCCAACTACAGCCCTACCCCATGGCACCGCCCGGACTGGCAAATCCTCTCTTCCGCGCCAGCTCAGCCTCGACCAGCATTACCATCTTATCTGCCTACAAGTCGACTCAACTTCTACTCCTACGCTCCAAACTTCAAGATGCTTCAACTCTATCACGACTCACCTCTACAAGCCAGCTTTACTTTTCTTCGCTCCCTCTTATCCTCACCACGTTACTCCTCATACCCGTTCACCCCCACCAAAAATCAACACAAATCACTAACACCACGAACGCCCACCCGGAAACAGCCGACATCACCACACGGCGGCAGGCTGGCCAAACACACACACACACACACACACACACACACACACACACACACACACACACACACACACACACACACACACACACACACACACACACACACACACACACACACACACTCCACATCACCTTCGCAGTTGGTTGGTAGCGATGAGAGTTACTCTGCGCGAGCCTTTGAGGTGCACTGTTTGACATAATTTCGGAGAAAGACGTACGGTTTCCCACTGGTAGCTGCCATTGCAACCTAGGGTCGATATAGGTGACGCATCCTGATAGAGCAGTCTTCATAGAACAGTAGGCATGGCCGGCATTGTTCCATGTATGCGGGAATGCATAGTAATTGGCGTCCATTGACGTAGCCTAGTCTATTGATGTAGGCTGAAACTTGGCATAAGTTTTGCAGTTTTTCTTATTTCCGGCCCTTCTTAGTTCAAGACATCGTACATCTACGACGACAGATGAATCTGCTGCTTTTGTGGAAGTCGTACATCTGCTTTTTAAGCATGCACATGAAAGTATTGCGCGTGCGATGTCCACTGTCCATTGTGCACTTATCTACAATATTGCATAGCTTGAGTGAATAGTTAGCGCATGCCAATGGACATTTGTCTTAGAGGGATTGCACATTGCCTTGGACATTCCCGCTCTATTCAGCATTCATCCGCGTAATTCGGTCACTTCATATATCCTCATCCAGGCTTACCACGATCGGGAACTCCCGAGCGTTCACCAAACTGGGTTTGCCCAGCCAGACAAAGAATGTGAGGTCCCAGTTGCACAACTTTAGCGTGTTGTCCACTGGTACCGGAAGGAGGCTGTTTTGATACGTCGGTTTAGTTTCGGAGCATCTGTAATGTCGTCATAAGTTACAGTGGCGCAGGCAATGTCCTAAATGGTAAAAGACGAAGTGGGCACTGTCTAGAACGTTCTTCATTGTAGCCAACAAACGAAAGTTAAGGACACTGTTAAGTAATAAACTATGACAATAGTATGTGTATGGGTATGTATGCATGAGTGTTTTGCCAGTCTGTCACCGCGTGGTGATGTCGGCTGTTTCCGGTGGGGCGTTTGTGGTGTCAGTATTTTGTGTTGTTTGTTAGGGGTGAAAGGGTTTGAGGAGTAATGTGGTGTGGATGAGAGGAAGCGAAGGAGATTACAGTTGTCTTGTAGAGGTGAGTTGTGAGGAGTTGAGACGACTTGAAGAATGGCGCGTGGAGGGAGTAGAAGTTGAGACGTCTTGCAGGCAGATGAGGTAGTAGTCGAAGCTGAGCTGGTGCAGAAGAATAGTGTTTGCCAGTCCGGTTGGTGCCATGGGGCGGGGTGTAGTTGGAGGGTTGGGGTCGGGTCATCGCCAGTATTGATCTAACATTTCAAGAACGTTAGTAGTTAGTAAATATCCGTGGGGTTAGTTTTTCTTGTTTCTTTTTCTTTTGATTGATTTTCTGTTTTTCTTTTCTAACATATCTTTTAATTTTTTTTTAATTTTCCCCTTTTTATTGAGTTTCTGTTTTCTTTTTTTAAACATATCTTTTCGTTTTTTTTTATCTCTCATACTTCGTGGATCAGGCGTGTGATAGAGAGAAAGTGAAAGAGGTGCTCGTGTAATGTTGGATGGTCATCGTTGAGAAGTGTCGTGATGTTTAGTGGGATGTTGTTCATGTTGCAGTAATTTGTGATGGGTTGTCTTTCTGTTTTGTATTTGGTGCAGTGTATGAGTATATGCTTAATTGTGAGTGTTCGTTGACATGTTGTGCATTGTGGTCGTGGGAGTTGTCGTAAGAGGTAGGAGTGCGTGAGTGCAGTGTGTCCGAGACGTAAGCGTGTTAGTGTGTGTTCTTTTTGTCTAGTGTTTTGGTTGATGGTGTGCCAGAGTTCGTGTTTTGGGTGTATTTCGTTTAGTTGCGTGATTGTTGTGTCCCATGTTTGTTGAATACCTTTGTTGATTGTCTGTCGTATTGTGGGGTAGTAGTCTGATTGTGAAAGTGGGCAGGGTGTGGTTTGTTGTAGTGTTGTGGCCATGTTGGCTTCGGTGTCTGCGTGTTCGTTGCCGTGTATGTTTGTGTGACTTGGTATACAGAGTAGTGTTGGTCGTTGTGGTAGAGTGAATTGTTTGTGGATGTGTAGTATTTTGGGTATGAGGGGGTGTCTGTATTTGGTGTGGGGTGTTATGCTCTGTAGTGCTGATTTTGCGTCTGTGGCTATGATGTGTTCAATTTTGGTGTTGTAGATGGTGCAGTATGCCGAGAAGATGGCGAATAATTATGTTGTGTATGTGGATGTTGTGTCATGCAGTCGAGCACGAAGGATGACCCGCGGCGGTGCTGCGTTGGGGTACAGCACCGCCGCTATGCCCGTCTGCTGTGTGGGTGATGTTGACCCGTCCGTGTACATGATGTTGTGGTTTGGATGTTGAGCTTTGAAGTGAAGGAATAGTTGGTGTATTTCTGCTTCTATGTAGGTGTGCTTTGTCTATGAGGAAGTGTGTTTCGGGTGATTGGTGTTTCCACCATGCAGTGGGTGGTGGGAGTGCTTTTGCTACGGGGAGTGTGATGTGTATTCTATTTTCGTGTTTGTGGATGCGGCAGCCTATTGTAGTTTTGGATCGTGTTGCGTTCATGAGTTGGTGTTTGCGTTTGGTGCGGAGTTTTAATGCTTGGGTGCATGGGTGTTGTGCGATGAATTGTGTTTTGTAGTGGTGTCTTAATAGTGTTTCTGTGTGTCTGTGCTTCAGTTCTGGTATGTGGTTATATATGTGAAGAGCGAAAGAAGACGAAGTGGTGTATGCTCCTGTGGCTATTTGTAAAGATTGGCGTTGTAGAGAATCTATAATTTTGAGGCTTGATTTAGTCGCATTTTCGAAGAGTGGGATCCGTATTCCAAAATTGACCGAATGATTTATTTGTAAAGAGCTAAAAGTGTGTTTCTGTCGGATCCACAATTTGTTCCGGATAGTGCTCGAAGGATGTTTATTCTTTTTGATGCGCGTTTTTGGATGTCTATGATATGTGGACGGAAAGTGAGTTTCGGTTCTAACGTGATGCCTATAAATTGTGTTGTGGTGACGGATGGGATGGGAGTGTGGTCTATTTTTAGTGGTGGTAAGTCTGTGTATTTGTGGTAGCAGAAAATCACGCATTCTGATTTGTGTGGTGCAATGTGTAGGTTTAGGGAGGTGAGTTTGCTATGTAGTTGTATTAATGTGGTTTGTAGTATTCCTAGTGCGTTTTGTGGTGTTTCGTGTGATGTCCATGTAAATATATCGTCAGCATATATTGCAATTTTGGCCGGAAGGTTGTCTGGAATAACTGAATTTAGACATAAAATGAACAGTAGGGGGCTAAGTATGGAGCCTTGCATCAGGCCGGTTGTGGGGAATTTGGTGTCTGACATGTGGGATCCAATCTTGACTTGAAATGAGCGATTTAGAAGATAGAAGTGAAGATAGTGCTGTAGTCTGCCCTGTATATCTATGTTGTGTAGGTGTTGTAGTAGTGCTGTTATGTTGATGGTGTCGTAAGCTTGTTTGAGGTCCAGGAAGACGGCGACAGTGGAGCGTTTCCCTGTCGCCGCTTCCTGGATGTGTGTGACAAGGTAAGTGAGGTTATCTAGGCATGAGCGATTAGGAAGAAAACCGATTGAATAGGAGAGATTAGTTTTTGTGTTTGGATGATATAGAGAAGGCGTTTTTTGACAAGACGTTCCAATAGTTTGTGAAAGCAGCTGGTGAGGGCGATAGGGCGATAGGAAGTGCAGAGAGTTCAGTCCGTGTTTGGTTTGGGTATAGGTATGAGAGAAGCGTGTAACCATGATTGTGGGTATGTATGTGTGGTCCATGCGGTGTTGTAAGTGTCAAGCAATGTTTGGCGTGCTGAGACTGGTAAGTGTTTGAAGAAGGCATAGTGAATGTTGTCTGGTCCTACACTTGTGTTTCCTGTCTGTGTGATTGCTAATTGTAGTTCTGTAAGTGTAAATCTGCTGTTGTATAGGTGTGGGCGTGTGTGTCTGATTGGAGGTGGGGTGTTCGTGGAAGTGTAGACGATCTGAGATGGTAGTGGTGTGCGAAAATATTTGCTATTGTTTGTGTGTCTGTGGCAGTGTTATTGCTGCGGCTAAGTGTGATTGCTTTGCATGGCGGTCTTTGTCTGTGTTGAAATGTTCTGAGTAGTGTCCAAGTTTCGCCGAGAGGTGTGCATCTGTTAAATTGGGTGCAAAATGTATTCCAGGTGGTCTTTTTTGCTTGTTTAATCGTGCGTCTGCATAGTGCTCTCTGTCGTTTGTAAGCTGACAGCGTTTCTGGTGTGTGGTGTCTTCCATGTCTGTGGCGTGCGTGGTTCCTCGCGCGGATCGCCCGGTGGCACTCTTCGTCCCACCAGGGAGCCGCGCGAGGTTTGTGTTGGTGTCTTGGTTTTATTCGTGGCACGTGTTCGTGTGCTGTGGTGAGGAGTATGTCTGCTCTATGACAATATGAAGAGAAAACGACTGCGCAACTTATTACGCAACTATGCAACTGCGCAACAACTTCGATATGTGTCAGGCTGTTTATTTCCGCGATCGGGAGACAGTTAGCGTGCACTTCCCTCTGTTTGATCATAATGCAGCATGTCTGACCCACATATTGCGGTCTTGTATGAGGGCCGAACATGGCCGTCATGGGCGTCTTACAATGTAATGATGTAGTGGCGATGCGTACGAAGGTCAGCGGCCACCTGCGACCGCTCCGTGCGACGCCTTCGCCTGGGACGGTCGGTGCAGTGTGGCGGCCCGGTGTGGCGCTGTGTGTAACGGATGTACATATGTGGCAGTCGGCTCAGTGTGGCGGATATGTGTAACGGCTGCATATGTGGCGGTCGGTTCAGTATGTCGTCCCAGTGTGGCGGCCCAGTGTGGCGACCAGTTCAGTATGGCGGCCCAGTGTGGCGGCTGTGAGTGACCGCTGCATGTGTGGCGGTCAGTTCAATGTGGCGGCCCAGTGTGACAGCCAAGTGTGGTGGCCCAGTGTGGCGATCAGTTCAATGCAGCGGCCCAGTATTGCGTCCGATGTGGCGGTTGTGAGAGTGACTGATTTTGCGGGTCGCCAGTCCTGAAAGTCTGCTCCATTCGAAGTAATAGTGGTGCTTGGCCACCTCGAGATTCCCCGTCTTTTTGCGGCCTTTTACCTGCAGCGAGCATGGCCGGTAAGTGCGTTGGAGCCGTGAGCTAGCGGGAGCCATCTGGCGACGTGTTTTGCTGTGCGGTGACCGGAAGCCCACAGACCGGTGCACCTGCTCACGCCTGTGCCGCTCGGCCTGGCTACTGCTGGCGGCAGAGATGCAGCCCGCGACGACCAGTCCCAGTGCAGTGTACTGTCGGCTGGTGGTCCGGTAGATGGTGCCGACTGAGAATCCATAGTCCCCAGGTCGCGAAGTGCTCGCAGCTGGAATTCAAGTAATATAAAATGAGCCGATTCGGTTCTGAACCGAATGCAGACCAACCAATGCGAGACGCTGGCCGGCAACGCCTATGAACTATGAGTAAAATTATTATAATAACTAAGCATGTATAAAGTAATAGCATATGGCTGCAACCGTGCACCAGTTTCCAACTGTTACATTTGCAGCATCATGCATGGGCGTATGAAAATCATACACAGAAAAAAGTGGTGAACAGTTATAAGCGTTGTTCAGCAACAAAAGTCTCTGATTTATTGCACGGCGAATTCGGTTGCTGATAACTCAAGAGCTTTGCTCTTCGACGATACTCAATCAGTTGGGATTATGTTAAGTTATTTTATGGTTTGTTTCGAAAGCCAGGGATGATATCATGTGAGATATATTTCCTTGAACATTTTCGTTAAAACGAACCTATATTAAAATTAAAAGACTCATGTTGCATCACTCAATCCATAAGTTCAAGTTTGCTGCCTGAGGTTAAGTCAACTGCCTTTGTTTATTTTTTTTGGTCGCATTGTGTACGGAAATTAAATTGGGGTCGGTTTTGTTTCACGCCAAAAATGATGAAGAAAATGTACTGAGCATCTGTGGTTCAACTTTGCGTCAAAGGTCAATGGCATAAGGTCAGGTTACATACATATCTATACTACACAGTCATCTTATGCAGAATGTTGCAGTTCCTCACCAAGTGATGCCTGTATTCGGTTTTAATGCGGCTTAGGTCGTGCGAAATGGCACTGGATGGCCAACGATTCACCT
Organism: Imbricaverruca yamaguchii; assembly: GCA_034440575.1. Lineage (NCBI taxonomy): Eukaryota > Metazoa > Arthropoda > Thecostraca > Neoverrucidae > Imbricaverruca > Imbricaverruca yamaguchii. The sequence goes on from JAOTOL010001564.1 coordinate 373,146, forward strand.
GAGATGACATGACCTCGTGCGATTTGACCTCACTTGGCCTGATGTGATCCTCTTTCGTAATTACATCCCAAACAATCTACACTTTGTCGAAGGCTGAAGAGATCGCTTTATTCATCTAATCATTATCCCAGTATGACCTGATGCTGTGTCACGATGTTCGAAACTGAACAGACTGCAAAGCTGTTTCAATATCATATCAGCTCTTCTTGGAACAACATTTGTATACTAAAAAATTGATGTTCCGGATATGTTCGATCTTGGAAGATCTTGACCTGACTATTTGGTGTGATTTGGCCTCATCTCAGGATTTTGGGATGCCAATCAGAGTAAAATATTTGCTGAAAGTGTTCTGTTGAAATGCCCCGAGACCTGTTTATTGACGTTTTCCACGTTTTTCCCTGAGGTAAAGGTCTTGTGTTGACCTCTTGTGATCATTGTCGATCTCAACATGATCGAAACTTAAGAAATAATATGATATAGTAGCTTGACATGTCCATAGCAATTACCTGTGTCTCTAATATTCATAGTTCGGAAGCTGGTCGCCAAACCTGATTCCAACCCGACTGATATATCTGACCTGTCTGATTCGACATGATTGCATTATCTTGTCCTGATCCCTTTTCACTATGATCAATACAAATACATTCATTCATGCTACGTCTTGAAAAACAATATCGAAAGAATACATGCTCTGCTTTTTGAATGATTTCCAGTGAAGTCTATATCCATATTTCTAAGGTAAATGACATTTGACGACATCGTTATCTTTCAAAACAAAAATATACTTGATCCTGCGGGTTCTTCATGACCAGATATTTCAAACGGTGATTTGCTTTTCATCCTAACATGCATAGATCTAAAGCTAGAGGCACTTTCAAAAGCCCACACCTCCGCCGGCCAGGCGACAGTGAATTTGCCGACCGGTCCAGATTGGTGTAAGGTATTTGGAAAGTAGCATTATTTGAAGCCATTTGGTAAGCTATTTCGAAAGTAACACAAATTTCCCTTCCCAGTGTGCATTCAAGGTCAGAAATTGCATGGTATGGCACGATCGTCTATTATGGCGCATGTGAAATCAACCTTTTAAGCCAACCTTAAACCCTGCTTGTTTATATTTTCGCGTTAGCACACGAACTTTCATGTAGCTGGACCTGTATGTTGGTTCTTACATGTAACCGAAGCTTTCATTCAATATGATCAGTGGTGTAACCGGTGCAACGGCCAAATTTCGCCATTCAGCAACTACATCACCCAAGTGTCACTCATGGTTGCTGGACAGCGACAAAACATCATGCATTAGCACGAAAGTGGCCAAATGTGGGAACAATTTCACACCTAATTATTTTCGGCACCAAGCATTTCCAGATGTTTGTGCGAAAGAAAAAAAAGCGTTGTCGTGCTCCATGGCTCCATACAAATGCCCCCGCCCCCCCCCCCCCCCCCCCCCGCAAAAAAATGTGTTCCGGCGTTGAGTGACATGGTTTTCCATCTATTGACTTCCATTAACACGCGCCCTGGAGGGGGGGGGGGCGAAATCCGCCCACCCCTCCGGTTTTTCGTAGATAACTCCAGATTGTACCGGCCGATATACGCCATTGTTTGTGTACCTGCCAATAAATGACCGGCGCGTTGTTTGAAGTAAGAAAAATTAAAATCTACCGAAAATGTTTCGTGTTAAGGGTCGCTAAAATCAAAAGAATTTCCCAGCGACAGATCATAAAAATCGTCGCTGATGCGCTTCCGGTATACTAGCAAAAAGGAAGTGTTCTTGGCAAAACTAGCGACTTGTTTGATGTACATTGTCATGCTACATTGTTCCAGAGTCATGTCAAGTCACCGAGGTCAAGTCAGGTCAAGTTCATAACAGGTTAACACACGCTCTAGAGGGGGTATGGCGAAATCCGCCAATCCTTCGAATTTTTCGTACATAACTCCATATTGTACGGGCCGATATACGCCAAATTTATCGCGTACCAGCTTAGAAATGACCGGCGCATTGTTTAAATCAAGAAAAGTGGAAATCTGCCGAGAGGTTTTCAAGTTAGGGGCCGTTAAAGTAAAAACAATTCACAGCGCCAGACCACAAAAATCGGCGCTGATGCGCTTCCCGTATATTGGCAATAGGGAAGTGTTCTTGACAACACTAGCGACTTGTTTGATGCATATTGTTATGCTATATAATTTAAAAGTCATCTTAGGTCGCCGAGGTCAAGTCAGGTCAAGTTCATGACAGGCTAATGGAGGCAAACTTGGTCAACTGGAATGTGTCATAAATGCACATGACTGTCATGCGATTGATGTCACTTTACATGTTACTCCCTATACATCCAGAAATCTACTGTTTGTCATTATGTGCCTAAGCATTTCCATCCTTTATTCATGCATTTCACTCCTTTATTTGCGAAGCCGATTGTGCCGAGCCGCCCAACGGAGCAGTCGGGATGGGAGCCCGGTTCCGGTAACTGGAGCAGGTAATGACCTAATAAAGTGCTCCTATATAGGTGACCTGAGGTCAAATGGCGGATCTGACATCTGTATTGCATCATTAGTAATGTCAAAAACATAATTAATGTCAATTTTGGAGCATTTAAACACAACCACAGTGATCCATAACAATGACAAGCCAAGCCACGCAAAACCAGAACATTTTTCCATTTTGACCTTATTTGACCTTGAAGATATTGACCTAAGGTCATGCACTTTCCACACAATAGAGATCACTATCGTGCCCATCCATCCTGTGAATTTCGTTGCTCTAGCCTTCATAGGAGCTGAGATCTTAGGGGGGGTCGGAATCCGCCCCCCCTCTCCAGGGCGCGTTATTTTCAGAGGCCCTCCAGGGCGCGTGTTAACACGCGCCCTGGAGGGCCTCTGAAAATTACGCGCCCTGGAGGGGGAGGCGGATTCCGACCACCCCAAGGATCTCGGCTCCTATCAAAGCTAGAGCAACGGAATTCGCAGAGTGGATGGGTGCGGCAGTGAACTCTATTTTATACAAATTGTATGACCTTAGGTCAATATCTTTAGGTCAAATAAGGTCAAAATGTAAAAATATTCTGGTTTTGCGTGGCTTGGCTCGTCATTGTTATGAATCACTGCGATTGTGTTTGAATGCTCCAAAATGGACATCATTGGGGTTCTGGACATTACCAAAGATGCAATGCAGATATCAGACCCAGCATTTGACCTCAGGTCACCTATATAACAGCACTTCATCTGATGATCACCTGCTCCAGTTTCCGAAACCGTCCGCCCGACTACTCTGACGACAATGACAAACAGTAGTTTTCAGGATGTGTAGGGAGTAACATGCCAGGCGACATCAATCGCATGACAATCATTTGCATTTATGACAACATTCGAGTTGACCAGTTTGGTTCCATTAACCTTCCAAGAACTTGACCTGACTTGACCTCGGTGGCCTAACATAACTTTGAACCTATAAAGCATAACAATATACATAAAACGAGTCGCTAGTGTTGCCAAGAACATTTCCCTTTTGCCAATATACGGGAGGCACATCAGCGTCCATTTTTGTAGCTTGGCGCTTGAAATTTGTTTTGAATTTAGTGACCCCTAACTCGAAAAAAATTGTCCGCCGATTTTGGTTTTTCTTGCTTTAAACAACGCGTTGGTTATTTCTAAGCAGGTATGCGAACAATGGCGTATATCGCTCGGTAAAATCTGGAGTTATCTACGAAAAACCGGAGGGGTGGGCGGATTTCGCCCCCCCCATGGCGCGTATTAATTAGCTGTTGGAATTTTATTTCTGGACGGCTTTATGACAAAAAAAAACACGATATTCACATGCTGTCTTAACTGGGCAACTCTGCCTAATGTAAAGGCAACATCCGTGATGAATATTGAAAGCTCTTCTGGAAAGCTATTTCATATTACAGTTTGTTCGTCAAAGATTCCATATTTTCAATCGAATAATTGCTGCGACACGTCTACGAATTAGAACAGGGATTTCTAAGCAAGTGCACTGAGGATACGATAATCTTTTTCTGCAGATCGTGAATTACACCACAATAATCGCTTCGCAGAAAAAAAAAAATATTGCGGGAGAAGACACAAAAGGCATCTCTCCCATGATTGTTTGTCAACAGTTTCTGGCGACTTGGAGCTCTTAATCTGAAACTTGGTGACCTTTCCTTCCTGTTCTTACATGATATGCATTTGCATCCTTTTACTTACATTTGGGTGGACTCAGGAGCGCACCCTAGGAGATATGCTTCAAGCACATTGTTTTTGTTTTTTTGCCGCATGCTTCGTTTCTACCGTCCATAACCGAAGTATTCTCTTATCTTTCACCAAGCATGGCACCCAACGTAAAAAGACTTGAGGCTTGAAAAGTTGTACTACTTATTGGAGGCACGTCCAGACTGGCGAAGGAAAGGGGTATAGAGTTCCCTGCAGAAGTTCATGTAGTTAGTGATACTGGTGTATCACATAGATTTGTGAACGGTGGCGGTAGATGCGAGGCTGTTTTATTGAGTTTCGTCAGTAGCTTTAGCCAAGAGCAGCTCCAAGCGATGTTTGGTAGAGGATGCCGACGGAAAACGAACATCTTCCTTCGGGGTTCTTCAGTCGATTCGACATATTGTCGTAACGCTTTGCAGCTCATATTGCAAGGCTATCGAGCAGCGTATCGGAAAGCGAGGTACTCCCTTAATAAGGCTAAGCGGATAAACTTTGCATCTAGTCTTGCTGCAGTTCCAGATATCCATCAGGCACCGGCTAGCGGTACCAATTGGCAAACGCATGGGTGAATTCAAACGAAGCATTGGAGTCTGTCTTCCTTCTGCAAAACAAAATGTCGAATATGTGGCGATCGGGGCGAGGGGAACAGCCACATGTCCTCATATACACACAGGCCAGAGTGTTGTCAAAGTTACCAGTTTGGACGCACGGATTCCCGAGACCGGTCCCGTCTCGGGAATCCGTAAAATAGATTCACCACTCTGGAAACACTCCGACAAGCATTTCGTCCGTAAGCATGCTCCTCATTGGCAGTCCTGATCTTTCGGCCCGAAGAACGGCACATTTGGCAATGGCGACGGGGAGAGCACAACATTGCGGAAAATTTCCTTCATTAAGGCTATTTCTGAAAAAATGAGTACCTTTTGTAAGCTATTGTTCCAAGCAGTGGAAAGCACGTCAGAAAGACATTTATGTTGAAGATATGCCACGTCCTTTCTCCTTTGGACACGCATCGCAGTTTTTGTTACACGGTCATTTATTATTCCATTTCCCCTTAATCGGAGTGAAGCGTGGGTATTAGTGCATGTCTGCGTGACAGCTCTTGAAACACGACTGTGACACGATCTACGTGACAGCTCTCACACGGTCTACGTGTGATATACGTGCGATGAACTTGCTTTCACTTGATGAATTCACAGGCACTGATGCCAACAAATGACGAAATGAATATTTCGCGTGTTTCTCGAACATCCAAAAATTGAACATTGGAAAGTTACATCAGTGCAACCGGCTTGGAATACTGAGCGCAAAGTAAGTCATTGCGGTTATGGAGGAAAACGTCACTGTGCAATATTGATTCACATATGATGTTCCTTGCCAGGCCACCAAGGGAATGCATGGCAATAACGACATCCTTGCACTAAATAGTAATAAGCTGCTGGGGGTGAACGTTTGACAATGGTAAAGCATGGGAACAAAACAAAAATGTCTGCACTTCCAGGGTGATAAAGCCCCGCATACTGATATACGCTCATGAGTGGTCGTGTCGCTGCGTGAAGCCGCACTGGCGGCGGCGGTCATGGAAGGCTCGTGACCGATTACAGCGGTATGACGACCATGTACCAGAGGTGCACTATTCGTGTCAAGGACACAACTGTGGGACCTGGTTTGTCAAGCTGTTTGTGGAAAGTAACCCTTGACGAAAGCACCGCACCGACTGTCCAACAGCAGTGTAATTACCTCCGCCAGGAAATGGTGTTCAGCCCTATTATGTGCAGTTTCATGGAACGCATAGCTGTCCTGAACGCATATAATTACTTGCAATCAACATATTCGCAATTTATGGGAAGTAGCTTGCAGCTTTGGGCATGGGAGTTTGCTTAAAGTAATACGAGGACTTATGCACCCGAATATTATTGTACTTCGATGCAAGACTGTAGTGCAATGCAAACGAAGCGATGGAATGTTAAATCTTGGAGTTCATTGCACTTACGGGTTGTATAATACGATAATGTCGTAATATTAACTCGCGCACGTCCGAGGGGGGGGGGGGGGCAGATATCTGCCCCCTTCCGGTTTTTCCCATTTGCCGCAAAACTAATCGGGTTAGCAAGGCCAAACATCGCATGGTTGTTCATTGGTCTATTCCGCATATCCTCATAATTTTTGATCCTGGGTCATTTCAGGTCAGGACACCAGGTCAGGCGAAGTGACCCAACTACACTCGAAGTTCTAGGTGGCATAGCTTCCACAATAATTTGGCGATTTAGTTCAAACTTCTAACATGCCATGATTTCATCAGGCACCATAATATGTATATCGTTTTTTCCGTAGTATTGACCTTAGGTCAGGTCGCGGCCATGGCTTCCCCATTATAGGGCGATGGTAAAATATACAAATGTTTCCTGGTTACATATTTGCGCTCGGATTGATCTCACGAAGGTTGTGGCATGCAGATGGAAGCTATGCTCAATGTTACCGCTGACATTTTTGCTCAGCGACCTCACCAAGGTCTCTGAGGTCAACTGAGATCACTACACATTTCTGCGCATTATATCGCACTGCATTGAGCTAGAAGGCTGAAATTACCGTCATTGTGCTTGTATCGCCAAGACGTGTCGATTGATATACTACATGACCTCCCTAGGCGACGTCATGACCTTGACCTGAGGCCATGACTTCATGACCCTGACCTGAGATTCGATTGACCTGACCTTAAATTACACCGTCTATTGTCGGTAACGCAATTCAATGACTGTCGAAAAGTGTTCGCCGTTTATTTCTATCTGTTAGAGGTCCTGATATATGTGTCAATATCTGAGTCCCACCTGATCTGGTCCTATTTGACCCATGATGGCCCAATGACCTGAATGTTGACCTGAGAGAACAAATGACCGAAACACTTTCGATAGAACCCGTCACCAGCTATCCAACGCCGCTTTTTGTTTGTCGCTAGTTAGCATAGTTCCAGAGATCTTAGGAGGGGCAGACAACTGCCCCCCCCCCCGGATATGCGAAGTTGGCGCGGTCCGCCGGACGTGCGAGTGTTCATGATCCAAGGTTACTAAGCTCCATTACAGCACATAATAAATGCAACACGCATTTCAGAATGTGCGACGAAGTCGGTGAAAAACATGACACATGGAATGTTCACACATCATGCATTTACAACGAAACTTAATAGTTATACGGTCCCAAATATGTCTGTAAATCATGATGACGCAACAACTTACCTGTTAACCTAGTATGAAGCGTTGTCGCTCCACATCATCACTACGAGATTAGGCTAAAGGGGGAGGGGGAAGCTTTATCGATCTGAAATCACCGGATCCTCTCACTTTAGAATACGTGTCTAGCATTTGCTGTGATTGCTTTATCGGGTGATATATGACGGTTATTGTAAAGTTGAGAACTTTTTGTAATTGTCGAAGCAGCATTACTCGGCCAATAACGAACAGCTTTTTCCCTACCAAAGCGTATCTTCTAGTCATCAACGGTGGAGTAGGCATGAAGCTGGACAGCGAAACTCGGCCTAAGTTCTCCGTGGTATTTTCTGAGGTGCAATTCATGACTCGTGTACGCCGTGCATATAATTAAAGACAGAACACATGGTTACCATGCCATGTGAAGTGACGCTATGAACTAAGCTGGAAGTGAAGCTGTGCAAGATTGAATAGTTGACGGAGTGCTTTTGCCGGATCGTATGTTCCTGGCCGATCTTCACCGAGGGGGGAAATTACTTATTAGTCATGTTACGTTACGACTCCGAGAGTGGGGGCAAATTGGGCATATAGTGGGCGTCCGAGGACGACCCCGAGAGTGGGTGTAGATTGGGCATATAGTGGGTGTCCGAGGACGACCCTGAGAGTGGGTGTAGATTGGGCATATAGTGGATGTCCGAGGACGACCCCGAGAGTGGGTGTAGATTGGGCATATAGTGGGTGTCCGAGGACGACCCCGAGAGTGGATGTAGATTGGGCACAGAGTGAGTGTCCGAGGACGACCCCGAGAGTGGGTGTAGATTGGGCATATAGTGGATGTCCGAGGACGACCCCGAGAGTGGGTGTAGACTGGGCATATAGTGGGTGTCCGAGGACGACCCCGAGAGTGGGTGTAGATTGGGCACAGAGTGAGTGTCCGAGGACGACCCCGAGAGTGGGTGTAGATTGGGCATATAGTGGATGTCCGAGGACGACCCCGAGAGTGGGTGTAGATTGGGCATATAGTGGGTGTCCGAGGACGACCCTGAGAGTGGGTGTAGATTGGGCATATAGTGGATGTCCGAGGACGACCCCGAGAGTGGGTGTAGATTGGGCATATAGTGGGTGTCCGAGGACGACCCCGAGAGTGGATGTAGATTGGGCACAGAGTGAGTGCCCGAGGACGAGGTGGTTGATTGGGCATATGTGGATGTCCGAGGACGACCCCGAGAGTGGGTGTAGATTGGGCATATAGTGGGTGTCCGAGGACGACCCCGAGAGTGGATGTAGATTGGGCACAGAGTGAGTGCCCGAGGACGACCCCGAGAGTGGGTGTAGATTGGGCACAGAGTGAGTGTCTGAGGACGACTCCGAGAGTGGGTGTAGATTGTCCACAGAGTAAGTGTCCGAGTCCGAGGACGGCGCCTGTGACCGGCCGTCCGGACGCCGCACTTTTCGTCATCGACATGCATCCAGCCAGTCGCGGCCCGTAATGCATCGCTGTGCTACGTACCGTGCATCGGCCCTCGTTCGGCGCTCGCACCGCTAGGGCAGTTCCCAGTCCCGCGGCCCGCCGACGAAACAGTGTGTGGGCGGCACCGACTGCCGGTGATTGCATAAAGTGTGTCGTGAACATCCAATGAAAAAGTTCCGTGGATCGTGACGGTGTGCCGCAAACATGCCCGACGTTTACGGTCACTGGTTATTCATCGTCGTGAACTCACTACCGTAGAGCACAATTAAACAGTGGGAAAACGTAATCCCAGCAATTTGGTAAATATGTAGGTAAGTGGGTCTAGTTATGAGGTTTCCTGAAAAGTATCTCATTATTTGAGGGCATAGTACTGTGCAAAATATGAGAGCAAGTGGCTAGTCACTATATAAGTTGGTTAATTCCATGCAACAACCATACGATCCAAGTTTGTGGAAATTGTCCGTTTCTGCCCCTAATGACCAACATTCCCACCCTCAGACTTTACATCTAAGCATTTGAGTAGCATGCCAATGCACTCGATCACAGAAAGTGCAAAACTAAAAGCAAGATAATCAAAACCGCTCCCTCGGACCACTACTGAAAGCCCATCCTTGCGTGTTGATGCATTGTCCGAGAGCCGTGGATGGGGGCCGAAGTGCACTTCGAATTATGTTGCCTGCGCGCAACAACGTGTGTGTGTGCGCCATTTTTATGTTGCCTGTGCATAGTGACGTGGGTGTCAGATAGCTGCGCCAGTCGGTGGAGGAAGGCGAGGTGTGTTTTCCCTTGCTTTACTTGAGTCACGTGACAAGTTTGCTACTTGTTGCATAATTCTTTTGCATTAATGAGTCTCCAGCGCGGCGAGAAAGCTTCGCACGACGTTGCATGGCACCATAACCTGCGCCGTTGAGCGTCATCCCACCAACAGAATAGCCATGGCGCGACCTGAAAACGGCGCGATATCGCCGCTGTTTTCCCACCATAACGGCTTGTTTTCGTGTAAAATTGTCGTAAGTCAAGTTGGGGAGGAAACAGAACCAGTACGTCGCTAGTGCTCTCTGTCTGGCTGCATCGATTGTGGCGCTATGTCATCCAATCAGAAAACTGCAGCTACAGCCGTGAAAGCACATGAAAAAGCTCTCAGTGTACATCAAACATCTTCCAAATGAGGATAATTCACCCATAATCATACAAACATTAAACAAAAATCAAGTACACCGAATAAATAATTACGTAATTACAGAGGTTAGGCTAGGTAAGATTAGCATGCATAAGGATAGACTATACAATTACTTAATACAACTTCATGCTTGTATGCTGTAGGTCACCACTAGCATTCATTATCTACTTTTAAAACACGGTATGAAAATATATAGTCTGAACTCTACAACCAATGTTACGCGCCCAAGACTCATCCCTTCTGTGCAATCTTTAGGATTATCAAATAATTATTCAACTTGCTGTGTTACGCTAGCAATAAATGGTGACAACATACTAGATGATACTACGGGCAGGCATCGAACCACAATCATGTCCAAGCCCTGCTATGAAAATAATGGTAGTTGCCTGTTAGCACATTATAGGACTTTCGCATTGATTGCTACAATGATGAAATGTACTCTTGAGCCTCATTAGTAGTAAATAATACAGCTGATGAATGCAAATGATAATGCCAGACAGTCCTGTGTTGGAATTGCAGTTCTTTTTCAAAGACAAGGAAGCTTAGAGCTAATCAAATTATACCCATGGTGCGTAGTCCTGTTCAGTGCCCTTATACCACGAAAGCACTTGTTCTGCGCACGCCACGCAAAGGAAACACCATAAAATAGCGTTGCTGCATCGTGCTCAGTGGTGATGCTTTGATGTACCAAACAGTAATGTTCTACATTTTGTTTAGTAGTAATATTCTGAAACACCATACAGCAATATTTTATATCGTATTGAGTGGTGATATTTTGAAACACCACACAGTAATGTTTTGCATCATATTCAATAATGACGTTTTGAAACACCACAAAGTAATTTTCTACATCGTGTTCACTAGTGATGTTTTGAAACACCACACAGCAATATTGTACATCGTGTTGAGTGGTAATGTTTTCACCAAGTCCAGCCCGAACCAATACAAAACCATTCGATCCGGTCCTGCGTGTGCTGTATGTTCCAAAGGTCCATAGTGTGGAAACAAATTTGTTGTGTGAGTTTACACCATTTGCGTACCCTTACGGTCAACTAACCTCACCACCCACACCGGTAGCTTATCGTTGAACATCGGTTTGATGCCATCAGCCATCAACCGGCTGTATTCGAAAAATGTTGATCGTTTCCCGGATTTGTGCCATTGAGATTGATAGCTGACACTTTGTGCAAACTTTTATGGCTTTCTGTGGGCAATGCACGCTGTTTTAGACTGTTCTGTACATGGTATTCGCTGATCATATTAGCAGCACCAATCGATGGGTCCTAGTCTGTTCAAACTGCACCATCTGGTTACGTTACGTCCGGGAATAACAGCCGAAGCAGCTGACGCGCCCTGAAATCTCAACTGCATCCACGGTTGCGCTACGTTAGTTTACCAATGGCACACTTGCTAAACATCGAGGTAAAATGTGTGCTCTGTATATTATGTGTAAACACAAACATGATCGAAAGTACACAATGCATTTCCGTCTTATTTCGAAGGAAAAATAAATACGATCACATGTTGTCGGCATCAAGGAATATTACTAAGTACTCGCAAAGCTTGTAAGTCTTTGGAGGAATCAAACTTCATGCGTAGATACTTCCCTGGGTGACAAACAATGGACATTCTTATCAGGAACAACGGAATAGTCTTAGACTCATTCAAATCAATGCATACATCAAATGTAATGCTAATCACTCTGCTAATTTATATGCCTATTCAATAACTTGACATACACTTCATAGCCATAAGTATAATCGCAACGCAGCACTTGCGTTTCGTCAAATAACACTGTTCAGTGACACGATACTAGCCTAGCATAAGCTAGCACACATGCACATATATACAGTGCACACCGACTATATTCAGTTTGATATTTATCCACAGACCTGGAGTCTTTTTGCACACCGATCAAATGATGTGGATGATCACGCGTGATGCCTTCAAACTAAGCAGTTTGTGGTAAGAGGTTGCATGGGAACGAGAGCACATTGACGCACGCAGGCGGGCGTGGGCACTTCGCGCATGATGGCGTCTCGTCAACATGGTCGCCATATGGACGAATCGCCAGTGGCGAGTCGAGTCTGACACCGTTCACCCAGTGGACCCTCCTGCTGCACCTGATGCTGTTGTTGCTGATGTTGTTGCTGCTGCTGGTGATGTTGCTGCTGCTGCTGATGTTGCTGCTGATGTTGCTGCTGATGTTGTTGTTGTTGTTGTTGGTGCTGTTGTTGCTGCTGCTGGTGGTCTTGCTCCTGCTGGAGCTGGTGATGGTGGTCCTGTTGCTCCTCCTGCCGATTGTGCGTCGGAGAGAGCCAGTCGGGCTGGCCGGAGTACTGCGATACTGCGGGCCGCTCCGTAGGCTGACCTGTTAGCCGCACGCCCAACTGACCCACTGGTCTGAAGCCCAGCTGATCGTCCGACCTGACATCCAGCTCGCCCGGGTACAGCGACGGGAACAGCACTAGCTGGCTCTGGTAGGCGGCGGCGGCGGCGCCCGCGCACGGGTACACCGCCGGCTGGTACCCGCCGCCGGACGGGTACGGGTCGGGGTGCGGGTGCGGCGGCGAGGCAGAGCCGCACCCGGGCTCCGGCCGCGACAGCAGCGAGAAGCCGCGCGCGCGGGGCGGCGAGCGGGCTCCGTACGGCGACTCGACACGCGGCAAGAGCGAGTAGCCGTCGGACCGCGGCGGGGAGGAGCCCGTCCTGACGCCCAGCGAGTAGCCATCCGGCAGGGGCGGGGACGGGTCGCCACTGGCCATCGGGCCGGCTCCTCCTATCAGGGAGAATCCCCCCGGATGTGGCGGAGGGGAAGAACCGCTTCCCAGCGGGTCCACCCTCGACAGCAAGGAATAGCCGTCGGAGCGAGGCGGAGATGACTCAGCGTGTGACATCAATGGGTAGCCGTCCGAACACGGCGGATCCGGCTCGGAGCGTGGCAGCAGAGAGTAGCCATCGGAACCAGGTGGCGATGGCTCGGCGCGCGGTACAATAGAGTATCCGTCCGAGCACGGTGGGTCTGCCTCAGCACGCGGCATGAGCGGGTAGCCGTCCGCGCGCGGAGGAGTGGGCAGGCTGTAGTCGGTGGCGTTCATTGGTTCCGGCTCGGAGGAGCGCGCAGGCGGTGTGTACTGCCCGGAGACGAGTCCCTCGGCCGCGGAGTTCGGCAGACGCTGGTGGGCGGGCTCGGGCAGAACTAGAATAGCAACAACGACGTTACAAATGCAGCCAGCCGATCTTCTTTGGTAGGCTTCGCGGACAGCCACAGTCGGAAAGGCAACAGAATCGGCGGCGGAACTGCCGGAACGAACACGATTATGCTGGATGCTTGACTACGCATCTGCGTGAAACGAATACAAAAGTACTAAACATGTATATGTCGTCTTAATTCGCACCTATGCAAAACAAAGCGAGACATGTTCTGTCAATTTGTCAGGTCAGAACACATTTGTAACGCCCGATCGTACATACATCGGTCCATTAAAGCAATGGACGTAAATGACGTAAACAAGTAACATAAATATCGAGACATCGGTATGCGAACTGCATGCCATTCACCAAGTTTCCAAGGACATGGATGCGATTTCAATTTAACAATGACAAGCGGCTGTACAGTACAGTGATGCAATGACTTCCAGAGGAATGTCCAAAGGTTTCGCAACACATCCTGCTCTCTGAAGTCGGCATGAAATGACAATGCATGATTCAGTAAAATTTCCGCTTTTGTCACCAGACATCGGACACTTCCCTATGTGTGTGAGGGGTGGATTGGTATTTTTCGAAAGGCTAATGACAGTACGGACATTCCTTACCAACTCCGTTCAACATATTTCTTCCATTGTTAGGAAGGCCTGACTCATCTGTCAGACACAGAGCCATTCATCTCGCCTCGTCCTAGTCTCGTATCGTCTAGTGTAATTGCTCGAAGAGACATTTCCTGTTTCAGCTACCATATCCGGGTGCATTTCTTACTTCAGTCACAATGTCCAGGGTGCATATGCAGGGTACAACTCCTGTTTCAGCTACCAGGTCCGAGGTGCATCTCTAGTCTTAGTTGCCAAGTCCGAGGGTGCATCCCCTGAATCAGCTACCAAGACTGATGTGCATCGCCTGTCCCAGTTACTCGACGGTAGGTGGGAACTCTATGCTCGGTTACATTCCCGGCGGCGGGACTCCTGTGACAGTTACCTGCCGGCAGGTGAGGGCTCCTGTGACAGTTACCTGCCGGCAGGTGAGGGCTCCTGTGACAGTTACCTGCCGGCAGGTGAGGGCTCCTGTGACAGTTACCTGCCGGCAGGTGAGGGCTCCTGTGACAGTTACCTGCCGGCAGGTGAGGGCTCCTGTGACAGTTACCTGTCGGCAGGTGAGGGCTCCTGTGACAGTTACCTGCCGGCAGGTGAGGGCTCCTGTGACAGTTACCTGCCGGCAGGTGAGGGCTCCTGTGACAGTTACCTGCCGGCAGGTGAGGGCTCTGGGTCCTGTGACAGTTACCTGCCGGCAGGTGAGGGTCGTTACCTCCCGTGCTGTGACAGTTACCTGCCGGCAGGTGAGGGCTCCTGTGACAGTTACCTGCCGGCAGGTGAGGGCTCCTGTGACAGTTACCTGCCGGCAGGTGAGGGCTCCTGTCGCTCTCTAACTGTGTCGGCTGACCAGACGACGGCCAGGCCAGTTCGCCGCCGAATCCAGTTGCCTGCGGGTCTGGCGTATTCCCCGGTACACTGCCTGAGGACGGGGTGTCATGGTTATCCACGCATCAGTGATGAAAACCAGGCCTGCTTCACCCGACCGTCCGAACCCGCCTGCACGATTCGAGAGGGAAGATATTCCACATCTTCAAGATCTTCCACATAAATTGAAAAGGCGCTCGAGCTGACGTTAAGGCTACTTGAACAGTCAGTTGAACCTAGTAACTATATGCTACCAGTTGCATACTAAGTGTATGCAACGTTAGTTTACAGCCTGAGTGTGAACTCACGCGATAATAACTCAAGATCGAACAAAGGGAAATGGCTGATTAATATAACTGAACGATGTTTAGGCCACGATAACAACGGCAAATTTATATTTGGCGACAAACAACGGCAAGACCTATTTGTTTTCCCATTATATCTTCCAAGCACTCAGCCTATTTTGTTTACCTTGTGCATAGCTAGTATGTATACTTTCGGCAGCTCAATACGGCAACAATTTTTGAAATTCATGCCAGGTCAAGTGATTATGGTATCATGGAAGTTAAAGTATGCGGTTACACGTATTAATGAGTTAAATGATGCTCATTCAACACATGCTTCACTTCCAGACCGTGGGCATCAAATCATAATAAGCTAGAACTTGTATTCATATTAGTAGCACAACAAGCGAGTAGTGAACACCGGGCCTTCATCGCCGTTGGAACTCGTCAATGGAAAAGGAAGCATATTTGGCGTTTCTGGAGTCATTTATCACATTTTCGTCTGTGGGTAGTTCCAAATGTGCACTGGAAGAAGTAAAAGTTGCCACAACAGGGTACTAACCAACGTCATGTTCACCGAGCTCGAGGAGGGAAATGCTCAAACATATCCAAATCAGACAGAGAATTTCCCCGCTTTGGTGAAGTGATATGCAAGAACAGCATACTCACTGGGAAGATACGTGTATGGAGTCGGTGCATATTCATTCCAAGAACTTGGCTCCTGCAGCGCCTGGCCGGCCACTGTAAAAAAAATACGACGTCACGGATGAGATCATGGACAGAGACTGCAAAATAATCATCGACATTGCATCAAGCCACGAGAGTCGCTCGGAGCTCGGCCATCTCCGTTTGAATAGCAACATCCGGAAGACATCACCGGGTCCGGTGCACGCCGCGGTCACCACGTCATGCGCACACTTCCCGAAAACGGCCATCGACCCATTTCTGCCGAGCGAATTTCAGCCGGCGTGACAGAGCCGCGGCGGGTTGGGCAGCGCCGCACAGATGCAGCCGGCGCGCGTTGCGGCCGGCTGACCGTTCCTCGGCTGCTGCTGCTATCGGACATCTCCAGGCATTTCCTGCGGAATCGGGCCCGTCTGGGGGGCACACGTGCGTCACTCAGGCCGGACGGGCCGCCGACACAAGCCGGCGACCCTGAGCCGAGCGGCACGAGGAGCCAGGAGGAGCCGGCTGACCGATCTGGGCTCTGGTCTCCGGTCCGTCACGCCGGCAGATGCCTAACGTACACGGTCGCGTCATCATAACAGCAGCTTGGCATAACCGAATACTAGCAGCAGCATAACCGAATCGCATTAACTAATACTGATGACAATCGTTCGCAGACAATGCAGCTGCGCACTGGTGCATAGCAGAGACCTCGATAAATCAGACTAACAATTAGGAAAACACCGGTAAAACCGTCCTTGGCTCAAGGCGAGAGGGATCCACACACCCAAAAAGAGCGTGAGGATGTTGGTGGGGTCAAACAGTTTGTTGAATCAGAGCTGGGAGATCACAACGCCCTACCCTTAACGCGAGTCCATCAGTGTCATCGACACGTTCACTGCATGCGACGTGGAGTCGTGACTCAGCCCATGAGGTGTCAAAGGAGCATAACAATCCTCCCCTAGGACCACCTTTATATTGCTACCGTTGGCGGCTGCCCGCAATGAAGTCCTTCTGCCATTCATCATTGGTCTGCCCTTCGGCAAATTGCCCAGTGCCGATGGAGTGAACTGATCTGAAGCAGGACTGAGCAGCGGAGTGCCATCACCCAGCCAGACCCCGCGCCCAGCCCATCCCCGACCAGTGCACACTGCACAGCGTCTGGTCAACCACGTCACTGTGTACAGTCGGAGCCGCGGGAGCTGTGCTCACCTCGACAGCGCAGCGAATCGGAATACAGCAAGGCGAAGAACGTGTGCCATGTGCGCGTCATTTCCGAAGACACCCACGCCTCGGAGAGGAGCACATCCGATAAGAATTAGAATCATGCACAGCTGACTCACTGGTCAGATGCTTGAGATCGTGACGTCATGATGCCTGGAAACGTTGCTCATAAGGTCGGCGACTGTTCTGCCGTAAAGAATGTAAGATGCTCAGACACAGACTTCAGCCGGCCACATGACTGCCTCACAGCGCCAGTCTGTCAGGTGGACATGCGCCGATGACGTGGGTCACCAGAGTGACTGAAGGCTGTGCTTTGGATAGATGAAAGTTAAAACTTGTCGAAGGCGTGGAAGCGGACAGGGAGAGCCACTGCATCGCAAGGTCAGATTCGGTCATCGCCGACAGAACGCGTGTCGCACGAGCCAGCCGGTGCAGTCGGGGCGCCGCCCACTGTCCGCGCTCTGCCGCAGCTAAGCTGATATGTGACCTTTCGCTGTCGGCTATCGACTGTCGACGATATGTCGTGGTCGCCGACGCTACCACTCGTGTTATGAACTGTGGCATACAGATGTCATGACGTATACATATATATATATATATATATATATATATATATATATAGATATATATTTATATATATATATGTGTATATATATATACATATATATATTTTACTTCCATTAACTCTACATCAAAAGCAATTCAACGTGAGCAGTATCTCGAAGCGCTCTTGATGAAGGATTGCATGGCACTGCCTATCACGAGAATATATACAACGAACTAAGAAAGTAAATGAACATGACCATGGACAAGCACATAAAACTAGAACAAAGACCAAACACCACGCTGCTTTACAGAGCCAAGTGACGCCTCGTTGCAAAATTGAAGCGAACAGAATTGACTGACGTCAAAATATATGACGAAATGTACGAACGACGGGAGAAGATGACGACTGCAAACTTTGTGAAATACACTGCATTGGTGTTGCTACTGATACACCGTCTATGGAATTGACTATGCACATTGGGCCGGAGTTCTGCTCAACACATGCTACGAGCACAGCCTGAGACTATCACGAGGAAAATACTGACTGGCAACAACATGATGACGATGCGGACCGGACAACCCTGCGATGCGGAACTGTGACTGACTGGTGACGGGTCTGGCCTTTCTGATGGCGAAGACTTACATAAAAAGTTTCGTTTCCCGGTGCGTCGTGTTTGACTCCCGCCGACGAACGCGGCGCAACTATCTACCGGTCGGAGGTCACGCACCGCGGTGGCGACACTAGCGGCGCCTCTGTGTGGCCAGTGCAGGCTAAGGTGTGGGCCACAGCCACTCGGACACCGTTGGTGCTGCCGGCGGCCGATAGATGTCACCACTCGGCTGGGTCGGCGCGCGGCGGCCACTTCTGTACACTAGGCAGATGACGGAGCGCCCAGTCCGGTCACGTGCCCCGCCCCCTATCCGCCCCTCCCCGCCCCCCACACATATCAAACACGGTAGCGACAGTTGGGCTGTGTACCTATCTTGAACCGCTGACACCGTCCGGTGAGGTTGGACTGAACTTGAGGGCGGACGACGACCGGATGGTGGCGTCTGGTGTCCCCGACAGACAGCCAAATGACGGCGAATCACGCTAGCGTCCTTCCGCAGCTGAAGGAAGCAGCTCGGCGGCCTGCAAGCGTGCGCTCTCGTCTTCATGCAGTACGCTCTAGTGGAGTTCTCGGAAATTTGGCTGAACGGTTCAGTTATGAACACCGGACTTTAATTCGGGTTTGCTGACCACTTGCGGTTGCGGTGTGACCAGGAATCGTTTGCCGGTGGCGTCACATGTGCTGCACGTGGCTCGATGCTGTCGATATGCCTCCCGAACCCAGCAAACGACGAGGTGCTGCTGGTACGGCTCAAACGCGCAGAAGTCGCCCTCGCTGCGTGGCATGCCGGAATCCGACGACATGATCGCAGCCGTCCTGCCCACACTGCAGTCTGTGGACAGCAAGCTAGCTGCCGTCCGCGACTTCAGCCCGCCCGAGATATGCTGGACGGCGTCAGAGACTGACGCCGCTCCATCCTGCAGATAGCCTCAGTTCGCGCGGTTCGCTTCTTAGACGAGTGCCATGCGTTAGACATAAAGCAATGAGAAAGCGAACCAACCGGCCAACGTTCACGCTGAAATTCATTGTCTCAGAACGGACGCCGGTCAGGGTGCAAGTCCGCCACTGTCTGCTGATCAGCGACCACAGAGAGACTTCGGCCGTCTTCAGTGCCCCGGTAACCCGCCCGTCTGCTGTAACGTTTCACTCCGCGCTTCAATTCGAGGCGGACATATCTTGATGGTTCGAGACGACGCTGAGCTCTGATTCCTTGTGCTATGCTAGCCGGCTTGCATGTTGATTGTTGATGACGCAGCAGCTGTCTTGCGATACTTTAATATCAGCGATGACCGATCTGGTGACCACTTAGAGGGCAATAAATGTTGGGATTAGTCGCTGACGGAAATCCGGGGAAAAAATTTCGTTGGATAAATGTGGGCTGTGAGCAGCTAAGATGTGGCCTCCTATTAAGCGAAAGGTGATCGGATTTCACACATTTTATGATACCCCTAATATGGCTCTGCATGAAAGATCGACCTAAAACCCAGGCACCGCCGACCATAAATCCGTCGCGTCCCTTTGTCACCGGACAAAGCAATTTCCAGCTAATCATTCCTTGAGGAACTAAATTTGTTGCCTGAATGACAGCAGGTTATCGTCAGTTTAATAAAGTGCATTAAATATTTGGAACATCCTAGAGGAGCAACTTTGCGTGTGTATATATATATATACATAATATATATATATATATATATATATATATATACATCCTATAGGAGTATATATATATATATACATACATATATGTGACGCATAGCAGTACGTATTGATGACTTAGTGCTATGTATGCAGTGCTTTAGTGAGCATTAGCATCCGCAAGTGTGGATGCTGACAATCCATCCGCTTATATGGCCCAGTGGAATCACGATTTACATGACCCGCCGGCGGTGCATGAAGCCATGGCCTGTCCGTACTGGGAAGAGATGACGGCCGTAGCCGGCAGTGGCGTGCCAGCTACAGCTCTGTGGACTGACTCACTCCGTTTCCGTTTCCGGTGTAGATTTGGACACGCGTGCGCGCTCACCGAGCGCGCGCATCCGGCTCCTCCGTGGGCCGCCCAGGCAGCAGTTGATTATTCGGCAGACAGGGGGATTTCATCAGCGACGCAGGACGGTTACGGTGTCGTCTGGTGTCAGTTAAGCTGCAAGCGTTCGCCGAAACTGGGAGGGGAAGTTAATCCGATCCGAGGTGGCGTTCCGGAGCGTAATTGGCGAGTGCTCAGTGAGCGGTGAGTTCGTTATTGAAGACCGGCTTCGACACTCCCTGGCCAGTTCGATCATTACCCGGGTATGTTTCGGTTGGATGGCACGTGGGTTATTCACGGATTACCGGGAGAGTGATGGGGCTATGCCACCTTTACCCCTCTCCTCCAAAAAATATCCAGGTTCCAAATGGACGAAATCTGAGGAAACCCTTTTTTGATAGATTGATCAATAGTCAAATTTCCACACATCTTTCCCCAGCATCACCGATGGGCTAAATTCACAAGAGCCATCCGCACGACATAAATTGTATAGGATTACCGACTGCCCACACTCCGTTTCCAAACAACCATGTGATAAGCGGCAACAGCAGCACGAGCTCAGGGCAGGCGTTATGAGGGCAACTCAAACTTCGCAGATAAGCGGAGCGAGGTAGAAAATCCTCCAGAAAGAAGCGCAGCGAGAATAGGACAAGCTCCAGATCAAAGCGGCACGAGGCAGCTGAAACTTCGGATAGAAGCAGCAACAGAACCAATCAGTCTCACTGTTGGGTTTATCAAGAGACCGCGGCAACAAGCGACGACAGTGAAATATGTAGCGATTAGTGGCAGCTGCACCAGCAAATGACAATTTATCAGTCGCCAAGCGAAGAGCGGCGGAGTCCAGGTGGTGCGGAGTCCTCAAAGGCGACCAGTGGTGTGAAATGGATGGAGACGTGCCCACAGAGTAAAGGGCCATTCGTCATGACATCGGAGTAAGCAAACATACTCGCGTGGTGTAAATGAGCACGAATGCTTGCGCTTCCACAATCGCGTGCATCTCAACATCTCAGCAACGTAAAAGAAGGGCACTGAGCCGTCTCTTTTGTCGCTTATGGGTCAAGGCAAGCACCAAGATACTGCGATGGATTTGAACCAGTCAGAATTGAAATATTTTCCGATGTCATGATAGCGCTATCATGGCATCGAAAAATATTATTCGTCTAGAATCTACGATTCATCTAGGAGTTCGGCTCTGATCGCGTAGCTGCTCAATTACGAGGTCGGACCAAAAATCCTAGGTGATTTATGTGTGACGTACAACCTAACGTAGTTACAATCACACGTGAGCACTATTGAATCTTGGACTTGTCTGTACTATTTTGTTGATTACCGATCAATTTCCCTACCATGTCACATCCAGCAATTGACAATTCTTGCCTCTCTCTCTCTGTCTCTCTCTTTCTCTTTCTCTTTCCCCCCTCTCTCTCTCTCTCTCTTTCTCTCTCTCTCTCTCTCTCTCTCTCTCTCTCTCTCTCTCTCTCTCTCTTTCTCTCTCTCTCAATATATCGTAGCTGAAAATATAATAAGATCGATGCTGAGATCGAATTGCCTGGATGGCGGAGGCCGACCGGAAAAATAACTTCAAGGACACTGACCTGAGGTGGGAGTGAGCTCGCTACTGCCGTTCAGGATGTCTACGTGTGTCGCAGTTAGGCACTGACGTAGGACACTGATCTGAGGTGGGAGTGAGCTCACTACTGCTGTTCAGGATGTCAGACTTGTGCCGCAGCTTGGCGCTGACGTAGGACACTGACCTGAGGTGGGAGTAAGCTCGCCGCTGCCGTTCAGGGAGTCTGACTTGCGTCGCAGTTGCTCCAAATCGCGGAGGTGGTCTGAAAACCGGCTGTCCATGTAGGGACGCTGACCGATGCCGTACGCTCTGTACTGGTTTGGACCTGCAGTCAGGACGGATAGTTCAGAACAAGGCAGAATCCATAAGAGGAACCGGTGATGGGAATGCTAGTGGGGAGCTGAGAGCTGAAGATGAAAACGTAGAGTTGAGAACAAACAGCGGTCAAACGGTCAACTGAAAACCACGATATGGAAAATGAGAACCGAGAGCACATGCATGCAATAGTTACTAAGAAAAAGGAAGCCAAAAAGACTACAAAATGCAGAAATCAGAGCGAATAAATCAGGACGAGCAGTTTAGAGTTGGATACTGAATGCGTCGATGTCAGTCGGCGTGAATGTTCAAAATGGCCAATTGGTTAACCCGTCCCGTTTCGGAGGGGGGTCTTAAACCGCCCCCCTCAGGTTTTCGCAGATAGCGCACAAACGGCGCGCGGCAGCGCGCCCAAATTTGGCACACCTTTTCCCACATCAATTTGACATGCTGATTCAAAATTTTTAGGTCAGGTCATCTATGGTCAACGAGTTAGTCAAGGTCAAGTGAGGTCACCTCCAAAAAAAAGTTCAACCGGTCGTCACGCTTTAACGAATACAGATATGTTAATGAAACTTTCAGTGTTTGCTTATCTTTACGGACGCAACAAAACTTACGAGTTGAATGTTTCATTCTTTTCGTTTTTGACTACGTATAAATTTTGCGTATTTGCCAAATTTCAGTTCAAATACAGGATTCTGGCTAAAGTAAGCATTTTTTTATTAAGGCAAGTTGACCTCCAACATCGTTTCTCGGTCTATTCTACGCATTGAAAAAGGAAAATTAAAGAAAACTCAAAATTTTGAAATAAAAAAAATGGGGGACGGGAAATTATAGCACTGTTCGATTTCTCTGTCCTTTTCTGATTCCAAATACATATTGTCTTTTTTCATATATCCCCAAAATGAACTCCCCAGAGTCAAAAACATAATGTAAGTCGTGAAAAGTCGTGAAAATCTAGCCCCCTGGTGACGTCACTTTTGGGGGAAATTGTTTTGGAGGCTGGACCCGGACCCTACTCGTCGAGCGTTTTCCGATGACACCTCTTTCGTTTTCGTGCGGTGCTTAGTTTTGATTTTAGAGGGGGTCCTCAACGCCCCCCCCCCCCCAAGACGGGTATGATGATTTGACCGGAAAGACTGCGCGGTTTAAGCATAACAGGGAGTAATCTTTTCAAATTTGGTTAAATCCGTATCTGATTGAATCAGTCCAATCCATCTGTTATTGCATCTGTTTGTTTTAGGTAAAATACTTGGAACATCGTTGGTTGCAACAATAAATATCATGTAGACCATGAACATTACACTATTTCACATCACAAGAAAAAATATAAGTGCCTAAGCATGTGGTATGATGTGTGGATTACAATTTCAATAAGTAGCGCCAAAGTAAAACAATTTTGCTTCTGAGCACATGTGCAGACTGGACAGTTCTCTAAACTATGGTGTGTTAGCATGAATGAAGCATTCGCGAAACAGGACAACTACCAAGGGATGAAAATAGATAAATGCAATAACATCAGCTTCAAAACCAAATGTAAATTATACCCATTGTCTTTATATGCAAATGTGTGTCACTTATCAACAACATAAACATTTGCCTATAGTAAATGCGAACAGGCATTTACCTAAAATTAATATCTCGAACTACTAGGGTCTATGCACGTGAACACGAATTTTTCGTGCCAGACTTACAACTATTTCCTATGAATCATGAAAAGCATAAATCAACCTAAAGGTACACTTTCATTTCAGTAGTGTGATGTTGACATGCGTTTGCCACGTAGTGCCCATTTAGGCACCCAGCTGGGAAGTGGCACTCTCAACGCAACGGATATCCAATCAGTGTTATGATCCACCTGATGGTGACAATCATTTATCTCCGTGCCAGAATGTGCGCAGTCAATCAGGCAAGTCATCAGATTCGGTACGAGCCGTACATCGTCAGCAGCACTACTGGCCTCTTACTTTGGCACGCTCGCTTTCCCCATCACAAACATATCCCAAAAGAGGCGATGCTTTGTGCAAATGCCGCCTCCCCGCAGCGATGCTTCACGAGAGCAAACGATGCCATCTAGACCAGGGCATCTCGCCACTGCAGAAACAACATCTGGAAAAGTATTGCGGACATATCTCCCGCCATATTTCCGCACCGATCCTTGACAGCCACTGGACAGGACCATCCGTCACTGAGAGATGGCGTGTCAACCTGCGACGCCTGGTTGCAGGCGTGCACCTCTCCGCCCCCCCGACAGGCCCCTGGCCGACGTCTGACTCAGCCTGCATGGTCCATTTCAAGGCCACGGCTGCGTCATCACCTACACGTCGCACCTCACAGCGGGGTGACGATCTGGCCACTGTTTCGCATCCAAAGCGTCTCGCTTTCGAATGGCGTAAAATGGGAAGAGGATGTCATTGATTGGCTTATGCCAGTGCGTTGACTGCATTGGATTACAATGACCAATATCAACGCAATACATCGGATATATGTTGCACGTCGCAGGTCGGTACATACGCAATACCTCTGAAGTGTATGTGCGATGCACATACAATTCCAAATTGCGCGTGCTTAATGTAGCGTATGTGTGATTGAGAAATGCATCATTGCAAGAGGCGGTGACGGTGTGGGATATTTTCTGACTGTTGTGGAGCAAAAACCTGGTCACGATCAGTGGCCGCAGCCGACACCACCGTCCATCAGACTGAAGACGTGCTGGTATGTGGAGCAGACACCTGCTCACGGTCACTGGCTACAGCCGGCACCACCATCCACCACAGACAAAATGCGCGCGGGTATCTGGAGCAGACACCTGCTCACGGTCAGTGGCCACAGCCGGCACCACCGTCCATCAGACAGAAGACGTGCTGGTATGTGGAGCAGACACCTGCTCACGGTCAGTGGCCACAGCCGGCACCACCGTCCATCAGACAGAAGACGTGCTGGTATGTGGAGCAGACACCTGCTCACGGTCAGTGGCCACAGCTGGCACCACCGTCCATCAGACATAAGACGTGCTGGTATGTGGAGCAGACACCTGCTCACGGTCAGTGGCCACAGCTGGCACCACCGTCCATCAGACAGAAGACGTGCTGGTATGTGGAGCAGACACCTGCTCACGGTCAGTGGCCACAGCTGGCACCACCGTCCATCAGACATAAGACGTGCTGGTATGTGGAGCAGACACCTGCTCACGGTCAGGGGCCACAGCCAACACCATCGTCCATCAGACATAAGACGTGTTGGTATGTGGAGCAGACAACTGGTCACGGTCAGTGGCCACAGCCGGCACCACCGTCCATCAGACAGAAGACGTGCTGGTATGTGGAGCAGACACCTGCTCACGGTCAGTGGCCACAGCTGGCACCACCGTCCATCAGACATAAGACGTGCTGGTATGTGGAGCAGACACCTGCTCACGATCAGTGGCCACAGCTGGCACCACCGTCCATCAGACAGAAGACGTGCTGGTATGTGGAGCAGACAACTGGTCACGGTCACTGGCCACAGCCGGCACCACCGTCCACCATCACAAACAGAAGACGTGCTGGTATGTGGAGCAGACACCTGGTCACGGTCAGTGGCCGCAGCCGCACCACCGTCCATCAGACATAAGACGTGTTGGTATGTGGAGCAGACACCTGCTCACGGTCAGTGGCCACAGCCGGCACCACCGTCCATCAGACATAAGACGTGCTGGTATGTGGAGCAGACACCTGCTCACGATCAGTGGCCACAGCTGGCACCACCGTCCATCAGACAGAAGACGTGCTGGTATGTGGAGCAGACAACTGGTCACGGTCACTGGCCACAGCCGGCACCACCGTCCACCATCACAAACAGAAGACGTGCTGGTATGTGGAGCAGACACCTGGTCACGGTCAGTGGCCGCAGCCGACACCACCGTCCATCAGACATAAGACGTGTTGGTATGTGGAGCAGACACCTGCTCACGGTCAGTGGCCACAGCCGGCACCACCATCCACCTCAGACAAAATGCGCGCGGGTATGTGGAGCAGACACCTGCTCACGGTCAGTGGCCACAGCCAACACCAGCGTCCATCAGTCAGAAGACATGCTGGTATGCGCACCTCGTTAGGTGCCGCCACCTGTAGGGGTGAGCACCTTGCGCCAAACACGTGCAAACAATTTCAACTGATAATTTTGCGCATTTTGTTTCGCATCATCATCCAATTTCTGATGGTATCTACGGACCGTTCGACTTGCTGGAATGGATGCTCTTTTCCCCACCTCTGGGTTTCCTATTGAGCGCAATGAACCCACTTCTTTTTGGTTATCACACAGGAAGGACAACTGGTGACCTTGGACCAATTGCTAATTTTATTGAATTGCTGTGGCGCCGACTGTGATTACTGACCAAGACAAGTTTTCTACTCCACATACCGGCACGTCTTCTGTCTCGAAAATGACCAAACGGATTTTCATGCGGAAAAAGGGAATATATTTTCTGTAACTTGGTTTACATTTCTGTCAAATATAATTCTGAGCAATATTGACAGTGGTGCATAGTGAAGAGTAGAAAGGGAAAAATCGAGAAATTGTTCATACCTTGCTGTCACTGATTTTGTCATATTTTAATGTAATCTAATCCCAATGGAAATATTTTTCGTTTCGAATAAGACCAAATTGAATTTCGAAAATCATTGGTGAGTCTAGGCAGCACACAGTGTGGCACTATTTTTGGGTGTTTTTTTATTTATAATACCTGACACAAAAACCTAAACAACATTAATTATCTTCCGATTCAGGTCTGGAGAGTGCTGCTGGACATAATTTAAGCCTGAAAATACATGCTATTTTTTACAAGTCCTATATATAACATTTTATATAGTATAATTGCATCCTCGTAACAAAACAGAAGTTGTATTTACGCTTGACACTCGAATGAATATGAAGTTGGAAACACGGTTTTTACTGATAAATCATATTTCGGACAATCCTGAAACAAAAAAAGAAACGTGCCACTAAGCTTACCTTTTGAGCCACAGGAGGAAACCTTTTGCATCGGTGATGAGCTAAACCTTTACATTTCATAGCGAAATCTGCTGCGTGAATTTCTCCCTCGAACAAAAATATATCACTTGCATTGAGCAGAACTGTCTTTTCTTAGAATGATCGTGATGTGTAATGCAGACCTCGCTCCGCGATAACTTGTCCAAAGAAAATAAACAACGGATATTAATCCTCCATTGGCAGGGCTAACGGGGGGCAAGGAAAACCGCGACGTGTTGCAACGCAACGGTGTAGTACGACGCCTTATTTCAGCAATCATCTGAACAGACAATGTATCGTACCTTTCCAAATTTCGTGTCACGAAGTCCCTGTCGGCACCGGGACGGTCAGCCATCAAACTGCGCGTTCACTCAAGCCCTCCATCCAACTCCGTACACCGTCACACGTGGCATGTAAGTTGCGTGCCGAAGCAAAATCTGCTACATCGCCCATAACTCTGAGGGATGGGCTCGGTCGACGATCCTCGGCAGACCAGCTTCTACACGTGCACCGGTTACGTGCTGCATATTGGAAGCGCAGTGCCATGTTGCATGTTGGAAACGCAGTATATGCTACATGTCGGAAGGGTCCACGACAGGTGTCGGCCAGCCGACGGAAGGCACCGCAGCTGATCGAGCCAAACATACGGTGTGACCCCGGGTCGCGACCTCAGTGTGACCTGATGCAACAACCGTTCGTGCGCTTACGTCAGGGCCGGACCGGAGTTGGCCGAGGGGCGGTGTTCCCTTCCGGAGGCAGGGCCCGTGCGAGGGCCCAGGAAAGTCAGGACACATTCGCACATGGATACAGCAGCTATTTTCCTGAACAAGTCAGCCACACTCCACTGGCCGGTCATTTTAATAGACATCCGTATAATGAATGTTCCCCAAAATACGCAGCCCCAAAGGTGCAACATGAACATATTCAAACGCGCAAACAGATCTGCATGGACTGCCTCACATGCACCAAGTTCCATCACAGGTATGCTTTTTCACTTCACCCGGTGTCAAAGTGACCATTGCATACCTGGCTACGGTTCCTTGCCACGCAAAGCAGTCTTACATGCTTGGCGTGCTTCAAATAAGCCTCATTGCAGTGCGACTAACAGCACATTCCCGGGTATTTCCAAAACGTTCTTCATTCTACGGAGTGCCAATTTTATTCGCTTCACACGCCTGCAGTGATACATGCGAAACAGTTGTAATGTTTGGATTCCTAGAAAATTCGCGGTGTTCGCACGCAATTTGGAGCCAATTAATCATTCAGGATGTGCGAAGAAGGGTGCGGGTTCCCCTGCATGCTGCCATCCACTGATCTCGCTAGGAATGTTAGCAGGTCGATTTACATCTTAACAAACTTGCCCTTGTATGGTCAAATACCAAAGTTGTATTGACTATTAAAGAAGGAAAATCCATATCGATTTTTACCTTTGCAATAGTCTTTCAAGGAGATTATTTTGCTCTCTTTCCGTCTTCAGCAGGCCATTTTATGCCAGCCTATCCTCCAGGAATCCCCAACAGCATATGTGAAGGAAAGAGCATGAAAGACGTCGAATAAAAACCAACTCCGTTAGCACAAATACCTTACTCCAGACTTCGCTCTCCATCAGATTGCATTACCGCCTAACACAGCTATAACATCCATTGCCAGAAGAATTAGCATACCAGTCCGTCAGTTGAGTCACAGTGTTCATCGTACCGCCAAGAGAGGAGTAAGCATCAACGGAACAACGATTCCACTGGGAAACGCCTTACTCTCCCACCCCCTCCCCTACACGCGCTGTGTATGTGAGGATTGGTGTCGGTGAAAGCAGGATCACAGAGGCACCTCTGCATTGCACAAGCTGGCTGGTGAGGGAACAATCCCTCATCCGCACATGGCCTGACGACGCAATGCCGTAGCATCGTTGCGGACAATACAGGTTTATAGACGATCATTTTTAAAGGGCTTCTCTTCGGAGAAGAAAAAACATCGGTGCACCGCCTCTTATCTTGGCGGCAGGTGGTGTCGCTGGCGTCACAAATTGCTAGCGCATGTCGTACCTACTACTGCTAAATCAGCAGTGTTGAGTACTTCAGTTTCGGATGGGATTTTTTGCATTTCGTTCCAAGTATTTTTTCTGATCTGGCCTAAATACCTGCACGTAGGTATATGTAGACATTCGAACAGAAACAGGCTGGTATGAATATATATACACACACATATATATATATATATATATATATATATATATATATATATATTTATTTATATATGTATATATAGCTCTTCTTTATATTCAAATTCAAAGCAACTACATTCGCCATCTGATCCAAGACCGTATCGTTCAACAATAATTGAATGGTCACTTTATTAGTCATATGGTGTTTAAGACCGAATCGACTGACAATTAATTTACAGCACTCCTTATCGGTTGCGGAATGTTTTCTCCTTAAGATCAAGCCGGTGATATGCACAGTTGTCTGGATTATAACGTTCTCAGAAAATGTCATCCGCAAGGATAAGGCAAGCTTAATTCGTGCACATGGTGATCGATGGACACGAGGTCCTTGAACTGTCTACGGACATGGGGATGGTTCTCTTTGTTCATTAGCCCGAACAGGTTTGAGAGAAGCATACCAATCCTTGGCAAATACAAATGTTCTTGTTTGGAAAATAATTCTGGAAATAGAGGACCAACCAACGCAATGTTAGTGCATACAATGCTAAACATGACTGTGTTATATGCAGCCATCTATGATGTATTACATGATACTATATTTATTTCTAACATTTCATTTCATGTACGAGGTACAACAACTGCGGCAATACTACTGCAAGGCACAAGCCCCAGTAGCAGCTGCAATATCACAACATGTATATGGTATGATGCGTCAATATGCAAAGCATTCAACCCAGTGGTGATGAGCAATTGCTCTGTAGTTCATGCCACGCATTTAGTGGATATTGTATCATATCCATGAACCAACTAACCTGCCCCATTGGGACTTCCTTTTACGCATTCCATCGAAGTGTTTCCGCCATAGAAAACAACGGCGGCGTGCAGTACCGCAAATTTCTTTTTACCTTTTCCGTCGCCTTTTTTGCGTCTGCTGTGGAAGTCTCAACCTCGGATTATGTAAGGACACTGGTCTAGCTTAGGTTACAGGGGACCAACTCCAAAGATGGTGCAGGATCAGAACGCCATCTCAATGGAAAGATATTCCAATGAGCTTAGTGAGTACAATTAGGCAGTGCTACATAACGTATATCTCGGATTTCTGTTTGAGGTCAGATCAGTGGCCTGAGCTTACAGCCAATTTTGGAACAAGTTTCCTATATGTGTAATATGCATTTTCCTCTAACCTGACTTTTTTTCCATGGTATGTATGCAGACATATAAGGAGACGGTTCCCTTTCCAATTTGAATCACCTCTGTCGAGTGGTCTGGGGCGAGGTCTAGATAAAGTGCGCCAAGTGGACGAAGCCTATTTAGACACTCCTGCTTTTACGGTTGAATTCGGTTTTCATTGCTTAAATAGTGTCACCCCACCCCCACCCCCTTTCCGAGACGGTGTCTGCGTATCTAACCCGATAGACTAGTGTACGTGGGACTAATGTTTTGCAGTCGCAATGTCTCTTGCATGTTCTTTCACATGATCGATACATTTGTATCCGTCGATTGAATAGCAACCAAATACGTCAGTGACATCCGGTGGTTGGCTACAGGGTTCGAATAATTTTTCCTAGCAGCGATAATTTGCGTGCATTGCCATGTTATTTCACGTCTGTCCAGCGGAACCCAACTAACAAGTCGCACTGGTGTTTGGTAGGTGCTGATGCTTGGTAGGTACATCCATCGCTCCCGTCACAGAAACCCTGTCCACGCCACATTGCCATGCTATTTCACGTCTGTCCAGCGGAACCCAACTAACGCGTTGCACTGATGCTTGGTAGATACATGCGCATCCATCGCTCCCGTCACAGAAACCGTGTCCACGCCACATTGTCATGTTATTTCCCACCTATCCAGCGGATCCCAATCAACACGGCGCACCGATGTTTGATAAGTGCGCGTACAGCTGTCACTGCCGTCACAGAACCCCTGTCCACGCCACTGATGACATCTGGCAACTTGTGGGCATGAACATGAAAGCTGGACTAGGCTATTATCACGGGAAACACATGGTCTGAAGTTGGACGATACAGGGTTGGCCGCCACGCTTTGAGATGGCCTTGAGGGCTATCAAAGTATATCCTAACCAAAAGGTCTATGCATGCTAGGGACTGCGAAAGACAGACTATCGAGCCTGTCCCAACGGAGTCAAACGTCCATTCGAGAATCTTCCTCCATGATGGACATCTATGTCTCCTAAACTAGTAGTTGCCAATTGTCATCTTTTCACGCTCGGACTAATGTGCATGCGTTAATTGCATCCTATGCCATAAAATAGCGCAATACACACACACACACACACACACACACATATATATATATATGTATAATGGAATGCTCAGCAACACCGTGCACATAAAAGTGTCAAAATATTGTATTAAAACAAATTTCAATGACATCCGACGAAGATTGTTAGCAGAGATCTACGCTTAAAAAAAACAATCAGCGGTGTTGTCAGTTGGGAATAATGACCAAACGAGCACAGCGTTGTTTTAACATTAGCGAATGACAGCATTGGCATTGAGCATTAGGAAATTAACATTGAACATTAGAACACATATTAACGTGCTCATTTTAATTTGTATTGTTTGTCATTCTATCGCTAAATTCCAAATGCATTAGTGTTCTAACTCTAGCGAAGGTAGTAAAACAGCATATAATTTTCATTGTCTTATCTATCGTAAGCGGCTTCAAAAAGACAGACGACGGAAGGAGAAAGCGTGCCATAAAGTTGCTGAAATTAAGGAATAACACCAATGGTATTCCATGTACGACAATTGATGAAGATATTTTAACTGAAAACAAATTGGAGATGGCGCTGACTACTAGACATGGTGACAATTCATTGAAACTGATATGCTATAATTGCTTTTGGAATTGCTATATGACCGTTGGCAGCTTTTAAATGCACCTTGAGAAATATCGACGGTAATCATATTACATCTCGCCAGGTGTTTTAATACAATGAGAACAAGATGCTACATTTCCTGGCGCATCCGTGAGACATAAAGATACTCATGACTCGGCATGTGCTACACAATATCACCTGAGGGATGGTCAAATGAACACATTGCATCCACGATCAACAACCCCTCAGATCCGGAGGGTATTCAGGACTTTGCTCCTCTCTCCCAGGCGATATATGCATGCTTTCCCGTGCAATTCCTTTGAATGGACCAATTCCAGTTGGTCTCGGATGGAATTATATTCGTGTCTCCCCATTCGCGAGAAGACGCAATTGCTTTCCTGTGCGAGTTAACGAACCTTTTTCTTTGCTTCAAAAACATCTGTAAACAAGGTCTTCTGCTCCCTCTGCTTAACAAGTCTATGGTGTATGTACATCCGCCCCGATCGGGTCACATCTAGCCCGACCGGATCACATCCGGCCTGACCGGGTCACATCCGTCCTCCAGCGTGGAGCTCGTGCAACGCCAGACTGTCCTGGTCGACGTCACCGACTGAAGCCGGCTTCGTAAAAACGTCTTCCTGGCACGGATGGCGTAGGAATTGCACATTGACGTCACAGCCTTCTGCGATTGTGATGACGTCAGAGCGGGGTTGGGGCATGACAATGCAGTGATAACAGACACAGGAAAGTCGCCATCAGCCATGGGCTCCCCCAGTTTCTCTACAAAGTAGCTGGTAGGTGGCGACGAGTGAATGATAGGCCACTCATGTTTTCGGTGACACCGATAAAAAGTGAAGTTGAAAATAAAAACACGCTGAAGTCAATGGTGTCCGGAGCAGAAACACTCTACAGTGCACACTGCTGTGTCAGGACAGAACAATTTGTGTGATAACCAAACGTTCGTGTACGGGCTTCACGGGGCACCGCACGGGTTGTGCAACAGCGCTAGATTCCGCCGAAAGGCGGTTGGCAGGATAAGCTTAATCGGGTCCATTTAAGTAAGCCAGACGGAGGGATTTGTAGCGGTGTTGCATCACGCCGCCTGCCGCGTCAGGCGCTGCCACGCCGCCGCACCACAGGCTGAACACAAGACGCTGCACAGGCGGAGCGAGCCGACGTCTCGCCAGCGCGTCCGAGAAGCTGCACCGGGACGTGACGCTGCCGGCAGGCTGCAGGCGCTTGACGCCCTCTGTTTCGGGGCGTGTCGCGTCGCCTCACCCCGCCCCAGCCAGAGGCGTGTCGTCGGCTCTCGTTGTGCAACGGGCCGCCGCCAGCGAAGCGCAGGCGGCGGTCGCGCTGGCTGCGTCAGGCCCGGCCGAGACGGTCAGATTGCCGGTGGTGTCGAGGAATTTGTCGACAAATCAGTGGCATTAGTGCGTAATTGCCTCCGACGCAATTGGTCCGTCCGTGGTGTGCGAGGCGTCCTGCGACTGTCCGGTGCTCCACTACGCTGAACACTGTTCACTCCACGAACCAGTGGTGGATTAGCACGCACCATTGATGCGTGCTGGCGTGGTGTTTGCTTCGCATGTCACAATTGTGCCATCTTCGATTCAGCTCGGGGATTAACTGTGTCGCCGGACGACATGCGTCCATGAATGTGGAAAAGCCGTTGTTCAGGAAGTGGAACGCAGCCATCGTGTCATGTCTACATTCGAGCAGCGGCATACCAAGCATGCAGGTTGATGCGGATATTACAACGTATCGATTGAGCACGTTATCATGCAGGTTAATCGCTGTTGTAACCACAAGGGCATTGCATAGCATGCTAATTATCTATAGAAAGTGCTGTCAGTGACACATATCGGCATGAACACAAGTCACGTGCCTTCCGATGTGCAAAAGTGAGCCGAGTATCACGAGGAGCACTGGAGCTGATAACAAACTTTGTCGTGACTCCACCGACATTTATCGCCTCTGTTACTGCCACAATTACAAGCCAACTGCGCCTTATGACGGTTTCAAGCTGACGCGATTCGACACGGCGGCTTCCCATCGATAAGCGTCTAATACATTCTGCGATGGCCATGCAGCCGTCGCATGTCTCAAGGATATCCTGACAGTTCTACCAAATGCAATGGATTGCCGAGAGAAGCGAGGTTCTTCGATCTCTGGTTCCCATCCATCGAGAGGCCTGTGAGATGCAATTGATCTATTTTCACAAACAAATGCAAACTAAAGCTGCTTTTTTAGCGCAAATCCATGGCATAGGATAATCCACGGCATGCTATGTACCATGAAATCCATGGTATAATCCCCTCCGCTGCAGTCCGTTTACTTCACGACCACGTTCATCCTCGCTGCAAGGGGCCGGGTCGGCTGGTACGGAACTCCAGAGGAGCACCGTAAGACAGCCGACTCGGACCACCAGGTCGACTGAGGGCGGCAGGTGCGGCACAACTTGTCGGGATGCGCCGCAGCCGTTCAACACCAGCCGGTCCGAGTCAGTTAGTTAGTTATTAGGGCTTTAGGGCGCATCGACTGCATTGATCATGCAGCGCCGGTCCGAGTCAAATAGCCAGCAAAGTCGATCCGCAGCCATCTGTCGGTGCGCTACTGAACGAGTGAAAGCACCGCGCGTGTCGTTCTTCTGCTTCGTGCCGGGCCGTCGATCCACGAACCCTCCGGAGGAGCGCGGCGCCACGCCGCTCTTCTGGTGACGTACGGACGGCGGCGGAACTCGCACGGCGGGCGGCACTCGTGCAACGGGCGGCACTCAGCCACCAATGCGGCTGTGAGGAGACTGACACACAGGTAGCGTCTGTGTGTCAGATGGGAGGGAGTGCCCCTCCCCTAAACGAACGTGGGAGTGGCAAGATGAAGACGTGTGACGTGGCCACGAGCCCCGCCCGACATGTCTTGCCCGACAGCACGACGGCTCCGATAGTCAAGGCCGGACAATGATCTGAATCAGCGATCTGAACTCATCCAAATGCACATAAGTTGGGTGAATTCATGCCAGGCTACGGCGTCTGGTCAACGTCAAAATAAAACTTTTACTTCCACACTCGGTGTTCCCGATCGAACAACCAACGATTAATGGAATATAGATGTGATAAAGGGAGCTGTCCTCGTTTTACGTGTGCAATGTGTTAGGTCCTCGTCAGATCAGTACACGGAGATAGGACCAAAAACGTGTACCTATAAATGTGTACCCTCTTCTCAAAAACGACGATTTGTCGAAATGCAATCGATCGTTCTTTTTATGGAGCGAAGTGCAAGCTACAGCTGCCGCTATATGATATCCTCGCATTTCATGAGTTGGCATATATTCTACCTGTAGTTCAATGTTTGCACCCATTCACCCACTGCACGTTTTAGACGTCCATTGCACCAATTTTGCCGCCCCGGTAGACAATGGGTTAGAGCGCTGGCCTGCATTGGTCTCCCTTGTCCTGACGAAGTAGGGTTCGAATCGCTTCAAGCGCTCGCATTTATTTAGCCCCCGACTGGGAGGGTCAGTTGAAAACCGGCCCGATAAGACCGGAGACAAGCTACCATGATTGTCATGTCGGTGCATTGACAGCACGTTCATCCCTCGGTCAAAATTATGCCGTTGAACTCGAATTCATAGATCGAATGTTGTGGCCACGGTCTACGCAACAAGCTCCGCTTAGCAATAGTACATTGGCCCAAAAAGCCACCCTAGCAAGAATCCTGAGTAAATTTCTAGAATATAAGATGGAGGTTCTAGGGTAATGATCCAGAATACTCGGGCCGACATACGCTGGTCCTGTTATTGCACCTTATTGTTGCTGCCTCGGAGAAGGGAGCAGAGCATCAGGATCGTTATTTTCCACCTTCAAATTTAATAAGGGCCATGTTTCAATGCTACCCAATCTTTTTTCCAGATCCAAATGGTGGTTTTAAAAATGGCATCGCAAAATGGCTGTTAACTAGGTAAACTAAAACGTACTGTGACCTTCGGGCGGATAATTTCTGTGAATTACAGGCTAATGATTGATGTAAATCAGGCAATGTTGGGTGAACGGTCACAAATGCTAATTTGGATGTTTTCAACACCGTTATCCTGGAATGTCCAGACCCTATGGGCGTCCTCTGCAGAGGTTCTATATGAGGGTTAGCCATGTCATACAACATCACACATGCACCAGCATCCAGAAACGAACTAAAAACTGTGTTGTGTAATCAAAGGTGTCTTATGGTTTCCACGACGGCAGTGGCAGCGTTGAAACGCAACACCCATCCATCCACTCTGAACAGAATCAGAGGCCCTCTGTGCACTGAGGAGGCATGCTATCAACGTCCCGTGCAACTTTGAGCACTGTGGTACAATGCGGGTACGCCATTAGACTGCGTAACGAAATGGCCCTGAGTGATATATTACCCTATAGTGCATTATGCTACCCAGTTCGAATGCTCTGTTGCAATAGTCTAAGTAGACTACTGCAGTTCTGCAATAGCCGATGGTTTCTACGGAGGTATAGACAAATACATGCATGTCATTTGACGTAAACCATCAATAGACGTAGGTGCTCTGCAGTATGCATCGTGGTGCCATGATTTGACCACATGGTCACTGTGATAAATTGCCGTGATTAGCGTGGTGGTAGAGGTAATGCCACAGTCCACACGATTCACATCCAGCCCTCGCAAAACGCCCGCACATCATGTGATCCAGATGTCACATCAGATCACAGCTAGAATAGCAAGTGAAATGTCAGGCCACAGGTAGAATAAGTAGCAAAACGTCAGGGCACAGGTAAAACAGGCAGCGAAACCTCAGGCACCAGCCAGAACATGTAGACAAGCGTCAGGCCCTAACCATTACAAGTAGCAAAGCGTCATGTAGCAGGAAGAACAAGAAGCAAAACGTCATCCCACAGCCAGAACAAGTAGCAAAGAGTCAGGCCGCAGCTAGAATATGTAGCAAGGTGTCAGGCCACAGCCATAATAAGTAGCAAAGCGTCATGCCACGGCCTGAGCAAGTAGAAAATCGTCAGGTCACAGTCATAACAAGTAGCAAAGCGTCAGGCCACAGTCATAGCAAATGACAAAGCGTCCGGCCACAGTCAGAAACAAGGAGTGAAACACGCGGCCTCACCCAGAAGCAACAATTACGCTGTGTGTATACGCGGTGCCAATGGCATAAGTTGCAGCATTGACTTATTTGCATAGGGGATCACACCAGTGAACTATGAGGCACAACCCAGCAATGTGCGGACAATGCGAATTAGTTTTAGCTCGGCGTATCGAGTTCTTGGTAGCTGCTCGTTTTCAGTAATATAACTAGAACGGAGGTCGTTTGAGCAACACCAAGATTATGGCTGACTTTTGGCGAAAATTGGCACTCCTTTATGTAGTTTCCCATGATGGTGTAGCAGTTATTATGTTACACCCATTGAGTGGTAATGTTCAGAGCACAAATGCGTACCGTCATGCCATTCCTTCACACATCGGAGTTTTATAGGTCAGCGTGATCTGTGAATGACACAGAGTAAGTCGTTCTTATGGTGCTTTCATTTCCTGTCCGGTCGGCATAACGATGGACCACTGAAATATGAACGGGCTTGGTTACCAGGTAGACCAGAGATTCGATGTGAAAAGCAATTTCCGGCGTGCATGAAATGTGGGAATTGTGGTGTAATACTGATGATGTTTTTCTTTAGTGCGTACCCTCATGGCAATTGTAGTCATACCCAAAGTTTAGCGCAGAAAATTGACAATGAGAAGAGCACCGGCATCACAAAGAAATAGCCACCAAAGGAAGATATAAATAAATGCAAGATATCGATGCAACACGACGCCATGCACCATTCGCAGACAAAGGCTCCAATTATTATAAATGTGCATAATATAGTATGTGTAAATATTAAATATATATATATATATGTACGTGTGTGTGTGTGTGTGTGTGTTTCCATACATATTTATACACCGATGTTCAAAAGTACATAGCTGCTCAAGCTGTTGGAATAACTCCCAGGCCACAACATATTCAGCGTAGCAATGCGGGAGAGCGAAAATTTTATCCGGCATGGGGCAGTACTTATAGCTACAGCACAGACAGCTAAAGCCCAGGGTCAAAAGCATAGCAGGATGGGGATGATGAATCGGCAATGCAAGAACTTAAAACATGGGCGGCTTTTATTTGTGTTTCCAACTTCGGCAGCACAGGGATGACCAAGTCGATTTGCATAATTAAAAGAATCGTGAAAACAGCGTAAGCGCAATTACACAACATGCGCAACTTACGATCGTTGCTCATTAAAAAAAATTCATGTTTTTTGCGGCACACAGCTGGAACGCAAATTGTGAAAACGAGAAATATGTCGGCATGTTTGAAGCATGAAGCGATGGCTTAGTTACAAGGGCGTGAAAAGCATGGAAGCCTGGCAGCACCGTCACGTCATGGAGAGACGTTCTTGGCAATTAATGGCTATCCACATGGGTCACTGGGATCCCATCGGTTGAGTGTACTCACGTGTTTTACTTCTGGCCTCACGGGGGCCATCCACCGTCACTTTCATGCATTTGTTGTACGATATAATTTGCGGCGGTGAGGTTGATATTTGAATTGTGAGGTTGAACGCCTTCCCTGCAAAATAATGCAACATCATTAAGCCGAAAATTTGCACATTAACAGCGGGGGGCCATGGTCATGATAGTTAAAACCACTGATGGCATGAGAAATTGTGAGTGGATTCCATCACCTTAGCTGAAGAGAGAAGGGTGTCGATACAAACAATTGCTGAGCAATTAACCAAAGCAATAATGTTACAGAGGGCATTGTGGAATTAGGGTCAATCATAGAGAGCATACGCACTGTAACCATGTACAACGGTGAATAATTACCTTTCGCTCAAACTTGGTCTTACACAAATTGCTGTACAAAGCAGCCGCCTGTAATTTATATTGTGAGGCAGAGCAACCTTAGGTGTAGCTCAAGCACGCTTGTGCCAAAGACTACGAGAAAGGCTAGGAGTAGCGATGGCTGGAGGCGGGTTGTAAGCTTCTTCTGATCCACGTCCATCCATGTCCCTAACCCGAATTTCACCATGGCCCAATGGGGAGACTGGCTCTGGTCAAATTTCACCGGAACTCCCTACATCATTTTCAACTTATGAAGTTTTTTTCCATCATGAAATTCCATCACGTAAGATATGAGGTGGGAATCATCACCAGCCACATAAATTGGTAGTTGTGGTGGGGCGGGGGCGGGGGGGCGCACATATGAATCTTTGTCATTGGCCTTCCATGGTATTTATTTCCTCCTCTCTTGCAACCAAGGATTTTCGTCTGTATTATTCCAGCCATCTGTTTTTATCATGCTCATAGTAATTTTGGAAAGATGAACTTGAATTATTTCGCATAAGATGTATCCAAGTGCTTTTCGTGTCATGGACGATTTATTTGTGTTTTTGTATTACACTGTAAGTCAAATACGCAGGGCACAACCATGATAGATGCATTTCTTGTCGCATGTGTTTCACTGTTCAGGAGATAATAGAGTATGGGATTAAGATAAAAGTCGCACTTGGATAATTCAAGATCATGGGACCTGAAATGACACACATGAATATAAGGTGAGACACATCATCATCTTCAGCTCGCGTTTTGCCCAATTTCTGCGCTCCCAAGCTAAGTGTGCGTTCAGTGGTTCAGAATAAAACAAAATTATAATTTGACAATGAGTGTTCGAAAATCTGTCACTGCTTCGGGACTGCACACTTAGTTTGTCGCTCGAGTTTGGTACGGTGAAGATTTTATAAGCTTAGTCAAATTGTCGACACTTATGGGAATGATTTATGTCATTGACAGCGTTCCTTGATGTGCCGCTGCTGAGCAAGGGCAGCAGGGCGATGACGCCGGCTGCGGCCTTGGAACAAGCGGGTGGAGTCTTCCCTCACCCTCTCTCTCAGTACAGGAATCTGGTTAAAATAGCCGGGTGAAAATAGGGTTAACGGGTCTAAATTGTTGGCAGAATCCACAGTGCTGTGTGTCCCAATTGATGAGACATCATGAATCTCAAGAAACCTCTGGTTGAAA
Source organism: Imbricaverruca yamaguchii (assembly GCA_034440575.1). Taxonomy (NCBI): domain Eukaryota; kingdom Metazoa; phylum Arthropoda; class Thecostraca; family Neoverrucidae; genus Imbricaverruca; species Imbricaverruca yamaguchii. Next base: position 413,195 of record JAOTOL010001564.1, read on the forward strand.
TGCTATACTGCATCTAACACACATGAATATGAATTAGTCCGCATATTTCGACCCTGTCATCAGATGGTAGAAATACTCGAACCTAACTCGAGCAGCCATGATCTCCATTCAACGACGCGCTCAAAATCAGAGCTCGTCTGCTGTCGCACAGCATGCGAGTTCTTTGTTGCCGGATATCAGTGAGCCCTCGATGGGTTCAAGACAACGGCACGTATCACTGAGATGCTGCAGCACACGCTTCACAGCATGTGATATTGTCTATTGCTGCACTATTACATCGTGAGCTTCACGGAAGGTGATCTCACAGGAACTTAGATATGGAAGAGATAATCATTAATCATTAGCTTTGGTCGAGGATTACGGTGGCAGACGGAAAAATAGCGAATTAAATGTACATCAATACCATTTTCAATAGGCTGAAGTGTACCGTTACTGATAAAACATTGTTTATCGTCACTCTGGATGTTGTAGATCCATTGGTACTTATCCAAAGACCACATAGTTGCCCAAAATGTCACACCCGTGATAATTGCTGATTGCAATGCTTGCCGTTACAGTGCATTGTCTGGTGTTACCAGCTGCAACTGGACTAGATCATTTAGACTACTCACTTCAAGCGACTTTTGTCTTTTTGTCTTCTACGTTATTCCTGAGGTGTCAAAACGATCCAACGGCTGTGATGCAAGCAATGTGGAGTTGATCATTCAGTAACAACAAAGATCTATTGATCTCGCGAGCTGTTGAATCGCAAAAGCAGTCTATCATCTCGGATCATTGGGTGCGGATAATCAAAGACTGGTCGAAGCCGCAAAATATTCAAATCACAAATTCACAAACTAAAATTTCGCACAATTAGTCCATCCGGACATCTGGTCATCGTGACTGTTCTACCTCAAACGCCATCCATCGTCTCGCACCACCAGCGCTTCCGACATCTCCTTACCTCTTCCACTGCGACCGACGAACCTGAGGTCGTTGAACTTGGCCACCTGGTTCTTGATGAGCGCCATGTTGTTGCGCAGCTCGCCGCACGGGTTCTCGTCGTTGCCGACGCGCAGCGTCACCGCCGTGCCGTCGGCCACCTCGCCGAGCGCCACCACCTTGAAGGCGACCGGCAGCGCCTTGTTGGAGCGCCAGTGGGACGGCAGGCCGGTGCAGACGAAGCAGGGCGAGCCGGTGCGGATCAGCTCGGGGCCGTGCTCGCTGGCCGCCTGCCGGTGCGACCACTCGGCCAGCAGCTGCTCGGCCGCCCCGGCCGACCGGCCGCCGCAGCCGGCGTGCGTCGGCTCCTGCGGCGGCGGCTCTGGGCCGCGCCGCAGCGCCGTCGAGTGCACGTGCTCGGCGGTCAGGTGCATGGTGGGCGCGCGGTCAGCTCGCGTGTCCCGCCGAGGCTGGCGCGGCCTGGCTGTCTGCCGACGGTGTCGCCTCGCCCGAGCCCGAGGTGCACGCGGGGAGGCCGTGCTCGAGGCGGCTCGGACTGACCAAAGCTGGCCGCGATGTCGCACCACCGCGACTCCGCACGTGGCGCTCGCGACTGACTGTCCGAGCGGCGGTCCGGCCTGCTCACGGTCGAGTCTCGTGTCGGCGGTCCGGCCTGCTCACGGTCGAGTCTCGTGTCGGCGGTCCGACCTGCTCACGGTCGAGTCTCGTGTCGGCGCGACCTCGGCGGTGCGGCAGAGCTCACGTGTGTACCTCGGCGTGGGCCCGCTGTGACCTGCTCGCTGAGGTTGTTCGGGCCGCTGTGGTGCCGCGCACAGCTCGCGACTACACCGGTCAGACGAGACCACACGGCAGCAGCACGCGCAGACCCTCGCTCAGTACCGGCACATTCCCGACTGCACACCGTCTCGCGGCCCTCAGCTGTCCCGGCGCGCCGCGCGGAGCCTGGAGCGCAGTGCGCATGCGCCGAATGCAGGGGTCGCACTCCTGGGTATCAGGCATTCGCGACCGTGACGTAGGAACAAGTCCGACTAATTAGTGGTCGGAGACAGTCACCGACATCTCCATAAACTGAGTTTAGTAAAGACGGCACTCGCACGAGTCGGTTCACAGACATGGATTGCATGTCAAGTCTTTTAAGACTTTGCAGATAAAGAATTAAAGATAGAAGTGAGAGATCATCCTGTGCATTGTAGAGAAGATTCAGGGTAACAATGTCGCCAAAAAATGATGACCAGATAGCGTCTAAAGGCACCGGGCCAATAGCATTCAGCAAATTTCACAACTTAAATATACGCGGATGCTTACTTTCACTTTATTTGCAAAAACAAACTCATCTCACCATTCACTCTCAAGTGATCGTTATGATCCGGCACGCCTCTAGGCACTCTCACTCCATCTCTCTCTTTCTATCTTTCTCTCCCCTCTCTCTCTCTCTCTCTCTCTCTCTCTCTCTCTCTCTCTCTCTCTCTCTCTCTCTCTCTCTCTCTCTCTCTCTCTCTCTCTCTCTCTCTCTCTCTCTCTCTCTCTCTCTCTAACGATCATATATCTTTAAACAGTACTGCTTTCCATAGGATCCATACATTGGTGAGATATAATGATAAAAGGTAAAAAGATACTTTAAAAAATGTCCCTTTCTGTTCATCAATTGTTTCTCGTCTTTGTACTACTCATTTCAAGAGAGGTAGCGGAACTGGGTGTTTTTTTAAACACTGACTTAACCCATGGTACGAAGCCACAAGAAGCTATGCCTATCAGACTTTGCAAAGCTTCCAAATATCTGTCGTTGGCCTCAACTGTGACACGGAATTCATGACCCGAAAAGGCGAAATTCATCCGCCATGATTGCACGGTATCCAGGATTACCTGTTACGCTTCGAATCAACTCGATTCATGGACTGATTACCTAAATATCTGATGGTGTCCACTATCCTCTACCTCGCAGTCGAAGGTGTTTGGCAACATCTCCGCCATCCTGGTTGTTCGGGGAAGAGATACGAATTGTAGTGTCCCAGAGTCGGGCAACTACGCAGTTCGCCTGGTGCTGATGTCAATCCAGTCGGGAAGGCAAGTGCAATCATTCCTGTGTGTTCGGGGGGGGAACCAAATTTAAAGTCCCAGAAACCAAACGCAGTTCGCCTGGTGCTGATGTCTAATCATGTGACGGTAGTTCCCGCCGGGGAAACACCGTGCCAAAGTGCAATCATTCCTGTGTGTTCGGGGGAGAGACACGAATTGTAGTGTCCCAGAGTCGGGCAACTATGCAGCATGGGGGAGAGACACGAACTGTTGTCAGACAGCTAGCAACTGCGCAGTTCGGGGAGATGCATGAATTGCACCCGAGACCCAGCAACTATGCAGTTCGGGGGAGAGACACGAGTTGTCATGTACGAAAGCCGGCAACTGCGCAGCTCGGGAGAGAGACACGAGTTGCGGTGTCCGAGAGCTAACAACTACGCAGTTCAGGGGAGAGACACTAATCGTCGTGTCCGCGAGCCAGCAACTTCGTGGTTCGGCTGGCGCAGCTGCTTAATCACGTGACGATAGTCACCACCGGTGATCTCTTCACCAATGTGCAGCCATTTCTGAGTCAAACGAAATTTTTCCAGATCGTTTCCAGCAAACAGCATGTTTACCGCCAGAACAGTTTTACAAGCCGAGAGCTTGAACATAACACCATGTATTGCAAGTCGTATATTCTTCCATACCTTATTGTTATGGGAGTCAGAGAAGAGCGAGTTTCACGCTGACTTACGGCAATAAATGCAGGATGCAGCCCGACTTTGATAGTCCTTCAATTGCCCGCAATGGCAGCAAATGCTACGACACAGGAGCAAGGGCCGTGTTACTGTACGATTACCGGGCAATGACGCTTCGCTAATCCTTTGTGGGGCCCCGGGTCTGCCGGTATGCTGTGGTCCAACGTAATATTGACTGGGGCGATGACAGGAAATAGGTGACACGACACACCTGCAACCTCGGCCAGTGGCATGCACTGAACTGTGAGGAGCGGCTGCAAGAGGGTATTGTCGGCGCGAATGCTTCCTGCTCACACATATGTCTGGCGACAGTAGGCCGTTTTGTGTTCGTAGCCGGGCTGGAAGTCGCTGTCAATGCGTTGAGTAATTCGCTAACAATGCTGGCGTGACTGGTGCGAGTCTGGCCAGCTTGGCTCCAGATGTATCGGGGATGACTGATGGCAGTTTTCTCTGGGCTCCTCGGGAGGAAATGCTGCTTTCGTGCGAAAACGAAAGGCCGATGAAGAGATGCTACGTGCTCACGAGGACAAATATATATGCACATATGCACATATATATATATATATATATATATATATATATATATATATATATATATATATATATATATATAAGTCTACATGCAACATTAGAAGCATTCATCGCAATAGATCACAGCGTGCCAACGGTTTTGGGAGCATATGCTCCCAAGTATCTGGATATGTAAGGTCGATGACCTCAGTTCGAAGAAGCTCTAGATGATTGCATATGTAAGCAAAGGTTGCTAAAGAAGTAGATATTGCACAATTTATGCATCTGTTTCCGTCACTCCCTGGTGTAAGTGCCAGCCTCAAGCTGCCTGATGAAAGCATGGAAAATTTCCTTCCCAGGTACAGGCGAGAGCCAATGTCGCCATTGGTGAAAATTCACATCTAAAATCCGCAGAGCAATAGCTTCGCACTATTGTGGCATGAATGGTTCTACTCAGTCACGATACAGTCGAAATTGCATATCCAAAGCGCTTCGCCACCTTAGGGGAGATAAGATTGAAACGAAGCATCGCGGGCAACGGAGATAACATTTCGATGTTGTGCGGCCTCATAGCAGAACGCATCACGATGTCGCATCCGCTTCCACAAGCATGAGAACATGACTAGAGTGATGACGTCACGACACGAGGCTTGCGCTCTGGAGCCAGCTATCCTGTAGCGGCGTTTCAGCGAACCTTGACTCACACACCATGCGTCAAGGAACGGAAGCTGTGCATCATCCCGATACTGGCTTTCCCCACTCAGCTGTTAGTGCACCGCGTGACCTTGCCGAAAGAAGTGCAGCGTCTCGCTCAGACACGCCTCCGCACTTCGCCGTGCTTCGACCTCAATCCATGCATTAAGCGGCAAGGATCAGCCTGCTGGCAGGACCACCTCTGCCGGCCGACGTGCCGGTGTGCCCCCCCCCCCCCTCCCTCGTTACGCAAGCCGCGGCTGACGGGTCGCGTGCGGCCCGTGTTCGGGTCGCCGGTTACGCCGGGGCGGCTGGGGCGACGGGCTCTCAGCGGCCCTGGACGGGCGGGTACTGCCGCCCGTGCATGACCAATAATCCCCGCCGCGTCCGTAATACCCGGCCCGTAATCCCCGTCGGCGCAGTGTCTGTCACCCGGACGACGGGACGAGGCTGGGCGTCGCGGCAGTCGTCCACGTGGTCTCTCTGGTCGCCGTCGGACGCTGCTTGACACCCGTGGCGGCTGACTGACGACTTACGGGGACCACGGGGTAGCTCTGGTCGCTGTCAGACGCCGCTGGACACCCGTGGCGGCTGACTGACGACTTACGGGGACCACGGGGTAGCTCTGGTCGCTGTCAGACGCTGCCGGACGGTGGTGGCAGCTGAATGACGATTGACGGGGGCTACGTGGCCTCTCTGGTCGCCGTCGGACGCTGCTGGCTGACTGACGACTTACGGGGACCACGGGGTAGCTCTGGTCGCTGTCAGACGCTGCCGGACGCACGTGGCGGCTGACTGACAACTGACGGGGACCACGTGGCCTCTTTGGTCGCCGTCGGACGCCGCTGGACACCCGTGGCGGCTGACTGACGAATTACGGAGACCACGTGGCCGCTCTGGTCGCCGTCAGACGCCGTTGGACGGTGGTGGCTGCTGGATGACGAATTACGGGAACCACGTGGCCGCTCAGGGCGGCGTCGGACGCTGCTGAACAGTGGTGGCGGCTGAATGACTGCTGACGGGAACCATCTGGGGATCTGATACGGAAAAAAATACGAGAAATTGGATGGTTTGATACACATGTCTTTCTTGTTCATGCAACGTTCATGAATGATAGCTGACGGTTATGTTCCTTGCCAGTGCAACATTGCGGATCGGATCCCCGCGCCTGCTTGTGGTGGAGCTCACTTCCATTTATGGTGTCTTTTTATACCTTCGGCACCTCTTATGTTAGCGCAGCGCCCCGAAGATTAGCATGTAATCTGAGCAGTGAACACCAGCCAACCAATCTGAAACATGCCAAGTTGTCATACATTGCATACACCCGAATCTACTCGCCATTTCACTAGTCCATGACCGGGTATGGAGGAAATCATATCAGTAGTGATGACCAAGAAAGAAATATTTGACTTGGCTGCCAAACGCCACGGAAACTGTCTGATGCAGCACACAAGCGTATAGCTTCTTTGATCACATTGCAAAGTGAACCCACAGGCAAGCACGACGAAAGGTGTGGTTGACTATACAGCCATACAAGCGACTGGCATGGTGCAACAATATATGTCTCACACCACCAGAATTACAGCAATGCATTCCTCACATTTCTTGCGACGTGTAATAAGATAGGTATTTCCTGCATATATGCTATTTGGACATACATGGGTAGTAGGGCAAGATTCGGATCTCAATGCAGGATTGCCGACACAGTTCGCCCGTTAAACTGGAAGGATGCAATGGAGGTAAAAAACGTGGCGTGTCCTGGATAAAACATAGTTTGTTGGAATACCTTTTGCAAGACATAATTATAATTCGACACGCATGATCGCAAAACGCATACGATGCAATCAGGGATGAAAACGGAAGCGTGTGCTTGGTTCATATAATGGTATTTTCGGGATAATTGCATTGTAAATGCTGTAAACATCACAATTCATTAATGTGTCCTCAAAACGGAAAACGTGATTCTTTTATCACTATCTTAGTGCAATAGCGTAATCAATTCTAGACTGTCACCTACATCTGCAGGAAAAACAAAGTTTCAATGCGCTTAAAAGTCTGTAAAGCCTGACGATACCGAGAACTGTGAGCTACTGGCGGAGTTATCGGCTTTCTTAGAACGTACGGTCTACGCCATCAAAGTTTAGGGATTTCCAGACAGCACAACCATCCGGTGTCTTTTCAGAGAATCTTGGTCACGGCTCTCGCCTTTGTTTGTGCTTCGTCCGACTTCACATTGGGCCTGAATGCGGCCGATGGACGCGTTTGTACTGCTTGTAGACCACACGACACAGGCAGTACACGCCATGCATTCGCAGTGTGAAGTCTGACTGCCAGATTAACACCAAAGACAACGGGAGGGCCACCAGCAGCCGTTGTGGGTATGAATACGTTGGGTTAGGCAAACCTGAATATGCTCCGAATTCTGGATTGGAAGGGGTGAGTGGAGAATCCCGTGCCAGAGTTTTGGATGGGGATGGGGAATCTCTTTTTAGGAGCCCTGGGCCAATGAGCTCTCTTAAAAGAGGATTTTTTGTTCAAATTAAAATGTGGCTATGAGTATGAAATCTTTATCAGAGCAGCTAAATATATCGCACACCTTGCCCATTACCAGCCAACAATGAGATAGGACACCTATGATATCACTTGATCCCTTAACATTGATCACGCTTGGATTGAAGCTTAACAATGTCGCCTGACCTGGAGCGCCAACCATGCACGTGATCAAGTTAAACTAGGTGGTGGTAGGTTTGCACGAATCTACTAACCACAAACCCAAGACATGTGCTGGTTCTTGATCGGTGGCTTTTCTTTTACATATTCATTGTGCAAGGATTAAATATTCAGGTAATTAAATATTCATATTGAATATTACGGTTCTTAAATATTCATATTCAGGTTGAAATTGCCGACAACCGAAGTTTTGCGATATTTTTTATCCTGCCTCGATACCAAACAAACCGACGAAAACGCAAGACATGCGAAATAAGCGAGAGGTGTTTGATCAATTATTAGTGCAAGCCAGGGTGCCCTATGTAGTGTAAAACTTGGATGTCGATGACTTCGCTCTCACATGCATCATATAACCTGCTAGAAACACTGAAAAGGGAAATTACTATTGCAGCTTAGTACGAATGCGAGATATGTTGGAAAGGGGTTATTGCCTGTGATAAGGTGTGATTTAAAGCAAAATTGTCCTTCAGTCTGCTGTCACATTCTAATAATATGTTGAATAATGGCGATAATTGTTGCATCTTAGCACTCTCATGACGCTCTCAAAACCGGTTCGCTAGTGCTTCTGATCGATGGTTAACTGCGAACTGGTCTAAGCATGGAAACGTGCCCCAAGCATGTGGGAAGACTTCTCTGAGTGCTCATGAAACAAGATTTTCGCCAGCACTTAGAGCTATGCCATATCAAGTATATGGCATGCGGCCGCACTGTAGGATTTTGTGACGTCACCGTAGCTATATGTGACTTGTTTAAATGCTATGTTTATTTGATATTTCATAAAATTGTTGTTATATGGTTAATTGTTGTAGTTCAATTGCTCCTTAGGCCTCATATTTTCACGACAATATTTTAGTATCACTGTCACCCTCACCTTAATGATGAAGCAAGGCCACGTCTAAATACATGCCTTGGAAAGAAGGGAATTATCATCAGCTTGCTGCAAACTGCCTTATTGCTGCAAGCTTCTTCATCTGGTAACATAGTGATACATCCAGAAAGCTTTGTCAGTATATTCAGAAGGTTAGTATCGCTAAAATGCACACCGTTAGCACGATACGATTTAAAATGTGCTCAAAATCTGAGAAATATGGTGGAGCAAAATGAGGTTTGCCTGGTCGATTTGTCCTGGAATTCCCCAGCAATTCCAGGAATTTCCCCTGATCCGCATTGCCCTTCGGGCAACTGGCGTCCTCCTGATATCGAGATACAGGCGTCCCCGATAGGGCACCTGTATGGTGGGTGCCACGAGTAGCTGAAAAATACGTACAATTCCATGGATGACTAATAAGCAAGCCCACCCTGGACCTTTCAAAAGGGGTCTGAGTGCCGGGCTTCCTTCTGGAAGTCGCATCGCTGACCATGCACTTGCAGAGGCGCACCGACCTGCGTGTCCATCCTCCCGCACCATAGTCTCTACCATTGCTCCTCACAGCGGGAATTTAGCCGGAAGCAAGAGCTGAGAATCAAGGTCACATTCTCCACGAGCACTTGTATTAATATTTGTGAGCCTGGAACTAGTCTGTCTGCACTTTCGCCCTTTGAGCGGAAGCGCGAGTGTGATAAATTGGCCCAATCCTTCAGCCAGACTATGAGGGATGAGGTGGTCATTTTACGTCTCAGGATTGGGCACACTAGCTACAAATACATATTTATTGTGTGGGGACGAAAGGTGGGAATGTGTGAGATGTGACACCGCACTGACTGTGTATCATGTGTTGGTGGCGTGCCCAGCATATACGGAAGGGCGCAGGTTTTACTTTGTATATGATGTGAATACCCTGAGTTTGGTGCATTTAATATAAAATGATTCACGATTTATACACAATTAAGCAATGTTGTGCTTCATTTCGGAAATACGATTTGAAGTAGTATATGCACCCGCCTAGCTGAAAACTTGCTTTCCCAAATATCCTCGACACGAATGTGATAACGTGACTCGTGCTTAAGCAAGCTTGTTCTGGATGCAATATTACCCCCCCCCCCCTGGTTGGCGCACCATAAAACCACGAAAATCATCATGTGTTCACATAGGTTGTACTGGATCAACTGCAGCTATTTGTAGTTTAATGATGGTTGCAGCCACATCAACATGGCCGTATTAGGGAGACCAGATGGCTTTCGCTAGCAATTGCTTCCCGGTCAGATCTTCACACCCCGTCAGGTGGGGGGCTTCAAAACCTCCTCAAGTCTCCAAACTAAACGTTGCACGAAAACGAAAGTGGTGTCGTTGGAATGCGCTCAACGAGTAGAGCTCGAAACCAACCCCAAAATTTACCACCTCAAAAAGTGATGTCACTAGGGGTCCATGAAATCACGACTGATGGCATTTTTCGCTTCTGGGGAGTTCACTTTGGGTGGATTTGAATAACACAGAAAACCTCAAAATCAACATTGTAATATTTTGAGTTTCTTGCAATGTGGAGTTTATCATTGTGTTAAATTTTGCGTTTTCTACTGGGCAGAGCGCATCGGGAAACGCTGTTTTAAATCGACGTTCCCTTATTAAAGTGCTTACTTTAGATAACATTTAAGATCTTAGTTCCAATGTGGAAATATGAAAAAATGTCATAAAAAGTGGGGAAAAAATTCCCTGATGCGTTTTGTTGCATCCCTGATGATAAGCAAACATTGGAAGTTGCATTAAAATATTTTTTTTTTGTTGAAGAGTAACGACTGGTTGAATATTTTTTTTCAAGTGGCCTCACTTAACCTTGAACCACTCGGTGGCCGTACATGACCTGACCTCAAAATTTTCGCGCCATATGTCAAATGGATATGGGAAAAGGTATGGCAATTTTCAGCGCGCGTCGCGCGTCGTTTCTTCGCTATCAGCGGAAAGGCCCGTAGGGTGGGGGGGGGAGTAAAATGACCCCGCCGGAGACGGGGAGGGAGTAATATTCCCATGTGCTTGATGAAGATACACCTGCACTGCTCCTGGTTTGCTGTGATTGCATCGCATTGTTGCATTGCATTCTTCACGTGCATTATGATAGTAACTGTACTTGAAAAGACCTGTGCAGAATTAGGCTGTATGTAATGTTGAAATGTTCCAATAAGGCTCTATCAGTCATCAGCACGCGAGGTTGTGGGGTCAGACAGGTTATGCCATTCGACAGTACCATACTTAAAACAGGTCAGCGTGACCCTAATACTTCGCACCGTGGGAGCCATAGAACACTTTCTCTAAGGAGCGAGCAACACGGTAGATTATGAAATAGCTTTTTAATCCCCCATATCCTCCATGACAGCACGCAACGTCAGGGGGCCCTTCAAGTTTTGCAAGATGGTGAGTGCTTTGGAATTGCAAGCACCTTTTCTGCTGTGCTCTGGTGAAACATGATGTTCATCAACAAATGTAATTGTTCTCATAATATGTGGATCGGATTTTGAATAACTGGTCCAGTTATGCAAGATGCTGCTGCACTGCGTTTGTTTCACTGCTACCTGGAATGCAGGAGCTAAGCGCATATGCCTGTCAACTGAAGCAACCAATACGATAAAGTGGGCAACGCTTGTCGATAGCGCCGTCTGTCGTGTCAAACAAGAACGCTGATAACTGACATGCATTGGATTGTGCGCTCGCACATTTGCTCATATCCAGCCAAAATGTGTTGCAGGTGCCATGCAAGCAGCCATAATAGCAGCTGATTGAGATCATTCCATGCCCAGCCAGGTCAAGTGAGATGAAAGCTGTGAATGATGGTGTGGTGTGCGCAGTCAAGTGAAGTGAAGTGAAGTGAGTGGAGAACTGATTTGACGCGCTCTCCAACGGGAGCGATGCCGGAGACGCGGCTTCCGATCTTCGCGCCTTGCAGACTATTCTCGGGAGACGTCCATCGTCTGGGAGACTCCGACAAGCGTTGCTTTGTTGGCGAAATGCCTCACAAGAAATCGTCGCGAACGTATGGTCGGATAAGGTGCTTGGTTTTTAGTGGGCGATTCTGTACATTTTCTCGATTGGCCTCGCCCGGATTAAAAGCTACTTTCTGTAATCGTCAAGAGACGTGGGCATTTCGTACCGTTAGTTGCAATGAAGTGTAAACTTCAAGGACAAGCATCTGTGATTATCTTTCTCTCCCCGATTAGCCATGTTGTGTAAATATCGAATCAGCGATAGTTCACGTGGAAATTTCAGATGAACTTAGACATTTCACCACATTTTTGTCGACGACTACAATATCATTTTGGTTTGCGTGCTTCATAAATTCGTCATGAAGGAAATTCCGACTGACAACCCCAGTCCGGTATTACAGAAGGCGCTATTTTTGCCCTTCCTTTGTTTTTTCTGCGATTGTACCTGAATCACTGCTGATGGCAAAAACCCACGGACTCAAACACTACAGCTACCTGCGTTTGGTCACATGCATGTGATAGAGACATCCGATGTATCAGACGCTCACACATGTATCGCATCACGGCTGTTGAAACAGTTGTTGCCATCCCACACCCTGTAGAACATTTTGTGGGCCGCCCGACACACGGTCGTCTCCTCGATACTGACGACCCGACCGTCCGCCCACCACTGACGACCTCTCCATCCCTCCACCGACTGTCCAGGCATGATGCACAGCCGACCTACCGATGTTGATGGGCTGCCAGTCAAAGTTGACAACAAATTCCCCACAGGTTGTGCTGTTGTGCCGATGTGATGTAGGTAAGAGACAGCTGCTTATTAGTTTGCATGTATCGTATGACATTTATTTATCTACTCAACGATACGTTAGTCGATTTTTCACGTGTCATTTCATTTGTTCATTTGCATGTGTTCAGTGAGTTCGTAAAACACTCAACATTAATTATATATATATATATATATATATATATATATATATATATATATATATATATATATATATATATGTATATCTATATATATATATAAATAGGTATATATTTATATACATACATATAATATATATATATAAACATATTTATACACATACATGTAATATATATATATATATATATATATATATATATATATATATATATATAATGTTGAGTGTTTTACGAACTCACTGAACACATTATTTGGCCGCACAGCGATTCCGCGATAAAGACATCCGATTTGCTAACCAAACACTATGGTGTCCTGTGATATATGCAAAGCACAAGCATAGATCACTTCAGCTGACGAACTTGGGCTACGTGACCGCTTGATGCGCTTGAGGAAGACTGTCACCTATTTAAGTGCACATTGTAGAGTGGTGCTATGAGTGACTACGCAAAATAGTCGGCACATTCTCGGTTGGAACAACCTGTCACTTTTGGTAGCTGTGCAGGCACAGAATTTGCCACTTAGGACTACCAACCGGTCTACCAACTACACTTTGAGTTCTTACGATCGGAGCGTTGGCTCGAGTGATATTTACGATAAGAGTAATGCTCCTGCGCCGACACGACCGGCATGTTGTGGGAGGATTTCTCGCTGCTGCTGGAGCCCGTGCACTGTTCAGCGGGCAACATAGCGATGCGATTTCAAGAATTCGATTGAGCCTCTTTCTGAGAAAATCAATCACTCAACCCTTTGTCGCGCCGACAGTGCAGCGCAATCTTGCACCGCATCTGAGGTGAATGAAGCTCACCTGACTGTCTCGCTCCTAGTTTTGCTGGTGTCGAGAAGCGACAAAAGGAAAACAACCTTCTGCTTGCTACCCGATCCATGCAACAGTGCACACTTCCCGCGATTAATGATTGTATCTGCCCTCTGAAACATGCTTTTTATTCATTGCATCTTACTGATTTTGCAATCGGAAATATGAACATGGCTGGTGTCAGCTTTCGGCTTTCAGCAATCCCCTCTCCTCCATTTTGGACAAGATACAATCAGCAGCATTATAACAACAATGGTGGACCATCATGCAAACAAACAAACACAAAATGGTGCGCACCAGTGACCCAGATTTGATGATGGGCGGATGTTCTAAATACGTCTTTCTCCACAAGGCTGGTGTGGAGACCTCCGCATCCTCCCACAACATTCACCACCCATACTTCTACGCCGACGCATTATCAAGTTTTTTAAATTTATTATTATATAGTTTTTTTCATCTCTGGATGAAAAGCGTGCCACTTCAAAATTGTTTTGCAAATTGGTCGGTAACTTTGACAACAACGCGTCATAGACTGGTGGCCAGTGGGAAAAATCGATTCTTGGTATCGTGCGGGCGGCCCCATTTCCGGCTGTTTGCTATCTGCCTTACCCTGTACGAGCTCCGAAAAACCAGTTCTCGAAGAACCATGCTATCACTTCTATGTGAACATCTCATTCACGTGTATCCATGGTTCATAAACTATCGCGCGCGGCGCCACTCCTTCCTCACCCAACCCAATAACGTCTAAACCCTTGTACTACGGGCAGAATTACCTACGTCTCTGCTTGTAGATGGTCGGGCAGAATCGCCCCTTTTATTTCATATATGATCATACATAAAGTTAAGTAAGTAAGTCAGTAATAGGGAAGTTAAAGGCGTGTCGAACTGTGCGGGTCGTTCGCGCCACCAAAAAAACTGGTGTGTCGTTCAAACAAAAGCTGTGCAGGCGTATATTTACGTTAGGAGAGTAGTAACCTACAGTCTCTCCGACAAGATCCCCACACCCCATTGTGGGGTTGTTGTTGTTATTGTTGCTGAGGACTCGCCTCTAACTTCCAAACCAAGTGGTGTACGAACGTGAGCTGCCTATCATAGGAACACTCTCGATGAATTGGGCCCAGAAATATCGTCACTTTTTATTGTAAAATCATTTTGTAGCTCCAAATGTCTATTTCAGAACAGGAATATTGATGAAAAAAATATATATTTCTTGTGAAAACACCGATATACAACGGACACCATAAGATAGGTAATTGCATGACGCGTATTTAAAAAGTCATATTAGTTCATCCTGGGCCAAAAATGGCAATGACCTCAAACACAGACCTCAAACACAGATGCGTTGTCAGCACTGCCAAATCGCAATAATGTAGTATGCTTCATTTAAATCTAATTTGAAGTGTGTGTGCCTGAAAATTTCCTTTACATTTTTTTAAAGACAATTACCTAAGATGTGCTTGACCTTCACTATGATTCATAATCTTGGCTCCATTGGGTAATTTAAGTCGTGCAAGGCAAGTTCGATATTATTTAGTCCATGCAACCTCGAAGTAAACCATAGAAACAGTAGTCTCTAAAAATGTTTTGCTCACTTAACACAATTGATCTTGACCTGGCCTTAGATTACCTGACGGAGGGCAAGCAAATTGCATGAATAACTCCTCGTATTTTGCATGCATACCATGGCAAAATAATGCATGTATACCGTTTAGACGAACATGCATGTTATAAAAAAAAATTGGGCCAGAATTGACTTGGATCTCAGGTTATTAAAACATGAATCAGATATTTACGTTTTGTAGGCACTGCCATGCTGTACTTACGTGGTAAGTTTTACTTGTACATCTTTTCATTTACATGAGTTATCGATCTTGATACATTTTTGGAGGTGGTCATCCTTGACATGAGCTAGGCCACTGACCGTACATGCCGTGAGGTTCAAACTTTGACATGAGACGTAAAAGGATGAAGGAAAAGGTTGTGAAAATTTGCGACGTCGCCCGCCGCCATCATTCTTCTATCCTTCAATTATACGCACGTGCATCACGTGAAATATATAACCAGACAGGTAATGGATGACATTTTTGATGAGAACTTAATGTTCTCAACACCATGGTTTTACTGATCAAATGATTCGTATGATTCAGGCTTCCTTCATACAAAGGGTATGGTGTGGTGCTCTCCCGATGAAAGAGTTCCCAGGTTTCCACTGGATTGGACAGTTCGTTGGTCGCTACATTAAGAGGTTCGAGACAATACGCACCAGAGAGAGAGAGAACGGAAGGGAATGGAGGGTGTATACCAGTCACGGTTGAACAGCAAAGCTCAGAGTTGGAGGAACTCATCTGCTCACAAGCATTTGGGTCAAGCTCAACTAGGAATAAGCACAACTTGGGACTCACGCATGTCGAAGGCAGATAAACGAAGAAAGTATTTGTGAACTATTCCAGCTTCCAGAGACACTGGACCAGTTACAACATCAGGCCCTTTAAGCAGAATGATTACACAACATATTTCCGATGGCACCAGAGCCAAACGTAAAGTCGAATCAGACACGTATACCGTTTAATTGCCATAGAAGCAATGACGTCGGTGTTCACGGATGAAAAGGATCTCACCGTCGATATACCGGTTAATCGCCAGGATAACCGGAGGTACGGCCTTGCGTGAGCAAGGTGTTGAGTGGTTATTTCATGAGATATACTGGTTCTCAAAAACGTAACGGCAAGTGCGAATTTTATAGAATGGAAAAACAGACGTATCATTCCTAGATACTGATAACGTCAAAGTTAATTCCGAAGCTTGCATACGTTTGCTGGACGTTGCGTGCATATGTTCGCCGAAACTTCCATCTCTTGCCAGCCTGTCGGCCTGTCAGATGATGTACTCTGACGAATGCGCGTTCCCGCAAGATGGTGCTCCTTCTCACAAAGGCTGGGAAGCTCAGGAATATAAGTCGCTGACAACAACGCATGGTCCACTTCCCAAGAAGAACGACTTCCCGTCTCCCCAAATTTGAACTCGTTGGATTATTTTGTTTGAGATGCGCTGTCTTGGATGGTATATTAGAACCACTGCGAAAAGATATCAACACCAGCTAAATAACTGAGGACGACAAACAATAGGCGGTCAGAACCAAGCATTTCTGTCCGGGGACTTAGGTGAAGCATCCAGCAGTGGAAGCCGATGTTAGACGCTGTCGTTACAGCTGTTTGTGGTCCAATCGTCTACGATTTGCAATGGAAGTATATTTGAAAAGGTGAATTTGCAATCCGTTTCTCTGCAAAGAAATGCAAAGCAATATTACATTGATCGGCGGAAAAATGCTCACGAACCATATATGTATTAACACACCAACACAATTGCAAACTCTTACCACAACTGGTTTTGAAATTTTGAAAATACCCCATCCAAAAGTTGAGAAGATTGTTTGTTGGTGGCCATCCGGTATGCAATTCGTAAGGCCCAGGGAATAGATAATGGAGCAAAATTCTCACTAGCACCAGAGATAACTGCTTGTCAAGTGCCACAAAGCTCAAAACAAAAGTACCCGCATTACGACAAAGAATGGCTGACTATACAACATATGTTCTAGAATACCTTCCGTTCATAGAGTACTTTGGTGGGTTCAACGTCTCACTCACTACCGATTTGTGACAGCTCTGGCGCTAGCCATGCTATGGTAACGAAGCTTGTACTTCGTCTGTGTTCCTTACGGATGGCTTATATATGCATGTATCCCTATGCATTGATTGCAAATAAATACTGAATTCAACCATTAACCAAGGTATTGTCTTGTTTTATATATCTTCTATACTCGCATGGCACAGAATACGTATTGCACGTTATGGCTCTTACTACCAGCCATTGTGTATGTAATATGACATTTATCCTGCGGATAAATCAACATTCGTACGATTTTCTTACCTCGTTAGGCTGTAGTAACGTGGACAAGAGCCATGCAAGCATAGCTTGTACTATCCATTGGAACTTGATATACCGACATCCACATACACGATGTGATGTGCATGTAATACAAATAGTTTTCAGTCCTACTATTTCATCACTTTCTACCAGGTCTGGGTGCTGTGAAGCACTGCTTGTCTTGGCTTTCTTTCCATCCTGCGACACTGTAGCTGCGTTCTGACGTGGCTGCTGACACCAACAGCAGTCGTTCGTCTAACATCACCAGAGTCGCACTGAACAAGCTCCCACTCGTCACCGACCGCCGCAGCAGCCCCTGCGCTTCTCCTGGTTCAGCATCTGGGCTCGCCTGGTGGCTTCCTCGGGATTCTCCTGAAGAGCCAGAGACAGACGTTGCTGCTGCATGGTCATCATCGGGTCAAACTGGACCGAGCTGCCGTTCTGGTACTGCAGCACCGCCGGGCCACCGTCTTCGTCCTTCTTGCCGAACATCCGCTTGTATATGCTCTTGCGGCCGGTGCTGGGCAGCGAGCCCATCTGGCCTTGCTGGCCGGGCATCTGCTGGCCGAACTGGCCGGGCATCTGCTGGCCGTACTGCTGGTAGCCCATCGGCTCCATGCCCATCATGCCCGGGTAGCCGCCCATCATCTGTGCCTGCGGCACCTGCACGGTCGCCTGGAACGCGCTCATGTTGGCGCGGAACGCCACCTCGCGCAGACGCTGGTTCTCGCTGCGCAGAAACTGCACCTCCTGCTGGTCCATGGAGCGCGCGCCGCGCTCGTTGGCGCATCGTTTCTCCACGTCGATGATCTGAAACAATTCGATTCAACAAGTCTGGTCGTGTGCTCGAAACATAGTATGGTATATGGAAACGAGAATTAACTGTTTTATGGTCTAACGAGCTGAAAAAGGAGGGGGTTTTCTGAGCTCACTGGGTCAAAAACATGAACAAAATTGCGAGAAGAAAGTGTTATATGTCAAGTGTATGGTGCACTGGATTGGAATGGTGTGTTGCTTTGCCCACCGCTGAATTCTCTATATGCACAATCACTGCGTAGTTTATGCATAGTTTTAACCATAAATAGCAACTCCGTGTAAGGGTCTCATCTCTTATTACACCCCACAAATGCTCCCTGGTATTTACAAATGGCTCATGGATGTTATTGCGGTATGGAACGGTAAAGAACCACCATATTGTTAGGGGTTCCACCTTTATACAAGCATATATCAGACCTAGGCATAAGGTCTTCATTATCGTTTTGCTTCATTTTCAGAAGTGGAAGAACCCCGACGACAACCACTTAATGCAACAAATAGCACATGCATTTATCCCGATGAAGGGACGATTTGTTTTCTCTTTTCTTCTTCCTTCAACGAGCGAATGCCATGGTTTCTCTACTGTAGTATCCTTTTATTGTATTTGAATAAAGTAGGAATAATTGAAGTAGCATTTAAAGGGTAAGCTTTCAGGTTTTCAGCCATAACAACGGCAACCGAAAACATGCATTTCAAGAACTGCTTGAATTGCATATGCCACTGCAAACCGCACTCAAAGCAAGTCAGATTGTATCCACACGACTATCACTTGGCTACACCATTTGGCGCTGGGGTAGACACTGTCATTTGTGAAATCCTCTGCAACAAAACAGCTGATGCGACTCAATAATTACTGCGATACTTAATGGACAATATAGTAAGTCTGTTTGAACAATAGATTATCAGCATCATGTGTTAAACCTCACAAACAGGTAGCTTGATCGGCAGCCACGAGTAATCTGGAACACCGAGACCAGTCCGTGCTTCAATGTGGCGCCAAGAGCACAGCTCACCTGCTGGGCGGCCATGCGAAGTCGCGAACACAGCTCAGGCGCCTTGGCCATGTCTTCGTTGAGAACTTGCAGCAGCTGTGTGATTTGTACGGACGCCTCACGCATGCTGCCGCAGTCTCCCACTGGCAGGTTGGAGAGTTCCAACTCCAGCCGCTGGATCTGCTCCTTCAGCGACATGTTTTCCTCCTCCATCTGCTGCGTCCGCTCGCGCACCTGCTCCAGCTGGCTTTTGATCTCCTGGCGATGGCGATGTTCAAGAGAGATGGGAGTCTTGGGTGCGCAGAAATGTTGAGGAAGGGCAAAGTACATCTTGAGATCAATTATAATCTTACTTTAGCATAAGGTTAATACGCTAGCTGACTCCAAGAAAAAAAGAACTATGGAGGTGGTCCCTGAACTCCTATCTGAAATATATGCAGACAGATACGTATAAAAAAATGGTGGCAAAGAACACAAAGCAGTTCCGTTCACATAACCAGCAACAGCTTATTGTGTTCCTGTTGTCGGATATGAGCGTGTCTCGGCTACAGCATGTTGACCAATTTGATTTAATATTTAGCTTTATAGACTCAGTAATGCTGCACTTTATGGGTCGTTTTTTTCAAGCTAGCAGGTGCTCAGCATCATTGATATCGAGATTATTCGTGGAGTTTGTCCCGCGTCATGCGGTGCAGCTTCGGGTCAGCCCGTTTCAAGTTCTTTTTTTGCATCGCAATTGTACAACCCTAGACATATTTATATTATTTATATGACATGCTCTAGCTTTCTACAAATATCCTACCTCTTGGTCGTTTCCGTTCTGATTTTGCGATTCTTCAAGCTCGTATATTCTTTCTTGCATTGTATGCTTTTGACCGGTCGCTTCGGCCAAGTCTTGCTGGACTTGTTGAAGGACGCGATCAGACCCATCAGGGGCCTGGAAAACAGCCATTACGCACACAGATGAGCTGCATACGTACAAAGCTGTCTTGTGAAGCCTAGCTAGTGCATACCATGAAGTACACATTGCTACTTAACTTGAGTGTTGTCCACATTCACTACAGAACAGCTTGCGTGCATAATGAACAATGCCAACTTACCAAAGAACGCAACAAAGCATTCCAAGCGAATATGCTTCGGCTGTTTGTCCAATCTTCATCATTTAACTT
Organism: Imbricaverruca yamaguchii; assembly: GCA_034440575.1. Classification (NCBI taxonomy): domain Eukaryota; kingdom Metazoa; phylum Arthropoda; class Thecostraca; family Neoverrucidae; genus Imbricaverruca; species Imbricaverruca yamaguchii. Next base: position 433,321 of record JAOTOL010001564.1, read on the forward strand.
AGCAGAAATAAGGAATTGTCATCCCAGCTACACGTTTCCCTTCAGATCCTAGAACCGTTCTTTAACTCCAGCCATGCATGTATTTCCATCGCTGAATAATTAGACCCAGTTGGTGGGGAAGCAAACAATTCCCATGGTTGTGCATTCAGCTGCTTACCGTGTTCCTGTTCTCGGATAAGAACATGTTGCAGCGGCAGTTGCAGGACACCCTCTCTGAAGACCAGCGTCTGGGTGGCCGCTGCGTCTTCTTCGGCTAGGGCACCAGCAAACACAAGCGAACACCAGTGAGGGAAAGCCTCTCTATTGTGTTGCTGGCAGGTACCAGCAAGCACGCATCAGAGAGTAGGAAACACAGCACACCTATTGTGATAATGGCATGCATGCATCAGTAAGCACTATCCCTTGTCGATAATTTTCAAAGTTGTGTTATTAAAAACGGCTACTGTTTTTATTTTGCCTTGATGTGTGCCTAACAATTTAGCATATGAACTATATCGCTGAGCAATCGGCATTTTTTTCTCAAAGTGCGTGTGAAAAAGACTGTCTTCGGCATTCGGCGCCATATTGGCTGTTAAAACCAATCCAGATAAGTGGTTCCAGAAAATTGTGGACAACTAATCCAGATAACCAATAAAATCGTTTTGATCGTCTCGACGAGGTGAGTCGATTGAAACAAGGCAGCATTGTCGAAAAATCGACAGATAAGACAATATTGGCTATCTTATGTTTTCTGATACAACAGCAAATGTCCACTTCGGGGCATACAAGGAACTCTGAGGCTTAAACAAGTAAAAATCATCATATAGCCGTGGTTTCTGTACTTACTCATTTAAATATTTCAGTATCATTCACTGGGCGTAGAAATATAGACAAAGCTTCATACTTATTCGCTGTTTGAACTGCATAGCAGCATGATTCAGGAAGGCTGCTTTGTACGCATGTGCATCAATCACATACCAAATACATACCTATTCGTTGTATGTTGAGACATTCAGGTACCCTTTCCACATCACATTCAGACGAAAATCAGATACGTTGGTGATAAAAGTAATCAAAATTTGACGTGACTACTGTATTTCGCCATGATCACCATGGGACCATCGATGACTATTTTTTCCCAAAGGGACACATGTCAGACATCAATCAATGAACACTGGTATATCCAAGGCAAACATCGCGCCAAGGTGCGGAGCACAACTGACTTGACGGCATAGAGCACCCAGCTCTATCTTTCATGAAACTCACAGATATTTTAGCATATTCTCCAAGTCCCTCTTAGTCGCTAGAACGGGCAAAAGCTGCCGATGCATGTAGGCAGCCTGGATGTAACCGTCCCTCCTCTACTTCTCGTACACATTTCCTTTTGCAGTTAGCGACACCTGTTTCACGCATGGTTCAACTGACTGACAGGGCACGGTAAACCGTGGAACTGACATTGGCACGTCCACATAGCCATCAAGTTCCGAGCTTGGCGTGGGCAGGTGAGGGCCGGTTCGAAGGCGCCGTCCCAGGATATCAACTCTTGCAGACTCTCCGCGGCCTCACTTAGTCTCGGAATTCTCATGGGACGGACGCTGGGGTCTCCACGCTCATTTTTCCAGCGGATGCACCTGATACGTTCAACAGCGAACTGGCGCTCTGCTCTGTCATCGCTACAGAGAAGTGTCTGGAGCACCACTTCGCTGTGAGCATAACAGGCACTGGAGTGGAGGTACGGCATCACAATGCTCACGACTTCTCCATGCTGCAGCCAAGTGAGCTGCAGCTAGCGCAGCACATGCCGCGGCCAGTCCAGCCAGTTGTGCTGCACCTTCGCACGAAACCACATCGGATGGTAAACCCCACAATTAATTCAACGATACGCCAGAGGTTTTTGCATGCAGTGTCTCCCAGGGCATGATCTGACACGTACAGTGTACTTACATGCACCGACAGCTTTTGCCCGTGCTAACAACTAAGAGGGACGCGTAGAATACGAGCTAAAACGACTGTGAGTTCCATGAGATAGAACTGGGGTGCTCTACGCCGTCAAGTCAGTTGTGCTCCGCACCTTCGCTCGATGTTTGCCTTGGATATACCAGTGTTCATTGATTGATGTCTGACATGTGTCCCTTTGGAAGAAATAAGCATCGATGGTCCCATGATGATCACGGCGAATTTCAATAATCACTGCGAATTTGCATAATTTGTTTCACCAACGTATATGGTTTTCGCCTGAAAGTGATGTGGAAAGGATATCTGAATGTCTCAGCATGCAACGAATAACTATCTATTCGTTGCATGCTGAGACATTCAGATAACCTTTCTAAATAGCCTTGCATTTGATATGTGATGCACATGTGTGCAAAGCAGCCTTCTCCAATCCTGCTGCTGTGTAGTTCAAACAGCGAAGTTCAAGTATGAAGCTTTGTCGATATTTATATGCCCAGCGAGTGATGCTGAAGTCTTCAAATGAGTAAGTGCGGAAACCGCGGCTGTCCCATGATTTTTACTTGTTTAAATCTCAGAGTTCATTGTACGCCCCGAAATGGACAATTGCTGGTTTATTAGAAAACATAAGATAGGCGATATTTTCTCAACTATCGATTTTCCACAATATTGCGTAGTTTCCAACGATTCAGCTCGTCGAGACGATCAAAAAGAGGTACTATTTAACCCACATAGCTGGATTAGTTAGCACAGCTAATATGGCGCCGAATGCCGAAAACCCTCTTTTTCAAACGCACTTTGATAAAAAATAATGCCCATTGCCCAACGATCTAATTTGTATGCCGAATTGTTATGCACATATCAAGGCAACATAAAAAGAGTAAACGTTTTTTATGACACCATTTTGAAAATTTTCGACACAGGCTAAGAAACACACACTATTGATGATAAGCACATTCCACCTACTCTGGCACTGCGAGCCATCAATACAATATATAATTGTCAACAAAAAGTGCACCGCCTTCAGCACCACAAATGACACAAGTGCAGTGAAACCAACGACAATTTTAGCTTAGTTTCGTTGCAGCCAAACGCCTTGGTGAATGAAGCACGAAATAGCAAATCGTGGATTCTTGGCAACATATGGCGCGAAACCTGATGACCGAAGCTTGAATGAACGGATGGATGCATGGAAAGTGATTGGAGCCCACCGATGAAGGGGGCTCTCAGCAGATGTAGATTTACGTTTGGCTATCTCGCTGTATATCTTGCATTTAATGTGTACATGTGTATGCTCGTGAGAATAAGTACCAAAACGCAACATACATCTGGACACCACATGAATGCCATGGAGTGTTTTCTCGCACTGCGTTCAGACTAGGTACAGGACGACATGTCAGAAACCATCGAAAGCAGCACTTGTGGGGGAAATGGAGTGTCCTTCGCCGGACAAATTATTCAGCATCAATATATAATGCAATTGATTGATCGAGCGTTATTTCTATACATATATATATGTACATGTATATATTTGTGTATATATATATATACATATATTTGTATATATATTAACATTCGCACACACACCCCTATGTGTACTGTAAAACTAAATACATAGCTGTATCAAGCAGAATAACACTTTAATATTAATGTAATAATTGCGTCCCGAGGTAAAGACAAGATCAGCCAGATCCCTGGACACCACTGTTACTCGACTGAAGCCAGTCAGCGCCACCGATCTTTGTGATCTCATGGCCGACCGTCCACAACCGGTCCCCGATATCCAGCTTCAGTTTAGTGTCCAAGTGGAGTTCATTGGATCCGACCAAATATATATATATATATATATATATATATATATATATATATATATATATTTGGATCAATGCAATTCCTTATTGATATTAGAAGGGCTGTAAAGAAAGCGCATGCTCGTGAATCATCGTGTTGATGTGTTCATTGCAAAGCTGTGTCCAACAGTGGTAGTTGGCAGCAGATCTCACTGGCAACTATAACTCACGGGCTACCTTGCATGGTCGGGACCGAGAGCTACGGGGCTTGACCAGCTCTCCGGGCGATGACGTCCGTGTGGCGTCACGACTTCTGTCCGACCTGCCGTCTAATGCCGAACACTCGAAGTTCTCCAGCTCTCTCTCCATCATATCCAGTCGGTCCTCCAGGCTTCGCTGAAACGTCAGTGGTATATGATGGAGTCCTGTTGCTGATATCGCTTCTAGCCTGAAGCTGAATATTCTGACTATTGCGATCATGCCAAATTGTTTCGTCTGGTTTTGAAGGAGGAAACTGGACCAGTATTATACCAACGCGTTATATATTTTGTACATTAAAGAACCCATATTTTTGGAATCGAAATAATTTAAGTCCGGAACACAGCAATCTTCAGCCGAAAATTGTCTAATTTCGCTCGGCACGCGGCTCGACACACCTTTGGTTAGTCAAATATATCAGGCAATATTACAGAATTCTTACCACTACAATCATCGCATGACCTAGGTGCCATCGGTCTGACACATTCACAGAGTCCTGCAGCTGTAACCACTTTATTATATTCGATTATGCATACACTAGTTGATTGACGATGGGTTCAAGATGGACATTTCTGGCATGCAATGCCCTTTTCACACGCCAATGAGTTTCAACCTTGTATTTTGGCTTGCGGCATCAGAGAAGGCACATGTTCCCTCACCCTCCCAATGCTGTGGAGCTGAAACTGACAAGGTGCACTACACTCACCTTCTCCCTAAGCATTATGCCAACATCCATGTCACAATCCCTTGGGTCGGATCGTGCTACGTTAGTAGCGGCCTCTTGGAGGTCTCTTTCAATTTTTTCTAACTTCTTATGTAGTCTAGCAAAGTCTCCCATGCTTCAGATTTTGGTGGGAAGATCAGGAATAATTTGGGACTATTATTTTTTACATGGGTAGCCAGTCAAGACGCAGAGTGCTCAAATGTGAACTACATAACATCTATTGCAAGTAACACAAGAATTTAAAGATCTTACAACCCACGTCAAACCGTGACAAGGAAATGTAAACATTAAAAAAATTACGTCGGTATATTATTTCAGCGATGTTGCCTCGTGCAATGTGGAATATTGCACTTTAGTGGATGGAGGGTGGTGCAGAAATCGTTTTTAGCATCACTCGATGTTTAGTTACAATTTCCGCTTAAATTACGAAGGGTTAAAACGAAATTTTCAGGACATATAAGGTCAGGATGCTTTTCTAACATTCAGTAGATGCTGTTGGTGATCAAGGCATGCCAGGCCAATGGAAGTTACATTTCCATGTTTTTGACATCCTGATCTGACTGTGGACAAACACAGCCTATAATTGCATGGACTATAATTGCAAAATAGCAGTCTTCACTTCGAAAACTTCTCCACATACATATTGCTGCATTACATTACACATAATGCTCGTTTCATTCAATCAATCGACAAACTCAGAAAATGACAAGTACTATTTATGTTAATGGCTGGTTCAATTCCGCATCCATATATGAAAACGTGGCACTCCGCAGCAGCGGTGGGGCAGGCAAAATGTTTTTGCAGGTGACCCCATTGCACATTCTACCACGTGTTGACCATCTCTCAGTTCAGAAGGAGTAAGTTGGCATGGCAACGACATAAGTTCGGACATATAAAAAAGAGGTAAGTTAGCCCCTCTTCAACAAACTGGCTATTCCCCTTAATAGAAGGCAAGTCGAAAGTGTGCTTACGCGATCAGAACTGTTAGGTTACTGCTGAGTTGGTTATGTACACATTGATCCGGTTGTCGGATTGTGGAATTTCAATTCAGCAGCACAAATTTGTATGAGAAATTCGTGTACCGTCAGTACTCTGGAGCTGTCCCCTCATCGCATCTGAAAGTGTTTTCAGTTAACATTTTCTTTCTACTTGAGGCCTAATTGCAAGCGCCGGTATCGACCTGATCCAGGTCTAGAAAGCCAAAAGACAACAAAGACTGATGCCCTACAAACTGAGTTGCCAGTTCAGCAACAATCACCAAGGCACGTCACTGCCGATGCGATTGACACCCTCAGTTTTAATCACAATGGTGTGCTTATGTTACAACACTTTTTCAATTGTCCTCCCTCACATCAGATGCAGCAGCGGCCTATCCTATTTTGGCTCTATGTAGCTTTATCGGGTCTTTCAATTTCGGGCTTCCCTTGGTGACTTGCCCATTGGTCAGAACAACCAACACATGGGTGCCTCGGGATGCAAACAAGAGGTATAAAGGACAGTGCTCACAGCAATACAATTTCCATTCCTCTTTCCATTCCTTCTGCTTTTCCTTCTTTTTAAAGAATAGGCCGCCACCAATTACTAGTGAGGAATAAAACACTGGAAAACCGTGGACAGGTAGCAAGCTTGCAACTCCCACAGAGTTACCAGGGTCACAAGATGAAAGTATTACGACGAGCATAGAAATCATGAAAACAGATACACATACAAGCATCCTGTTGATGTTTTAAGTTACACCAGCGGCGCAAAAATGCATGCTAGTGCAAAGTTAGCACACACACACACACACACACACACACACACACACACACACACACATATATATATATATATATATATATATATATATATATATATATATATATTATGTATGGATCTGCGTAGTAGTCACATACACACACACACACACACGCGCATGCATACACCATAAAGCCAAGTTGGTTTCGTGCCAGTGTCATGAATTATGAGTCTGATCCACAATTATCTGATCTAGTCGAGCCGCGCTCTGCCTCCAATCAGACGCACGCACTGCTACTCTGGCCCGTGCCCGCTCACGGAGGACCGCCAGTCCCCAGTGACCGTCGCCGCCCTGCCGAACCCGCTCTGGTCAGCTGCCACCTGGTCTTCGGTTCAGGCGTCTCCTTGGCGCACGCGTCGGTCAATCGACCGAAGTAGATGGTCCCGAGAAGTGGTGTCACTCTTAGACAATTTGGGAGCCGCAGGCCACGACCGAATCGGCAGCTGGAGGGGCGCGCAGTCCGGCGTGGAGTCGGGATCCGACATTGGCAGTGATCGCCGGAAGCCCGCCCGGTGACGTCAGTTGTAATATCCGTAATCTAGTCTCTTGGTCCACGTAGTTGGCATCTCTAGAATGCATGGTCGCGTTTGTTACGTCACCCCTGGCGACGAACCCGAATCGACGCATCGCAGCTGACGCTTGGTTGAGGTCGGTGGAATGGTAGCTGCTCGTGCTCAGTTGCTTCTGTGCCCTCCCGCCAACGCGTCGCATTGATAAGGTGTGCTGGGAAGAAGTGGAGACATAGCAGGTGAGTGGAGGTGGAGAGTTGGCGAGGTGATGTTGGTGCGAAGGAAGCTGAGGAGTGTGCTCAAGCACAGCAACCGTAGTGCAATACGAGGGAAGTGATTGTGGCTGTTGTCAGGTGTTTGGTTGAGGAAGTAAAAAAAAAGCTGTCGTTGACGTGGAAATTGTATGGTGAGTACGGAAGTTTGAGCTTCTGTAAATAGATGTGAGTTTTGCAGTTGTGAGAGCTCAGTGTGTAGAACGAAACGTCGACATACATGCCGTAAATATAGCATATGCGCCAAATCCGACGACCTATCCACGTCAATTATGTATGGCCATCGATTAAGAAAGCCAACACCTCTCAGGTGTTCGGGGTTCGGATGCCATCGGATGTTTTCTGATGGGGCCCACCCACCTCTGGCAAGCTTCGAGAATATGTGTCATCATCCTGAAGTCTCCCAGGCTCCATATCGGGCGACATCTATATCGGGTGGATGGACTCGGCCGACGGCCCCGCCGCCAATCTGCTGGACGGGTGGGTCTCTGTCGCGGTCAATGCCACCATGGCAGCGTGCCAGACGAGCGTCTGTCTGTCGCTGGTCTGTCTGACCTGGCGCTGTGGATACCCTATGACTGACGGGGTTGTCCGGCCATTGCATACATTATAATATGTGCTACAAGGAAAGCAACAATATTTTCACTTCCCCATGCTAGTGGTTGAATGATTATTTTCATTGTGACCTTGGCTGCCAGCTGGTGAATAAATTGCTTTCTCTGGCTAGCTGCCGTAATGACTAGCAAGAGCAATGCCCATTGGTACAACAGAAAGGTCAACACCCAAAGCTCCAAATTAAAGGCATCCGCAGAATGGCCCATCATTTTATGACCGTGAGAAGCGCTGTTTTTTCCTCTACGACAGAGAGGTTAGCTGCTTCTGTCTAGGTTAGACAAGAACATAGGAGCATGGAAATAACTTGTACTTTGTGATTTAATCCTGTAGTGACAAAAGGAGTGAATAATCATCCCGAACCTTATACTCTGGATAATGTTCTGGATCCCTGGACAGTGTTCTGCATGGCAACAATCCACGATAAGACCGTGTTTCCAACCTTATTAGGCAGTCATCCGCTTTGGATCGAAGGTCAGTTTTTTCCTCATAGAAACAAACAAAAGACCGAAATATCGGAAATTGGAAACGTGCCGACATTCCTTTTTCATCTGGAATCAATAAATGTCTAAGCTATTCATACACATCGACTCAAGTCCAAAACGACTATTGTGTCCATGTCGTGTATTGGTCACGTCTCTGGATCGCGTTGGATACGATTGTGGCCAAAAGCTTAGGAAGTGGAGGTTTTTACACGATATTGAACTACAACAGCAATGCTGTTTTGCATGGATATACGAATTATCAAGAACAACAGAGTGACCACACCCCCACGATCCAGCATGTCCTCCGGAAGCGCCGTGTCACCCGGTTCGCTGCAGGGAATCACCTTTTTTTTAACTTAAAAAAAAAATTAATCCGAATTGTTGCTGGGGTGGCTTGAGGAACCAGGGTTCTATTGCTAAGCTGAGCTTGTTGCGTGAACCCTGGCTCCACCACCCGATCCATGAACTCCAGTTCAACGGCAGAATTTAGACCGAAAGTTTAACGCGCCGCCAATGCACCGACACGGCCGCCCGGTAGCTCGTCCCCGGCCTTATCGAGCCAGCTGCCAACTGACACTCCCGGCCGGGGGCTAAATGCGAACGCGTGAAGCGACTCGAACCCTGTGTTGCCAGTACAGGGGAGACCAGCGCAGGCCAGCGCTCTAACCAACTTAGCTACCGAGGCGGCACCTTGATCCATGATCCCGAGTTGCCACCGTGGCCGTGAACCTTTCTAAACGCCGACTCCGAACACGACCTGCAGGCGCAAACCCGAGCTGCCAAATCAGGCCGGGACCGGCAAAAATCAATCCGCCGCTGCATAGCTGGTCCTCAAGTCCGCACAAACTCTGGTTTGAACCGCCCAAGTCAGGCAGGCTTCGACCGCCAGCCTGGTGCCGAACAGCCCAGCTGGCAGTTACCACTATCTGCTGGGTCAGCCGACCCGGACCTGTTGTCTATCAGTGTGTGATCCAGTCCTGGAGTTGAAGATATATCGACGACACAGGACGTTATCTACGTGCTCTTGGGTTCACTTTCCATCACCAGACTGATGTCATCCGTCTCAAACTTTTACTCGACACATTGAGGGAAAAGTTATGGTACGGCATGCACATTGGGAATCAGTACCACCTCCCGAGATTCCCGCGATATAGAGAGTGCATTAAGCACTAGCGAACCCCATGCTGATCGGGACAGGCTTCTTTCGCGAAAAGATCACTTCTTATTTCGTTACGTCATTCGCTCGGAAGAACAACAAGATACATTATGCGATGCCTTAACATCATTAGCAGCATTACTAATGTGCACTAGTGAAGCGCAACTTTCAATTCAAAATGAGAACTAGATCGTAAGCATGTCGGAATAACCCGTTAGACGGGTTAGTCCACACCGAGATGGCATGTCCCGCTAGATGCTAGAAGCGTCTGCCATGAGCATATAAACATGGAAATGACACATTGACCGTGCCGACCAGTAATTGATCGATTCAGAAATGGTATCACCTGCATGACCACTAATAATGTTATGTCCCACGACTTGGACTGTTAGGAGATAACAAACACTAGATGAAACTTCCCATATATTTGGCAGTCTCCAGGCTCCTCCCATTCCACCTTGTAAATTTTGTTTTATTGGGGCACGTTCGATTAACTGTTTTGAATCTTTTTGAGCAATCAAATATTTTGAAAAAGTTCCATCACTGCCGTATTATGAGTAATCGCAGCTTAAATCAAAAGCAAGCGGTTATTTTTCGTCATCGACCTGACTTTGCCATGCCATTTCAAACTTTACATTTAAGTTAATCATTTAATACCTTCAGATACATGCATGTATATGTATATTAGCTAATAATACTGAGTGACTTCCGGATTGCGTTGCGCAACACATTTCGCCGCGGGAGTGTACTAGAACCTACAAATGGTTCAATGTGTTTTGCTACAATGAGAAGACGAACAAAGCCGTCCCGAAATGTACGAGTTGTATAGCTCCCTTGCCTTTACCGACGCCAAGCCAAACAAACAGGAGGAGCCTGCTTGTGCTTTGTTCAGAGTCGGCCCCACGAGGGCGTTTGGCGGGCCGACATGTTGACAGTCAGCTGGGTTCCGTGGCGAGGCGGCTTCGGGTCGATGCCACGGCCGGACCCATCCGGTTCAAGCAGGATTCCAGCTGGCGTAGCGCCAGCGCGCCGCCGCCGCCGCCGCCGCCGCCGCCGCCGCCGCAGCCGCGCCAAACTGTGCGACGGAAGCTGCTCCGACACCTGCCGGCTCCTATTGTCTATTCATCATGCGGTACACGGGAGCGGGGTCTGACTGCTGGACTGCCGAAATAATGCAGATGCGGCGTTGTGTGTACTTTGTAGGCATTGTGTGCCGCAGCATTGTGTTTGCGAAAACTGACTGAATGTTCCTGTTGTCTGTTTCCATGTGAAAGCAGACATAGCAGTAAATATCGCGTGCTAGGAACATGACCAGAAGCTGAATGCCCTGTTTCTGCCGGAACGCATGAATATGTTCCGCTCTCCACGCAATGCGCAGTGCAAACAGCCTCGAGTAAACTCAGTAACAGCTCTCAATTGAGGGCTCCTTTGAAGGCCCTTGCCTGCTGAGATGAGGCGTCGCATCGTCCCTCCTTCCCCTTCCCCCTCCATCACACACACACATTAAGGCCAGTTATTGCAATGGAACTTAGTAGCGCTGATGAAACACCTTTTGGCCACTTCATAAAGAATACAACGAAAAAGGCATCTCAGGCTATGTTCCAGCAGCACAATGCAGGAGATTGAGCTATCCTAACCTGCCAAAATACCACGATAATGGACACTATATAGGCATGGCCTTTGATGCACCCTCAAGCCATAATACCTAGGTCATGTCAAATTACCAACTTAGATGTCATGACAAACGATATTTCGGTCTGTTTGTTTTTCGGTGAAATCGGTCCCTATTTTTCCTAAACTAGCTTCCAACGTCACGAAATGACACTGGCGCTCGAAATCGCACCTAATGTAGGTCAACACCACTTGCCACTGAACGACAATATTTTGTATCACAGGACTATGCCAGGAGCAACCCATTTACTGCGTTCGCGCTACGGCGGAATGGCGTACCAATCCGTTCACCACGTGCCTTTCAACTGCCCAGAGAACAGGTACTCAGATTTGCTTTGTTTCGAACGCTTAATGCGCGATTATCCGGCAGAACTGGACAGCGAGGTTCGCAGAAGCAGCGCGCGGCCAATGCCTGGGGCATTAACCTCCCAGTGCGTGATGTCATGTGAAGTTTCACCGTCGGCTCCCCCGTCGCCTTTATCTAGACATTCGATGCAACGGGTATCTGACGTTGTCAGCATGTCTCAGAGGCCCGCTTTCCTTGCGCCTGTTGAGTTGGTGAAGAAGTGCATGCGACTTAATATTTTAATAGCACATGCTGGTCCTTTTTTAGACTAGCTGCTGCAGTATTCACGCCGTAATCACAAAGCGTACAAATACTTTATTGTTAGAATTGTGTTTTGCTTGAAATGCAGATGATATTATGCTGGTCAATGGCCGTGCAAGAGCAGCTTCAGAACCAGACAAACTCGTGACAAAAATGCCAAATCATGCCAATCTATCCAGGGATGCATGTGGCAAAAATGTTATAATAGGTCACGGGGGATAGTGTCGTACACAATCACTGGAACGACTTGTATTTGCATTATGCATCAAAGTGAACGAGCACAATCGATTATGAATAATAAATGACCAAATGAAATAGGAATGACAATCAGTGCAGGTGGAGTGATCGGATTATCGATCGTATGAATTGGAATCGTTTGAACGTACAAGAGCATCGTTAGTGCATCAAGTCGCTTCCGCTAGAAGTATATGGCAGATGGCTGAGGATGATGGATTTCCAAAATGCTAGAAATGCTGTGCGATTTTCGATGCTGGAATTTTGATTCTTCGATCTTCATGTTATGCCTGATATTTTGTTACGTTTGAAACCTACCCTCTGCTAAATATCGCATGCTCCCACCCAAATTCGTGCGGGAAGGTAGTTCCAAAATTTCCACGGAGTAAATGATATAATAGAGGCCACGGGTGTCGATTGGATGGTTTGGATCCACATTTGTGCGGGAGACAGTCCATTGGCTAAGACTCCGATTCCACGAGCGTGTGGTAGCGGGCGGGAGCGTGAGTTGAACAAGTGCGGCCTGCTTTACAGAGCGATGGCCGTCGACGAGGACGCGGTGGTGCGCGTGATCGGCCAGGTGGGCCGCTGGCAGGTGCACCAGTCGGTGCTGCTCTCGCTGGTCGGCGTGCTGTTCAGCTGGCAGGTGGTGGGCATCGTGTTCCTGGCGCCGCCCACCGACCACTGGTGTGCGCCGCCCGACCAGCACGCGGCCCGCCGGCAACGCGGCCCAGCCGAGCTGCCGCTGGAAATGCGGGTGGGTGTGGTGCTGGGGCCCGCCCGCATCCCGAGCTGCCGCTGGAGATGCGGGTGGGTGTGCCGGTGGAGATGCGGGTGGGTGTGCCGCTGGAGATGCGGGTGGGTGTGCTGGTGGTGTGCGGCCGAGCTGCCGCTGGGGATGCGGGTGGGTGTGCTGGTGGTGTGCGGCCGAGCTGCCGCTGGAGATGCGGGTGGGTGTGCCGCTGGAGATGCGGGTGGGTGTGCCGCTGGAGATGCGGGTGGGTGTGCCGCTGGAGATGCGGGTGGGTGCTGCTGGAGATGCGGGTGGGTGTGCCGCTGGAGATGCGGGTGGGTGTGTGTGTGCGCGGCCGGCTGCCGCTGGAGATGCGGGTGGGTGTGCCGCTGGGGATGCGGGTGGGTGTGCCGCTGGAGATGCGGGTGGGTGTGCCGCTGGAGATGCGGGTGGGTGTGCCGCTGGAGATGCGGGTGGGTGTGCCGCTGGAGATGCGGGTGGGTGTGCCGCTGGAGATGCGGGTGGGTGTGCCGCTGGAGATGCGGGTGGGTGTGCTGCTGGAGATGCGGGTGGGTTTGCCGCTGGAGATGCGGGTGGGTGTGCCGCTGGAGATGCGGGTGGGTGTGCCGCTGGAGATGCGGGTGGGTGTGTTGGTAGTGTGCGGCCCGGCTAGGCTTCCTCTGGAGATGCGGGTGGGTGTGCCGGTGGAGATGCGGGTGGGTGTGCCGCTGGAGATGCGGGTGGGTGTGCCGCTGGAGATGCGGGTGGGTTTGCTGCTGGAGATGCGGGTGGGTGTGCCGCTGGAGATGCGGGTGGGTGTGCCGCTGGAGATGCGGGTGGGTGTGCCGCTGGAGATGCGGGTGGGTGTGTTGGTAGTGTGCGGCCCGGCTAGGCTTCCTCTGGAGATGCGGGTGGGTGTGCCGCTGGAGATGCGGGTGGGTGTGCCGCTGGAGATGCGGGTGGGTGTGCCGCTGGAGATGCGGGTGGGTGTGCTGGTAGGTGCGGGCGGGTCTGCCGCTGGAGATGCGGGTGGGTGTGCCGTGGAGATGCGGGTGGGTGTGCCGTGGGTGGGTTGCCGCTGGAGATGCGGGTGGGTGTGCCGCTGGAGATGTGGGTGCCGCTGGAGATGCGGGTGGGTGTGCCGCTGGAGATGCGGGTGGGTGTGTTGGTAGTGTGCGGCCCGGCTAGGCTTCCTCTGGAGATGCGGGTGGGTGTGCCGGTGGAGATGCGGGTGGGTGTGCCGGTGGAGATGCGGGTGGGTGTGCCAGTGGAGATGCGGGTGGGTGTGCCGCTGGAGATGCGGGTGGGTGTGCCGCTTGTGTGCGGCCGCCTCTGGGAGGCTGTGGAGTGTGGAAGGCTGGTGGTCACCTCTTCGAATCCTTTTCTTTCTCGTATGCAGCATAGGTATGTTGGCGCATGCCATTGCAGAATTCCGGATATTTGGCAACGTTCGTGCTTACATGCATTTTTCCGATGACTTTTTCCTCACAAATAAGTCTGAGCAAGATATCTTGTATGTAAACACACTTCATGCGGTTTCCACAATTTGCCAAATATCTGAGGATGTGTTTTGTTCACAGGACGGAGCCATGGTCAGATCTCAGTGTCGTGCCTATCTGAGGATGTGTTTTGTTCGCAGGACGGAAGTCATGGTCAGATCTCAATGTCGTGCCTATCTGAGGATTTACTGTGTTCACAAGAGGAGCCATGGTCAGATCTCAATGTCTTGCCTATCTGAGGATGTGTTTTGTTCACAGGACGGCCTGTCGATCTCAATGTCGTGCCTATCTGAGGATGTGTTTTGTTCACAGGACGGAGCCATGGTCAGATCTCAATGTCGTGCCTATCTGAGGATGTGTTTTGTTCGCAGGACGGAAGCCATGGTCAGATCTCAATGTCTGCTATCTGAGGATTTGTTCAGGGAGCCATGGTCAGATCTCAATGTCTTGCCTATCTGAGGATGTGTTTTGTTCACAGGACGGAACCATGGTCAGATCTCAATGTCGTGCCTATCTGAGGATGTGTTTTGTTCACAGGACGGAGTCATGGTCAGATCTCAATGTCGTACCTACGACTGGCACACTGAAGCGGGCTTCTATCAAACTAACGCCACCGTTCCGTGTACCAGATGGCAGTACGATACTTCTGAATACACCAGTAACATAATAATCGAGGTAAGACATGCAGTCCATTCGAACAGCTAATTTAAAAATCATATATGATGTAGTTCCATTTTGGAATTGCGTTCCGAAAGCATTAGAGCTCAAAAAGCAACAGTATGTTAGCTGCCGCCGGTAGCCCAGCCTGGATTTCCCTAAGGGGAGGGCCGATGAAAAAATGTGATGAACCAGAGAAAGCTTCCGGCACGCTTGGAAAATTTAGGTGAATTTTTTTGGTGAGGAAAGAATTATCGTCTTACATAGCGCATTTTGTGGATACTGAGAGAGGGGAGGGCTGTGCCGGACCCCCAGTTTTCCCTTGACTGCGTCCCAAAGGAACGTATCTTCCAAAAAGCACTAAAGCCGTGGTCTACGGCTAAGTGGCCGCCTGTCGATTGGCTTCCAATATTCTCTGTCATTTTATAGCACGATTTTGTGATGACAACCCGCGGTGGTCGCCTGATTTGGTCTGACGGCGGTGGCTGCAGCGCACATGCAAAATTTAATTTAGCTTGAACATTCGATATGCTCATCAGCACTCCCGCTTTGCCAACCACTACTCCATTAACCTCTTTGGCGTCAAGTATGCTGTTTGCATGCTCACACAATACTCCTTTCATTTGTGCAACCATGACCATCTCGCTAATCCCAAATCGTAGCGTCTATGCGTGCTGATTTTGGAATTCCACGGCAACTGACTTATGGGATTAACTGTGTTTTCAGTGGAATCTGGTGTGCAGCCGTAGCTGGCTGCAAGTTGTCGCCAAAAGCATCTACATGGTCGGCATCATGTTGGGCGTTATCGCCTGGGGCTTAATCGCTGACAGGTGAGATATCGTCGGTCAGTGCAGACCTGAGATCAACCGTCGATAGACGAGATTTCAGCGGTCACATTGGGATCTGGAACTTTAGAATACAGCTGACGCCGTCAGGTGAGATGACTCTCGCCTGGGAGGAGAGTTTGCCACAAAGACATGTGCGTGCAATGCGATTCGGTACGTGGGGACGAATAGTCTAGGGGTAAGTTACCAGTCTCACGATCGAAAAATTGGGGTTCGAGCCTCACCTGTTGCTACTCTTCACCCGCGGCCAATCGTCCTGAGAGATTAGCGACGCTACATGACTCAGCGGTCGACGTGTCGTAAAACCAACAACCACCAGTTCGGTATGCGTTGATAAAGTTATTGATCCAGCAGGTCAACACGTGGATGACCTTCCGTGGTGAGAAGTTGCCAATGTTACATACCGCCATGCGACTGCAAGACTTTTGGAATGCGGAACTGGGCGCTAACGTTTCTGCAACAGGAACCAGCGCGATGTGATCAACAGTACCATTAGCAATGTTCTTAGAAACTCCTGATGCGAAGGGCGGCAGTTGCACTCTGACGGAGTAAATGCATTTATGCCTTTGCGATAACACTTGATTTCGGTGCGGTCCCCGACAATAGGCTTTATCATGCATTCTTGTGAGGAGATATACGCGCATGTGTGTGCGTGACACACCCCGCGCTCGCCGATACATTTCCCGTGTATTCTCGATATTGCACTTGTGAACGTGCGGCTCATCTATCCAACGCATGCAGACTTGCGTGTTGCGTTGCGCGGACGCCGCGGCTTGTTGCCGGTGCAGAGCTGGACCTGTCCAGCTCTGCTCCAGACTGGTGCCCGTGGCCACAGGTTCGGGCGCCGGCCGGCCTTGCTGGCGTGCCTGGCGCTCAACTGCGTGTGCTGCACAGCCACCGCCGCCTCCACGTCAGTCGAGATGTTCCTCGTGCTGCGCTTCATGTCCGCTTTCTTCGGAGTCGGCATGTATACCACTGGATTCGTGATGTGTAAGTTCGTCAGGAGCAGGCGTTCCTGGTGTGATATTGACTCAGGCAACCGCTGTGTCAATAAACATTAGGCATGGATTTTACCATTGCATACACCTGGGTAGGAATTTGGCTAAATGTAGAGAGGATTAGCTGCCATATTTGAACCATCTGACGTGCATGGGAACAATCAAACTGGGCGTGCTTGTTATTACATGAAGGCGTACAACGTAGATGGAAAATCAATGAATACACCCTAATCTAATTGTAGTCAGTGTTGCACACAAGCCTCATCTCGGCTGATTCAGGAAACTAATGACAAACATAGAAATAATCAAGCTAAACACACACATCCCACTTGCATGATTGCATGTACCTATAGCAACAGTGACCTAGCTAGTCATCAATTCATCAGTCAGGGTGGTCATTCTCAGTCAGGTCGCTCATTCTCAGTCAGTCAGTGCTCATTTTCTCCGTCGGTATGTTTCCATCGAATGAAAGGATTGTACGCTGAAATGTTAGCCTTATTCACCATTTTCGTTTATCCTTCTCACCCATGGTACTGTAGTTGATGTTTTCCCGGAGTGAATGATGGCACTGCTACAGGTGCGACGTTCAATATCACGAAGTTTGCAGGGTCCGTGTCTGTCCAGTTCCCCGCCGCGTCCGTCGACTCTCCCGTTGTGGTGGACTTACCCGCACTCTCCCGCCTGCTAACACAGTGCTGCCGCCGTGTGAGGCACACAGAAACCGCCAATAGCCACGCCTCTACCTGCAATTGATCAGGCTTGTGCCTGACCAAGTGGGTCTGTCGCCGCTGCCTCGCGAAGTGCATTTGTGGCCGGCCACGATTCGCTCCGCTAACCAGCCACGTGTGTGATCGCGTTCAGAGGCCAGCCACTCGTGTCGTTGTGCGCCACGTCAACCCGCACGTGTACCAACCCGACAGCCATGGAGCTGGCCGGCGACAGGTGGCGTGCGCTGCTGGGCATCACCTACTGCCTGCCGATTTCCTTCGGCTTCATGGCCGTCGGGGGTCTGGCCTTCCTCGTCAGGGGTTGGAGATGGTTCCAGCTGGCCACCGCCCTGCCCGGACTCGCGTTCGTCGCGTTCTACTGGTGAGCACGAGCGGCGAAATTCGGCCGATCATGTTGGCCTGTGAGCGGCACATCAGTGGGATGCACAACGTGATCTATCGAGTACTGAATCACACAGGAACTGCCTTGCCTGCCGCATCTTGCCTACCAGACACACGCTCATCTTCTGGTCCGGCGTGCAGTGTATGTCATGTGATGGCTTTCACGGCACTGATTACCATATGTGGATAGTAAGTTGAGGTTGAATGTGAAGGTTGGAGCGTGACCGCTGTGTTATGTGATGCCCGCTTCTGTGTGCCGTTACGGTGTTAATAATCCATGGTGTCTCTGCTTCCTTAGGCTTGTGCCAGAGTCACCGCGCTGGCTCCTGTCCAAGGGCAGAGTTTCTGAGGCTAGACCCATATTGGAGAGCATATGTAAATACAACGCTTGCTCGCCGCTGGAGAAATTCCCAGAAAGAGAGGTTGGCGACCTGCTGCAACGGATGTTCTTCATGTTTATTTGATTCGTTCAGACTGATACGATTGTTGCTCTATTGTGTGGCGTGTTTTTTTATTTTGTGTTCACATCGTGATATCCATGTCCTGAATAATTGCCAACCTTCACCCGCATTGTGTTCCCCGTACCTACACACACACATATATATATATATATATATATATATATATATATATATATATATATATATATATATATATATATATATATGTATATACATATATATATATATATACGTAAATACTCGATAGTGTACATCCTTTCGCACATCACCTCTTCTTACATTCACGGAAATGTGCCCTGAAGGATAAACGAAGAAATCACAATCGAAAAGTTAAATCAGGATGCTTGCGAATATCCACAAAAAATTAGTTGCATATTTCGAATTGATACAGGTTTAAGCGAAGTTGAGAAACCGAATGAAGAAATGGCCGCAAAAACAGTTCGGATTGCTTTAAACAGACCTTTACAACATGACAATAAGTATATTGAAAGGTTCGAAATTCGAAGTACACCTTTCTACTGATTTATGTCTGTGTTTGGATGATTCCTTTGTAAACGAAATTGAAATATCACATAGTATTGTCTTCCTGAATGAATGTTCGCCCCTGGCACGTTGCTTAACAATCTGAAAGCATTTCTGACGCTTCATAGATCTCGCAGCCGAAAGCCTACCCAGAACAAATAAATAATGTTCAACTAAAATGGGAGTTGACCTTGTGAGGTCAACTAAAATGGGAAGAACACCAATGCGCATTTTTCAAATGTCAGAAGCACTGAATGACTTCAAAAGACTCGAACAGATTCATGTTACGTGTGCTGTGCAACATAAGTAAATGTTTGGACTTGGAGGTTTCTTATGCAGGTGTGAACGAATGCAAACGTAATTTTAAATGTGCGTCTAATTTGGCGCAACTGGCTGATGCCTTGGTTCTAATACCGACTTTCAATCTATCGTACATTGTAATTTATCGGCAGCGTCATGCAATGCAGTCTAGGAATATGTGTGCTAATGTCAGTTGATCGTTTTTTCAACATTCCTGTGGCGTGTTTCAGTATCTTCCAATGGCGGACCGACCGACTGAGAGCTTCTTCGAACTACTGCGCAGCGCTAAGACCACCATCATGCTGGCCAGCCTGTTCGTCTGCTGGTTCGTCAACAGCATGGTCTTCTACGGCATCGTGCTGCAAACTGGCGACTTCGGCGGCAACATATATATGAACACCACCCTGGGAGGTGCGTCACTACTCCCTCCTCCTCCACCCTCTCCAATGTTCGTGTTTGCCTAGTTGTCCAACGTTGACTGCTTGCTTTGAGAATGTTCTGAATTGAGAGTATAAAAGATCCTTCTGTTTTTCTTCTGGTCTATATTGGAATACTGCAAGATCACTCTGTGTGGAGACATGTACGTCTTCAGGTACTAGATTAAGTGAACTCGTGAATTGTTCTGGCCCTGAAATCCTGTTCTCACATACAAATTCAAATTATCGGTATCCTGCAGGGACGTGTCATTGTTCGTAGGAAGTCGCGAGTCGATTTGAAATAGTTTCTGCTGAGTTCTGTGATGCGAAATGGAACACTCCCGAGTACAAACATGTACTATTTACTGTGCATGACTTATGGTAAGTCAAACACGCATCGCTTAAAGTATTTGATTGTCAGCTGTTGCTGCAGGATGTGTCGATGTTCACAGGTGTCGGCGACCACAGGTTTCGGCGACCACAAGTGTCGGTAACCACATCGGTCAGTGATCACATTGTCGCTGCCGCACCTGTTGGTGAACACAGCTGTAGGTGACCACAGCTCTTGGTCACAACGGTTATCGGTGACCATACCTATCGATGACCGCATATGTCGTCACCGAAGCTGTTGGTGACCATATCTGTCATTGACCACATCTGTCAGTGACCACAGGTGTGGCCACCGCAGCTGTCGGTGACCACAGCTATTGCCACCGCAGCTGTTGGTAACCATAAAAAGCTGTCGGTTGTTACAGCTGTTTCCACTACAGCTGTCGGTGACCACAGCTATCGGTGGCCACAGCTGTCGCCACTGCACCTTCTGGTGACCACAGCTATCAGTAACGACAGCTGTCGGTGACCACACTTGTCGCCATCGCAGCTGTCAGTGACCGAAATATGTTGGTGACTATTGCTGCCAGCGAGGACGGCTGCGGTGAGCTCGCTGTCGGTGATTACGGATATCCCTGGCCTGCGCTTTTGCTGGCATACCGGAAATACTAGGTTGGCGAGGAATTGGTAATGCAAAAATATCACTGATGCAATCTGGTTGTGTGTCTGGCCGCCCCAGGTGTAGTGGAGGTGCCAGCTCTGATCATCTGCGCCTACGCCATCTACCGCCTGGGACGGCGAGCTCCCATCAGCCTCAACATGGTGGGCGCCGGGATGGCCGGTCTCCTCGCGTTCGCCTACAAATCCGGTGAGTATGGAGAGCACCGGATACTTTACTCCACTGGTTGCAACTGAGCTCTTATGAAACGGTGCGCGGGTGTCCAGCAAGGTGCTTTATAAGTACGTTATTTTTATCCAGGAATATAGTTGCTTTATTCTTATTCAGGAATATAAGTGCTTTGTTCTTATTCAGGAATAACAACAAAGGAAGTAGGATACAGGAGACAAATTATTTGCCTTAAGATTAGAACCCCAATTATCCACGTATTCCTATATCTTTTTCGCTATGCTTTTTCATCATTGACGTTCTGCATGGTGGCACACTGCAGAATCACATGTGCAGCAAACATATAAAGCCGGTCGATAATGAAACTCATCACGGGAGCTGGTGCTCTGTTCATCCCCACCCCCACCCTGTGGCGAACCACACTAGGTGACTGCATCTACAACCATCCGGTGAGATATAGCCGGTTAGGGCGTTGAACTCTTGATCGTAAGATCGTGTGTTCGATCCCGCGGCCGGCGGGATTACCGAGCCCACACCCGTGACAAATCAGCGGCAGAGGTCTATCAGGTCTGGGAAGGGAATGCACCGTAAAACAACCCCGGGTTCTTCTTCCTCAACTGACGGGACATCTTCGCCGGTGCCCGCCGGCTGTCCAGCAGGCGGCCACGCGCAGGACTGGCCGGTGACGTGTCTGGGCCTGCTCGGCCGGTTCTGCATCACAGCTTCCTTCAGCACCATCTACGTCTACACGGCCGAGCTGTTCCCCACGTCTGTGCGCAACACGTGTCTGGCCTGCTGCTCGGTGGGCTCTCGCCTCGGCGGCATCCTGGCGCCGTTCGTCGCCATGCTGGTGAGCAGGATGCGCCATGCCGATGCTGCTGATGTCCCCCCGTGATGGTGAGTGCTATGGATGGTGACGATGGGTAGGGCCGATAGTGAGCCATGGTGGCAAGTGCTGATGTGCGTCTACGATGTGTTCTCCGCATGTTTGTTGTTGTTTTAGTTATCGTGGTGTATGTGCATTGAAAATGACGCTGATATGGCTTCGCCCGTATCATTATTGCCGTGATTAAGAACTGGTACGAACTGGCCTCTGGTACGTCCATTTTATCTTGCTTGCGTATGTCAGCACTATTTTGTTTTTAAAGTTTGTGAGCACGCTATTGCTCAGTTACCTGGTCCTGAACCGTTGTATTAATATGTGTGCCTGTCAATCAGTGCTGCTTCGGGAGAGGTGTGGTACAGGTACACGTTTGTGAAGTATGTCGCCATGCCTTTATATATGTATATATATGTGCACATAAGCATATACATGCATATCTCTGCATCTTTGGAAAACAATTGTACAGACATGGTATGGACGAGTTAAGTTAAATTTTACACAAGGTAGTATTGAGTTATATTTCTTTATCATTCGCCTCCACCTTATTGCAAGACATTCTACAAGGAATCTAGGACTAGTTAGTTATTTGGGCTTAGGGGCGCTTCGACTGCTTCGGTCATACAGCGCCCAGGAATCTAGGACTACTGCGCTCATGTTCAACATTGTATGATGTGGCAAGTGCAGGTGACAAAGCTAAGGCAGCTTAGCCACGTGCATGGATGGTGCAGCAAGATATTGGTGGAAATGATGGTGTCCGACAAAGCCCTTTCACCGCAGTTGTTAATCCCTGCCTAGCTGCGTAAGTTCTAAGAACGGTGAGCATAGCTAGGTGTGGTAGGACATTCCATCACCCTGCCATGTACAATAATCGTATGCCCTTTTTCGGCGTATGACAAAGAACAGTAGTCTGGTAGCAACTACTTTGTGCATGCTTGTCTCCCAATAATCAGTGTAGGAGAATGGCAACATTATGTGAACTCTGCTGTCGACACGACGTAAATAATAATAAGGTAAGTTGGACTTCTTAGTCCAACTTACCTGTGATGCGTAATAACAAGTCATTGCACATTCATGTATCTTTCCATTTCTGTTCATCTATTTCTGAGCCGCTGACTTTTATCACACATTTGCTGATAAATATAAGGAATTGTGTAAGCGCATTTTGACGGGTTTGGTATGAATCTTAACTATATTTACAGCTGTATATAGCATTCCGTAGCTACATGTATAATTGGAATATACCTGTTCAGAACCACGAAGGATGGATATAACCGTAAAGCACATGACCGTTGCATTTTGTCCCCATTCCCTGTCCGCTGGTAATTAATTATCAGCCGGCCACCACGGCTGATATGATAACTATGAGATATTGCAGAATGTGCAGACAGGGAGGCCGGTGGGGCGGAACGGGGTGGAACGGGGTGGAACGAGATGAGTGGCAGTGCGGGTGCGATTGCCTGTCATCCTGAACCAACTTAAACCGGAATTGGTGTATCGATCACGCTTGCCATCCGTCGAAGTGACGCGTGCTTCCCACCGTCACTGTCCTCGCACCGCGCTTCCGCCTGAACGATGGCTGATAACATGTGTACTGCACTGTACATTGTACGGTGGATAAGTCAGAATCACTTCCTAACTCGCCCGATCGGATTGTCAGAGTTCGCAGCTCCGTACAACCCTAAACATTAATTCAACAAAAGTGGCGGAACAGCACGCAAGTGTCGTTCATCGTTTAACTACTCGTTCCTCGTTGCTCAAGCGTGTTTTGAAGACGGGCGTATAACTTGTTGAAATATGCATACGCTTCGAAGCCAACATGAATTACTAAACTGTTACCAACATCTGGTATTAGTCTGCATTGCGCATACTTGGTGATATCTACACAAAGTTGTCGTTATGCATGCTTACTCTGTCACAAATCAAAACGTAGTTGGAATCATTCCAGGGCAAATTGGCGGAGTCGAGGACAAATCTGCAAATACCTATAGATTTTGGTGATTCGGTCTTCATTAAGATAGCATAGCCTTCGTTTGTAACCTTTTTCGAGTTATAGAGAGGAAATCGAATTCGCACAGTTTCGCGTCGGACGCCGGACACTGTGACTGCGCGTGCTGTTGAGCCCGCGTGCTGTTGAGCCCGCGTGTTGTTAAGACATAAAAGACATAAAGACATAAAAGATTAGTGCAACTATGAGCCACAAGGGCCCTTCTTGGTTGCACTCTGTACATTCAGTC
Source organism: Imbricaverruca yamaguchii (assembly GCA_034440575.1). Taxonomy (NCBI): domain Eukaryota; kingdom Metazoa; phylum Arthropoda; class Thecostraca; family Neoverrucidae; genus Imbricaverruca; species Imbricaverruca yamaguchii. The sequence goes on from JAOTOL010001564.1 coordinate 457,200, forward strand.
AGTTGCCCACCAAATCTGGCAATCAGCCCTCCCTGTAATACTGTAAAGCAAGCTCTCCATTCTTATAATGATTGTCTTTGCTGTTTTTAAAGATGTTCAATGTGCTGCTACTGACAATGGCTTCTGGCAGCTGGTTCCAGTGTTCTACTACCCTATTGATGAAGAAAGTCTGTCTTAACCTTGTTCTGCTGTGGTTAACTTTAATTTTGAATTGATGATCTCTACTTGCATCATTTCTGTTAAATTCAAACATTTCCCCAAGGTATCCCCTCTCCAGACCATGGACAAATTTAAAGACCTCGATGAGATCTCCTCTCAGCCTTCTATATCTAAGTGCAAACATATTAAATTTCTTCAATCTTTCCTCAAATGCCAGGTTGCTTATACCATTAACCATTTGTGTAGCCCTCTTTTATACTCTCTCTAAAAGCCAACAATCTTTTTCATAGCTAGGAGACCAATCTTGGATGCAGTATTCAAAATGTGGCCTGACATATGCACAGTAAAGCTTCCTGATGACTTCCTCACTTCTGTATGATACATTCCTATTTATTGCCCCAAGCATTGTCAGTGCCTTCTTCCTGGCTTTCTTGGTCTGTTCTGATGCCCCCAATTTTGTGTTTAGAATAATACCTAAATCCTTCTCCTGTTGAGTCACTCATGATAGCACTTGGCCACCCATCAATTATGGAGCCTTCATATGCCGCTTACCTACATGCATGATTTTGCACTTATCAAAATTAAATTTCATTTGCCATTCTTCGGACCACTTCACAGGTTCGTCTAAGTCTTTTTGCAGCGAGATATGCTAATTTTGACCTGTTATTGCCCTAAAGACCTTCAAATCATCCGCAAATTTTACAACGTTACTGCTTTGGCCACTTTCAATGTTATTTGCAAATATATTGAACAGTAGTGGCCCCAGTACTGACCCCTGGGGGACTCCACTAAGAACATTTTACCATGATGGCTTTGTACCATTTAGCATCACTCTTTGCTCTCTACCTGAAAGCCACAACTCTATCCATTTTAAGATGCTACCTGCAATACCATGGGCCTGAAGCTGTATCATTAACCGTTTATGGGGTACCTTGTCAAAGGCCTTACTAAAGTCAATATATGCTACATCAACCTGATTTCCCTGATCAAATTGTACTGTGGCGAAGTTAAAAAATTTCAGGAGATTTGTGAGACACGATCGTCCTTTTCTAAACCCATGTTGAGCATCTTGAATCAATTTGTTTCCTTCCAGATAACTAACTATTCTATCCTTGATAATTTATTCCAGTACCTTGCAGACTATGGATGTGAGACTTACTGGCCTATAGTTTTCAACTTCCCCTCTTTTTCCTTTCTTGAAAATAGGAACTACATTTGCCATTTTCCAATCTGTTGGAATTTCATTTTGTGAAACTGATCTAAAAAATGTTATACTAAGTGGAAATACCAGTTCCTTTTCAGCTTTCCGCATTACCCTAGCACAAATTTCCTCAGGTCCTGCTGCCTTGTTTGGCTTTATTTTCCTGATATAATTTAAAACAACATCACTATCAATGAAATCAACATCATTTGTCAGACCCCATGTCACAACTATGGTGTACGGTCGGCAGATTGGTCATATCTTCCAATGTAAACACTGATTTAAACTGCTTGATCAGCTCCTCAACCATCTCACAATCCTCACCCAATGTAGTCCGATTTACTTCCAGTGGACCAATTGTGCTAGAAACTTTTCTCAGCTTGTAGAAACTAAAGAACTTCTTACTGTCCCCATTACAGTTCCTATGTAAATCCAGTTCTTTTGCTCTCTTTGCTGCTGTTTTTTTTTGCTTCACAGTGTCTCTTGCTTTTCGATACGCCTTTAGATTTGCGATATTTGAAGCTTCTTTAAACACTCTAAATGCAGCTTTCTTAGCCTTAATTTCTTTTATCAAGTCTGGTGTAAGCCATGCTGGCTTTCCTAACCTTCTTTTGCGTCTTTGCTTTTGGGGGACATATCTAATCTGCTGAGCCCGCGTGCTGTTGAGTCCGCGTGCTGTTGATCACGCTTGCTGTTGAGCCCGCGTGCTGTTCAGCTGTTCGGCTGACATCAGCGCTGTCGCCAGCGCGACGCTGTCCACCCGGCCGTGCCGGCGCTGCTGTTCGGAGGATCAGCCGTCGCCTCTGGACTCAGTATCCTGCTGCTGCCAGAGACTGCCAACGCCCCCCTGCCGGGCGTCATAGCAGACATGGGTGCCGCGGCCCGCCGCCAGAGTGTCGGGTACGTGGACGCCAGGACTGGACCAACGCGCTGGCGTGCTCTGTGGCCACTTTGTCAGCGATGCACTGAAGTGCAGTCCGTTGTACATGCGCGTAAGGGTCATGGCTGTTAATCGATAGAGCGATTCGAAGTAGTCCCTTCATCGCCTTGGGTGAATATACTCGGTAGTGTGGGAAGATGCTTGGCAACACAATATACACCCTCATAAAGCGCACGGCTTCGTGATACTTTGATAATAATTTTGGGTTGAAGCGCAACTGTAACCCTATTCTCATGAACTACTAAGCGTTGCAAACCTCTGATAATGAAACACACAAACATTTATGTCACAAACAAGACAGGTATTTCACATTTTGATGTTATCCAGTAGAAATCAAGTAACTAATTGTATGAGTGTCATTTCATTGCATTGCCCGTTGCTCCTATTCATGTCATCTGATGTCTTCCTTTCCTCCCTACAGGAGTGATGAGAGTCTTCCTACAGAACCGGTTGTTGTGTGAAGATTGAGCCTTGTTTCACTATGCTGAAGGCTCACCTGCATAAGATGATCAATCATCATTCACTGATGTCATACTGAACAAAGCATCTTAGATACGTAGTCCTTAGTGAGTGCTCGAATAGCAGTTCCCATGCGCATCATTTGGCTGTTCATATTTGCAAGTTCACAGGTAACCATGTGCTTCTGGTATTCAAAGTTAGCATTGTCATATTGTTATACGTCATATTGTCATACGTGATTGACAAAATATTGACGTATATATGCACAATACAGGTATTCTTCACTCATTGTGGTAGGTTAGCTGGTGTTTTGAATGGCAAGAATCACTTGGAAAGACCTGCCAGATTAAATGTCACATATAGGACGAAGGTGACTCTTAGTGACAGTTCTTAGAGCACCGTGCAATATATTAATGCTGCTTCCGCACTGCGTGCAACGTTGCATTATTTCCCGAAGCCTACATGTTCATCCTTTCATTGCATAAATGGCGATATTGAGCAAGAAAGATGATGTCGTTGAACATCGACGTGTTGTGTGTATGTGTATATATCTTGCATCATGTGTAAGTGTCGAGGCTCTGCATGTGTTTAACAATAAATTGCTGAAGTAATTAATGAGCGGATACTTGTATTCAGCACTAACGATATTAGTTCTAAAACCGACTGAAATAATGACTCGGTATCGCAATAGCACGCTTTTTGCATACATGTCAATTACGCCAATGCTATTACACATACGTGAATACCTTTGGCTAATACCCCTGTCTTTGTCATGTGATAACTAAATTTATCAGTATTTTCAATGCTACGTCCACACAAATCCCTTCAATCTGACTCAGGAATCAAGGAGACAAGTGAGCTAGATAATTCGTATCATATGCGTTCCCCAGCTCCTCGGTTACCTCAGTGACAAGTGAAGGAGCTCAAAACATGGCAGGGTTGGGCAAGGATAGCCAGTTGATTTGTGGATAATGCGAGCCACCGTTGTTACGTTAGCGTGTACAGATCTTAACGTTCATGGACAAACCACTGAAGATAGTATTGGGTGTCATGGGTACCGTGTGGCCTTTTATCTAGCACTTTCCTTTCAACCCCACATCATCAAGCAGTACACATACCCTGACTGTCGTCGTCATCTGTGTTTTGCACGTATTGCGATGTTCACGTATTTGTCACAGGTAGCTCCGAAATAGACACAGACAGTAGTCATCTGTGTATTTCCTCCTGCGGAACGTATATCCAAGGATGTCAATTGCCGATGATCGATACTGCGGTGCATCAGCAGACGCAACGTCGTTTTAGTCAACGAGGTGTATGTTGGTGTCTAGTTTCGGCGGCGTGCTGACTATCGCTGTAAAGACGAGCCAGGTGGTTGGTGGCGCCACTGCCAGGCAGGCGCGGCGCGCTTAGTTAACCGGAACGATCCCGTAGGATGACACACCTGTGGCGAAGCAGCCGGCTGTCGGGTTGGGCGGTGGCTGCGCAGATTCGGCACCAAAGTGAGGCCGGACAACATACCAGAGCAGGCTATCTCTTAATTAGTTCAACGTGTTTGGTCAGCAGCTCAATGCAGTTTTGTGTATTTGCGCATATATACGCCTTCACTTTGCCGCGCACCCCACTTTAAATCTCGAAGACGAAACTGAACTTGATATCGGGGTGTGATCTTGATATTTGATTGACATCTGAAGCGGTTGCTTCCTCCAGTCGGTACGGCGTTGGTTTACGTGAATGCGGTTAGTGTTGGTTTATGTGAGCTGGGTTAGAGTGCTGGCTTATGTCAGTGTGCTTAGTGTTGGTTTATGTGGGTGTGGTTACATTGTTGGTTTAAGTGTGTGTAGTTTGAGAGTATTTATTTATGTGATTGATGTGCACGGCGTGGTTTTTGTTGGTTTATGTAAGTGTGGTTAGTGTTGGTTTATATGAATGCAGTGATAGTGTTGGTTTATGTGAGTGTGGTTAGAGTGTTTGTCTATGTGAGTGCGGTTATAGTGTTGGTTTATGTGGGAGCGGTTATAGTGTTGGTTTATGTGAGTGTAGTAAGAGTGTTGGTTTACGTGAGTGTGGCTAGAGTGTTTGTTTATGTGAGTGCGGTTATAGTTTTGGTTTATGTGCGAGCGGTTATAGTGTTGGTTTACGTGAGTGTGGCTAGAGTGTTTGTTTATATGAGTGCGGTTATGGTGTTTGTTTATGTGCGTGTGGTTATAGTTTTGGTTTATGTGAGAGCGGTTATAGTGTTGGTTTATGTGAGCGTAGTAAGAGTCTTGGTTTATGTGAGTGTGGCTGGAGTGTTGAACTATATGAGTGCGGTCATGGTGTCGATTGGTTTGTGGTGACAGTAGTCTGCAGTTTGCTGGATTAGCTGTATCGGCTTTCGGCAAATCAACCTTCACCAAGCAGAGAAGTGCTCTTGAAAGCAACCACTCACTATCTTCTGATCTACGTAAGCTAGCTAGAACAAGAATCAAAATGCAGTTAGAAACCTCTGGTCATTCAGGGCTCAGAGCATACCTTATATTTGCACTTTGGCTGATATTGAGGTTACCAGAGGTCATATTACATCAACATGTGGGCCTGGACATAAATACCTCAATTGGTTAAAAAGACGAAAATTGCTTCCGTTCGATAATTTGTTGCAACACCTAGCACTGATGACCGATTTTCGTTATCATCATAATCATCATTATCATCATCATCATCATGAGCGGCAGCAGCAGCATCATCATCATGTATTTCGAAGCTCTCATCACATGGGGCTTCGGTTCGGCACGTCAATGACAATGGTAAGAGCATGACACGAGCATACAATACTCACGCACAACCCTCATTAAACAGGTTGCGGCTTAAGGTGGTCACGGGTGTCCGAATATTGGTAAAGCGCCGCCTTTTTGAGAAAATAGCTATAGTCGCCTCCCTCTAGGTGGCAGATAGCTACACCCTCGTACCGTTCGGCACACGAAAGACTGTCTCGATAATTCAATTTACGTGCGTGGAATGAGGAGCTGACCATTAGCAGTTGACCTTATACTGCTCTGTGAGCCGGCGCGACCAGTGATACAATGGTGCTGCAGTAGCTCGGGTGACTTTGTGCCGCTAAAACTGGTGTAAATTAATTGTATGGCCATTTATCATACGGGTCACACTCAGTCATCATAGGCCAAAAATGGCTTAGCTACTTTGTCACGATGCCTCAATTCGGCCACGATGCGAGAAAAAAGTTAACACACTTTTACACCCTTCTCTGCTGGGTCAAAAGCCTGAGTCAATGCATCCAACAAATTAGCTGTGCAATATCGTAGGTGCGGGAGCACGAGCGCTTCAACCAGCACCCGCATAGTGTCGCGTGGCACACGGTGCCTCATCATAGCTAGTGCGATGATAATGTAATATTGACGGTGCATGATGGTTGCAACGCGCTTCTGCCTGGACAGGCAAACATCCACAGTGACACACATCATTTTAACGCAATGTGCCGGTTATATTTCTGAGTTTTCAAAGTGGACGAGTGACGTTTACGAATAACGTGTTCGAGTGACATGGTGTGACGTTCATTCACCCTTTGATGCGAAATTTCAGGATAATGAGCTCTGTCTTTGAAGGTTTTATTCGTGGCCTATTTTGTGCGAACCGATGCAATGCGCATGTCAAGGTGATGTTGAGCAGCGTTTTCAGTGCAGAGATAATCGACATCTTATTTACATTTATCACAGTGAAAACATATCAAGACATGGTAGGTAGGTCTTGCCAGGATCAGTGTGTGTGTCTATGTCTATCGCTGTGTCAATGTCAATGTACGTGAGAGACTGGAAGAACGTCATTGACCAATGTAGCCTAGAGTTCATATCACAGCTTACTTCTTCATTTTCAGTCATGCTGAGTACATTAAGGACCTCAAGAGGTGAATCCAGTTGCGTGACCCGCATATTGGAAAATTACCTAGAAAACACGAATATATATATATATATATATATATATATATATATATATATATATATATATATATATATCAGTATGTACTGCGTACATCCTGATTAGCACACACAGCGAAACCAAAGTTTTGCAATAACACGCCTTCGATTAGTAATCGCATTCGCTGACGTGATATGATGACCGTTATTGTACATTTGGTCACTATCTAGCTGGCCCTGGCTATGAACCTGCGGCGAATTCATGCCTCGTACATCCGCTGTAAGGTTACTTGATGTCTCAGTCGTGGCCTGACCTCTGACCGGATCGGGCCAGTGCCTGCGGGCGCATGGGCAGCGAGACCGGCCGGTGACCGATCGGTGCACGGAGAACGGAGCAGTGTTATCCCGGTGTCAAACATTGGCGGTGGCTTTTTGTGAAGGTTGTGCGTGAAAATTGTATCGGACACAGCGTCGTCGGTCGTTGATTCCGTGTTTAGTGGGGTTGAGGACGCTGCGAACCCGATGGAACAACGGGACTGCATGGAGGACAAAGCAGGCGTTCTTCATTATCCGGCCTGGCATGGATGGCTGGAGGAAAGGAGCGTTGCAAACGCAGAGAACACATGTGGATCAGAGAAGGTAAGTCCAGGATGGAAAGAGTGCACGTCTACCGGATCGACAGCACTTAGCTGGGCGAGGTCTATAAAATGGCTGGTTCCTGCATGGTCAAGGAAGTGCAGTTAATATTTAACATGCTAATTGAATGAGATGAAAGCAAGAGGTGCTCGAAGCACTCGATCACCATGCAACATGAAAGATGGATTGGGCCTGCAGGAAAACTTCTTGGAGTTGCCTGAAGGATATTATGAGACAGCGATGCCATCTTTCGTTTCAGGAAACATTTTTGTGGCACATCAACTAAATACAAAATATAATGCATTTGCTAAAAATGCAGCATTTGAATTGGTAAAACATTTTATTATGGTAACATGAAGATGGGATAACGCATGCGTCACAACTCCATAAAGCAAGTGTTAATTCAGCACAATTCAAACTATTCGATGGATCCGTGTATGTTCAGGATCAGGTTCTCTCATCGTGAATTCAACAAAATATGAAGACGGTCTCGAGAACGAATGCGACGCTTAGCCACGTGTAGTTGCATGCTACCTCGGTGGCACCATTGACCAGTTTCGAGTTTGTCCGAGTATGGAAAGCACTTAATTTAAGTCTGACGCCAGGCACACTTTTACTCGGCTAGCACCTATCCAGAAGATAGCAGTAATAGTGAGTGTTCCCCATGTCTCGACATTAGCGCCGACCGGCCGACCGACGCCAGCGGCATTGGGTGCACTGACTTATAGCAGACCCTGCAGTCCGGCGGCACGCCCCAAGGGCACAGCCGCACCTCGTACTACTGGAGCGGTTCTCTCCCATCCCGGCCGGGATAAATCTGGACACGTCGTGCTACGGCGGGATATCTGAGAGCAAGTGAAGGAACGAGACAGTCCCACAAAGGTGTCGGAAAATGGAACACACGCACACACAAAATTCCTGAAACTTGCGAAGTAGCACCGGAAAACATTTCCTTGTGGCCTGAGGCAGAAATGGATACTGAATTTCCTTTGAGCATCCACATTAACCCAGAATAGCTACAAATCGTCCCAGATATAAGTTGAACAACATCGTCCAGTGAAGTTCGATCATTAACCTCGAATGGCCATAGCAAAGTCAATGATCTACACAAGCAGCCTAGCTGAGTTGCCCCATCGCCCTAAAACGCCCAACATTGGCCATGTTTGGCCATTAAGTAAGGTTGATGGCCGATAATTCGTGTTATTGGTGAAAAAGCTTTAAGAACAAGTCAGGCAATCCTTGCCTGTTGTCCTCCACCAGAGCGCCGTGATATATAGCCTGCTCAGAGTCAGGCCCAGCAATGCCATCAGTAACCCGGAGATGTGATGCGGTTGTGGATGTGCAATACGGTACCAAACACACGTTATTCCGGCGAAATGATGGCTCGCTTGGCGGTGGTGTGACGTGCGCTGTCATCACCTCATTTCTACCACTGCTGCCTGGTGAGCTGCCGGTCCCGCCCACGTCGGGGTGCTACTGAACCACCTGCGACTGGCAGCCGACTCCATCGCCGTCTGCTGCCACCTGTCGCCCCATCAAGCATTACTGCAGCTCTATCCACGCTCCAACTGCCGAACGATTGCGTGATCGGGACGGGTGATCTTAAGATCACCGGTAAGTTCGGGGCTGGATCGGAAGACACCTGCTCGGTTATACGACGCGACAAATGCTGTTTGCTTTTTCATGTGTCTTATGGGTGCGACAGACTCCGCGCCGCTCCAAATATTATAAACGAAGAGCGGGTCTTGACGGTCTGCGCAGTCACATGCTACTGCTTATGGCTCTGCTCGGTGTCAGCGATGCAAATGATGTAGATGTGTATGCACTCGCTTCTGTAATCAGCAATAACCGACTACATTCCCGTTGTGATCAAGTACCGTAATTCCCATCCCCGACCTATTATATATATATATATATATATATATATATATATATATATATATATATAATATAGATACCGATATGCACTGATGGCCGTCGAACTGATCCCAAGAGCTCCCGAGGTTCTGGACTGATTTGGAATATCTCCCGGAAAAAAACATGGCGAATCTATTCACACAATGCATTAATACTTGTATTCTTGTATAGTTGTGCGACGCTTTTGCCATGAGGAATTTACATTCCTGAACACAACAGCTTAGACAAATCAATGAAGCTCACATAGCACATTCTACGGTACACTTGGGAGTGCCAGCGGTTATTAATTTGATGAATTACACTTGTACAAATTGATATTCTTTCGTAGTCATAAGGAATATCTTAATACTGCCTTTGTTACTGAAAGAACGGCTGTTCTAGGGTGGAATAGTAAATTATAAGGGCTTAAGGCCCAATGGAGACTTTTGTGGACAGCACCAGAGGCAGAAGGGATTTACTTGACTTACGTAATGTTGTGCAACGTTGAGAGGACATCACGATCTGTATGATCTTACTTAACTTGCGTTGTGCTTGATGGATGTTGGATGGATGTGCTCAAGTGTAATGTTTTTGCGTAGGTGGATCAAGTGCGTTCAATTGAGGGGGTAGGTAGCTCGGTCGGCGAAGTGTGACTGGTGTTTGCAGCTGTTTGTAGCGCTTTACAACATATCATTTGCCACTGGAAAACGCAACAAGTCAGCATGGAACCAGGGAAAAGATTACTACAAGGATAAAGCATGTGGTGGACGTCGGCGAATTCAAAAATAGACAAAAGAAAATCTGGTTCTGAGTGGGGCAATTGGAACTGGAACTACTGTTTTTGCAACGTGAACAGCTGTTGAAAATTGTCCGCGAACGGAAATGCCGTTGCAAAGCTCTTTGTATGATCAAGCATTTAGATACATTCATTGCGAATGCTGGAAGAGCATTTGTACATGAACACACATAGTGTACATCTGACTCAGAGCGAAGAGAAGACAATACGAAACTCTACGAAACTCGCGAAATTTTCGCGATCTCAAACGACGCGTGACGGTCGGGCTGGGTCAAACAGAGTCTTTCAGATGAAATGTATATCATAGGCTTCGAAGTATATTTGCTCGCGCTTAGCCCTCGCTTCTAACCGTATGATTTGCAAAAGATGCCTCATGAGCTATCCCATCGGTGGCACGCTGACTCGCGCCGTTTTCCCACGGTCGCAAAAAAGGTTGGGAGGGTGTTGCATCAGCTAGGAACCCTGCCCTCCCTCCCCTTCCTCCCCTCTCTTGCACCGTGGAATACGAAGTGAACACATTTTGTGCTGAGGTGACACACAAGTCGGCCATCGGTGCTAAGGAGGTCTATGTGGACAACATCGAAGGAAACATCACAAAAGAATAGTAAAAAACAAATTCATGTTTGGGTTTGTGCTCATTTTGTATTAATGTTTACTGCATATATTACAAACACCCGAACCATGAAAAGAGTCGAAGGTTACGTGGGTCATCAATACCTTTTCTATCTCAGACACAGTGTACATGTTGTATTAAATGTTAATTGCATGTTGACTTACTTTTAGTGCAGTCATAGCCAATAACAGTTGCGAAGATAAAACACTGCTAAGAAGTCTACAAGCCTTCATCATAATAGTGCGCGGTAACTTCAAGCTCGATTACACACTTGCTATGTGTGACTTATTACACAAGGTGCTAACGAAATGTGCATAATGTGTTCCGTAGGAGCTTGATTGCATTCAAGGGGTGTTCTGCACTACAGACGGAATTTCCAGCGGATCACTCAGTAGACTCATCTTGTTCCGTCACCATCTCATCAGCCTTTTCTGAACCAGATCATTGCGCCTAAGTTTCCTGGGTGTCTTCCTCCGTCTCTTCGGTCTCTTCAATTTCACCTCCGTCTTCTGCAGCGCTACGTTCATCGTCTGTAGCAGCCGTATCACCATCCGCAGATTGGAAACCTTCGGAAACGGATGCATCATCGGCAATTGCCGAATCGTCTTGAACTGCAGAACCATCGTCAGGGGCGATATCTTCTTCAGCTGCGGGAACGTCTTCAGTGGCGGCATCACCTTCAGTGACAGCATTATCGCCTTCATGTTCAGTACTATTCTCATCGACAGTAGGAGCGCTGACCTCTTGATGGGAGCCACCTTCTGCTATCGAAGCATCCCGTTCAGCGACACTCTCAGGAGTTTCCGCGTCCTGAAGGACTTCATCTTTAACAGCTGCCCCATCACTAACCGCAGCATCAGCGCCCTCTGTAGCTTCACCACTCTCTTCAGCTTTACCACTCTCTGCAGCTTCACCACTCTCTGCAGCGTCACCACTCTCTGCAGCTTCACCACTATCTGCAGCAGCAGCCTCTTCCGCTTCTCCTTCATCTTCTGTTGTCTCCTCCTTCTCAACTTTGCCGTCCTCTTCTGTGTCGTCTTCTTCGTCTTCATGGCCCTGGCTGGTCTGACCACTGTCCTCCGTCACTTTGGAGTCATACTCATCTTCAGCTATTTGGTTGTTGGCCTTCTTTTTCCCGGGCTTCGGGGGTTTCACCAGAATGATCTCCGCCAAGTCGTAGAGTTTCGGGACTGTCTGAGGACGAAATATTAATTAAAATAGAACACACGTATCTGTTGGGACGCGTGGCCGGGCCCCCCGCGAGGCAGTTCGAACGTAATTCAAAGAGGGTCTCAGCAATTCCAGGAACACAGAGGGTTACGCAGCAGCTGGCATAATGAACCCTAGACTGGCGAATCACGAACGCAGTATACAGTGGAGAGGCGAACCTGACAGTCACGTGATGAGCAGTGACAGTTAATGATAGGGCAGCGAACGAAAACAATCGTAGAAAGTGACGTACCAGATGAATGGTTAATCGGTTAAGGTTATGCATGTTTCCAATACAGCTGAACACGCAGGGCGTCGTCAGCTGCAGGTACAGCACTCACAACTAGCCCAGAGCGCTGCCGCATATGCCTAGGTGCCCTACCGAGCATCATTCTACTACAGCCATGTGCTAGTCCCGACTCGACCACGCCCAGGGAAATTGAAACGCTCTTGGGGACAGCGTAGTCGAGTCCGATGTTCGACAGGTGCAGTTTTTTTCGCTTAAGAGAAAAAAAGAAGCTAAAATATGGCCTGTTCTTAACCCGAAAGTCGTTTGACGTCGGACATCGCATAGCACCCGATGGTCTCGTACAAAATAAAAATTGTCCTAGAGCCCCTTCCCTGATACAAAAAAGGGGATGCCTCCTTCCCCGATGCAAAATCCCTGTCGTCGCTTTCCAACTGGACATCACAATTCCCAGCTAGGTATCCGTAGATCAAAATATATTTGTTCCCTGGGTAACAAAAAAGCTTGTTGCCAACGCCAGCTATTACGGTACCCAAGAAAGATATGTCTGGCCGAATGTTGCAGACCGGCCGCAGCCCGGTGTAGTCCAATGTATGGCTCATTATGATGCCTGCACGCACTGCGGCACCTACACCCAGCCACGACGCGGACGTCCTCAGACGCTACTTCGTTCGCGTTGAATCACAGATCGCGGCGCGGATAGACACTTCCGGGCCGGACCTGGCGTCGAGCCTTCTCGTCGTCTTGGTCTGCGCCTTCCAGGTGTTATGCGTGGCATGCCAGCGGCCGTGCCGTGTGGTCGATGCCATGCACAGTGGCACCTCACGCGACACCGACAGCCTTTGCATGCGCTTGATAAAAATGTGCCCAGAATCGATGTGTGCCGCCAATGCCAACGTCACGACAGTCACTCCGGCAAAAAAACTCAAGGTCGTCTTTGTCTCCAGTCTGTAAACATTGACCTCAAGACCAAGCTGCCGTACATTGTTCGGCTTTCGGTCTTGCTTTTTGCTACCGAGCTCGATCTTCTGAGTTTTCCTGTCGCTGTTTCTATGCTCTCAATTATACTACTACATCTACATTCTACAAGTCTTCAAGACGCCACCTGTCGAGCAACGTACGCACACACACACGCGTTCGCACGCGATCCCCCTCCTCCTCACCGACACATGCACTGGTGCTAACACAGACCACTATCCATTTTTGAAGTTTTTATTGACTAGTCTGCCTCTGCTTTGCTCTGTCTTCCTGAGACACAGCGCGTCTTCTACATCTACTCAGCTGAAGCCTACCTCTGCCTACCTCTCAGCTACCTCCCCAACCCATTTCTGCGAACTAACCTCTTCGCTACTTCGATTACTCTAGGCTCGTCTGTCAATTGCATGGCCTCGTCTTCACTCTCCAGGTCCATTCGGCGATGCGGTACGGCATGGCTGGACAGGGCATCGGCAGGGCATCGGCGGGATATCCCCACCGACCCCGCCCCTTTTCACCCTGGTGCCTTCTGTACGATCTTTCATCTGCCCTCCTTAGTGATCACTTCATGTTCCGATTGTGCGACACTGTGCTCTCTTCCGTCTCCCCTGCCCCAATTTATATTTTTCATGTCCATTCCTTCCTCTCCCCGGGACTACCGCAATGTCTCACTCTCGTATTTGTTCATTCCTATACTATTTTGCAACACAATATGCCGCATTAACGCATACATAAACTTACACTCCCATTTCATTACTAACATCACTCGAACAGAGCATAACATGAGCACCAATGCAAATATATTTACAGGGGAGTTCTTCCTCTGTTGCTGGGATTGTGGGAATATACGGGTTCCTTTGACACCTGAATGGTGGAGGAGGAACTCGCCATGATTACAGTAGCGCCGGAGCATGCGCGACAAATTTGATCCGGTCAGCTCCTGATTCAGATGAACAAAAACATTGAACAAATTGTTCCCACAATGCTCAACATCCACAAAACACCTTTAGCCCATACACGCTCTGGAATAGTTGCTCTGAATGGCGGTAGGGAACCTGACCCTGACGTTAGAGGGCCAAGTAGTTTCTGCAGTCCACAGTCGTCCATTACACAATGCAACATGACACATGCTCTTTATAATGCTTAGCACGTGTATGCTCCCAAACACACTAAAGCCGGCTATCTACTTTTGGGAAACCCTTTACACGAACATATCTGTTCCTTTTCCCCACCGCTCGAATAATGTATGCACTGTATGACAGAGCAAAGGCGAAACGAAAAAGAAAAATAATACTACAAAACATTCTAAAAAACAGAAAACAACACGATGCCAGAAAAAAATGCATCCGAAACGGAAAAACATATAATAGATGTCTTGAAAAAGGTGAGCAAAAGGAAAGACAGAATGTCACCGGGATATTCTTTAAAGAATGCGCGTGTCTCTTTCTCTCTTTGTTTGTCTCTTTTTCTCTTTGTCTGTCTCTTTGTATCTCTGTCTCTCAGTCTCTCTGTCTCTCTGTCTCTTCGTCTCTCTGTCTCTCTGTCTCTCTGTATCTCTGTCTCTCTGTCTCTCTATCTCTCTGTCTCTCTGTCTCTCTGTCTCTCTGTCTCTCTGTCTCTCTGTCTCTCTGCCTCTCTGTCTCTCTGTCTCTGTGTCTGTTGCTCTATCTCTCTGTCTCTTTGTCTCTCTGTCTCTCTGTCTCTGTCTCTCTCCCTCTGTCTCTCTGCCTGTCTCTCTGTCTCTCTGTCTCTGTTTCGCTGTCTCTCTGTTTCTCTGTCTCTCTGTCTCTCTGTTTCTCTGTCTCTTTGTTTGTCTCTTTGCCTCTCTGTCCCCCTCTCTCTCTCTCTATATATTTCTCTGTATCTCTGTCTCTCTGTCTGTCTGTCTCTCTGTCTCTCTCTCTCTCTCTCTCTCTCTCTCTCTCTCTCTCTCTCTTCTCTCTCTCTCTCTCTCTCTCTTTCTTTCTCTCTCTCTCTCTCTCTCTCTCTCTCTCTCTCTCTCTCTCTCTCTCTCTCTCTCTCTCTCTCTCTCTCTCTCTCTCTCTCTCTCTCTCTCTCTCTCTCTCTCTCTCTCTCTCTCTCTCTCTCTCTCTCTCTCTCTCTCTCTCTCTCTCTCTCTCTCTCTCTCTCTCTATCTCTGCCTCTCTATCTCTCTGCCTCTGTCTATCTGTCTCTGTATCTCTGTCTCTGTCTCTCTGTCTCCGTATCTCTGTTTCTCTGTCTCTTTGACCCTCTGCCTCTGTCTCTCTGTCTCTGTGTCTCTGTGTCTCTGTCTCTATGTCTCTATGTCTCTTTGTCTCTTATGTCTCTATGTATCCCTGTCTCTCTCTCCCTCGCTCTCACTCTCGCTCTCCCTCTCGCTCTCGCACTCGCTCTCGCACTCGCTCTCGCTCTCGCTCTCGCTCTCGCTCTCGCTCTCGCTCTCATCGCACGATGGCTTGGCAACGGCGCTGCGGCGTAAAAGTTCAGGCACAACATTTTAGTCAACTGATTCAGAATCCGCTTACAATGAACTAGTCACCAGTAACATGGTGCAGGGGCTAGTGGTATCGATCGTGCGCTATGATCTGAATATATATGGCGGCGCTAATGAGACACAGTCGCATCAGCCACAAACGTGTTTAATTATGGCGCCAGAATCATTTCCGGTGGCAGAACATAATACATGTTAAGAACGTTCAGCACGGGTGCGACTGGCATTCCGCAACCCATATGCACCAACGTCAACTGAAAAGAGTGTTCACCACTAGACACCCGTGAGCCACCCCAGCAACTAACCTGCATTCTAGTCATGAGCGGTGCCAACCCTCTTCCCTACGGTCTGACTCCAGACTTCCCCGCGCCCCCACAATCCGAATCGGGTTCCGGAAGATATAGACATTCTGATGCTCAATTGCAACAGCATGCAGTGATCGCATCAGGCCATCCGCAACCTTGTTCCAACGCCATTCAAATTAAGCTTCAAAAGAGCCTACCTAAGTAGTGGTGAGACTGTTTGGATATGAGTCGCATGTATCTTTGAGTGCGAATCGTAATATGTGCGTGTACGCACAATATGAGCGTGCTTGTTTTGTTTTCCAATGGCTCCTGCAATCGTCGTTCATATACCAATATCATCAAGTTTACCATAGATACTCTCGAAGCTGTTCTGCTCGTGTTCTCATTGGTTCTCGAAGTTTTTCGATGAAAATATCGCTCATCTAGAATACATCAAACACGTTTAAGTCATATTATCATTGTCTCGATGATACGCCCAAAACATGGAAGTTAATTTCATTTTATAGATACCAAGAGCATATTTTGAAGATTGGAATCACATAAAATATCTTAAGCGAACGGTGAGTGTAGCCATTATGCAAGGCGGAAATATAGTTTGATGTAAGACATGTACATCTGTGTTGCAGTTCATGCATTATTTTTTTCTGTGGAAATACGTTTTAGATGGCCATGTGCGCATTCCAAGATGTGTTCCGCAACATTGACTACACAACTATTATGATTAGGGGAATATGCTCTCCTCAACAACTTAACATTTAACGTTGCGGCTGTGTAGGTTGCATGGAAAGAGTTGACCCAACAAGCAGAATATTCCCTATAAAAAGCTTGCCCTGGTTGAGCCCGTATACCACATAACTGCGGCAAGTCTCAGAGCTTTTGACTGCTCACACTCGAACGAATGGTAGATAGTGAACGTCAAATATCTAGCTTACCCAGCGTTTTAGAACGAACTACCTTTGCTCTTGAATTAACGCAATACAAAACGGTCCCAAGTCTGAATAACGAAAAGGAAACATCTGGAATCGTCACTAATGCTTCCGTCGGGAACCAGCACCGTACCTATACTGTCTGTACCTGGATGTACTCGTACTGTGCTATGGCTACACCGTCATAGGCGACGCACTGCCGGAGTCTCACCCCTTCCTCTCTGAGCAGGCGCACCAGCGGCTCCTCGTACTTGCCGAACTTCTTGGCCAGCTCCGCCATCTGGTTTTCTCGCTCCTCTTCCTCTAGCGAGTCATCCTCCTCCGGTGACAGGTCACGGGTGCTCTCTGCGAAGCTGCTCACACTGGATTAACAGGCGGCGGCAGATATCTAGCGGCTGTGCGATGCATAGTGATACACGCAAAGGTGTTCGGGAGGGATTGTGCGGATTGCTTTGCGGCGCTAGTTTGCATGTACTACCCGAGCATTCTCTTGTGCGGGGGAGAGATAATTGGGTATAATTCTGAACCGTTTCTTGGCTGCATTATTGGTCGTGTATTTTTATGGATGATAAAAATACACGACATAGTTTTATTATGGACAATAAAACTCTTTGCGGTCTGTATTTCATTGCTCAACTCCACTGGAGTGCGTTGGAGTGTCATTTGTCTCGTCGTTCTTGCTTCCACTGGAATGTGCTGGGAACCCAGAAACTGTATCGGTGTGTTCAAACTACACATTTGCGGTGTGTGGTGAAAATGTCTCATGCTCTCGGTCAGTGTACGTGATAAGCCGACACGCCAATTATCTTTTTTTTGTGGCAGGCGTCCCGACGGAACGAAAACCCTCACCTGTGTTGAAAGTACTAGAACTAACATCATCGTATTTTAAGTTTTGGTTTGCAAGTTTATCAGCAAAACCACAAAATATATCTCAGACAAAAGGCATGTCATAGACTCCAAGTATGATTTTCATCTCTGAAAGTGACGGACTCGTCAATTTCCATCTGTATGCTGGGACACTCGTGGCTGCAAGACGGTTGAATTTGCGTGCCGCCCACTGTTTTTGGTACTACAAGCATTCAGACTTCTGCCACAGCCGTCAGTACGTGCTCAGGACAATAAATACCATGATTTATAAATAGAAACTTATGCATATCACCAAGCCGAACGTTCAGAATGTTTGTTGGCTAGCCATATTATCGGCAAACCAATGCCTGTCAGGGTCCTCCCAGTGGGGTGTCAATACCGATAATGGCCCAGCAGACGCTTGTGTCCGAAGTCGCGACATCGCTCCCGCCCAGAAGCGGGGAGATCATTTGGCCGCCCCCGGTTATTCGAGATGCGATCAAAAAGTTCCGAGATTGCGCTTACAAGATAAAGATAGGGTAGCTGATTTAATTTCCGCCGCCTCCTCTTCGAAATAGTCGCAATGTGCAGAGATACACCTCTCCCGGAGCTTCTGTCCGGCTTGCAACGGTCCCTGGAAGTCTCATCTTCAAGCATGTCAAGCGCCATCTGCGATTCGCCCTGGGTCTTCTCCAGGGTATCAAAACTGCGATCCGTCAGGTCGAACTTCATTTTGGAGAGAGGAAGAATTCGCATCGAGCCAGCTTCTGCGGGCATAGGGTGAGAGAGGAAGTGGTCGACGATAGTGTCCGTGCGGCACAAAACTTCGCGCAATTTCAACGCACTGTGAGCGAGCGCGTTGTCATGCTGGAGCTGTCAATCGCCATAGCGTCACAGTTCAAGTCGTTGGCAACGAAGATCCTCCATCAGATTCCTCAGAACGGAACAATAGTGCACGGCATTGACTGTCTAACATTTCGGGACGAATTCACGATGCACAATCCCGCACAATGTCCAAAAAAACGACAAGCATTCTCTTGGTCGCACTCCTGACGTGCCTCGACTTCTCCGGTATTGGAGATTGACCGTTCTTTGACTGGGGAGATTATTGCTTCGTCTCTGGGTCGTAGGCGTAGGCTCATCTCTCGTCACCGGTGATCATCCTCGACATGAAGGTTGGGTTAACCTGAGCCTGAGCCAGGAGGTCCTCGTAGGCTTCGACACGGTGCTGTGACTGTTCTGGGGTCAAAAGCCTGGACACCAACTTGGCAGCAACACGGTGGATGTTGCAATCTGACCTGAGGATTGCCTGAACTGATCCAAATGACACGCTTACGATGTCACCAACTTCAGGGATGTTGATTCGACGATTCTGACAGGCACAATTCGTCAAATTTCTTCGACATTTTGAGGGGTTCTGCTCGTTGAGGGTCGCCCTAACCTCTCGTGTTCCTCCAGTGACGTCCTACTCCTTGAAGCGCGAGTGCCACTCGAAACACCTCGCTCGGCTCATTGCGTCATTGATGTAGGCCTGCTGCAACATTTGAAGGATCCCCGTTGCCGATTTTCTGAGTTTGACACGGTCTAATTTGATGTTCGTTCTCTGCTCAAGTTTGAGGTCTATAATGAAATCGCAAATGAGGTCACATAACCTCATGCAACCCAGCTTCCGATGAGTACGTCATGACGTCACGTGGCATACTGACCCACAGCAGTTTCTGCTCGCTCCTGTTGTTCGCACATGACCGTCCTTCGTTCAATTTGTTCGCAACAGGAACAGTCTCGGAACGTTTTGATCGCATGTTGCATGTTTTTTCCTCAAAAAGATACAAATGAACTATGTATCATGTCGAATTGGAAATTTTACGCCGCTTATTTGTATTCAGTAATGGCTATATTGTGAAATGAGGATGATGCTTGTTGCATCCATGACAGTGTTCCAAACAGTTCGAACAGTATGTTCAACCTGGACTCGATTAGTTTGTTCACTACGGGTCTTTCCACCGGGATTCCTGACGTCTAGTGTTTATACCTGTTTGACTGTTTTATTTAGTTGATTATTTTTGGCCTGTGGAACGTAGGCTGCCCACAGCGCCAACAAATATTTCATAGCGAGAAGAGCGTTTCCATGGAAGAGTAAGATTATCCATGGGATCTTGCCATCAAGCAAAACATAAAAGAGATTCATTTCGAGGAGGGAGTTGGAGCTGATGACGATCTGGACATGCATCAGGTGAGCTTCGCTGCCTCGTCAGCATTGTATTTCCTTATTGAATTTGCAGTGATTGCTTATCGGCTCGCTGCTAACCAGCTGACTGCGATCTTTCGCCAGCCATGTGCACTAAAGCAATGCATGGGGCTTTCGCCAGGGACTTATGCAGAGGAGTAGGTAGTGGAGCTTAATATTCAGTGTACATATGCAGGACTTGCCTGGAGAGAACGGAGAGGCAAGGTATCAAGGTACATTTGTGACCTCTCAGCGGTGTCACAAGGATGTTTGCTTCACTGATGTGGAGGGAAGATACATACACAATATAATACATACAGATACAATACACATAGATAGAATACGTACAGATAGAATCGACTGAGGTCTGAATGTGTTCCAACAAAGTACTCCATGTGAGTGGGAGGGACGTATGACATATTTTGATGGCCTTCAACGAGTATGTGACAATTGGCACCTTTTTGCATCTCTTGCCTTGCAGCCGGTATCTCACCCCTATCATTTGTAACAAACGAATTTAAAAGGCCTACAAAAAGGGCGAACAGCTCTCACTCGTGATGAGCACTCGTGCAATACTGTCGTCTCCGGTGGCTATTGCATTATACATAGTTACTGTTGTTTATATAGTTTGAGCTTTTTGTAAGCCAGCACAAAGCGGTTGCTGATGGTTTGGATGTTGAGAGTTGGTTTTGACAGATGGCTAGCTGATACATCCGGCCATACGTTCATTTCGTCGCTACCGTTAACTTAGTGGCTGCTGAGTGCCTGGCCCAGGTTCGCTCAAACAACTTCCAGCTCCCAATCCAGTGTCTCAGTTTGTGTGCATGAACGATGCAATCACGGGTTCATCAACGTTGGCACGGCATTGCTTCGCGGACCGCTAGAAGTTTCTTGGAATTAGTCATGTCCTACGTGGTATGCTATATGAATAGGCGTATGCACGCAGAGAGTTCCGTTTCCAGTCGGCAGAATGATGGCAAGTTATTATTTTTCAGCACCTCATAGCTCCTTATGAATATTTCACCGTTGTAGCTATTGGATATTTATCGGTATTTAGTCCCGTTTGTAAACATCGCAAAAAGTTCATCAGAGTAGTAGCCGACCAAGGCATGGTGTTATCACTTATTTGTGCTGCTCTACATTCCTTAATCAAATGGACATGCATTTCCACGAAGTCAGTTCGTCCCTACTCTACGGCTGCTTTCTCTTAACGACTCATATTTCACCCCACAACAAACAAACAAACAAACAATCCGCGCCAGGTAGACAGGCGCTCGTGCCGCTCACTGAAGCAAGCCGAGGAAGTCGGACCCGCCCGGCCGGCGCCCGTCAGCCACCCCACCTGGACTGCGTCTGCTCGGTGCTCGTCAGGTCCAGCACGTCCAGGCACGACTCGTCCTCGTCGTCCAGCTCCGAGCACGACACTGTCTTCCTGTGTTTGATGTTGTGTCGAATATTGAACTGCCTCTGCGGCCAGTCGTTGCGCGTCACAGGTGGGATTGGTCGGTGCGGCACGCCACCGCCGCCGCCGTCGCACCGACGCACGAGACCAGCGGCCGGCCACGACAGCCACACTGAGCAGCGCGAGTCACTCTCTTCTATTCCAACGTCAAGGTCAACGTCAGTCCCGTCGCGTGGATTTCAGGACGGAGGGAGGGAATATGGCTACAGACAGATAGATGCTCCTGGGATAGCACGGTAAGTTTACTTTGTCGTTGACTGGAGAATGAGCATGTGTATGCTAAGTTTTACTTTTTATGATTGGCAATCAAAACTCCTGAACTCCGAGCTCCACCGGAAGTGTGAAGCTTGTGATGAAATTAGGACAAGAGGTAATAATGTATCATAAGCAGTGGTGGAGCAAGACGACTTTCCCAGTGGCGGATCCAGGAGGTGACGGAAAATGTTCAGGACATACTCTATTCGAACTATTGCAAGCAATGACAAGATGAATGTGACACTACTAATGGTGGATCAAGGAGGGAGATGAGTCAATTCAGATAAGTAAATTCAGCTATAAGCTATAACATAGAGGATGAGCTATACGAAACTAAATTCCACGTCGACAATTGCCATCACGCTGAACATCTGCGTTCAGTTCGAACCGTATCGTGCTGTGGTTGTGCTTTGGGTCGCGCTACAAGGATCACGAACAGTTTTTACCCTTTGAACTTTGGTCAGCTCTGCTTTCGTCTTCTGGAAGGATACCACAAATGCCGACTCCACCATGTCGGGAGGTTTCTCCATTTTCATGTCTTCTACCAGGCCTTTCAACCTTTTGTTCTCTTGCATCTGCAAAAAATCAAGGGGAAGATTATTTCTTCTTCACTTACGAGTTGAATCTCGATACGGTGCGATCAGTTAACGCAGTGAAGAAGCTGCAGTTCGCTTCGCAGTGATATTTCTTGATGAACGAGTGCTAAATACCGGCAATATTTCGTTATAGGGTTATCATTTCACTATGTTATAACTTCACATTCGCACTACTTTCACACAACATTTTCCACCACAATTGCCTTGTTTCCCCACTGCCACGTTGGCATCCATGAACAGCAGGAATTCTGTCATTATTCAATACAAGGCGCTAAGGAAAACGAGGTACGAATTTAAATCGCACAAGGACACACAAGGTCGTGTCAAGAAAACCAGGAGTGACCCTTGTATCTGAAGGACCGTAGTACCTCAGTCCACCGTAAGGACCAAATTCGATTGTGGTGACACTTTTACCTTCATAGACTCTCGAATAGCCTTTTGGATCGCATCACGACACTGCACCGAACGTATCACTCATTCGGCAAACTGGGGCATATCCTGAGCGTTTATCTCGAAGATGCGCGGTCAGTTTGAAATCACACACACACTATTTCAATATTTGTTTTACCTGCCATTTTCCTCGGCGCCCACCGACTGATCTTAAGCATGCAGGTTGGTTAGGTGCGATTGGATACGTTACGTGAACAAAACACACCGACCTTATCCTGGGTGGCTTAGCACAATCACACGAGTAGCTATGATGGGTGTCATCACTCCCCTTTGGTTTGGAAGCTCAATAAAAATACTTTCGGCGGGCGTGATAAGCCTGTGCCAGCTCTTGGTAGTCACTGCATGGGTGTCAACGTCAACACACAGGACAAACTCTCTGGAATGACCTAGCGCAGAAATTAGCGGAAAGTGGTCATACTTTTAAGCCAGCCAAATTACAGCAAACATTCTTATCAGCTCTAAAGGGTGATAGTCATACATTCCTGGAATTGAACGGAGGTGAATCCCTCACCTCCATTCGGTGTATGCGGTCGTCAGCAAGCACGGAGCTGGTAGGAGGGGGTGATCTTGATGTCTTGCGTCCATCGACCGTGTTCTACGAGTCATGCGCGAGTTCTACGGTCCGTTCTTATCTCGTCGCCTTTCGGCATGATGTGAATGATTGATGTTCCTTCTGCGTCCTTTCCTCTGCCTCTCTCGCCATATTAGTCGGCTCCCTGGTCGGCAGTTGCCGAGCTGCCCCCCCCCCCACCGCCATCGTCGTCACCCTTACATGACGTCATAAACGTAATCAGGTTTGCCACCTATCACATAAACCCATGAGAAGAGGCGCACCGAAGCGGGACCCTGAGTGTTATTTTCCGTTATTTTCAGAATATTATTTTAACCCGCGCCGTCTTTGCGGTCAAATACTCACACCGTCTCGGGGGCATAGTAACCCCTCTAAAATCCAAACTAAGCGTCGCACAAAAACTAAAAAGGTGTCATCGGAAAGCGCTCGACGAGCATGGTTCGAATCCACCCCTTTAAAAAATCCGTAAAAGTAACGTCACTAGAGAGGCTAGATTTTCACGACTTTTCACGACTTACACTATGTTTTTGGCTCCGGGGAGTCCATTTTGTGTGGATAGTTGAAAAACAAAAATTATTTGGAATAAAAAAGGACAGCGAAATCGACCAGGCCCATGCAATTTTTCGGCTCCCCAAAATACAAATTGTATTTTTTTTATTTAAAAATTTTGAGTTTTCAAGTCTTAATTTTCCTTTTCCAAAGGTTGGAGCAGATCAAGAAACGTTGCTGGAGGTCAACTTGCCGTAATCAAAAATGCTTACTTTAGCCAGAATCTTCGATTTGAACTGCAATAAGGAAATATGCAAAATTTATATGTAGTCAAAAACGAAAAAAAAATGAATAATTCCCAACGTACGTTTTGTTGCATCCCTAAAGATGAGCAAACGCTGAAAGTTTCATTAACATATCTGTATCCGTTAAAGCGTAACGACTGGTTTAACTTATTTGGAGGTGACCTCACTTGACCTTGACTAACTCGTTGACCCTAGATAACCTGACTTAAATTTTTTTTACGCAGCAGCCAAATTGATGTGGGAAAAGGTACGCCAAATTTTGGTGCACTGTTGGCCGCCGTTCATTCAATATCCGCGAAAAACCTGATGGGGGCGGTTGAAGACCCCCTTCCCCCAGAGACGGGACGGGTTAATCCCTGTTCACCGCATGAACCTGCCGTATGAACTGACATCAGCCGCTTCCTGTCACCAATCTGCCTGCGCTGGTAACCCCGTCAGCGAATGCATCGCATGTCATAAGTTGTTCCACACCAATATTTAGCTCTGGATTCGCATATATTGTGCTATAAACGTGAACTCTTGTTTCATTGCTTAACTCTATTTCTGATATGGAAGGTTCCTCTATATGGTTTTTCGCCAGCTGTGACCTAAAGCTTCGTGATACGAGCGAGGAACTCGGTTGTTTTTCCAATCTTCTTTTTATGCTTCGTGCCAAACTTTAGTTTCGCAACTTTGTCAGAGTCGGCTCCAGAAGCGAATATTGGGAAGCACCTCCGATTACTTGTCTGTGAAGAAGTTTCAACCACATAGAACAGGTGATCCCCTTCCTTAGGCTCCTGGCTGCGCCTTCGTCGGTTTTAAATGTGCATGTATGCACATCAAATGGTAGTTTTGATTACTAATGATGAGCTACGTCCGTTCATGCGCAGTTTGACTCATGTAAAATGCAAACAAAGTATCAAATTGTTTTGATCAATTTCCACATATTTTTCCTCCTGAGCTCGCCATTTTCGTCATGCTCAAGGTGTAGATTAGATTACATGTTACCTGATTTTACGTGCCCTGTCCTACCGATTGTACTCACTTGATGCGGTCATGCCTTGTCCTCCCGGCTGAATTCACTTGACTCCCCCCTGCCCTGTCCCACAGGCTGTAATTACTTGACATAGCCCTGCACTGTTCTGGCAGATTTTGCTCAGATAGATGGCGAATCTCGGCTCTGCCCTGCAGGCTGTGCTGCCTGCCTGACTTGTTTCTGCCCCGTTATTCATGGGCTGCTCTTCTCACCTGACGCGTCTCGGCTCTGCCCTGCAGGCTGCGTTCCCTACCTGTAACTTGTCTCTGCCCCGTTATACACGGGTTGCTCTTCTCACCTGACGCATCTCGACTCTGTCCTTCAGACTGTGCTCTTTACCTGACTTGTCTCTGCCCCGTTATACATGGGATGCTATTCTCACCTGACGCGTTTCGGCTCGGTACTGCAGGCTGTGTTCCTGGTCCTGGTAGATGCGAGTCATCAGTGTTCTCATGTACTGCCGATCGTTCAGACGAAGAATGTCGGTTCCCAATAGCTGCTCCAGACGGTTCCTCACGCGAGTGTTAAACGTCACCCTGCAAACCGCACACAGTTATAAAGTTAGAAGCGATCAACTCATAAGAGAATAGTTGGAGCCGAAGGGTCTAGTCACCACAATCAGTTTTAAACAAAGCAAGTATCAAAATGCAGTGAAAATAAGCAGTTTCAGCACATCATTCAGCTATGTATTCGTCACATCGGAAACCAAACGCTGTTGCATTTTCCACTCATATCTCCACAGCTGTTGCCGTATGAAGACAGTAGCTCGTTGCTTGTATTGCTAATATGTATGCGCCACCTTGCATAGGACCCTATATGAAACGTTTGCCGCTGCACGATGGGCTGTTCTCACCTTCAACGACAACGCTGACCTTAACCTGCGTAGTGCCGCCCGCAGAATGCATCCCTACTTCTGCTGGGGGTGGTGGGGGTGGGGACAAATTTCCCCACCTCCAACTTTTGCTTTCATCACCATAGAGTCACGCGATTTTCAACGACGCATACCGCTATCCTTCATTTGCTCAGTGTTTCAAGGAAATGTTGTCCATATTTTAACTTTGACCCTCCAGGTCTGGCCAAAGCGGTCAATATCGGAGTATCGCCTACTGATATGCTTATGCTAGGGGCTTTGAGGTCCTACCCGAAAGCCAAATAACATCTACGGGTGTGACTTGACATGAATAACAAGTTGCGTTGCTGCTGAACACCATGGTGTTATCAAAATTCGACTTCAATGTCGATAGCACGAACTTAGGATAGTGAAACAACATTTTTATGCATCAAAAAGTAATTGCACCTGAACTTACAAACTGAGCATATTAAAGCGGTTAAATCAAAGACAAGTGGACTTGGAGCGGTGCGCTGTAACCCAAGGTGCCCGACGACTTGATGAAAGACCATCTGGTAACACTTGACCCTGCAAGATCACCTACTCATTTTTGGTCATACCTTCGTGGCCTGTTCTCATCGACATCTGAATCTGTGTGCACATATAAAGGACAACGCGTTCTTTCAAATGTACTTAGGTTTGTGCGTTAGGATTGCTAGGCTGGAACTTCCGAGCATGGAAAAAAAACATTAACTGCGACCTTGACCTGACCACGTAACCTGGCATGTGGCCGCCAAATTATGCTTGCGTTTTTTCTTGTGACCAATATCAGTACAAAAATATGCAAACCTTTCATGTATGTTTAAAACCCTGCTATTGATAGATCTTAAAGCTACGAAAAAAGTACATTTCGAAACCACTGAGGTGACTTTGACACCATTCGGCTCAGCGATCTGGGAGATAAATGCAAGCTACAGTATATCCGCTATTCGAATGTAAGCAAGTATTCCAAATTTGGCGCGATCGCGTCACGTGTTCGGCGGCTATCGCGAAAAAAAACTTCAGAGGATCCAGCATCCCCCGGCAGGTCTATGGTGAATGCAATGCTTCCTTGATAGTATAATTGGATTGTAGTTACACATTCAATGCGCCGGCTTTCATACATCCGACACAAATGGCTACCAAGTGCATCACTTCTCTCGTGTCCATGGTGTGAACGTGTCCTACAACTTAAATTTCGCAAGGTAGCTGATGTCGACACAACTCCAACAAGAAAAGCCATGTTTTCAGGCGCCACACTTCTGGAGTAGATGAATAATGCACAGTTATTCAGCAGGACGTCTGCGGACATGCCCTCTGGCAGTTGTCAGATCACAAGCAAATCAGAGCGTGCTGTTTCGGAACATTTTGGCACCGGCTGCTCAATTTTATACACATCTTTCTCCCCCGATGCTTCGCTCATCGAATGCAGCACTCATTATAGGCATCATAAAAAACTTGTTACTGGCATTTGAAAGCAGTCATACAATCTCACTACTTTCTAAGCGCATCTGAAACATTCGGCTTCAAGCCGCTTGGAATTATCCACCTTGTTCATGGCGGCACTCTTCAGATTGGACATTCCACGACAAACCTGCCAGTGTTCAACATCACCATATCTCTGATTTAAATGAAAATTGACCAAAAGGGCTATATTGAACGACAAGTACGCCTGGCACAATGTTATACTTGCCGTCTCAACGGTTTGATATTTAAGGCGTCTGGCAATTTATGGTCACTGGAGTACAAGGTCACAAGGGTGCTTTCAATTGCTTATTGCACATCTAAGGTGCTTTAACTGGAAAGAGTACACATTGCTGGACTCGTAAGTAACCACAGGTCCTATTCTGAGCTTATTTATTAACAGATTTAATTTGTGAGTACGATTAATTGTTCTCAGGTCAGACCAACTCGTTTGAAACTTTTGTCTTCGTGACTACACTGTTTTAATGCGCTTAAGATGGATATGAATGTTTTATTTTGCTAACAAAAAGATAGTCTATTTGCATGTTTCTCCAAAATCTGTTTTTTGGTCAACTTAGTTACATTTTTTAATTCTAGGTCATCAAAAGCTATTGACCTGTTGCGCATCAAAGATAGTACGGTTCAAAATCTAACTGCTGCCATTCACAGTAGCTGCTACATACCAATGCCAAACTCAGGTCATGCTGTTATTTCATCATGAAGAACGACTACAGCGCCTCGCGATTTTAATCAAGGTCAAGGTCCCTGAACTGCAGCTTGGCTAATTTCTCCATTTTGTACCGCATTGAGGAGAAAATTGGATTTCCGGTAAGTCGTGTCCTGCCGGAAATGATCAAGAGCATGCAATGGTCGTTAAGGTTAATAATATGTCAAAGGTAAAAATATAATATCACCACATATTGTCGTGCTATCATGCATATTCTATTTCTCATGCAATATCGTCGAATGGATAATGCTGTTGTTCAGGAAGTCATATCGGAATCCAACTTCACGGCCGTATAAGTCGGGAGTCGTGACATTGGACGGCCAACCATTGACCTGAGATGGCCTGACCTCGTGTGATTTGGCCTTATTATACATTTATATGGTCTTGGTTTCCAAGTAGGGCCTCACATCAGCGAAGATTGACTTCAAGCTCGAACTTACTTGACCTGACCATGTGGTGTAGCCTGACCTGAACTTAAGCCTGAAGCGTAAAAATGTGCCACTCGGGTACCGTCCCTTGGTACCAAGGGCCAGTTTTGCTGCCGATCATATGCCACCCTCCCTAGTGCATTTACCTCTTCAAGCGTACACTCCAGAGTGCAGCACACCCACTGAAGCGGATGCAAGGGGTAGTGGAGTACTGTAAGCATACATCCACTCCTCATGGAAAAGTGGCGCGCCTCGAGGAAGGCTTGAATGTACCAGCCCATCTCCGCTCTTAGGATTTCTCAGCCAAAGGCTTCCCTCTCAGAAGAAAAGGCGATCCTAAGATCGATAAGCCCCGTTTAAGACGAAAATACGCCATTGCAGTATGCATGAGTGCACCCCTCACCGTACAGCGACTTTTTAACTGGGCTACATCAGCTTTCCATTACATGTTTCCCGTGTTTCTGATATCCATAGTTGTATATATCCATGTTGGCTGATATATCCATGTTTACTGTACAGTGAACATGGTGTACATGGTGAACATAGTGAACACTGTGTACTGAACAGAGTGTTTGGACATTTTTTAATCTAGTGCTGCAACAATAACCGTCCACCAGCGATGAGAGGTCACGTGGCCACGAACATGAACTGCTTTGTCGGACAGGCGTTCTGCAGGTGATCACCTTTGCTATATTTGCTATGTATTGTATTACTTGCCACTTTTTCATGTCATCCGCATTAAAAAAGTCTGAAATAGTGACAAAATTCAGCAAAGTAGGTCCGAAGCATATCACAATAAAGCATGTTTATTGAAGACACACGATCAATATGATTTGTATTAAATATGCAAGGGGAAGTACCCAAGTTAATTTCAAGCACACCTATGCAGTACATCTTCATGGCAGTAATTTTGAATGTGTTGACCTGACCTTCGAAAGTCGAAATGAAAGTGTTATGCGGAGTAATTTCATTAGCACAAAATGCCCTATGCATTTGCCCATGGCCACAGCAGTTTCTATTGATTGCAGTTGTATGTTTTGTGGATATGATATTCCTTATCCGTGTTCATAATCGTATAATGTCCGACCACTTAACTTGAGGTAGTTGTATTGCTGGTGCGCATTTGCCACCATGGACACGACCATAACTGAAAGGAATGCCATCACATGTTGGTGTGTTCTCACCTTCAACCATAACGCTGACCTTAATGCAATCTTCCCGGTGCACTACAATTGCATAGAGGTCACACATTTAAACTGCCGGTTTGCCTACACTATTTTAGGAATCTCGCTTCCGGATCATGTAAAACATGCAAGTGCCGGAATCCACCCCCTGTTCGGGCACATGGTTAAGAACAAAACACAGCGTCATTTCTCTGGTGACTGAAGTATGCACTCCAGTTGCAACTTATATGCCTCAATGTAACGGACATTGACGCTACTCCAGCATCAAAACAACTCATCCAGGAACCTCATTTCCTAGAATTTATGAAGCATGCTCTGTAATTCTCATCCATACCCATGTCTATAGTGCGCTCTATTGTTCATCGGCTTGTCTAATGCTCTGGCACTAGTCACACCGCAACATTATCTCGCTATGTTGTTCAGGTATGTTTTATGCACGTGTGCACATGTGCATGTGCACGTGCAGATGCCCACGTATAATATGCACGCGTAAGCGTGCATGCACGATCAGAAGTGCACGCGCGCACGCACATTCCGGCACTGCCGGCGCCACTCACTTGAGCTCGTTGTCGTCCGCAGCGGCTGCCCCGCTCGACGGCAGGTCAGACCCCGGCTGTGACCGCGCCATGCCCGCCGGGTCCGGTCATTCTGGCCGACCGTGCCCTGACCGACTGGCGGCCGGGCCCGGCCCACCCATGACCAGCGACGAGACGCAACCCATTGATTCATCAATATTTAATCAATCTCAGTCTGGCCGCCGCCGGCCGTCTGATGGAGCCGCGCGTTCAGCCAGACGGGAATTTAATTACGGCCGAGTCGACGTGGTCCCAGCTACAGACGGTGCGACGCTTCCCGGTTGTTCTGGCAGTTGTGTGACTCAGAAGCGCTTGAGGAAGTGAGTGGAATGTAGATCGCAGAGCTACCGTGGCTGATCTGAGCTACCGTACTTCCCTCGGGACGCACGTTGTGTTGAATGTAATGCATAGTGTCTTCAGTGAGCACGGTGCAAGGAGACACTGACGTAGCTGAGCGGCTGAGAGCAGGACAGACTACAGGGTCTCCGTACTGTAGCCACAGACACCATGCCGATATCGGCAGGGGATGGCAGTGGCCCAGGCGACATCTCGTGCCATCAATATATCAGTACATTGTGTTTGGAGTTGCGCTGCAAAGCCCTCTTTGAAGAAAGTAATGCGAATGTTTTCAGCATGATGTGTTAACAACAGCAAGCAACGATTGGAACTTATACAACGGCACTCATTCGCAGTGTAGAAATTAGGAAGTCGAACCTAAACGATATGCTCAATCGAGGATGCTTTCTTTATTTGGCCCGGGCTTCGCCGTCGCTCGCAACGATGTTGGTACATTGCCGACATTACTATGTAAAACACAATGTTGTGCCATCAACATTTGACAAAGCCACACCGGGTTGATATTCACGTTACTACCGTTTGCCAGATTAAGAACCCCGCTTTTCCTGCAGCACCGGCAGCTGGAAGTGCCACGTGGTGTCGCCACTCTGCCCCGCTAGGTTGTGACGAGGAAATCGGAAACATGATAAACCAAAGATCATGACCGTCATGTCGTACGTCGCGCACAGTGATGTCACGACTGCCGCCTCCCAATATGTTTTCCCATCTGATGTTGATACGTATGTTATGTAGCTAATGTAGATGAAGACGTACGGTCGTAAAATGCATAACTGATCTCTGCGTCCGCTCAGGAGCCAAGTGATACTATTTTCCTTGTTGGACACGCCGGATGGGTACCTTGAAGTACAACCGATATCCTAACACTTGTTTGCAACCACTACCATGTTAATTGACCGGCTGGGCTTTTGATTATTTGTAAATCAGTACGACGTGACAGGAAGTGATTTATAAGGTGCGTACGCACTGCCGCATACGATCCCATCAAGTTATCAAGGGAGAAATCTCGCTTTAACGTTCCGCCATGCGAACAATCATGGCTTCAACGACTGCGTGGTGGAAGGGGAATGTCTGAATAAACAGATCATAATTCTGAAAGTCAATGCGTTGGCATTCGACATGATGCCATAAACAACGGGTAATGCTCAATGAATGCAAAAATGTGTCGAAAAAAAACGACTGTGAAAAACTGAAAATCAAGCAATGAAGCACAAACTGAAAATCAAGCACCGACGGAGAGAATGTAGTTCTGGAAGGATACATTGCTAGCTGGTAGGAGACACCACATAATTGTGTTTGGTTCATTATATACCGCATTGACTGGGAAAGGGGTGCTTGTTATTTGGATCAGTTTGTGGGAAACCATGCACGCATTCCATGGCTACCTTCCTACATAGTAAGTCTGTAAGTTACATTGCTACCCTTCTACATTTGAACACCATCTAGGTTGTTATCGGCGCTCTAAGCAGTCAACGGCACTCTTCAAACCGTTCACTCTTCCAAAGAACTGAGATGTGCGCTAAATCGGGTGATGTTTTGCCTTATAATCTGAGCGTGTAAGTCCCAGATTGCTCGGTAGGTGGGCCAATCCTGTACAGCATTCATTGCGCCTGAAAACGCAACCTGAAGTAAAATCAGATGTATCGCCGATCGTGGGCTGTGGCCAAGGATGGTGCAGTGCAGTGTCAGCAAAGCGAAGGCACGGAAAAAAACATATTAATGCTCATTATCCTGCACAATAAACCTAACGACGTCGTAAGCAGTCGGCGCCCGGCTGCGGAGGACTCAGTCGGCACACCGCATCGCCACACCATGGGATGCCACTCCACCGGGCCGCCACGTCACGGCGCGGACGCCAACGGAGGACTCAGTCGGCACACCGCATCGCCACACCATGGGATGCCGCTCCACCGGGCCGCCACGTCACGGCGCGGACGCCAACGGAGGACTCAGTCGGCACACCGCATCGCCACACCATGGGATGCCGCTCCACCGGGCCGCCACGTCACGGCGCGGACCCCAACGAAGGACTCAGTCGGCACACCGCATCGCCACACCATGGGATGCCACTCCACCGGGCCGCCACGTCACGGCGCGGACGCCGACGAAGGACTCAGTCGGCACACCGCATCGCCACACCATGGGATGCCGCTCCACCGGGCCGCCACGTCACGGCGCGGACGCCAACGGAGGACTCAGTCGGCACACCACATCGCCACACCATGGGATGCCACTCCACCGGGCCGCCACGTCACGGCTCGGACACCAACGAAGTCTTTACGACAGCCGGCCAGGGGCCGATCCGTCGACTTTGCACCCCTGTTGTCACAATATTTGCAGACGGATTTCAAAACTTCGTATTGTCTGTGATGCCCTATTCAATTTGTGACAACGTCGCGGGATTTCATTACAGTATCGCTGCGATGTGATGAGATAGCGAGAATGGGGTGTGTGGGTGGATCCTCCACACACCCTGCGCCCCTACGGTGCATGAGGCATCTGGTAGGCAACAAAGCTGCAATGAAATTGAGTGTGATGAATCGCGTGGATTGAGTGTGTGACAAGCAAAGGCCTTGGTCCGCTTAACCTGCGCCGTCTTTCCGGTCAAATCCTCACACCCCGTCTCGGGGGGGGGGGACGGTTGAAGACCCACCTCTAAAATCCAAACTAAGCATCGCACGAAGACGAAACAGATGTCATCGGAAAGCGCTCGACAAGTAGGGTCCGGGTCCAGCCCCCAAAACAATTTCCCTCAAGAGTAATGTCACCAGTGGAGCTAGATTTGCAAGACTTTTCACGAATTACATTATGTTTTTTTTGGCTCTGGAGAGTCCATTTCGGGGTATATATGAAAACAGTTTTTATTGGGAATGGGAAAAGGACAGCGGAATCGACCAGGGGTCTAATTTTTGGCACCCCAAAATATACATTTTATTTTTGAAATTTCAAAATTTTGAGTTTCAAGTTTTCTTTAATTTTCCTTTTCCAATGGGTAGAGCAGACCGAGAAACGTTATTGGAAGTCAATTTGCGCAAGTAAAAAATGCTTACTTTAGCCAGAATCCTCTATTTGAACTGCAATTTGGAAAATACGCAAACTTTATATGTAGTCAAAAACAAACAAACAAAATATACTTGTATGTTTTGTTGCATCCCTAAAGATAAGCGAACGCTGAGAGTTTCATTAAGATATCTGTATCTATTAAAGCGTGACGACTGGTTGAACTTTTTTGGAGGTGACCTCACTTGACCTTGACTAACTCGTTGACCCTAGATGACCTGACATCAAAATTTTGAAACATCGTGTCAAATTGATGTGGCAAAAGGTATGCCAAATTTGGGCGCGCTACCACGAGCCGTTCGTCCACTATCCGCGAAACACGTGAGGGGGCGGTTGAAGACCCTCCCCAGAGACCACGCACGCTGTTAACCACGCACGCTGCCTAACCTTGGCTTGCCGAGTGCTGCGGCTGTGCATAACGTGCACGCTGCCACCTGACGAACTAGTGCTGGCGGTTCAATTCGTCACTTAATTCACACCATGGCGGCCGCGGTAGCTTAGTTGGTTATTCATCAGACTATTTATCGCAATATTATGGGTTCGAATCTCATAACCGACCGCATTTACCGAGTCCACTCGCGACCAATAGGTGTGAGAGGTTGACGATGATGCTGTATGGCCTAGCGGTTGAATACGTCGTAAAATAACCCAAGGTTCTTCTTCTTCTTCTCCTACATCACACCATTCAGCAATTTGCTTTCATATCAAGCGGAACTGGACTTGTCAGGACGGTACCAAGAACCTGTACGAAAGTGCTTTATCCTAACAGCGCTCCATCTGCGCCTGGCAGAGCTGGTGACTCCAGCGCTCCAGCACAACCACTACTGGACACACTCTGAGACGCTGCTTCAATTGGAATGTTGTCTAACCAGGGCATGGCAACTCGAGAGGCGGCGATGTCTACAGTGCTGCAATGTCGTCTCAGGGGCGAGTCCGCCCCTTCCGTCTCTCCGCCGTTCAGAGGGAACCAGCCATCAACACAACGTTCATTGACTGGGAGCATGAGACGAGCTTCCAGCCTACGATAACCCTCACCGTGCCAGACGATCACATCAGAGGCATCGTCTATACTCCTTTCAGACATTCCAGCGTGCCCCGTGCACACACAGGCTGTTGAGAGGCGAGAGGTTCAGCTGGTCACCGGAACGTCTTAGAAGGTGATCGACGTGGAGGCCAGGGGTGGCCACGTAGGTGTGACCCTACGGCACAGGAGTAGTTTTCCGAGTCCCTTCCGCAAGGGTAATATATTGGCTGGCCGTGCATCAGACCTTGCTCCTGATGATGTTGACAACTAGAGCCAAACTTGCGACGTGTCTAGTTGTTGTACAATGCCAACTCTCCGTGCTACAGTGTTTAGTTCTAATAGTGCGGAATGGAAGTTAACACCGTTCATAATCATGAGTTGTACTATTGGGTAGCCATGCTGCAAATAGGAATCGAATGGTGTAGCCATGTGTAATTTACTTCAGTTTCCGCTACTGACATCTAGTGTGGGTAGCTGTGGTGAACTAGGGCGGTTGGGCACGTTAACGCAAAGCCAAGCATAGAAACACACAAAATAAAACTATTCCTCCGTTCAAGTTAGTAATTTGCGTTGTCATTTGTGTTGCCACTCAACGTAGGGTGATGCACTTTCTGTCTGGTAGTACTTCCGTAAATACTTTCTTCTAACGGAGGAACTACACGGATAATGTATCAAGCAACTATGTTCTGTAACTTGTAAACATAGTTCTGAAGACGCTTGTATTTTGAGAACGCTTGGCGGTGTCTTGCTTTGAGCTATTCTTTATAACTTAAAAAAGTTTCATAGCGAAATCAAGTCATGAGTCTGAATCATGTTTCGTGTGAGCATTTGACTCCGGAGAAGTTTAAGAGTCGTTGGAGGTAATTTTTTGTTACTTTATAACTATTATTGACCCATTGAAAATGATCTGAAGTCATCGGCGCTGGTTAATTCTGTTCATTGCATACCGAAAGTCCTCTTTAACACGCGCACTGGAGGGGGGGGGGGCGAAATCCGCCCACCCCTCCGGTTTTTCGCAGATAACTCCAGATTTTACCGGCCAATATGCACTATTATTTGTGTACCTGCTAATAAATGAACGGCGCGTTTTTTAAAGTAAGAAAAACGAAAATCGACCGACAATTTTTTTAGTTAGAGGTCGGTAAAGTAAAACCAAATTATCAGCGCCAGTCTACAAATATCGGCGCTGATGTGAGTCCCGTATATTGGCAAAAAGGAAGTGTTCTTGGTAACACTAGCGACTTCTTTGATGTATATTGTTATGCTACATTATTTCAAAGTCATGTCAGGTCACCGTGGTCAAGTCAGGTTAAGTTCATGACAAGCTAATACACACCCTGGAGGGGTGGAGGGCAAAATCCGCCCACCCCTCCGATTTTTCGTACACAACTCCATATTGTACCGGCCAATATAAGCAATGTTTTCCGTACCTACTTAGAAATGACCGGCACATTCTTTAAAGCAAGATAAATGAAAATCGGCCGACACATTTGTAAGTTATGTGCCGTTAAAGTTTTTTCTTTAATTGCACGGCCAGACCACAAAAATCGGCGCTGATGTGCTTCTCGTATATTGGCAAAAGGGAAGTGTTCTTGGCAGAACTAGCGACTTGTTTGATACATATTGTTATGCTATATAATTTAAGAGTCATGTTAGGTCGCCGAGGTCATCGTGACAGGCTAATGGAACCAAACTTGGTCAACTGGAATGTTGTCACAAATGGAAATGACAGACATGCGATTGATGTCACTTTGCACGTTACTCCCTACACATCCGGAAATCTACTGTTTGTCATTGTATGCCTAAGCGTTTCTATACTTTATTCATGTATTTCACTCCTTTCTTTGCGAAACCGATTGTTCGAGCCGCCCAAAGGAGCAGTCAGGTGGGCAGCCCGTTTCCGGTAACTGGACCATGTCATGACCTGATAAAGTGCTCCTATATAGGTGACCTGAGGTCAAATGGCGGATCTGGCATATGCATTGTATCATTAGTAATATCCAAAACATCATTAATGACAATTCTGGAGCATTTAAATATAATCACAGCGATCCATAACAATGACAAGCCAAGCCACGCAAAACCAGAACATTTTGCTATTTTGACCTCATTTGACCTTGAAAACATTGTCCTAAGGTCAATAACTTTGCACACAATAAAGTTAGCTATCGAGCCCATCCACCCTGTAAATTATGTTGCTCTAGCCTTAATGGGAGCCGAGGTCTTAGAGGGGGGGGGGGGGCGGAATCCGCCCCCTCCCCCCTCCAGTGCGCGTAAGTTTCAGAGGCCCTCCAGGGCGCGTGTTAATGCTCGTTTGTTGCCTTACAACTACTAATGCACTCAGTATTGTGCAAACATGGCATTGCGTGCTTCCAAGGATGGAAGGATCATAGCTCGGTGCCGTGACATGACCTGGGTTCATTTCCTTCTTCGAAAGACGCACAATTGATGCATCAACAGCCATGTCAATTTATAGCGCGATACCTAACGCCGTTTTCTCGTAGTCCCGGAAAATATGTGAGAGGGAGAAATTACTCCGACGTGAGAGCACATTCAACGGAATCTTTAGCTCACCGGCTGATTGCGCTTGCAGCAGCACACAAGGCGTAAAACTGTCTTGCTGCTAACCAAGACATGTAGAATGTGCTTTTCAATGTACAGTTATCGATTCAGGTAATACTCTTCTACATTTATAAATAGATGGCAGGACGTCCGACCCACCAAACTATAAATAGATACGAGGCCTCAAATTGTCATTGTTTAATTCGCGTTTGATATGTGTGTTTCTAGGGGGTTTCGCGCATGATCCGTTATAATGTCACCCATACTTCATAAAGTTCAGAAAAAAACGTTTTTCGATGATATATCTACTGTGCAGCATTGGGAGCAATGGTCTTGTAGCATTGGCACAGGCCAAAGTGTACCTTCGAATGCCATGGACAAATGTGTCAAAGTGGTACGGGTGAGCAATGTTTCGAGATCGTTCTTGAGCGATTAAACCGTCATCCATGTCACCCGAGTTTGTCAATGCTCGTATGACATGTTTCCTGCATGTATTCATAAGGCTACTAAATGCACTCATCGGTTGAAATGGAGTCGAAATTGTTGCTCACACAATTCGACAACATGGTATCGTCTACTAGCTACAAATGAACGGCAAATATGGTTGGAACAAAACTGAAGCTAACCAGGAAAAAAAATCGCATCGCTTGTTTTATTCCAGCTGAAATTCGCCAGTATGAGCGCCAATATAGCATATTCTTCAACGCATCTTTATGTGAACGTTCCTTGCACACGTTCATATAAAACTTGTAATATATGTATATAAGTATATATATTCATATATATGTGTATATATGCATATATATAATGCATTTATATATATAAATATAAATATAATATAAAAAGCAGTATTGTGCACGGTTGATGGCACTGCCGTGACCTGTCACCCCGAGGCGGCACATGTGCTGAGGCTCCCGGCGTGGCGAGACTAACGTGACGGGTCCGAGCGACAACGCACCCTTTGATGCCGCCGCTCCACTTAGACGGCGCCCGTGACGCCGGCGCCGGTCGGCAGCCTCAGCAGCACGCCACCACTTGAGTGTCACTGGTGCGCCGCTGGCGGTCCGTCCGACACTGCTTGGACTGTGCCGCCGCCCTGCCGGCCGGCCACCACCTCCTGGCCACAGCTGGCAGTTGCGCCACTTGCCGACATGGTAGGTGACCGCTGCAAACGCCCGTCGGACTCCGGACGAGATTGTTGCTGAGTTCGCAGGTGTTCAGATGGTTGATGGAGGTGTTTGTTAGATTGCTGGATATGGAGTAGTGTGCTCTTGGCTGCAGATGATGGCAGTTGAAATGGCGTCAATGCACTGGTCATAAGTCGTGTGACAAACGAGCTGAATGGGAACCTGCATGGGTTGGTGAAGCGTTGTGGTCATAAGGTTGCACTCGCGTGTCGCGGTGTCACTATTATCGTGGCTAGTCTTTCAATTGTGGACTTTAAAGTGTTATTTATCTGTCCTCATCGTCATTTATTTGAGTATTGCTTCGACAGCAGCTCTGCCCTCGTCTGTCGTTCACGTCGAATAGGAGCTTTTAGCAATCTCCAGGTGTAAAAAGTACCACTAATGCGGGGAATGATGCCTCAAAAGCTACGCACCTTAACGAGTATCAGTGATGTTCGCTGTCAAATAAACTGCACTTGCTGAACTATAATTTCTTGGTACCATGTTTTTGCTCCGGTGTATGTCATGTCCGATCAATGATAGACTAGTTGGATTTCTTCCTTTCAGTATAATTTAAGCTGGTTGAGAAGAAGTCGCGGAAAAAACTGCGGCTTCGCCCCTTGCAAGGTAGACCGGAAAGAGCAAACCGAAAAGGAAGTAATACATGGGCCAAGGCGGGAGCAGATCTGCGATATAACACAAGTTGGAGGTGAGAATTAACACCTAATTATATGTCTTCATTAACACGAAAAATACTAAGAGGTCAGCTGGTGAATGATGCCGTTCTTTACTGTTTGATTCCGTAATACATTTAAAGTACTGACGCAAAAATGCACAAAACCTCCATGTTTAGTCAATTTGCCACACCTAGCATATCTTCACGGTCTGACTGTTATATTATTGGTGTATGACATATTTTATGGAGGACTCTTCGTGATTGAAGTACATATAGATTAAGGAGGATATTTTGTATTATTATCTGGATTATTATGGTATTAACTAAACTCGTATCAACACTAGTTGCTTCATCCATTTCCTGGTACTTTAGTACCCGCAATGCTGCCTGTTTGGTCCCTCAGCCACTATTCGACCTCAACGTAGGTGACTGCAGTTTGGTTCCTGGATTCAACTCCATCACTGCACACATCGAA
The DNA here is from genome assembly GCA_034440575.1 of Imbricaverruca yamaguchii. Lineage (NCBI taxonomy): Eukaryota > Metazoa > Arthropoda > Thecostraca > Neoverrucidae > Imbricaverruca > Imbricaverruca yamaguchii. Next base: position 496,722 of record JAOTOL010001564.1, read on the forward strand.
ATGTGGACGAATTTTCAAACTGTTCAGCCTTGTACCGCCAACCACCGCCTTTGAGTGATACTCTGTTGGAAAAGTTGGCTGACTAATCTAGGTAGGTTTGCTCCATACCCTGCCGTCATTAAAGAAGAGCGTCCTCAGACTTCAATCGCGGCGCATCGCACGCTGTGTGCGATGTCTTCACATTTGCAGCACTTCTCGCGTGGTGGATCCATATGATGACATATGATATATAATATAATCCATATGATGACTCCGTATGGCATCCACGATTTGCCACACTCGTTGCCATCTGATGCTTCTGCATTTGGACATCCGACATCGCAATTTGGACAGTGAAGGCGGCTCTGATAGCCGATCAGAGCCGTGCCAAGCCGATTGCCGCGTGTCGCAAGTCCGCAAGTTCGCCCTTCTGGCGACTGCTCGCATAGTCACGCGAACGGCCGGGCCCGTCTGGCTGCAAGAACCGAGACCCCAGCTGGCCGGCGTCATCGCTGAATGCGGTCATTACCCGATGTTGACGGCGTCTTCACACGTCATTATCGGCGCCCTCGGCGGACCGCCGCTCATTGCCGCCCGTCGGCCAACGACGGCCCGTCACGCGGGGCGACCACGTACCGGCGCCAGTCGGCCCGTCGACACCGACGCCGACGAACCCGGCGCGGCCACGGCCCGCGGAACAAAACAAACGCGATTGAGGCAAGGCGAGCGCCCGTTGTGCCGACACTGACTGGCACGGCCCATTCAGTCGGACCGTACTCCAGTGACTAATCTTCCACAGTGGATCACCAAGGGACAGAAGCGGCACGAAACATCTTCGTGTTCCGATACATATTTTCTTGGTTGATCTAAGGAGGTGAGGCTATGCTCCTGACATTATTCCTGGGGGCTTTAGTCATGAAATCACAGGAACTTGAATCGATTTGGGTCACAAAAAGAAGAATATATTCCGCACAAGTCTTAACCCGTCCCGTCTCGGGGGTCTTCAACCGCCCCCTCAGGTTTTTCGCAGATAGTGGACGAACGGCGCGGAGCAGCGCGCCCAAATTTGGCATACCTTTTCCCACATCAATTTGGCATGCTGTTTCAAAATTTCGAAGTCAGGTCATCTAGGATCAAGGAGTTAGTCAAGTTCAAGTGAGATCACCTCCAACAAGCTTAACCGGTCGTCACACTTTAAAGGATACAGATATTTTAATGAAATTTCAGCATTTGCTTATCCTTAGGGATGCAACAGAACGTACAAGTGGAATTCTTCATTTTTCTTTTTTCACTACATACACATTTTGCGTATTTGCCAAATTGCAGTTAAAATAGAGGATTCTGGTTAAAGTAAGCATTTTTTATTAGTGCAAGTTGACTTCCAACAACGTTTCTCGGTATGTTCTACCCATTGGAAAATGAAAAATAAAGAAAACTTGAAAACTCATTTTTTTGGGGGGGGTGGGGGGTGGAGGCAAAAATATTAAAGACCTGGTCAATTTCGCTGTCCTTTTCTCATTTCAAATAAATGTTTTATATATCCCCAAAAGGAACTCCCCAGAGCCAAAAACATAATGAAAGTCGTGAAAAGTCGTGGAAATCTATCCCCCTGGTGTCGTCACTTTTGGGGGAAATATTTTTGGGGATGGATCCGGATCCTACTCGTCGAGCGCTTTCCGATGACACCTCTTTCGTTTTCGTGCGATGCTTAGTTTGGATTGTAGAGGAGGGTTACTAACCGCCTCCGCCCCCCCGAGACGGGGTGTGGGGATCTGACCGGAAAGACGTCGCGGGTTAATGTTCACCTAATTTTGTCATCAACTACATTTCACACAAAAGGCAGTGCACGCATCGGCTAGCCATCGGGCTGTGTGCATGAGGGCATAACTTGAATGATGTTAGGCCATGCTAAGACGTAAACATGACAACATATAATTTATGCTTGCATCATTTAATGTGAAGAGGTAATGTGACATGACACCACGTGCATACAATACTGGCGTGTGGAAACCGATACGTTCATGTCTACTCGCTCTGTGGTTGGCCAATGTCATCTGCCTACCATTGACGATTTGGCCAGCAATCTGGCTGTTATTCATGATTTTATGCAGGCGGCTTCGCTTAACACGCGCCCTGGAGGGCATCTGAAAATTACGCGCACTGGAGGGGGGATTCCGCTCTCCCCTAAGATCTCGGCTCCTATTAAAGCTAGAGCAACGAAATTTGCAGGATAGATTGGCATGATCGCGAACTCTATTGTGTGCATATTTCATGACCTTAGGTCAATATCTTCCCAGGTCAAATGAGGTAAAAATATCAACTTTTCTGGTTTTGCGTGGCTTGGCTTGTTATTGTTGTGGATCGCTGTGATTGTGCTTAAATGCTCCAAAATTGGCATCAGTGATGCTTCAGACATTACCGATTATGCAATGCAGATGCCAGATCCGCCATTTGACCTCAGGTCACCTATATAGGAGCACTTTATCAGGTCATTACCTGCTCCAGTTACCGGAACCGGGCTGCCCACCTGACTGCTTCGTTGGGTGCCTCGGCACAATCGGCTTTGCAAAGAAAGGAGTGAAATGCATGAATAAAGTATGGAGACGCTTAGCCACACAACGACATAAAGTAGATTTCGGGATGTGTAGGGAGCAACATGCAAAGTGACATCAATCACATGACAGTCATTTGCAATTATGACTACATTCCAGTTGACCAAGTTGGTTACATTAGCCTTTCATGAACTTGACCTGACTTGACCTCGGCGACCTAACATTATTTTTTAATTATATACCATAACAATATGTATCAAACACGTTGCTAGTGTTGTCAAGAACACTTTTGCCTCTTTTGTCAATATTCGGTAAGCGCATAAGCGCCGATTTTTGTCGTCTGGCGCTGCGAATTGTTTTTCCTTTAACGGCCCCTAACTTGGGAAAAATTCGGCAGATTTTCGCTTTTCTTGCTTTAAACATTGCGCTGGTCATTTCGAAGCAGGTACACAAAAATGACGTATATCGGCGGGTACAATATGGAATTATTTACGAAAAATCGGAGGGGTGGGCGGATTTCACCATCCCCACCAGGGCGTGTGTTAACCTGTCATGAACATGACTTGACTTGACCTCGGTGACCTGACGTGACATTGAAACAATATAGCATAACAATATGCATCAAACGAGTCGCTAGTTTTGCCAAGAACACTTCACTTTTGACAATATTCAGAAAGCGCATCAGCGCCGATATTTGTGGTCTGGCGCTTGGCAACTTGTTTTACTTTAGCGACACCTAACTAGAAAATGTTTGGGTAGATTTTCATTGTTCTTGCTTTAAACAACGAGCCGGTCATTTATAAGCAGGTACACAAACAATGGCGTAAAATTCCCGGTAAATTCTGGAATTATCTATGAAAAATCGGAGGGGTGGGCGGATTTCGCCTCCCCCTCCAGGGCGCGTGTTAAAAGTATGCGTTGCCAAGGAATTTTGGCATGTTCTGACGCGAAAAGAGTCTTCCATGATCATTCACAGATATCCGACAGTGTATTATCGCAAAGATGTTTGATCATGTGATGCTGCGAAGGGTAAACCGATGTCATCCGTAATTTCGACCTGCTCGCCAAGTCTTGATAAATATACTCACATCGACAGGTATGCTGTCAGGTACTATTTAGCGTAGGTAATACTTTTGGGAAATGAAAGCAATGCTGTCTATAACTTACTTGACTTCAGCGACCTCATCAATTTCCGTCCTCTTCATTTCAGAGTCTACGGGATGGTGACACTCCGTGTTTGATTTGTTGTCTGTGCTTTTCGTGCTCATGATCGGTTTTTGATATTCCCTTGCTGAAGTACGGCACAATTTTGAACAAAATTACACCCTGGATTTAGACAAACAAACAAAACAACCAAAGATGTTGCAACCGTGTTGAATCCGCAAATTCTCACAAACAATTTAAGCTTTTATGAAGACTGGAATTTAGGAGTAAAATCTATGTACTGATGAAAGGGTATATGTGATCAAATCTTGTTTTTTGTTCGAGAGCAATCTCGTGACGTAAAACAGTGTGATATTCCAGTGTATTTTCGGCTACCGTATCAATGTGCTTTGTTGATTGTAAATATTTACGAAAGCTAAGTTGTTTATAGCAAAGAAAATGCACCAAACATACTTGAAACCGTACTTTGCTTACGTGGTCCCATAGCCAAAGCTGCCAGGAAATCGTGGACATGAAGCAGATATGCATTGTGTTGATGAAGATGCTACCTACTTAGCCATGCGAGATTGTGAAGCTCTCTAGAGCTCTTAGCCAGAGGTGAAAGTGGTCACCTGTCACCTACACAATATCAGACACAGCCAGGCCCAGGCCTGAACTGAACTTTTTGACGCTGAACCCAAAGTTTCGAAATGGCTAGGGGAAGAGGTTCCTGTAAAGATATATGGAACTACTTTGAAATGTAGTGGAAGTGCTGATTTAGAGGTTGTGTGGAATGTCGTGCATTGTCTGCTTTCGTCATCAATCAAAATTTTCCTCCTTCTTAATATGGCCAATTTTCCTTCCATGTTTTTTGGGCACGCCATCATTAGCTTACTGTGCGATGTACCGTGCAGTCCCAGAATCTGCTGACGTATATTATATCTTCCGAAGTTCATATCTTCTAATGTTCATATTTTACAAATTGGAAATTAACTCCCAAAGATTGGAAGTCAACTTCTAAAACAGCTCGGATAGGATCCTTGCCAAACATCACCGTACATATCATGACCTCTCACCTTCACATTTTGTCGAAGTTCACTTACAATTTTTAAAAAGTTAGCTTCCAATTTGGAAGTTGTGAACGTTCGAAGTTGTGAACTTGAGACGATGTGAATGCCCTCGCTCGTGCAGTCTCCCATGCCATTTGTAGGTAAAAAGAAGCAACTCTAGGCCACCTAGTTTTCATGCGGGACATGTGCCGGAATGTTGGGACATCAAAGGTCTGACCATGGTGAACCATTTTTCGTTGAGAGACAAATAATGCAGCCTTGCCTCATAGCAGGGAGTCTGCAGTCAAATATTGCGTGAGTCGGCTGTTCTATGAGAGAACAATCGGTTGCGTTTCTCATATGAGATGTAGAGCTTGATGTATTGGGATTTTTCTTCGAAGTAGTTTATGTTGCTGCGAGGGGTCGATTGAGGAATTATATTACAGAGTCACATGTTAGGAGAGCACCGTTTCGAAAATACCTGGATGGGCTATGGCCTATGGGCTTTGCCTTGAGAGGGGTTGCTCTGCCTATGCATTTCGAGGGTGGGATGAACTGGAGCCTTCCCAGAGGGTCCCCTTTTCACGGTCGAAGGGGCGCCACTTTCTCATGGGAGGACATTCCACAAGTGTCCACCCACCCCGCCCACACCATGTATTCGGCCCTGGCCACATCCACATTCCCAAAGACGAAACTAACGTGTTAACACGAAATACTAGATAGGCATGCTTTAGCATTATTTTCCGTCCAATTGCGACTGAAGTTTGAACCGTAGTTATTCACTGTGATTTTAACGGCAAGGATGTGTTTCCTGTCCGAGACTGTGGAGTGTTATCACTAGAAAAGTCTTCGGAGCATTTCATCCAGATATTTTGCCTGCACATACAATATGGAGCCAATTCTTTAGCAATTTGTCAGGTGTATATATATATATATATAAATATTTATATATGCATATATATATATATACATGTATATATATATATATATATATGTATATATGTATACGTATGTATATGTGTGTATTACAAATGTGTGTGTATATATATATAGAAGAAGCTTGACTAAAAACGAACCACTAGAGAAATTGTTGCATGTATCAATCAGAATTCTTGTATTTGCAATCTAAAGAGTGAGTTAAGCGACCGCAGCGAGTTTTACTTGAACCAAATCTGACTCCTGAAACGAACACCCACATGACTTCCAGAGGAACATGGACAACCACTGGCGAATCTAAAAGGGTTCACATGGACCGTGCGCCTCCAAGATGCCTATTCTGGTAGAAATTGTGCACTAAAATTGCACTTCTCAGAAACATGAAAGCATTTTATTGCCTGAGTGTTATCTTAACCCGCGCCGTCTTTCCGGTCGAATCCTCACACCTCGTCTCGGGGGGGCGGGGGGCGGTTGAAGACCCCCTCTAAAATCCAAACTAAGCATCGGACGAAAACGAAAAAGGTTCATCGGAAAGCGCTCGACGAATAGGGTCCGGGTCCGCCCTCCATAACAATTTCCCCCAAAAGTGACGTCACCAGGGGATAGATTTTCGCGACTTTTCACAACTTACATTATGTTTTTGAATCTGGGTAGTTCATTTTGGGGATATATGAAAAAACGAAATTTATTTGGAATGAGAAAAGGACAGCGAAATCGACCAGGGCTATTTTTTGTTCCCCCCAAAATAAGAATATTATTTTTGTGAAATTTTTAAAATGTCAGTTTTCAAGTTTTCTTTAATTTTCCTTTCCTAATGGTTAGAGCAGACAGAGAAACGTTGTTGGAAGTCAACTTGCCCTAAGAAAAAATGCTTACTTTAGCCAGCATCCTGTATTTGAACTGCAATTTGGGAAATACGCAAAATTTATATGTAGTTAAAAACGAAAACAAAAATGAAAAATTCCACTCGTACGTTTTGTTGCATCCGTAAAGATAAGCAAGCGCTGAAAGTTTCATTAAAATATCTGTGTCCGTTAAAGCGTGGCGACTGGTTTAACTTTTTTGGAGGTGACCCCACTTAACCTTGACTAACTCGTTGACCCTAGATGACCTGATCTAAAGATTTTGCATCAGCACGTCAAATTGATGTGGGGAAAACCTGAGGGGCGGTTGAAGACCCTCGCCCCAGACGGGACGGGTTAAGCAGGAAAGACGAATGTTAGCTGTTGAGATCTTCAAGCTTTTGCGGTAATCAGAGACTTTTAAATTTGTCCCCCAACCGATCCAAAACCAGGGTTCCTGATCTAACCCTAGGGGAAACCCAGATTCAGATAAGCGTTGAGTGAAAATCACTATCTCTTCACGTCAGACAATCCACAAAACGTGAGAACTTCAGCTGGCGGCGCAAACGTACGTGAGGCACGTTATATTAGCCTTTGCTAAATCACTGAGACGGTGCTGATTGTACGTGGAATTTAGCTCTACTCGATCTGCTGGTACCCGCGAACACATTCACCGGATCTTAAAGTTGTGCATTGGTTTGTGATTACTCGTTTCCTATTTGCTATGGTATATTATTATCAGAAGTTTGTTCGCAGAATTACGGCCGTTAGCATGCATAGCGTCAGCCCAGCCCGTTGCTATAGCAACTAACCGCGTGTTCAATACCTGGAGACTTCTCTGACAAGCCTTGTGCTGACAGCAAGGAAAGGCAAGGCCATAACAACTTCCGTTACTGAGATTTACCAGCATTTAGTGGTAAGAAGGATTCCGGGAATGCCTCGACAGTGTACAACCGTGATTATCGACAAACAGCTGTCTAGAGAAGATCCCAGTCAGGTGGTGAGCGAGTGGAAGAACCGACTTCAGCTTCTAGGTACGTTGACAAGCGAAATTTGATGTATAGCATTGCCATATTCAGGGACGTAACTAGGAATTGTCCAGGAGGGAAATTTTATGAAGTTGTCTGGGCCACACCACCATTTTTTTAGTCCTCGGATTTCAGCCTTTGTATTTTGAAAAGGGTTCTTTTTTCTTATTTTTTTCTAAATCCGCATTGGGCCCTCGGATCGCTGGATCCCCCAGCCTCCTCCAATCGTATGCAAGTACTGCACTGATAAAGCCATTGGCGCAAACCCCCTAACCATACATCGATATGCAAGATTACAAAACGTTACTGCGAAGGACATCGATTCAATATTGATAAGGGGCAAATAAACGCTTGTAGGGTCACGCAGACTCGTGTAAGGACTCGCACGCATTCATAAGGTCCCATACATGTTCGCAAGGGTCTGTAGACATTGGTAATACTCTGATTATGTTCGTAATGGGTCCTAAGCAATCGCAAATGTCTATATAGCCTGTAGGCGTTCGTAGGGACTAGTATATCTTTTTAAGAGGCCGTGAGATCGTCGACGTCCGCAACGGCCCTCAAGCCCGCACACATTCGTATGGGCTCGTAGGCATCTGAAAGCGCCCGTAGACGTTCGGTAGGGCCCGTAGAAGTTCGTCAGGTCCCATACACATTCGTAAGGTCCCGTGAATGTCCGCATGGGGCCGTAGACGCTCGCGAGGGCCCGTAGCCTTTCTGTGGGGCCCAACAACAGCCTCAGTGGCCATACAAAAAAAAAGTTGACTGATCTATCTCCACCGTGGCGACCTCGTAGACTATTACGTTCGGGCCCATGGCGGGGCCTTTCGGGACGCACCAGAATCCTGTGGCAGCCAAGGGGAGGGGGGGGGGGGGGGGACCGTCCCCGCCGTCCTCTTGGCTACGTCTCTGGCCACATTATCGGTTGCGTTTTTGGAATTGCTATGGAACCTACACATATCAAAATATGAATTACTCATGTTCCTGTAAACTTTCATCATTTCAGAAGGCGAGAAGAAAGCGAACTACGAAACAGGGGAGGAGGAAAAGAAGAAGAATGCAGCGCTCATCGACAAGCTCAAAAAGGACCTTGTTGCACTCAAGGACCAAAAAGCGCGAGTCGGAAAGGTTTGTGTCCGTACTCCCTTTCCTGACTGAGATTGTTTGAATAGCTCTTGCTAACTGATGCTGATGGTTATGATCCAAGCGATAAAATGATTGTCAGTCACTGACGCTCTCAGTCTGTTGTGACGTTTTGACACTTATTTGCTAAGTGCGTACGTGTTTTTCTTCATTGAAAACTTTTTTTTTTCTGGGGATTCGCTTGGAATTTGTATTTTGACTTCAATCTAGATGGATATTTACTTATCATAGCGGATGCTTTTCAGTTATTATCTGCTGCGCCATAGGCAGACTCTGCCGTCCACACTGATCTCACCTGAGCTCTTGCATGGCTCACTAAAAATGTTGATACGATGATGGCTGAGTGGGTCAATAAATACGAGAAAACTCTAATTGTTTTTCTGTTCCTTGCCCTAATTGAAGCCTGTCTTCAGAAGTAGTGTAGAAACATTTGCATCCGCGACTGAGCTGAAAATGCTTGCCAGTCCGTCGCATGTGTCGTGCTATTGTTGCAGAATGAGCCGTTGATGCGTTGTGCTCTGGAGGGCAATGCGACCGGAAGCAGTGCCCATCAACACATCGAGCCACGTGAGGTGATCGACACCAAAAATGACCGCCTCGGAGATCTCACCAACCAGCTGAACAAACTTCGGGCAAAAACGGCCAAGGTATGGGTTTCACGGAGTGCTTTCTTCATTCAGGCTGCCTGAAGTGGTGTAGTTTTGTGCCAGTTTTGTAACCTATGCTAATATCACAAGTTGTCGCCCCGTTAAGTCGGTTGTTTAGAGCGCTGATCTGCACAAGTCTCCCCTGTCCGGACAAGACATGATTCGGGTCGTTTGAAGCGCTCGCATTTAGTCCCTGGCTAGGAGGGCCAGTTGGTAACTGGTCCGATATGCCGATGACCCGATAAATGCATAATGTTCCGCAATTGCACCTGTGCAAGTCAGATATTTCAAAGAATGTTTTTGCCAGAGGAAGATATCTGCATGAGGAGTAACTTATCAGGAATGTCATAATTGCGTTCTCTAGTCATGCATACATTTCACAGGATTAGCATGGATTGTAGTTTACCAGCTGCACTATCCAAAGGCTTTCACTGCTTTGACTCTTCATGGCTTTGGCCACTTTTACTGGACTTTCAACACTACGATTCAATTAACAAGATATATTTGATGATTATATGCATCGAGATGAAAAGACCGGGTTATGTGTTTTAGAGTAATAATTTAAATCCCACCCTCTACCCCTGAACATAGCGGACCCTGGAGAAAATATTTAGCAACTACTGTCCAACTGTCTTCATCAAGATTACTAAGCTGTCTTCATGAGGGCTATGCATCTTTTTCACGTTGTTGCGACAATTTAACCTGACGAAATGCATCGACAAGTGTGCAAAATATATATCTTACTTTCCGCTATATACATACTTATACTAATTACTTTCAGAAAAGGCTGAAGTTGACTTCACTTATGACAACATTCAAAGAAGCCGTTGTTGACAACATCGTATACGAAGAAAACCGCCAACCAGATGAAGTGGTATGTAAATGACTACTATTTATTGTTCACTGTCTGGAAAACAGCACTTTGAACATTTTGTTACTTGTTTGTGACTGGGTTGCAATTAGATGATACTTTTTATTATTTTAAAGTGAAATTGTGATAAATGTATAATCCTAAAAATGTGAAGCATATATAACGTACCTAAAACGGAACATAGAGGTTCAGTTCAGTTCAGTTCAGTTCATGTACCTTTCATGTATGAATGACCATTAATCCAATCTTTTAGCACTGCCACATACGTGACAGTGGTGGTTTTCAAGGCTCGGCAAGGAAAGCATTGCGTGGAAGAATCGGGATGTTTATCATACATTTTTCAGTGAACAGAAGTTCAAATGTTCCCTAGAGCCTAGAGATGTAGATACTTCGAGCAGATTTTCTCTTATTTGTGCCTGATCAGTTGTTTTCCTAGAACATTAATCCAAGCAGAAGACAACCACTTTTGCAACTTGTTTACCTCAGGGACTCGAAAAAATGTCAATTTCTTCCAGTTTTCCGGTTTCCGGTCCTAGTTCTTTTTCATATTTCATGGACAGAACCAAAGGAGGACATGTGTTTTGAATGTAACTTATTGCATGATATGACTTTAAATGAAAGACAATTAAAACAATGAGAGTGAACAGAGGCATTGACCTTTCTTTCATGTGGAAATCTGTAGCTAGTACATAGCGGGGTAAATATAAAGGTTGTTTTGTGTCATCGACGGAATTTCAAATTGTGAAAGGTGTTGCAACAACTATTTGCATATAATTTGCTACTGAGGGGCCATTTAGACTATGGCGCAGGAAGGCAATAGTGAGCATTTTATTGTGTGACTTACTCTGGATGTAGACTTAACCCTAGCCAACTGACGGCAATTAGCGTCAGCCATGAGCAATGGAGCACGAGGGCGAACTTCAGTGACGACGCCGTGAAACCATCGGGGAAGGGGGTTGATGGAGATGCCAATTAAAGCAACTGATTGGCATCATCAGGAATCTGTCTAGATGGCGCCATGCTAGTGCCGATCCAAGGCCGCTTCCAGCATTTTGTGTCTGGAAGGGTGAGGCATCGACAGCATCGGAAAGTGTTATGGGTGCTGAAAGCGCTGATTCGCGGATGTCACCAGAAAATCATGCTAAAGTAGGGGACGAGGTGTGCAAATAGTGGACCCAGAGCAATTACTGATGATCTAAGGGGAATTGCAGGTATTGCTTGACAGATAGGAGCCAGGAGGGAGCAACCTGGAGGGCTTCATTGGGAATTTGCCTGGAGGTACTGGTGGCAGTGTCGATTCAGGGTCATTTCCAAGGTTGTGTGCCACGAATGGTGGAATTTCGGTTCACCAGCTTCACCATGGGTTCTCTAAAGGGGGCGATGGAGGTCCCTCCTCAAGCTGCATTATATTAACTGCGCCGTCTTTTCGGTCAGATCCTCACACCCCGTCTCAGGGGGGGGGGGCGGATTTTAACCCCTTTAAAATCCAAACTAGGCGTCGCACAAAAACGAAAGAGGTATCATCGGAAAACGCTCGACGAGTAGGGTCCGGATCCCCCCCCAAAATCCCCCAACATGATGTCACTTGGGGGGTTAGATTTGCACGACTTTTCACAACTTACATTATGTTTTTGGCTCTGGGAGTTCATTTTGGGGATATTTAAAAAAAATTATTATTTGGAATCAGAAAAGGACAGCGAAATCGACCAGGTCCATACATCCCCCCCCCCAAAAAAAAAAAAAAAAAAATCTGAAAGTTCAAAATTTTGAGTTTTCAAGTTTTCTTTGATTTTCCTTTTCTAATGGGTAGAGCAGACCGAGAAATGTTGTTGGAAGTCAACTTGCTCTAATAAAAATGCGTACTTTAGCCAGAAACTCTATTTCAACTCTAATAGGCACATATGCAAAATTTATAAGTAGTCCAAAACGGAAAAATGTAAAATTCCTTTCGTACGTTTTGTTGCATCCCTAAAGATAAACAAACGCTGAAAGTTTCATTAAAATATCTGTATCCGTTAGAGTGTAACGACTGGTTTAACGTTTTTGGAGGTGACCTCACTTGACCTTGACTAACTCGTTCACCCTAGATAATCTGACTTCAAAATTTGCAATGCACATGCGAAATTGACGTGGAAAAAGGTATGCCAAATTTTGGCGCGCTGCCTTGCGCCGTTCGTTCACTACCTGTGAAAAACCTGAAGGGGGTGGTTGAAGACCCACCCGAGACGGGACGGGTTAATGTGACATGCCAAATTGGATAGTCTGCATAATCCAGTTTAATCCCAGCAGGTGAACCAACTGGCCGAAGTGTAAAACGTATTGTAAACTGTATATTATTCAAGCGCAACCATTCATTCTATTTTGTACACTGGTGTTTGCATACACCGCACCGCCCCTGTTATGTGTCAGAACATCGTTAGATCCTGTGCTGACTACTTTATAATCAAACAGATCCTTGTTCTGCGTTTGGAGAGCTAGTTATCGCAACCTTACATTGAGCTAATATGGGAGCCAATACTCCAACCTAACGCTATCGAATCCCCGTCAGCGTGTCCGCCAGCTGAACAACCAAATCGACTGCGTATCGAAGAAGCTGCTGGAGGCGGAACACATGCGGGACAAGTACGGGCGCGTGGTCGCCTCGTTGCGCAACGAGCAGATGACGTACACGACTCGACTGGAGTTGATGGGCGACCGGATCCGCGAGGCGATCGAGTCGCGAGCGACGGTGCTCGAGTCGCAGCAGTACGCCAAGTCGGTGCAGCTGTCGGCCCACCACAAGCTGTCCGACAGCCAGCATCTGTCGTCGCAGTCGCGACAGGAGCGCGACTCGGTGCTGGACGGATTCAAGTATGTGTTCGGCCGTGCTGGTGTTCGTCTGGTGCTGCGGACGCTGTTCCTGCAGTCGCTTGTGGGTTCAGAGGCGGGGTGGAATGTACACCATGGAGAGGCGGGACCCTCCAACTGGAAGAAGGTGCCCCTGCACGACGCCTGTCCACCCTCGCTCAACTTTTTTTCAGCCAATGGCACCCCTCTGAGTAGAAAAGGCGCGCTTGCAGTATGTTCGAGTGGATCAGAGCGGAAAAACAAATCCAGAAAATCGGTGTTTCTCCTTCAGACAACTTCCCACTACTCCAGATCAAGGGTGCTGGATCCGCCCCTATCTGCAATGGCGTCATTCTGTGTCGTCGGTACCATGTATTTTTATACAACTTGAGAGTGCGAAATAGTTTCGTTAGAACTATTTCGCTAAATCTAAAAACGCGAATGCTCGTAGGATCGTGATAACTGAGATGAGGAATCGCCCTGCTTTCACACTCCACGGACATATTCAAGCATTCGCGTTTTTAGATGGCGCATACAGTAACTAAAAATGTGCTGTATACGCGATCTAAAAACACGTATACCGCATGTTTTTAATGGCGATCTAACAGCCATCTCATGACCACAGGGCGAACCCCTACCATTCCGTAGGGTTTCCGCCTACCCGAGCACTGATGTTCATGCATTGCTGAACGCTGGCCACGACGCTGCACACTTCCTCTTCACGGGTTCTGACACAGTTTATTTATGTCACCACGACTCACCTTCCGCAGACAGCAAGCCGAAGAGCAGCGGGCAGAGTACGCACATCTACGACGTCAGCTGTTCGTGACCGGCGGTCCTGAAAACGCGCTGCAGACGGAGGTGTCAGGACCGCATCTGATGGCGCGGCGCGTCAGTCAGCTGGTGGACGCGGAACTGGCCGGCCACTACTCCAAGACCAAGGAGTTGCTGGTGACCGAAGCGATGTCCGACTCGCAAGAGTGTCCATATTGTGGTGTAGTCATGTTGTGGTGCATGTCTGCATACATACACAAACATGTATATATATGTATATATATATATATATATATATATATATATATATATATATATATATATATATATATATATAGGCACATATGTATATAATTAAACAAAATTGCGTACTTGCGTACTCAATTGTGATTTCGATTGTTGTTTAGTTTCCGTCCCTGCTGCATCCCTTCAAAATTCAGATTATTTTAGTGATAATAATACTAAAATTATAATGCTATAGCAAGCATTATATTGCAAATAGAGGCACTTTGGATGAGGTAATCAAGCTGATTATTGCACTGACATTCGCCCAGCTACCAACTACACCCAAGCGTGTGCTTAATGTTCTACGCACTCCCGATCTCCCGAACTATTCAAGCGCAAGCAGAGTACATGTCTGTGACGCTCATGCTACGGAAATCCGTATGTACCTGAAAAACATTATTAAAGGAAGATATAATTCCCGAGTCTGTTGGAAAAAGCCAATCAAAATCTGCGGGGCAGCAGCTATTTGCTGTTCTTGTGTTTGCACAGTTCGAAGTTAGAACAGGAGAGGCACACAGTGTTTGTGGAGGCCCACCTCAGTCATGGTTTTAAGCTTCACAATGTTTAAATACAATCGAAGTGCAACGGAAATGGCTGCCAGGGGGATAAATAATACAAATATGTGAGATTTTTACAAATAGACCATGGTTTTATTTTTCGACACCTTAATAACGTCCATGACGGTTTTCTCCAGAGCATTACAAACACACGAGGGAAGTTTGAGAAAAGCACAATTTTCTTGCAATCGACATTCGTCTATGATGCACACGTTTAATAGCTACTCTTTGGGGCTGGTGATTCAGTGGTGAACGTGGCTGTTGCAGACAACTTTAGGTGTCCGCTCGATCGAGGATGCTGTGAAACTGTTCGAGATGCAGGCGGACACATCTCGGCAGCTGGACATGGTCTGGAAGGACTCAGAAGCGAACATTCAGCAGCTCAGGAAGCGGAAGCAGGAAGCAGATATCGACCTGGAGCACATCAGATACGCCGACAATGTGGAGGAGGCGCGGTAAGAAGCTTATCTAGCTATGATGTTCCACAGTCATAAATTTCCTACGTTTGTATCCGCAGTTCCAACTACAATTGACAAATATTGAAACTAACAAAAAGGCTGATAGCCCACGCTACACTGGTCGAATATAGGAAGCTATTTCTCGCTATATGCAACGTGTTAAGTGCGTTGTTACGATACTGAAAAGAACCTTGAAGCTATTCAACAGTTCATGGTATGACCTAAGAGTCAAGTGTGGTTCCAAAGTAGTAGTCGAGACGGTGTCTGACTTTAACCCGTCCCGTCTTGGGGGGAGGGTGGTCTTCAACCGCCCCCACACCCGTCAGGTTTTTTTATCGTGGATAGTGAACGAACAGCGCGCGGCGGCGCGCAAAAATTTGGCATACCTTATCCACATCAATTTGGCATGCTGTTTCAAAATTTTGGAGTCAGGTCATCTAGGGTCAACGAGTTAGTCAAGGTCAAGTGAGGTCACCACCAAATAAGTTTAACCAGTCGTCACGCTTTAACGGATACAGATATTTTAATGAAACTTTCAGCGTTTGCTTATCTTTAGGGATGCAACAAAAGGTACAACATGATTTTTTTTCTTCATTTTCCCCGTTTTTGACTACATATAGATTTTGCATATTTGCCTATTGCAGTTCAAATCGAAAATGCTGTCTAAAGTGAGGATTATTTATTAGGGCAAGTTGACCTCCAACAACGTTTCTCGGTCTGCTCTACCTCTGTTCTATAAACAATTTAAACTTCATTTTTTTTTTAAATTTCCAAAAAATGGGGGCACAAAAATTGCACGGCCCTAGTCGAATTCGCTGTCCTTTTCTGCTTCCAAATATATTTTTTCTCAAATATCCCCATAATGAACTCCCCAGAGCCAAAAACATAATGTAAGTCGTGAAAGGTCGTGAAAATCTAGCCCCCCTAGTGACGTCATTTTTGGGGAGAAATTGATTTGGGGGTGGATCCGGACCCTACTCGTCGAGCGCTTTCCGACAACACCTCTTTAGTTTTCGTGCGACGCTTAATTTGGGTTTTAGATGGGGTTACTATCCGCCCCCATCCCCCGAGACGGCTGTAAGGATCTGACCGGAAAGACGGCGAGGGTTAATGACCAGCATCCTGCATCCACACTTTACCAAAGTCATAACGGGTTCTGACATGACATTACAAATATAAATATGACGAGCTCTGTCGTACGCCCATGCCTGATCTGACTTGCATGAGTCTTTTGCCGGAAGGATTCGGGAAAGATGTCGCCAACTGAAGGAGACAATCGCCAGCAACCTGAGTCTAAAGAAGATGTGTGAAACCAACACGGATCAGCTTATCGACACTCTTGGAGGAGTCAGGGCTGGCCTCATTCACATGATCGAAATGCTCGGCGTATGTAAACCGCACCGTGCGCAGCACCGCACTATGTTCACAGGCTGTGGATAGCTTTACTGTGTACTTGACTTTTCGCCTTCACCACTGTCAGGTACCAGGAAGTCTGAATTGACCATAAATGCATCTAACAACAAAAACTTTGATGTGGTGGCGTATCATTGCACGTTCTGACGTGGTGCGTCCATCACGTGTATTTGACAATGGTGTTAATGTTGGTTCGTTGCGTCAAATGCCGTCATCTGGGCTTCACATACCGGTTGGGTTTGTTCGCAGGACGCCGGCATTTCGGTGCTGAAGCTGACCGTCAGTGACAGGATGACACCACCGGCCCTGGGCGATCTGTTCGGAGCCGTGACGGCCGCCGTCAAATACGTCACGCAGAACATGGTGACGGTCAACGTCGAACATATGGTGAGAACTTAATTTGTCCCCTCGTTCGGGTTTTTGGAATTTGTCCACGTGTCTGAAGCTCGTTCAGGCACCAGAAATACTTATACTTCAGAAGTACTTAAAACTTGCGGTACCGTGGCGTTGACATTGCTTCGTGATCGATGCACATATAAATTTGTTGTGTATTAATCTCCCTGATTTTCCTTGTTTTACTTATTACTTGCATACCGCGCGCAATTCTCCAGCCCCATATCGAAGTGCGCCGACACTAAGGGATGATACAGATTGGGTTATCCAACAATACTTCAGGTTTGTGAATTTAAATCGCAGTATTGATGAATGTAAAACATTTATAATTTGTGCTTACTCAGGGAAGATTTAACTCAATAAGCAGTACCAAATATTTCCATCAATTCACACACCTGTCTGGATCATATCATGCCAGCAACATCTTATGTCATCAAGACTACTGGATAATGTCCAAAATGCTCCCCTTCAGGCTTGTTCCATTGGAGCAACTATCAGATGACGATAGCATAATGCCGACCTCGTGTAACGGAACAAAGGCTTGCAAGTTCGCGCAGATCCATTGACATCTCATTTTACCTGATAAATTACTTCAGTAATGGATCAAATGGCGTAATTTCCTGATAAATCACACATCATATAATGATATCTTATGCTATGGGAAAATGGCCTATTATCTCCTGTCAGGGCACCAAAATGATCTCAATGTCGTCCCAAAAGGTACAGTTTACTGTCGAGTTAAACATCATAGCGTAAGAAGGTTCTACAGCTCATATTTTATGAAAATCATCATCATCCTAAGTCATTCAATTTCAATGTCCTTGATTTACCTCAATAAGATCATTGCAAGACAACGTGGTCTGCAAGGATCTTTTCCAAAACACGAAATGTCAAGTATCCACGCACATTAGCTACAATTAATACAGCTAATAATACTACTTTAACAAAATATGCGCTGGTGGTACCCCCAATAATAACGCAAAAAATGATTAAGCTAGCATGATTCAAAACAAGAATAATCATAATTTTTATCGAAAGGATGTCCAATAGTTATGCCAAAATTGCGGTGTGCTCGCACATATAATTTCTCCACGCTACCGAGAAACCATTTTGGCAGGGATCAAGCCAGGTCGGTTGGTGGTGATTACTCCATGTGGTGATCTTGAGGCACGCCATGTCCATATGCATACATAGCGCATGTGAGTCTCGAAAGTAGAACAGCCACACGTGGTACTGGTGGCCAGATGATAAGTCTACTTGTACATGTGCTCAGATGGATGAGATAGAAAACGAAAGCTTCGTCGCATCGAAGTCGCAACAGTTGGCACTTGAGGGCAAGATTCGAGGAGTTGTGCCAATTCAAATCCCAGAGAAGAAGCGATTCTCTTTCCTACTGGTAAGTAGCAGTTGCTACCACATACAACATACAAATTTGATGTACTTGTTCGGTTATCAACACCTGTTATCTTTCTAACTGTAATACAAAACTCCGACATCCGTCTTTGGGCAAGATTGTCAACACCCATGTTTTCTAATGTAGTGTGGCGATATAGTTTCGCATACTAAAACATCATAACACGTAATGCATGTCAACACATTGCATGCGGCGTGCTTAACATGTGATATTCATCTTTCACATGTCATAAGTTATTGAGTATTTATATTTCCGTATTACTCTTGGAACGGAACCAATTAATAGGCACTGTTCGTGACAACATCAAGCTCGTACATTCATGCTGACATTCACTGTGCAAAATGTCCTAAGTTTGTAAATGATCGATGATGCGCACGTGACATCTACGTTATCAATGGTGCGGCCACAGACCAGTTACATTGCATGACATTGTAGCCATGGCTACCAGGTCAGTAGCTTTCGCCGAACTGCCGGCTATATCCGCCTAATGACTGTCAGGCGCGAGTTACTGCCTCGACGTACTCGGCGTCCATCCACTTGTCTAGGGGATGGAAGGCACTCGTTGTCGGCCAGTAATTCTCTCCATCCCAGCTAATCTTTTTCGGTGTCATTGCCACACGCAGATGGGTTAGTCCTAAATGCACCATTAAGTAAGCGCTACTATAAAGAAAAATGAGCCATGGGATGTTCACCAGTCAAAATCTGGTGTGTCAATCTTAAACACAAACACACGCGCACGTACACATACATACACATAACCGAGACGACCGTTGCACCTGTTGGCTTGGTCAAGATAATAATAAAGCACCAGTACGCATGTGTGTACGGTCTTGGTCTCCATGCGCCCGGAGACACCTCCACAAGTAAATGTCCAGCCGGAGAATACTACCATTCATCGCTGAGTGAGCGTGCGGTGCTACTGAGCCCCGGGGGCGCGCAAGCAGCCGCCAGTCACTGACCGGTGTGCGCACCGGCCGTGCAGGTCGACAGTCCGGGCGTGATCGACGAGGGGCCGACGGTGATGACTCGAGCTCAGATGAAGCGCCAGTCGCAGATCATGATAGAGGCGCGCGCGCGCAAGGTCCGCGCGCCCACCACGAGGGAGCAGCGTCGCGGCCGACGCCGCAGCACTATCATCGACCGGACGGCGCAGGCCATGTTTTGAGCCCTTCGCCGCCTGCCCCGCCCACGACCGATAGTCGTACGTGCACGAGGTACGTGTTTCAACAGGTACGCCAGGTGAAGACGTGACCAGAATCCATTTCAGCGAGTTGGCAGGAGTATTGTTGACTTCTGACGGCTGCCGAGCGACGACATTGCTGCATGCTAATGTGTGACTGACGCAGAGATAAGGAGAGATAGTGCCGAGCGTGCGCAAATGGGTGAATGCATTGCCTGTGGAAGGTGCATGTTTCATGTATTCCGCCTCTTAATCTGGTTATCTTCCTCTCCTGATATATGCATATGTATATATATATATATATATATATATATATATATATATATATATATATATATATATATATATATATATATATACGTATGCATATGCATAATATGCTCGCAAGTTCGTATGAGTGCATACACAGATGTATGTGTGTTTGTGTCAGCGTGCGTGCTCTCAGATATATCACGAATGTTGTTGCCCATCTACAATTTCGGTATATTTCAGTGTTGTGTTGCAATCTCGGTAAATTTTAAATCCATGCGGCAACCGACTCGACCGATCTCTGAAGCGACTGCGAACGTGTCCACGAATTGTCCATGACATGCTTAATGGTGTGCTATGTACCTGTCGCCAATTTCAATCCGAGCACGCTGAAACCCAGACACTGGTGTTGTATGCGTGATACGTCGATTTGTGTGGTTTGCACTCTGCATCCCGGCCACTCCGGCACATGACATGGCATTGTCTGCCCGTGGATACCAGGTTTGCACAGCTGCCACAGCCAGCATTTGTTGTGTTTCTGTTTAGCTGTAAATATTTCGCTACCTACCAAATGCATGAAGCCGAAATACAGAATGATACACGACTTCTGCTTTATTGCGACCTATTAATCAAGGTTAACACGTCTTAGCAACGGGTAATTGAGCAAGACCAGAGTGAGAACGTGTTGTCAGGATGGGTGTTGTATGCCTCTTATGACGCACACCCTTCCTTTCACCGAACATGTTCGTCGTTCGGTCTCAACCGTCATGAAACATTAGCGATGTATCATTACATATGTCCTTGCACAATGTTGTCACCTTTTTGATGGAAATATCGCACTGCTTTGTTCACGAGAAACGAACAATGATACAATGCCGCATATATGTACTAGACGCGATGTAGCCAAACGCAGTTGCTGTTGGTGCACGAATATCAAACGCCTTCAACATACTCCTTGCTATTGCTTGTAGTTGAAGTATAAAATACAGCAAATGCATATGAACATCGCACATAGCCCTGGTAAAGCCTTCAGTTTGAGCATAGCAAAACGATTGGCTTGTCATAGAAAGCTGGAGAGCTTCTTTTAAAGATAGCGAACACCCTAGTGGTAGCGTGGCGAGTAAGCTGCATTGTGGCGGACCACTCGCAGTCGCACATGATGCACACAAAGCTGCAAACAAAAACAAACCCTGCGCACCGCCTCCAACTGAATTCGACGTATCAGCACTCGACCTCCCCGTCGATCAGCATTTACGGCCGTTCCACTGGGCGGTATTTCAGGAGCCGCAGCTAGTGTTCTGAAGCGTTTATCTCCACTTCATGCTGCGCCATTTATGCTAAATAAATATCACACTCACTCCCTGGCGTCCCTCCAGCCAGCCAGCAATGCAGCTGTTCTGTGCTGACGTCACCAGCTGATACTTAGCTCGTCTGGATCTCGGGTGCCTGCTGGCAGTCAAGCCAGCTAACAATACAACACGCTGACAATCGAGCCAGCTGACATTCGAGCTCGCTGAGAACGTAGTCCGACAGCGATGGTTTATCCATCCGTGCTGTTTTGTTTGCCATCCCGCTGAATGGAGCCCAACAGCTGGCACCGGCATCGTCGCGAGTTGACCACCGGCGATGGGGTCAGCTTCTCGACGCTCTTCATCGGCAGCCCATCGACGATGGGGTCAGCTTCTCAACGCTCTTCAACGGCAGCCCATCGACGATGGGGTCGGCTTCTCGACGCTCTTCATCGGCAGCCCCGTTGGCTGCCCATCGACGATGGGGTCGGCTTCTCGACGCTCTATTCATCGGTAGCCCCGTCGGCTGCCCATCGACGATGGAGCTCGCGATCCACGCGCTCCGGTATGGATGCGCGGGAATTCTTCTGTCAGACTGGTCTCCGACTGGTTGTCAGAATCCTGTCGGGTATCGAAGCCGGTGAGATTTGTGCTTTCGGTTCAAGGCCATGTAAGGGGGGGGGGTGAAGGTCAAAATTGGTCGTCAGACAAGCCCGACTAGAGCAGGTCTGACCGGTGAAACTCAGTTTTAATAGGACTTCACGCTCCAATCCCTATCAATAAACATGAAATGAGTGGCAAAGAAAATATTGAATGGCAGGGCGTCCGACAACAACCGCAGTAGAGCCTGGGTAATCAATACGCTTTAATTAACACCTTTAGGAAGGCCAGACGGAAGGATATTAGCATCACAAAATTAGCTGACAACGATACACCATACAATTTGCTATCGCGCATTTTTATTTTTACCCAAAGCCTAATTCCACTATCGAGGGTAATTTTACTTTATCAAGCGCACTGAACGGGTTCTGAAGATCACTTGCCATGGTGGGAAGAGTGAGGTTGCATCCACCTCCCAAGTATCTCAGAAACTATTAAAGCCTGAAGTACCGTATTTGCGGGAGGCTGTAGGCTCCAGCACGCTATCATTCGTTAAAAAAAAACTATATTGCTTTACATCAAAACTTCCTGTGTCGGATGAGGTCAATTATACTCTTATTTTGCTGAATAAGACTATGCTGAGTGAAGTAATGATATATGTTGCTGGCATACTTCGAGGTCGATCCTGCACAATTATTTATTAAAAAATAAGTGTCTAACCATGGTAACATTTTCAAATTCGTGCTGGATTTGCCACAGGGGCCTAGCATAGCTTTAATCTATATTTATCTTAGTGACCTTGCATGACCTATGCATATATATATATATTGAGCATTATGCATAAACTATATGTAGCGACCACTCATTTACGTCAATAAAAACATCATACATTATGTATAAAAATACTCAAAATACGACATATGCGTTGCCGTCGATCTTTACGCACTATTTCCTTAGGCATGCTTTCCTTTTGTAATTCAGTAACTTCCAGGCTTGTGAACTAATTGGAAGTGTCATGCGGTGGGCCGGATTCCCATTTGAAGCTGGCAAAACCCTATCCTACAAATTTTGTTTTCGGAGATATTGATAAGAACCTAAGTGCTGGGGCGAATTGCGCCTCCTCACATCCCTCACTAGTGAGCGTGCTAAGAGGAATAGCATGAGTCAAATGCGCCTTCACGAGAGATGAAGGACCGGTAGTGTGCGGTACGCAATGCGCGCCTCGCGCTGAACCACGTTTGTGACGCACCCCGGCTCGGCGGAACAGGTGTGTCTCCGGCATGACGTAAGTCGACGCAGCGTCTCGCTCCGCCATCGTGTGGTGCTCCGTCTGAAAGCGAGCAGCTGTGTTAAAACAATGCCACTACCTGCTTGACTGCACTACGAGGCCTTGACACTTTCCCTCTCCTGTCAGCTGTCTGAGCAGCAAGGGGGCATGGGCTGACAGCAGCAGGCGACCAGTGGAGGAAACTTATGTTGCTGGAAGCAGCAAGCAGCATAATACCTGCGTTACATTTGCAATCCTAGGCTGTTCAATAAGCATTTATGTTTTTCCAGTGAACTGAGTGATTGTGATGGACGTGGCGTTAGCTTTTTATGTTTTTCCTTGATGGGTGGGGTAGGGTGAGGGAGGGGGATGATCAGCTACTTCGAGACCATATTAGCGCATTGCCGAACATATATGTACGGCGTACTTACTTTCCTCCTTCGCTATTTAGACACTGCTTATTACTTGGATGCTTACATAAGTATATCCGTGTGAACTCCCCGCCTTCGAGCTTCGTTCGCTGCGCTGTGTGTCAAACCTGGCCATCGGCCTCACACTCGGCCGAATGACGTCTTCGTCAAACGAGCGCGTGTCCGACATGGTTCTGCGGCAGAACGAGGTGCGACAGTGTGGACGACACAGTGCGGTGGCATGACGCACTGGTGGGCAAACACACGGCACACTCTCAACATGATCCTGCTGAGATAGATGCGAGCAGTTATTGAGAAGCGTGGACACAGGCAGTCGAGCAGTCAAGTGATCTGTCGAGTGAGCAGTCGAGTGATCGCGATGCAGTCGATTAAGCTGGTCAACTCCGATGTGCATTACAAATAAAAATGCACTTACGTGGAATGCTGTCAACATGAAATACTGGCATACACTGAAAGCCATCGACGCAGGTGACATGCGTGTCAGGAGCAATGCATTGGCAATAAGGTAAGAATTCACCTCAATCGAAGTGGGTAGGGCGCTTCAGATGCTTGCACCATTCCTGCATTACGAAAAGCCCTCTGATGCTCGAACAGCTTCAGATGCCAACACCATTGGTGCATAGCCCAGCACGAAAGGGCCTCTGATGCTCCAATAGCGCTAATTCGTGCACCTTTAATATACCGTTGTTGCGATTGACTTGACAAATATTGTGTTTTGTACGGGGTGGAGCATCTTCTCTAATACTTCGATTGGTCGGGTGCAGCACGTGCAAGTGGACTGATTTGGCCATCAAGAAGACGTGGTGACTTGCTCGTGACAGGGTGCTACAGGGGACTAACCTGGGTCTGAAGAGGGCATGGGTGCAGCACTGGTAGCAGGATGGTGCAGAAGTCTCGTCTAGTTCTTACTAACGCGTGGGTGCCGTACCGAGCATGGCAGGGTGGCACGCGGGACTCACCTGGCTCTGAAGAACGCGTGAGTGCCGTACTCTGCGTGGTCGGACTCGGCCGTCCACGTGGGTGCCGTACCGAGCATGGCAGGATGGCACGCGGGACTCACCTGGCTCTGAAGAACGCGTGAGTGCCGTACTCTGCGTGGTCGGACTCGGCCGTCTGGCTGGCGCTGTCCGAGCTGCGGCTGCGGCCGGCCGGCAGCCGGCTCACTTCGTCCTCCACGTCGCGCCGCCGGCCGCTGCTCATGCTCCGACTCGGCCGGCGCGCCGTGTACGTGCCGGATGTGGCCCGACTGCGGGCGCGGTCCGAGTCGCGGCCGCGGCCGTCCTCCACGGCCGGCTGCAGCAGGGTCAGCAGCGGCGGCTGCGGGGCGAGACGGGGTCACATGGCAACAGGGAGTCGACAGCGGCACGGCGGCTGCGGGGCCTGACGGTGTCGGATGTTAGCTGCAGTGTCAACAGCGGCACAGCGGATGTGAGGAATGATGAGGTCAGATGGCAACTGCAGGGTCAAGAATGGAGGCTGCGGGATGTGAAGGTGTCAGATGGCAACAGCGGAGTCAACAGTGGTGGTTGCGGGACGAATTGGCTCCAGATTGTGATTGCAGAGTCAACAGCGGCGGATGTGGGGCGAGACGGGTCAGAAAGACCCCGTCTGACAAAGGACCCCGACTTCGCTATCTGACAAACGGGATCAGACATCGAAGACGTTTTTGCAGTCATTGGTGCTCATCTGGATCACTTCCTGGCCGGAGCCACGTATTGAATCGACTCTTAACTACCATACCGATCAGTTGTCATGAACTCACTCTGTGGGAATTACCAGAATTTGGCAGACTGTCAGTCGTGTCTTTGGGAGGCGTGCCAGCTGCGGTACTTGGACATGGGTCAAGTTATGTAGATTATGTTGGTGCCAACCACGGCAGCTTATCACACTTGTTGTGCTTTTGAATAGCAAGGCCGTTTTGTTCCGCCACACGAGCAATCCTGTTGACTATCCATGCTGCTGACTATGTGGTTGTCTGGTGTCGTGATAAATATGTCTATCTACACATTGTGATAATGCTATGGGATACATACAGTCCATGCGCGCTGGTTCGCTAAGAAACCTATTCGTGGACCAAGGGTCAGATTGCATGCCGTTCAGATTTGAGGACATGAGGGCTGCTTGGGTCAGAGACTCGGTAAGTACACATTCCCGGGTGAGATCAGCTGGGATGCCGGAACATTGCTGCGGTCAGCACACACATCCATGGGAAGCATCGGGCATAGACGAACATGTGTGCAGAATGCCTGCGCGTGGGCCGCACGCATCCATGAAGGGACGGGTTGGGATGGACCGATCTACCAGCTGGGCCAGACTTGTTGGCCCAGCTGGTAGATCACGGTCCATCCCACGGATAGTAGATCCATCCCACGGATGGTAGATCACGGATCATGGTCTGTTCACGGGCGAGGTCCCACTCACATGTGCGCGAGCGAGGTCAGACGCGGGGTCCGGTCCGACTCGGACCTGCGCCGAGTCGGCTGCGCTGGGTGGGCGTGACAGCTTGTGTCGGGGGCGTGGCAGGAATCTGGTGGGCCGGCGCGGCGCCGGCATCACGCCCCGGTCGTGCTGGAACGTCAGTCCGCTTTGGCCACCCTTGTGCTTCCTGCCGCCGATGCCCACTAGGGGCGCCAGCAGACGCGTGCCAGGTGGCGCTGGTGAGTGCTGTCGACAGCCACCGGCACACATTGAACGCCACGCCGTCGAGTAGTTCTGCATATGCAGTCAATACCCAGAAGCAATGCATGCTCGCATAGACAAGGTCCGTATGTCGGATTTGCATCCGAAAGTAATTCAGAATCAGATATTCGCTTGTGGCAGGCGTCATCTTGTATGCAATGATTTACCAGTGAAATGGCGAATGACCAATGATACCCTGGTTTTTATGAAAAACAAGTGGTAAAAGATGGATACCTTGGGGTCACATGCACCTTGGCTGAACCGTCCTAAACAATAGGAGCCTGAGACATCGTGGACGTAGGACCCAAATTGGCGTGGGAGTTTCCAAGCAGTGTTTTGCACAGTTCGACAAAAAACGTACAACAATTGATGAGTCGAGCCAGCTCGAACTCCGTTTAGAACGGATAAAAACTCGGGAGAGCTTGACCTTTGCCGAAGAATGCATGCCGAGCCCGGCCGCGATCGCTCACCAGTCTCGAGTGGCTGGGAATGCTGGCCTCGCTGCTACTGTCCAGCATGGCTCGTCTGTCCATGACCCCTGGGTGCAGGCTTGTGCCGCGATGGCGTAGGAATCCACCCGGGCCAGAAAACACTGCAAACAAACAACGCTCTTTACCATGGGTGCTCCCGCTACACTTATACCACATAACTCTTGTTTCGACTCTTGCTTTGACTCTTGCTTTGCCACAAGCGTACACCCCAGCAATGTTACCCATCTACCCCTGGGCATCTTTGAAACTAATTGGTTGGATAGAGAAAAGGATATCGTTCCGATGCTTCCAGTGGGCATACCAGTAAGCATTTCAAGCATTTTCCTCTCAAATCCATACCATAGATCCCATGTCTAGAAATTAGGATTTAAACTTCGAATGGAAAGTTGGCTCCAGGCAGATGTGAAGTATCCTACGTTTTTGTGGGGCCTGGATCCCACCATCATTTTGGGCTTGATATAAAATCTGAAAATGTTTATAGCTTGCAAAAACAGGTACATCCTTCTGGAAGCTCAAAGCGAAAAAGTGCATAGCTCAGTATATACCCTTCACAGATAATGCAAAAACTACCAAACTCGCAGTCATCGCATGCCATGTAAGCCGATGCACTTCCTCAGCAGACTCGAGCACCCCCCTCCCCCTTACCGAGCGGCGGCGCGGCGCGACGGCGGCTGTTCCTACGGCAGCAGCAGTAGCAGCAGACGCACAGTAGGGCCGCCAGCAGGGCGCCGACGCTGGCCAGCGCGATCAGCAGTACGCGCAGGTTAACCTGACAGCGCGAGCCGGCGTACCAGCGGTGACACCGGCAGGCCGCCTCCCCGTCCTCGCCGCTGTAGCACTCGCCGCTGTAGCTGCACTCCGGACAGCCGGCGTACTCGCCTGAGGGGACGATGACGTCACGGGCAGCCACTTTCCAGGCAGCCGCACTTCAGCCGGCTCAGTGTGGGCAGCAACACTCCTCACAGTCGCATCGCAGGACGACGCCATCCGTGCGGCCACACTGCGGGAATCTCCAACCCGGGTAGCCACTCTCCAACTGCAATCTAAGCTCAAGCCAGACAGAGCGCGCCTGCCACTGCAGCATGTGTCATGTACGTGCTCTGTGTCAGCAGCGGATACGAGCTCCATCAGGAGTCGTGCATAGAACTTAGTAGTGCAAGCCTGAGCAAGAGTAGAAAGTCAACGACCGTAACAGGTAGCAACAGACCTGAGCAATAGACATTAGACTGACATGATCGCTACTGACCTGAGCACTCGCGACCCGGCCGGTTGTCCTCGCCGATGTCCACCAGGCCGTCTCTGCAGCTGCACGTGAACGTGCCAGCCATGTTGTAGCAGAAGGCGTTTTCGTGGCAGTCGTTGTACTCAGAACTCTGACACTCGTCGAAGTCTGTGGCGACATAAAAACCATAGTCATTAGTGATATTTGCATATTTACAAGAGTAATCTAGAATCGCAGTCTCGCAGAGCCCAGGTGGCGCATATCGCTCTTGCCTCTCCGATCGCTGTCCTCGTCTGAAGTTGGAAACTGTGGTTTCGGCGCACGTCAGATCCAAATTGCACGCTGTACCGCATGACACGGCGACTACAGCTCAGCACAACACGGCCACAGCGAACGATGAGTGGCTATGGTAGACGAGTATCAGAAACTAATTCCTCTAAAAGCAATACCTTGGCGATAAATCTGCATTGGGCCTGCAAATGCAGATCAGATGGTGGTGCGATTTGCTTTATGGAATCATTATGGATTCAGCGTATTTTCTACTATATAGGTATATATATATATATATATGTGTGTGTGTGTGTGTACATTTGCCTGTACATACGCAGGCAAATGAAAATACACAGGCAAACAATGCGTGCAAATCGTTACATTTAGACCCATGGGTCAAATGAGGTCAAACGTTTTATCTCTCTTTGGAGATTCCTGAAATAGTACCCGATGCACTTCTTTATAGTACCTAGGGGTCAACTTAGTCGACAAGATTGGTGTTCCAGCCCATTTAACCCCAGAGTAGCTTCAAACCAGAAACAGGGCATCTGAGATCTAGTTATGCCATTATCCTAGGATGACCTTCAGAATATTAATGACCTATGTAGAGAGGATAGATGAGTTGTCTATCCCCCTACCGCATCCCCCATCGGTGATCTGTGTGCAATAAGTGATGTTATGACTTCATAAGCTAACAAGGTGGCAAGACATCTTAAGCTTCCTCACACCATGAGGTCGCCAAACGGTGCCCCTATCAGGCATGCCAAGAGCAGCGCGTTCATATATGCCGTTAGCCTGCGATGACAAAAAAAAATGTAGGGTGTGGCTGCAACTTCCCACCACGTGCACGGGCGACGAGGGTTCATGAAAGGCTATTACGGCGATTTTTCCAAAGGACATCTGCGATTTGGACACGGTTTCTAGGCTATTGCTGAAGGCACGAGGAAGTCATTGGTAACGCATACACCAAAACACATATGCGTGTATTCTGCTGCATGTGCAGAACTTATCTCGCCAAATGATTTATGATGAACGCCGATGGACAAAAATATCAGAGTGTATACACTAACGGTTATCTGCTGTAAGACAGCATGCATTTTCCTTCCAATGACTTGAAAATCATTAGAGTAAGTATACCCAAGAAACGCTTGAATTCAAGTTTATTATATATATATATATATTTTTTTTTTTTTTTTTTTTTTTTTTTTTTATATATATATATATATATATATATATATATATCAATACGATATCATTTATGTCGCATATTATTCCAAAATAAACTACTACCATGTGTTCGGTTGTCTATGATCGCTATGCTATGCTAATAATATCAGCACATGCCGAAAACAAACACAATGATTGCGCAATTCGTACCGAGCACATTGACATCTCCGCTGAGCGGTGACACCACCACCTGCCGGTTGCCCAGCGTGTAGTTGGTGCGCCGCAACGACTCCTTCACGATCTTCAGCAGGCTGTCCTTGTCGACAGGCTTACTTTCCCGGTCAGTTATCTGGAACGGGACGGTTGTGTGTCACGTGACGTTCGGCCGCCGATGCGCCCCGTGCACGTGACATTGCGTCTGACACATTCAGCGGCGCCAGCACAACTACGGGTCGGGAAACCGACTTTTGCAAGGCTCTGCTCTGCTGGGAAGTCAATGCGTGGCTGTTTGCAATATAGGTGGCCGACGGTGCACACACGTGTTTTGGAGACGGTACGACTCGGTGCCGGTTATGTTGCAATAGTTCGTGCAGACATGCATGTATTCGTCAACTAAACTGAATTTGAAACACTTGACCATGTCTGAGAATAATTGTCGGTGCTCCTACATATATATTTAAGACTTAAAGCCTGCTATGGCGAGGTCATGCAAGTGTGTTTTAGCGCATACTGTTGGTGCTCATT
This sequence comes from Imbricaverruca yamaguchii, assembly GCA_034440575.1. Classification (NCBI taxonomy): domain Eukaryota; kingdom Metazoa; phylum Arthropoda; class Thecostraca; family Neoverrucidae; genus Imbricaverruca; species Imbricaverruca yamaguchii. Next base: position 526,621 of record JAOTOL010001564.1, read on the forward strand.
CTATTATGAAAGAAGTAATTAATAATATTATACGTCACAATGCGTATTTGTTGGGATAACTTTTACATGCAATACAATGCAAGTTCACCTACAACGTATGCTAAGGCATAAACCTCTGGCGGGAGTGTTCGCTGGACAGGCGCATTACATCCAGTGCTAGCCGGGGACGGGTGGAGCCAGCAAGACGTTGGCAGTCTCGCATGTATTATGCATGCGTTGCGTCTTAATGCATGCGTTGGCATGTATTATGAGCTCAAGCTTGACTATGTATGAAGCTAGGTAAAGGTATTGTACTCGGTAATTCAATCAATGTATGCAAACTCGGTACTTTACGATTCACTATTAATGTAACCAAACAAACAAGCAGCATATTTGGGAATCAAAATAATTATCACGCTCATGACTTATCGCAACATAAATATATCTGTGATCAGCCGAAGGTTGTTTCGTGTAGCAGACAACTCACTTGAAGATAAGACGCTATCCACTTGCCATGGCGCAACTCCATTTCAGTCGTCACCTATCGCCACCCACATCTAAACTGGTTACCTGGCGCGGGACCCAATCTCGACACCATCGACCAATCGTGTCTGGAATACTCCCAGCCGCTGTCTGCGCACCCACCTGCAGCTGTCCGCGCACCCACCTGCAGCTGTCCGCGCACCCACCTGCAGCTGTCCGCGCACCCACCTGCAGCTGTCCGAGCACCCACCTGCAGCTGTCCGCGCACCCACCTGCAGCTGTCCGAGCACCCACCTGCAGCATCAAGTCCGCCAGCAGCCCCATTTGCCTGTCTGACGCGCCGCCGGCGACGTCGGCCGCCCGCTTGAACTCCATCAGCTGCGTGGTGTGCAGGCGGCTGGCCAGCGGCGACTGGGCCAGCGAGTCGGCCACGCCCGCCTCTGTCAGGCCGGCCAGCTGGCGGTACTCGGACGACGTGCGGTCGCCGAACGGCGCCCGGTACCGCAGCGGGATGTCGTTGACGCGGTCCAGCAGCACCAGCAGGCGGTACGTCAGCGCGCCTGGGGACGTGTTGGCACGTCAGACGGGGTCTTGCAGTGCCAGACTAGGGCACGTCAGCGCGGTTGAGGACTTGTTGGCACGTTAGACACGTCATACCAGACTAGGGCACGTCAGCGCGGTTGAGGACTTGTTGGCACGCCAAACGAGGTTCAGTAACGTTAGGCTATGGTAAGTCAGCACGGCTGAGAGCATAATGGTAAGTCAAGCGAGGTTCCGAAATACCAGACGATGATACTTCAGTGCGACTGAGGACATGCCGGTAAATCAAGCGAGGTGCCGCAATACCATACGATGATATGACAGTGCCGATGAGGGCGTGCTGGAATGTCAAGTGAGGTCCTGTAAAGCCACAGAACGTTACAGCATGACCGCCGAATACATGTTGGTAGATGATGCGAGCTGCGATAGAGCCAAATGAGGATACGCTTGAGCAGTTTGGAACATGATAATATGTCAAACACGACCATTCAGCACCGTCAGATGGCACTTCGTTTGTAAATGTGAGCATCCAAGTACTCGAGTGATGAATTCAAAATGCTTAGAACAAACGCTTAGCTTGTCATTTATGCTCATTGATTCAATCGCATAATTTTTAATAGAAGTTATAAAGCTTGCACTACAGCAGGTGACGTGCAATGCAAGAGTCGCAGGTGTGGGGCTGTGGCCTGCAAAACATCTTCAGCAGTCTTAGCATCTGACCGTCAGGCGACTTACGTCCACATGCGTCGCTGGGTCTTGCGCGGGAGAAACCAGGTCGGCAGACACACTGGTGCTCCCCGTCGACGAGTCGACACGCCTCGTTGATAGCCGCGAGGCAGGGGCGCTGGCACCCATCTGAGGTTTCTTCGCTGGTATCCACCGCCAGAGGTCGCTGCAGACCCGGGCTGACCACTTCGCCAGCGTCTGTCACATCCTTGCGCACGTCAAGATCACCTGTGCTGGGAATCAACAGCCCAGCCACGACGACGTCACCCCGACCCTTTTCTGAAGTGGATGGTGGTGGGGACGGTGGCCGGTTGTTTCCCGAGGCTGAGGACGCGGTGGACGGGCGCGGCTTGCCTCCAGGGACAGTTGGCCCGGCCGTGGAGGAGGGCGGGGCGCGCGTCGACGTAGTGGGCTCGATGGAGACCGCAGGACGATTTCCACCATCCCGGATCGAAAGGACGGCGGTGGAACGTGTGGGTGGTGGTCGAGCGGACGGAGAGGAAGAGCTGGTTGTTTTCACAGAGGCGGCGTTGCTACCAGTCTTGCTGCCTGCGCCGGTGCTGGTCGGTGTTGACGTGGGCGTAGGCTGGCGAGTATCGCTCAGGTTCGGCGCATTGCCCTGCAGTGTAGGCACAAGTGTCATTAGGAAAATGGCCCACAATGTACATGCACCAAAAAAAAATGATGACAGATCGAAAATCACAAGTGGTTGATGCGATTGGAAGTAGCGATGGAAATTACCGAGCAATGGAGGATTAGAATGTCGATAGAAGAAATTGATGGCATGATCAGCGCAGGTTAACAAATGAAACTTGCATCACATAAGTGCAGTGCATGCACTGTGAGTAGATCAAGCTGCAGAGCACGCTAACGTTTGATGACGTAGTTTTATTAGTAGTTGATATCTCACCTTCAGTTGTGGCTGCGTCACTGATGGGAGGACAGCGCTGATAGCTGACGTCTTGGTGGTTGTCACTGTGTTGCTCCCTCCAACTACTACAATCGTCGGGTTAACGGAAGCTCCCGCCGACGTTCGATGCGGTTCGATGGGAAGCCTGGTTGTCGTGAGTTGAGACGAGTTTGTCGGTCTACGACCTGGTCTCAATGCGCTGTGGGGACGTTCCCTGTCGATTTTGTTAAGCAATGGAGCATCTGTCTCTGACGCTTGTTTGTCTAGTCCTGATATCGATTTGTTGTCATCTGCTGTATTCGTGTGCGAAATCTTTTTGTCCTCTTGTACTTGTGTTACGTCTATGTCCGACTTTTCTTCGTTCATTTCAGACCTATGTCCGCTCGGCTTGAACACTTGTTCATCTGTCTCCGTTGTCTGTCTGTCCTCATTTGGATCCGGCGTCTCTGGGCGTGTCGGTCCTGAATCATCTTCGCTCCAGGTCGGCTGCTCCCACAGAGTAGTGAGTGGGTCCTGATCCATATGGTCTACTGGTGCAACCGTCGAGCTCACCCGATCCTGCGAACCCGAACTGGACGCGTGGATCTCGGCCAGCCGACTGCGTGATGACAACAGGTTCTGCCGGATCACGTCCGCAAGGCTGGGTCGACGACCCGGAATCCGATTTGGACTCCGACTCGGTCCTCGACTCGCCGTCAGCTCCGGCGTACGTGAGCCGGCGACGCTGGTTGCATCGGCCTCACTCTGGTCAAGACTGGATGACAGGTCTACCCCGGGCGACTGTTCCTCGCCTGTGAACGAGGCACCTGAGCTGCCAGTGCTCTGGTTGGGTGTTGTCTGCACCAGTTCAGTTTTCGACGAGGAATCTAGCTGAAGGTCCTCGGTGGGTTGGGTGCCCGAGGCCGACTGATCCTGAAGAGACGTGCCGGTTCCATGACGATCTGATGCCTGTGAAAAGTCTTCATACAGCGGGAAGCTATAGTAGCTGGTAGAGTCACCAGTCTGTTGTGGTGAGTCCTCTGTAGTGGAGTACCAATTATCATAATCAGTAGAGTATTCTGGACGCTCTTCGGTTTCGTATTCACCGTTCGCATCGGGCGTATACTGGGAACTACCTCCAGAGGGATATTGGGCACTACCACCAGAGGAGTATGGCTTATTGCTATCAGGCGGATATTGCTTGCTACCACCAGAAGGGTACCGCGCACTGCCGCTGGATGGATACTGTGCACTCCCACCTGAAGGATACGACGCTCCATTCGAAGATGGGTACGATATTTCCCCAGCAGATCCATATTCATCGTCTGGACCATGTGAGGGATATTGCTCGCCATTTGCGGATGGGTATTGGACTTCATCACCCTCCAAGGTGTGCTTTGAATCAAGATCAGATTGGTGTTTTGTGCTGCCGCCAGTCGGGTACTGAATTACATCAGATTCGATGGGATACTGTGCATTTCCTATATGTTGGAACTGAGTTCCTTCCCATTCAGAGGAAAATTGAGAACCAGCATGGGGATTAACTGGTTCATCACCTGCAGATGGGTATTGTTTGTCATTGTCAGCATCGTAGCTGTTTTCATCTCTGAGCGGGTACTGCTGACTTTCATACGGGTACCGTTCTGCATCTCTTGACGGGTACAATCCCTCAGAGGGGTAACGTTCGCCTCCTCCGGTCGGATACTGTTCACTATTTTTATGCGGATACCGGGATTGTCCAGACGTTGGTGGATCTCGGCTACCTTCCGCTGATATGGATTGATGGTTCTCAGCTGCACTGCCAATGGTCAATTGCGCATCACTATTTCCCAAGGATGAATTTGCCTTCGGTTGGCCGGTAGCGCCGGTTATACTTTCAGATGCTTGCAGGTCTCCTTCAGACGCGTACGTTAAACCTAATGATTGTGTAGTTACTTCGGATGTTTCGTAGGGGGAAGATACAGGCTGATCAGTCTCTGATGAGCCAAACAGTGAGCCAGGGCTATGCGACTGCGTGCCTTCAGTGGCATCCTGGAATGGAACCGGGGATTGAGTCGGCTCCTGCACGGCATCATGCTGTAGTGTGGTAGGGAATCCTTTTGAATTGTCAGACTGCGGATCTTGGTAATCTCCAGTCGCCTCATTATATTCATAATCTGAATATTCCCCTCTGGAGCCTTCGTCTTGAGCGTCGGGAGTATGTTTTTGGAACCCAGCATCATCGGTGTTAGGAGTTTGAGTTTCTGGTTCGAAGGTAGCTGGAGTTGTCTGCTGATTCCAGCTGGAGCTTGATAAATCCTGACCGCTGGACCCGCCGAACGCACCAGAGTCTTCTGGCATTGGGGAGCGGTCCTCGGACTCTTGGAGATTATTTTCCACCGAAGTTGCATCAGTGTCAGCGCGTTGCGTAATTCCCGTGAGCTCTGTGAATTGCGGCAATTCTAAGTACGCCGATGTTGTGGATTCGTCTGACAATTTGGGCATCTGCATAGACCCTGCCACTCCTGCGGGCTCTGGTCGCCGCTGTAGATCAAGTGGGGAAGTATCTCCATTTTGCGCTTTTGAATCCTTTTGAGAGCCTTGGGTGAAATCAACTGTTGTCGAATGGTCAAAAGCTACCCCAGCAACCTGATCACCGATGTTTTCAGAATGTTTTTGGAATGAGAAATGATCGCTCGGTCTGGTGGGCGTCAGTTTTTCACCAGGCCCTGAGCTTGCAGGTGCATCAGCTTGGGATGGATTACCAGTAGACTGCGTCGGCTTTGGGGACAGGCTTCCTCGAATTAGCCCTGCCACATCGAACGCATCATGAGTCAAGGTGAAGAGAACTTGCTTTGTAGAGGTAGGAAACACCTCCGTGAAGACGTTGGTACCAACTATGCGGTTTTGACCTTCCACCGACGCGATAGTGTGAAGTGTTGGCACCCGTAGTGTGTGTGTCGGTTGGATGGCCTGATGCTCGTCTTGAACTCCACTAATGCTGCTTCCATCTTTTCTTGCATCGTCATAACCATTGCTTGGTTGAAACAGGGCGTGGATGCTGGCTGCGTACACCTGGTCATCACTGTTCGTTTGTTGTATTGGGTCAGCGTTTTGCAATCCAGGGTAGGAAGGGAGCTGACCTGAAAATTGGTAATCCGGCAACTCTGACTGCTGTGCGTAAATGACGCCAGCAAATCCTGATCCTGCATTGAATGAATTTCCTGGAGCGTCTAACGAGTGGGAACTGACAGGGTGATATCCAGTTGGAGAAGTAGGCTGGACGTCATACACTGCGCTCACGGACGCGGGCTCGCGAGCCCCTCCAGATGTCGGGTGTTCACGGTTGCCGAACGGCGCAGAGTCTCCATGGAATCGGATGTCACCCTGGGTGTTTGCTTCTGGCCGTACAGGAGACTGGGCAAAGCTTGAATGGCCCTGGTGGCCCTGATGACTCTGGCTTTGATGACTATGATGAATTTCACTCTGATGAACATGATTATTTTGATTCGGCACGAAGCCGGGCTCCAGTCTGATATTACTAGGACGCGGCACCTGCGACGCCTGGTGGAGGAGCTGCGGTCTCTGGTGCGGCTCGGTAAATGACGTATGCTGCTTGTTCGCGCTGTGCACCTGGCCATGCCCGCCGGATAGTTGCTGACGAGGTGGCTGCGGGCGCCGACCACCAGGTCGCACCTCGATGTAGCCGCTGCTTGGTGGCGGACGCGGTCTGCGACCCAGTGGGCGAGGGGGTCGGCGAGGTCGGTCGGAGCGACGCGGGGGCCCTCGCAGCGCCAGGGCCGGTCCAGTTCGACGTGTCGGCACCGTTCCGCCAGTCCGAGATGGGAGCCGGCTTAGAGGATTGTTAGCATGAGTGGGAATCCGGGCCGGAGGTCCGTCAGTCCTAGACGGAATACGGGACAAAGGACCACCAATCCTAGACGGAATCCGGGACAGGATGCCTCCCTTCCGGGAGGGGATGTGATTTATTGGGCCGTCAATTCTAGATGGAATTCGAGTCAGCGGTCCGTCGATCCTGGAAGGGATGTGCGACAGGGGTCCGTTGAGCCGTGAGGGACTGTGCGTCAGCGGTCTGGATCCTTTCGGATGTGGCCTGCGCGGACGATCCCCACGCCGTGATGCAGGCCCGTTCCTGAATGGATTCTCACCCCGCAGTGGCGACCCACCGTTCCGGCGAAACGAGTGCACAAACCCACTGTCCGGAGCACCCTTGAGCCGAATCACTTCGCCGTCGGGTCCCATCACAACTAGATAGCCGTTTTCGCGTCTCGATCCACCCTGGCTCTGGATCCTACGCTTGCCGTTGACACCGGGAGCCGGAACGAAGCCGGGGCGAGACTGCGGACCAGGCACCGACGGCCGAGGTCGCCGGATGCTTGACGTCACCGCTTGAGTGCCGTCACGCCGCAGTGCCAGAGGTAGTAGGCTGGTCAGCAGGTTTGATGCCACCGAGCCCAGATTGAGGCCGCTGAGCCCCGCCGCGCCAAGACCGCCGAGACCCAGCAGTCCCCCTGCGATGCCGCCGAGGCTGGCTGAGTCGACGAAGCCCAGGTCTAATTCAGGAGAAGTGGTGGTCTGGTCACTGGAGGACGCCGGCGATACCAATGGTATGGTACTGACCACAGGTACTGCCACTGGGAGAATGGGTACCGACGCTGCAGGAATGGCGGGTGGCGACGCTGCAGGAGCGGCGGCTTGCGACGCTGCAGGAGTTGCGGGTGCTGCTAGTGCAGGCGCGTCAGCTGCCGGTACGGCAGGAGCTGGATGCTCCGGCTCTGAAGGGCTACCCGGTGGCGGCACTGCAGGCGTGTCAGCTGCCGGTACAGAAGGTGCTGGAGGCTTCGGCTTTGTAGGACTATCTGGGGACCCCACTGCAGGCGAATTATCATCAGGCACGCCTGACGTTGGTAGCGATGCAGTGCCTTCACCAACATTTGACGAAGTTGTGTCCTGAGTCTCGACTAATGTTGCGTCTGTATCAGGCGACGACTGAATAGAAGCATCTGCTGTCGTTGCAGAGGCGGGAAGGTCACTGCTATCTGCAATGGCTACATTATCAAGCTTTTGGCTTTCAACTAAGCCATCCGAATGTGTTTCCAGTACCACATCGTTCTGCTGTTCAGCAGCTCCATTGCTAGGCGCCGCACCTGTTGCTGAACCAAGATTGACGGTCGAAGATTGCAAATCTGCTGAAATTATTTCAGATGGATCCCGATTAGTAAGTTCTGATTCAGACTCTGTGTGAGAGGCACTCTGATCTGATGGACGGTTAGAAGCTGCCAGTCCGCTTGTGCTATGTATTTCAGCTAGATTAGCTCCCGGTATGCCATGGCCACCGGTGGCGTCGGACTGGGCCGAAAACGCTTCGTCTGCGTTGATGGATATGCCTTCTTCCTGCGGCAGACTGCCTTCGGATGGTGCGTCACCCGAAGACGCCTGTGACCATATCACAGACCCTCCAACCGCACCAGACATTCCGGCAGCAGTGGCGGCGGTCTCAGTAGCGCCCGAGGGCGGCTGATTCAGCCACGTGATGCTCTGGGTGACGAGCGGCGTGATGAAGGCAGCGGTCGGCGCCAGCTGCAGCAGGGTGGTGATGCGCTCCGTTTGGACTCGAGACGTCAGCTCGGTGCGCGTGAGCACCACGGTGCTGCCACCCGTCACATGAGTGGTGAAGAACGTGCTGGTCGTGTAGTAGGTGCGCGTCGCTACCAGCTCCACATGATTCTCCGGAAGAGCTGACGACGAGCTGGCATCGACAGAAGGGCGCACCGGGAACGTCGGCCGCTGTGCCGGCGCCTGCGTCGCCTGTATCGGTGCGTGCGTCATCGTCGACGTCGGCTGTAGCAGCACGGTCATCTTGGGGATCTGACCAGCTGGCGCGGTAGGCGGGGGTAGCCGCGGCCGTTCCGTGACCACCACGCGAGTGACCACCTCTTCCGACGACGTCACCAGCGTCTGTCCGTCGGTGAGGATGGTCTTGGAGTAGGTGTAGGTGTCCCGGTAGGTCGTTGTGTCGCGACGTGTCTCGGATGGCGAGGCGGCCCCAGCCGGCACCGTGACCACGCTTGAGACCGTCTCCCTAGTGGTGAGCACTACGACTTGGTCCTCCTTCACGAACCGGTTGTAGAAGATGAAGGTTGTGTAGTACGTCCGAGTGAGAGATGTGGCAGCGGTGGGCCGCGCCGAGACCTGCGAAAAGATGACATAGCATAATAAGATATAACGGATGTGCTCAATGTGAGTTCAGAGTGACTTGTGAAACATTCTGCTTTGCATCTTGCGATGATCCAAATATCTTTTTTCGTCGTTTAGTTTGTAAATACCGATCAGCAAGTGTTTGGGCACAATGTGTGTGGGCGTTGGCACGGAAGACGGCATATCTTGATATATAGATATATCTTCATGTTTCAGTGTATTATGGCAGAAAAAGGTGTTTCCTCCTTCACGCATATGTTAGCATAGCCTTGGCTAAGTAAATGTAGGCCGGCCATTGTCCCCCAGGTCGATCTCGATAAGATATTTCCATTCAAACGAATAACAAGCTGATATATGAAGCTGTCGTCAATTGTAGTATAATGCAGCAAGACGTAAATGCAACATTGAAGGGACAAAAAGCACATCATACACTTATGCTGCTCGCGTAGGCGACCTTCAACCCTCATCCATGTACGGCAGCTTGTCACCTTCCCCAGTGTTGGAAGGAGTGCAGCCTTCCCAGTGTTAAGGGGAAAAGTTACTGCACGCTTGCAAATGGCAAGTCCGTGGGAAATGAAGGACTAGAGAACACATTGTTTGCGAGAATAAAAAATTGGAAAGCAAAATTGAATGTGTTTACTTGTGGGCTCATTTTTATTTGATCCTTCAGGTCAGACTAACTGGCTATCTTTTGCACCACAAAACAACTTTCAAATTCAGCTGTGACCTTTCGCAAAGTTATAAGTGGTGTACGCCTATGTTCATTGGCGTGTTATAATACTACCGACCTTCCATGTATTGCACTTGTGTGCATAACCCGCGGATTGGATCGCATCACGTTGATGACGACGCTGATGGAATAATTGTATCCAAGCGTCCTGGGTGGGCAACGACGCCGAAATATAGTGCATTGTTTAAAGGAACGCTAGAATATCTCGAAACACTGCGGAAGGCTATTTCGGGTGAACTTACATTGATGTTCTGAAGTGGCCGTACAGAGGTCAATGGCTCAAGTGAGTACCATGTCCGGGACCGTGACATTAATTATCCGAAACTACCAATAATTAACGGGTTGTGGCCATCATGAGACGCAAAGCCGTAAACATTAAGCGCCGCGAACAAAATAATGGTCGGGGATGTTCTCTCCCGTCATGGCGTAGCTTCGTAGCCTAAGATGACCTTGGCATCAGACCGAAAGCTGCGCCAAAGGTCCTGGTTCACTCTGCAAAACGTCATCGAATAGATGTATATTCGGAAGGGTACCATTATAACAACCACTAAGGAGTGCGCAGACTCCCCATTCTCACCGGAGGTAGCTAGGCTAATTTTAGCAAACATAACTATATTCACTCCAATGTGCGTGATGATGCATAAGCAAAACTCTGCTGTCAATGTACCCACCGTGAATTTTCGTTCGTTTTGCAGTTGACCTTTGACAGTTGACCCTTATGGGCATAGACTGCTGGATACGGAAACGAAGGCTAAGTGATAAGAACTTCGTGTGCCTGGCACGAAAAAGGTCTTTCAGTGGCTCAGTCTTAGGCCGAGGATTAGACAGCTTTCGCACTCATTCCCCGATCACGTGAGATCCGCTGTATAATCCTATGAACGTCAATCTTGCACACTGCTCCTTTGTCTGGAAATGAAGTCTTCGCAGTGCGGTTTTGCTACACCGCAGTGTTCAGTGTTTTGTTTTGCTTGGTAGCCTTGTTGATCAGTAATGCGTCACTTTCACGCAGGTCTTCCGAGTAAAATAAGCGATCTGAGTGATCCATAAATCATTCGAATATTAGGGCGGAACCCGCCTTATGGCTATGCATTGAATGCTATGAAACCAAGGAGTTACTGCAGAACCTGGTATTACACCAGGTATGATATATATATAAGTCACGACAAACACAGAGGTTGCTGCATATCCTATAACTATACCAGATACAGTATACGCCGTGACAAACACAGAGGTTGCATATCCTGGAGTGACACCAGGTATAATATAAGCCGTGGTAAAGAAAGCTGTTGTTGCATATTATGGAATGACACCAAGTGAATGTAAGCCGTAGCACACAATATGAGTTTTGCTCCCCAGTCTCAAGTGTGGCCAAGATATAATATAAGCCGTGATAAGCACAGAGGTTGCTGCATATCCTGGAATGACATCAGGTGTAATATAAGCCGTCAAGAACAATGCCAGTTTTGAACCCTCGTCTCAAAAGCGACCAAGGTATAATATTCGCTGTGACAAACAAACATCAGTTTTGATCTCCAGTCTCAATGATGGCCAAGAAACATAAGCCGTGACAAGCAGTTTTGAGTTTTGATCCCCAGTCTCAAGGGTGGCCAAAGTATCATGTAAGCCGTGGCAAACAACATGAACCTTGATCTATGGTATAAAGCGTCACCAAGGTATAATATAAGCCGTGACAAACAATATAAGTTTTGATCGACTGTCTCAAGGGTGGTCAAGCCCATGGGTAAAATCTATGCACTTTACATGTAATGTTTCTGCACCGCCGTCTTCCGGGCTCTTGCAGGTGTCCAGGTGATGAATTAGGGATCCTCGTCTACGTCAAGGGCCTGGTTGAATCTGAGCTCGTGTAGGGGGTTGACACAATCCTGGGAGAAATGGGATTAGTTAGCAGGCCACTACTTGGCATATCTACTGGGATATCCTTTGCCTACTTGATCGGATAAGAAACTTGAAGATGTCTCTCCAGGCCACTTAACTATAGCGTCAGAAGAGGGAACATGGCAGGTCAATTCTTCATCAATGTCGCCAATTGTATTTGGCGATGTAAGCGATATTATTCGTCAATATCTATTGGTGATGGATCCCACTTATTGCCTGTGATAATACGTGCTGGATGTGGTAGGGTGATATGCAGTTCACATGACGTAGCTCATAGATCAAGGACGTTTTCAAGGAATTAGAAGTTATGTGCCCAAATTGAACTGGGATGTCGGTTTTCTTATCTGTCCGAGTTACACATCTTAGGCACCGCAACTTAATTTAGAATTCTGATTTCTTAATTATGAATCAGTGCCACTGCCGGCAAGATAATAGTACCATGGGGCGCTTTTTTGTAAGCTTCCGAAATCAGGTCAACACTTCGACGACTTCATTTGACCCTCAGTTTTGGGGTCGAATTGAAGCATGTCACATACTATTAGATTCCAGCATACTGAGGAATGCTATGCTGAGCTTTGTATGTACATGTCGTTTATTGGAACAGATGAGCGGAAAAATTGTTGATTTTTGCGAGAGATAAAAAAACTGACATGCGCCGTCTTTCCGGTCAGGTCCTCACACCCCGTCTCGGGGGAGGGGGGTTAGTACCCCCAATAAAATCCAAACTAAGCATCGCACGAAAACGAAAGAGGTGTCATCGGAAAGGGCTCAATGAGTAGGGTCCGAGTCCATCCACCAAAACAATTGTCCCCCAAAAGTGACTTCCCCAGGTTGGCTAGGTTGGTTGGTTATTGGTTTTACGACACGTCGACCGTTGAGTCATGTAGCGTCGCCAATCTCTCACGCCGATTGGTCGCGGGCGAAGAGTAGCGATAGGCGAGACTCGAACTCACAACTTTTCGATTGTGAGACGAGCAACTTACCCCTAGGCTACTCGCCCCCCCCCCCCCGCCCAGGTTGGCTATATTTTCATGATTTTTCACGACTTACTGACTTTTTGGCTCTGGGGAATTCATTTTTGGGATATATGAGAGAAAAAAAAATTGGAATGAGAAAAGAACAACGAAATCGACCAGGGCTTTAATTCCCCCCAACATTTTTTTTCTCCAAATTTTGGGTTTTCAAATTGTCTTTAATTTTCCTTTTCCAATGGGTAGAGCAGACCGAGAAACATTGTTGGAAGTCAATTTGCCCTAATAAAGATGCTTAGGCAGAATCCTCTGAACCGCAATTTGGCAAATACGCAAAATTTATATGTAGTCAAAGACCTAAAAAAAAATAATTTCACTCCTACGTTTTGTTGCATCCCTAAAGATAAGCAAACACTGAAAGTTTCATTAAAATATCTGCAGCCGTTAAAGCGTGACGACTAGTTGAACTTTTCTGAAGGTGACCCGACTTGACCTTGACTAACTCGTTGACCCTAGATGACCTGACTTCGAAATTTTGAACAGCATGCCAAATTGATGTGGGAGAAGGTATGCCAAATTTTGGCGCGCTGCCGCGAGCCGTTCGTCCACTATCCGCGAAAATCCTGAGGGGGCGGCTGAAGACCCCCCGAGTCGGGACAGGCTGGTCTAGAAAGCCGGCAAATGGTCCAAGTATCAAAATCGGATGTGAATCGCGACGTCTCGTGAGATACATCACGATAATTGCTTTCCTCATGTCATCAGCGCCATTCATTTGGAAGCATAAGAAGTTCTTGTGTTTCCAAACGGATAGCGCTAGCGAATCTGAACTCAATTGGAATTCGATATTCCAATAATTCCCTGCACACGGAAGGTGGTAATATGTCACGAACGGACGAAGGTCAATGGGGCGTAAACCATATGTAAATTGATGACGTAACAAAACACGTGACCACATTCACACGTCGCAAGTTGCATAAGGCTGAAGATGTGACTGGAGATAGTGGTCGGAGCTAGTAGCCGTGGACAGTGGCTGGAGATAGTGACACAGCACGTCTAATGATCTAGAGAAATTGACAATCCGGCAGGGTACAAAGAAACAAGATGACGCACTGGTGAAGATCAGAGCAGCATGGTACAACTCGATCTGGCGCTCAGCAGCACACATCATTCACCGGCATCTCTGAACGGCACAACTGTCTGCTGTGCCAGACAGCCATATGCAGTAGCACTGTACCAGTGTTGCCGCACTGTACCGGACTGAACCGGTACAGCTCTGTCTGGTCCAACGAACGCCTCGCCGTGTCATAGCGCGGTATAACGCGATCTTCGTCAAGACATGAAATTAATTCAAGTGCCGACTAACTTCACAGGAAGCATTCCTGCTGTGTTTTCCCAGCCAGCAAAACACCACGCGAACGCCGACGGTGGGTGTGACCGACCGGCGCCGGCGGCAGTGTCTGCGCCCGTAACGGTTTGGACGCGATCGGAACGGGCGCACAGGTACCATCGCGGCGGACCGCTGACCCAAAACCAGCGCCGGCTCAATGCAGAGACCAGCAGCTGACTGTTCGGATCGCACTCGCCGGTCCGATTTCCCGCAGCCGGACCAGGCCGACCGGTCCGGGGCGCGGGCGGACCGGACCGGGTGGTCCACCGGGTGGGCGGGGGACTAGCGCGCCCGTAGGTCCGGCCGGTACTGGGCGCACTGGTGGTGGTCTGTGGTGAGGTGCAGTCTCACGGGTGGTCCGGTGCGGATCGGAGCGGCCTGGGAGCCGGTCCGGACAGGACAGGAGCGATACCGACCGGGTGTAGGTCGCGGCGAAAAACCGGTCCGCGAAGTGCTCCGGGCCGGGCTGGAGATGGGCCCGAGATGGAAAGGCCCAAGATGGGGCGGGTAGCTTCCACCGGCATGGGCTGGCGACAAGGAGACTTCGTTCTTGACAGGAGAGCAGTGATTTCGGAGTGATCGCAAGGTGGTGTGTTTGATCCTGCAGCCGGCAAGCTTCCGTGGAACAAGACTAGCTGGCAATAGCGGTCGCGAAGGCACAACGATGCCTGAATATGTACGTCGGCACACGTAATGCTGCCAGGTCCGCTAGCCAATATATTGTCCTATTGTGAGACAAATCATTTATCTCGCAACAACTAAATATTGAGGTGGTGCACGATTCTTACGACATGTCAGCCAGGCTCAGACAGCATCAATACTTAAGCTTGAATCTAAACTTCGCCATGGCGTAATCTCATCCGCAGAATCCATCTATCCAATTTGAGCGCTGTGCACTCAAATGTATCTTAGCATAGTATGTTGTGTATATCATACGTTCTTGTGAATAGACAAAGTTGGACAACATTGAATTGTAAGTGACCTCGAAATACATGTCCAGCGTTATTTAAACCACTCCTAGAATACTTTGTAACTGGTGCTATGAACTGGTATTGAACACCCACTGATGGTCCGCTCCATCCAATTGCAACGTGCGTGATGTAGCGCGAGTACACAGGTGGTCACAATAGCTGGCCATCGGACGGCGTGCTGTGTCGCGTCCGCCTGGCACCGACCGGGTGCGTGGCAGCTGAGTACAGCACGGAACGGCGGCCAAGGTCAGCCGTGAGTCGTGGCGCGCCATGGCGCCGCAGACCACGAGACATTCTCCCCGAGACGCACACAGACACACAGACACACGTGGAGACAAACGCCGCCGACCAGCCGGGTCAAGGCTCACGCGACAGTTTGGATCTGACCGTAATTGGGAACGGGTCGGGCCGTGTGAGCTGGAGCAGTGGCAGTCGGTACCCACGAGAATGATCTGTGGGACTGGGGGCTGAGTCAAAACAAGCGGGTGGAGTTGGAGGCGAGACGCAGCAGCGCGCGAGTTTGCAGCGAAGACGGTCCATGGATTGGGGACTGAGAGAGACAGAGATCAGTGGACTAGTGGACTGGAAAGAACAGTCAATTGGCTAGATAGACTATGGAAATACCTGCAGGGAAGACACATTTGATCAATTTTTCGCGTCTCAAATAGTTCTTCGCTTGACATGATATCACGTCCGGTAGGTTTTATGACGAATCGTGATAACACTGGCAAGTGTTAACACTCCAATGCATGCTCGCGTGACTTAATTGGTGTGCAATGTCGCAGTAATGCGGGGTTTGTTAACTCTCACATTCGGGACAACGTTCCGCTGTCGCTCGGCAGTAAGCCTGATTTACTTTTGCTAGGCTGAAGCTTGGCAGTGTGCTTGGTGTGCCCGGAGCTAGGCTGGAGCTTGGCAGCGTGCCTGGTGTGCCTGGAGCTAGGCTGGAGATCGGCAGTGTGCTTGGTGTGCCCGGAGCTAGGCTGGAGCTTGGCAGCGTGCCTGGTGTGCCTGGAGCTAGGCTGGAGATCGGCAGTGTGCCTGGTGTACCTGTGCTAGCCGGTTTTCACTGGCGTGTGGCGCCATCCCTCATATGTTCAAAGGTTTAACGATGCCTTGTCTATGCTTTACCCTTCAGATTGGATGAAAAACTAAAACTCAGGGTGTCGTCGGCTGGCAGGTCAATATTAATGGTTTCTCAATCGTGTGCAATGGCCAACTTATATTTCCGGGTTGGTAACATTTGGTACAAATAGCATAAGTGGTTGGGTTTCTGACGAACAGCATTGCCTTATCAAAATACGGATTCCAGATCACGATCAAGTGTAGGAATCGTGGAAACAAGTGTAGTACTTCCACGTTCGAACATAGTTTCACAGTATCTTTCAGCTTAATAAAGGCAAGTATATGAAACAGATACACATGGACTTGTGTTTGACACCTGGATCATCGACATAGATAGCTGAAAGGATGAAGCCTTTTAAATACAGGTTAAATACATTTCAGTTCATTTAATAAGAGCATGTAATGCCATTTAGCTGCCTGAATACGAGTAATGTCTTTCAACAAATTGTCAGTTCTGCTTAGATTCGAATATATACTTACACATAATGGATCGCGTCTAACATTTGCGCGTTCTGGCTACGCATTCGACGGCTGCATCGAAACAAAGACAAGCATAGGCGGAACAACATTTGCGATAATATTGTCCCGTCCCCGGCAGTTTTAGAGGGTTTAAGCACAGTTAGTCGGCCGCCGCGTTCTTTCACCTGGCTCGTTGTCATTCCAACTGTTAGGGACAAAGATTATGCAAATATATCCCTATATTTCAGTTGCCTTTTATGTCCAAGAACATCCATTCCAGAATCCAAAATGATCAAAATATGGTGAGGGTACAAAGCTGGGTAGGCATTCATAATTTGCATGAATGGGTTCTTCCTAATTTGGATTTCATCGACAATGACTAGAAACATGCATTGCCTCCTTAGCAGTCATGCCGGACCGGACTATCAAAGCTAAGGGTAACTGACCGATGCGTCCTGGTTGTACATGACATTGTCACGACAGTCACGAAAGTTTGTAGCTAGAGATTACGTGTTCTTCCACCAGATAGTACCTGAGAATTATGGTGCACGGCAACTCGGGATCAGAGCCCAGTGCCGTCGATCATAGCAGATATCGACCGGCAGCTCACGATTTACTTCTGGAGGATTTGATCTGGCTGGTGATGTACTGCACGACACCAGCTGCTAGTGAAAGGTAATCACGCTGCCGCCGCCTGTAGACCGTGACAAGGAACTGGTGAGAGGCTGCGGGGGCACAGGCTCGCCCCAAGGACACCGTCTGCGGAGCCGGCACGCCACACGTGCACCGTGCATCCGATCCCAGAGCCTAGCGTGAGCAGCGCCTCACCAGCTGCAATCCGCTCATCTGGCTCTCGGCTCCTGAACATGCTGTCGCACCAGCTTTGCGGGTGAATGAGGACATCGCGTCGCTCTACAGTACAGGGGAATGGACACCAGGTGGTATCGATCAGTTCGCAACCATGCCGTTTTTCTGGCTCTTGGCTTCCGGACATGATGTTGCGCCAGCCTTGAGAATGTGTGGTGACATGACGTCGCCCTACGGTCCAGAGGAAATGGGAACCAGATGATATCGGACCCACGCCGATCATCTGGTCCTTGGTTATTCGACACACTGTTGCGCCAGCCTTGATAATGTATTGTGACGTGGCGTCACTCTACAATAAAGGAGGATGTGCATTCATTGATTTGAAAGGTTTGGAAGTATGCTTAACTACTAAGAACTGTATTTCAAATGTATGAAATGTATGCAATAGCCGCCCTGATGCCAATAGTGATTTATATGTCCAGAAACACCTTCGGGGTATTTGCACTTACACAAGTCACTGGGGATTGGATATTGCCACCTGTACCTTCGCAACCAACGGACCGAGTACGCCAATTCACACGGCTTTCGATACTCAGCCGCCATGTTCTGACGATTTGCACGTTGGACTTTCACCCTGTTTATTTATCGGTGGTAGGCTTGCATTGGCTACAAGCTGATTTGCCTTGACTGATGCAAAGACGTTGAAGTGTCTTTCTTCCATCTCCTCCACCCCGCCACCCCTTTACCTCGAAAAGGTATCAACGCATGCTGTCCTATTTCAAGTCCAAAACGACAAATATATATAAATGCTCACGAAAGCCTTCGCTGGATACTGCTCTTTCTTTCATTAGTAGGCCCAAGATCTCAGATGAAGCTGAAGGAAGTGAAAACCGTGCCTTGTCTCCGACGCATTCAAACGGTTTGAACCTGGCGAACATCAAATGTTTCCAAAATTGGTCTTTGCTCATTCCCTCACTGTAATCGGTAAAAGTCATCGTCTGAATTTATAATTGCTCGTATCAGGCTGAATCGTAGATTCCAGGCGAAGGGCTATGCTCACATCTCACATATGCAGCTGTAGTAAGGACTCATATTCATACTATTATGCATTGATAGCGTCGTTCCTATACGATCTGAGGGACTTTCTATCACTTTACCTGTATGCTGGAGACAGGGCTGTCTAGTGATGAGGTCGCAACATTGATGAATTCAGGCAGGAGCGGCGTTGTCTCTGGTTCAGCTGAAACATGGTCGAATGGCTGTTAGCCCAGCAACATGTGGCAGTTCACAAGCATGCCCAGGCTTCGCTGAAAGTGCCACTACTCAGTCAGAATTATTGCTTTTCTACGCACGCATAATGTAGAATACAGAAATGTCCTACGCGACAGTGTCCTACAGTGTTCTACGACATTCAGTCGGTATTCGTCTGTGGGATATCTGTCCGCCAGCTATGATGCCATCCATGGTATAACAACCACACGAGCAGGCTCAGCATGCAGCCAAGTTGAGTGCAGAGGGCAGAATCTCATCATGCATGTCTCATCAGCTTAGCCTTTTCAATGTTGTTAAAACGGGTTGCATTGCCTGCATTTGCTGGCCGGATACCCGGTGATCCGATTACTTGCAGCACGCAGATGCGGACTGCTGGTATAAAAATGCTGCTTCGCATTGTAAAGGTGCATGGATGGCAGATTCAGTTGAAAACTAAAGCAGCTTAATTTGTCCCGGCCTATATGTCGGGTGATATTTCAGTACGCAGACAACGTGCTATTGACAAGTGGCACCGGATGACGATTGATTCTTACTCCTGAATATACATAACATGACTGTAGCAGTCGGGACACCTTAAATCCCAAACACTATCTAAAGATTATCATTTCCTAAATACCCAATCATAGCTTAAGCACGTAGATGCGCTACGGAGCTAATCGTTGCAATTTCATACCACCAAAAGGCACATGATTTAGTAGCTAGTAGTGGTTGCAGGGCGGCCAGGATTGTCATAGTCCAATCAGAAATGCCAGCAGTGCATATATGGTAGGACTATATGCAAAACAAAAGTACAAACTGCATGAGAACTAAATCCCAAACTATTCACCCGCGAGCTAACGAGTGTCTACCATCCCAATGATGGCTGAAGGTGCATCCCAAACCTTCCCCAACTATGTCCCGATAGCTTTAACCAGTGACTACGAATTGCTCCCAACAGAGAGAGTGATCCTGCAGTTCTGAACCCGCTACAGACCGCGACCGCGCCTGGAGGCGGTCCTACCACCACATCCAGACACCCCCCCATCAGCACCCACAGCCAGCGCGTGCCGTGCGCCACGGCCTTTGCGCAGGAGGGGCGCAGCATCAGCCGCCACTGGGGCGGAGCGGAGCTGCCGTCACGCCGCAGGACAGGGTGGGGCAAGACCGCGCCCTCGTCCGGCCCCGCCGCCACCTTTCTACTGCCGGGCAGCGTGGGTACGCCGCGCACCAGCGCGGCCTTCACTTCGGCCGTCGCGAGGCCACCCAGTCACATACGATTCCACGTGTAGAATTGAGCAGTGCCGCTAAACGCTCCGCTCGGTACGGCATTCGAACAATTTGACAGCGCAGCAGTGATGGAATTTGGAGAAACGCGGAAACTGCCCATTTCATCCACTGGTTGACACTCTAAATCGGTGCCGAGTCCATTCGTCTCGGTGAGTTGAACTCAGTGGCATAGCCAGGAACCTACCTCGGAGTCCTATCTGCCAGGGGTGCTCCTCTCCGGAATGGGGTGCCCTTACTTGGGGGTGCCAGGGTGCCATTTACCCTGGGGAGCCCCCCCCCCAGTGTAAATGGGTGTCACTCACTGGAATCGAATGCCTCCCACTGGAACGACGTAGTCTGACTTGAAGGAACGCATTGGAGTAAAATAATTTGAACGTGGTGGCAGATTTATGTCGTTTCGATATGTTGTGAAAAACGTTGTCGAGGGAGACCCAGAGCATGATGGCTCATGGAGCATGATATCACCTGTGAAGGTGTGTGATGCCACACGAACAGTCTGAGAGGTACCAATACCATTAGAACCTCCTTACTACGCATTTGGTTGAAGCCAAGAGGTAAGCCTGTGAGTTGGCACGAGAATCTCGCTACCGTATAAAGCATAGTACAATGCAATATGCTGCCTTATCCAAGTGCATGGTAGCATAAATATCAGCACGCATGTAATTGCTTCAATACTTCAATCCTGACACAGCTTGTCACAGATAATTTGCAGCAACCTGACATTTTCGTCGGTGAAGCGTTATGTGCCGCCCACCCTCCCCCTCTTCCACCCGTTTGGTGCGAAAAGACTTTATAAGCGTTTTGCCCGCTATGATTCCCGAGCCATTGCCTGCAGTCCTGGAGCCACTCGCCAGCATCTTGCCAGTGGTCGTCTGGCGCCTGCGCTGACGTCTTAGGTGGACCATCTCGACTGACGGTTCATCTGAACGGTGAATTTGTGTGAATCAAGGAAATGTACTCAAGGACCTAACCTGCTCAGGTACGGTTGCCGTGCTTTTGACGGAGATTCGAGTCACTCCAGAAATCTAACTGTGCACTCCATCGAAGCATTCCCTTCCCATTGATACCACTTTTTCGCGCTCAGACAATTCAAATAAGTGAACATCATGCTTGATAGGCATCACCTGAGTCGACTCGCATAAAACTAGGCACCTCTTTTGCCGTTTATAGATAGATAGTGCAAATCAGCATTATCACACTGCCTCGAATGGTTATTGGGCAAAATTCGAGCTACTTGTGTGGAATGTACGCCTGAATATGGGAACCTTCAATTGTGAATGTTTCATTGTCTCTGAAATAGTGCTCAGACGCTTAGCTGGAAGAGGAACACCAACTTCAGGTAGAAAATCTAGCTGAAGGAATTTCCGCCTTCCCTTCCGTTTCTCTTGCTGCAGGAGCGCTACCAAGTCGCTCTTTTCCGGCAGTGCCAAGTTGAATGGTCATTGCCTTTTATGGTCAATTTAATACAATATCTCCTGAATCTCTAGATATGCCAATAGCCTTGTCGGATGCTGGCGAAAAGCATGTCCACCTTTCGCTTCCCGAAATTGGTTCCCTTTGATGTTCTTGTCTCGAGGTACAGCGCCACAGAATTAATGGAACAAGATTAACTGTACATGATCAAACATATTGAACCAAATATACTGCGACAAGGAGTACCTTTTTTAAAACATAGGTCAAGTTGGGTTCTACCATTTATAATTTTGTTTTCAAAATATTCTCCACGTGTCCTTGATCTTTGTCCGGGATCATCAGCGAATAATCCAGATGGATATTTACAATGTAATACACTATTGGCTTCATCCAGGCAGCTTAAAACATGACATTTTCGCCTCCACTGTGAAGAGGTTCTCGTCGTTGTCCAATGGTTTTCTGGCAGCAGCTTGGCAGGCTAGCCCAAGTGGGGCCGCGGTTTTCGGAGATGGCGATAAGGCCTCAGTGGTTGGATTATGTCAGGATGCTGGCTGCCCAGACCGTGCAAGGCTGCAGATTCCATGCCATTATGGGACGGGCACACCTAGGCCCAGCATCGAGGATGATGGTGGTGTCACGACGGGCTCAGCGTACAGCCAGACGAGAACGAACAGTCGTCAGCCGTGTGCTGTGCTATGCTGCGCACATCAGTACATTCGGAAATTCCTGCATATTTTCTTCAGGAACATAAGTGAGCACATTTCGTTCCGTGTGCACTCGCGTCCCTGGCCCCATCGATTCACGGACGCCTTTGAATGGTTGACACGGTGCAGAGGGTCTGATAAGATGAGTTATTGCACTCACTGCAAGTCAGCAATCCATTGCAAGTCATTTGTGCTACGAGCATGCTGCTGCTCTGACAGTCAATTCGGTACATAGATTTCCTCTATTACAACCGGTGGCACGCGTTGCAAATGCATCTGGGAGTGGTGATCCGCTTGCAGTTGTGTGGCCGTTGTTCCACGCAAAAGACAACTCGCATACGGTAAAGGAGCGACATGATGTACTACTAATCCCATGGGGCCGCACGATATGTCGCCCAGAACGTGTGCACGACGTTTATGCGCAGCGATGTACTTAGGGACATAATCAGTTTTGCAATTGCATGCAGACATCATTCCGCCATGTTCTATATAAGGCAGAAGCTCATAGGTTCAGTAATATCCCTTCAGATGGTATTTGCGCAAATTGTTTTGACGTGCTAGCATCATAGTACAAAGGTCATGACCATTCATATATCTTGTGAGAAAATCCCGCCTTTCCCCAGTAGTTGGTGCCCGTGCTCTACATAAAGCATAGTTGTGGGCCACATGCCAGCAGTGTAATGCATTCTGCAAGGAACGCGATTGCATTTTGTTTTGCAGAACCGTGAAGTCTCGACGTGAACTGGAACGACCAGTTGGATGTCATGTAATGCGGGCATCTTGTCACGTGTTTTATATCTCAATTAAGTTCTGGTACCAGGTAAACGATAGCCTTGGACCAACCAACAATCTACATCTAGTATGCTTCGCAACAGGAATCGATTTCCAATCCTTCCAAGGATTTTGTTGCCCTACGAAAATTATTTTGGATGTGATAGTACTGCCTCAAGGTTTCTCTACAAAACGTTTTGGCCCGTCCCGCCATCATATTTAATTTTAAAGTATAATGTTGGTGCTTCCACATGGGACTTGGATACTTATGTTCCCATGTTGTGGAGGCATCTTATTATAGCAGACCTCAGTGTGCCAAAGTTTGTTGAAAATATATTGAATGTCACTACGTCATACAGCGTATAAAATTATTTAGTATCTATATCTGATACGAACATTTTCTAGACACCATATTCGTGCTGCTTACTGTTGGCAATGTTGTGAATCCATATAGTGCCAAAGAAACTTTTCCAAAGCTGTGGAGAAAAGAGCGATCTTGATGTAGATTCTTCCCATGCAACTTCCAAAGGGTCGATGTTAAGCTCGTCCAAAGTTAGAGGGGACACGCCTCCTTCCCCCACCGTGTTCCTACGCCCACGAACTCAATTATCATTTTTGGGCGCTGCTACAAGACCTTTGCTATCTGATGAATCCATCATCGACGCTGTATGAGGCCTTAATGTGACCAGCATTGAAGAAAGTTTCCCCAGAGATCATCTAAAATACAAATGTTTCATTGATTAATTGATTGATTATTTGGGCTTAGGGACGCATCATCTGCTACTGGTTATGGAGCGCCCATAAATGTTTCATTGAATTTGTTAAGGAAACCATCGTCCTGCATGCTTTTCCATGAGGGATCTCATCAGTCCATTTTTGCAAGCTTCATTTCAATTTCGATTAAATCCATATCAGAACCTGGGATTGGGCTTTAATATAAAACAACTTTGTAGGCCTCATTTTAAAATGTTTCTAGTGCTTTTCAGTCATTAAATTATACGATATCTCCCTTGACACTATATCATGATTTCAACGTTTTGATTTCAAACGTTTTAACTTAAAAGTAACATAAATTAATCACGCTGCGAGATTCGTTTCGACATACACCAAATGGAATCGACTCGTTCAGTTCCCTTTCTTACTGGGGTTGATTCGTCTCTTTGTAGAAGACATGATACAAGGTGAATATATCCCTCCTGGGGACAAGCGATCCTTTTCATCACTACAAAGGAACAAAGTAGTTCCTACCATTACTTCCGTTCTTGCGTCCCCTTCGAAATGAAATTAAACCATGGGTATGTCGCATCAGCCAATATTCTGTATTATTTGTGCTGGCGGTGACTTGGTGATCAAATTGAAGAGATGACCACTACACAATGCAGGAGGCTGGGCTACACAAGCAGTTGATATATCGGCTACGCTTCAAACATTGCATGCACACGTGTCTAACTGTGCGAATGACGAATAACGGTGGGTGACGAATTACTAGCGAAGTTGAGAAATTGGCCATAATTAGCCAAAATAGCCATTAGCCTTTCTTTGACTTCTGCTAGCGGTCAAGACCAGACCAACTTAGTAAAGAACAAGCGCATCGCAGTTCAATAACGGAGTTAGGTAGTGGTGATGTCCTATGTATTCATGGGAGTAGGAAGTAGCTTAGGATAAGCTTATTATTGAATAAATATAGGATGACATAAGCACGCCATTTGACGTTACACAACACTTACCAGTTTCTGTGATTTCGCTGCTTGGTGGTTGTTCATTGACTGATGCAGCTGCAATAATCAGGCAGGTTAGCAAAACGAATAAATTCCGACAAAAGCAAACGCAACGCATGTGTGACAAGGTAGGCTCGACGTCTGACATCAGTTTCATACCCAAAAGAGCAAGAGTGTGGGAACATACAGCAAAAACTCACAGGGGGAAAGCTATCACGCAGTTTTCCGGGAACCTCTACCATTAACCAATGGGATCTACCATTACTATGGAACACATCGACTTTTAAAAATTGACTTGCTAACACTATTTCGGAAGTTCTTTTATCACGCGCCATGGAAGGCCTCTGAAAATGACGCGCATTGGAGTGGGCGGATTCTGCCCCCCTAAGATATCGGCTTCTATTAATGCTGGAGTAACGAAATTGGGAGAGTGAATGGATACGGTAGTGAAATCTATTGTGTGTCAATTTCATGACGTCAGGTCAATATCTTCAAGGTCAAAGGAGGTAACATATGTGAAGATGTTGTTTTCCGTTACTTGGCTTGTCTTTGTTATGACTCGCGAGATTGTGTTTAGGTGCTCCACAATGTGCATCAGTGATGTTTTGGACATTACTAAGGATGCAATACAGATGCTAGATCCAGCGTTTGACCTCAGGCCACCTATATAGCAGCGCTTTATCAGGTCATTACCTGCTCCAGTTACCGGAACCTGGTCGCCCGCCCGACTGTTCTGTCAGGCGGCTCGGCGTAATCGGCTTCGCGAAGAAAGGAGCGAAGTACATGAATGAAGTATGGAAACGCTTAGGTACACAATGCCAAACAGTAGTTTTCAGGATGTGTAGGGAGTGCCATGCAGTGACATCAATCGCATGACAGTCATTTGCATTTATGACAGCATTCCAGTTGATCAAGTTTGGTTCCACTAACCTGTCATGAACTTGAACTGACTTAACATCGATGACCTAACATGACCTTGGAACTATATTGCATAACAATATACATTAAACAAGTTGCTAGTGTTGCCAAGAACACTTCCCTTTTGCCAATCTACGTGAAGCGCATCAGCGCCGATTTCTGTAGTCTGGCGGTGAATTTTTGTTTTACTTTAACGGCCCCTAGATGTAAAATTATTCGGCCGATTTTTGTAGGCTGGCGCTACGGTTGCTTTTTTTATTTATTTAACGGGCCCTAACCCGAAAATGTTTCGGCCGATTTCCGTTTTCTCCTGCTTTAAACAACGCGCCTGTCATGTATGAGCTAGTACGCAAAAGTAGCGTATATCGACCGTTAAAATCTGGAGTTATGTTCGAAAAACCGGATGGGTGGGCGGAATTCGCCTCCCCCTCATCCAGGGTGCGTGCTAACACTTTACAACAGAGAACTAGCTATGATATGCATAATATGCATATGCAGGCTTGCGGTGTATTGGCTCGTGTGTGATAGGCACATGAGGTGAAGGTGTAAAGCCGCAATCGCAGCATAATCCTGCTGTCGGTCGCTTATGCCCATTCATGCGGTGCTGGATAAAAGAGAACAAAGCAGTTCGACTGTGTTTTTTAGTGAAGGAACATTCAAATAATTATAGGCGGAAGCTTCCCAGAAGCATTTGCCTGATCGAAGTCTTCTAGGAGTCATCAAACCCCATAGGTTTGATGTCATTTTTTAAACGTATTCGAGTTTTATTGGCTGTTTCAATATATTTATTAGCAGTGCCAAATATGC
Organism: Imbricaverruca yamaguchii; assembly: GCA_034440575.1. Lineage (NCBI taxonomy): Eukaryota > Metazoa > Arthropoda > Thecostraca > Neoverrucidae > Imbricaverruca > Imbricaverruca yamaguchii. The sequence continues at coordinate 552,651 of JAOTOL010001564.1, forward strand.
TGATTCTCAACCAATACCAGTAATATTGTAGTCCCTACAACCCTGACACAGCCTCCCAACAAATCTTCACGTGAGTGTTACTTTTGAGTCTAATGTCGACCTATTAGAAACGGGTCGGTAGCATGGTGCCCTGTCATGGTGATATATGTTGACATGGCTACGCCCTACGTTGTCGATATGTGATGGTATGATTATTGTCGGTATGCGATAACGTTGCTGTACCATGTGTGGTTGATGTGTGGTTGTTGGGAATTGCCATAACTGCGCCTTGCGTGGTCCGTATTCGGTGCCGTGGCTGTTCCTGAGTGGTCTGTATACTGTGACCTGGCTGTGCCTTGTTTGGTCGGTATGTTGTGACCTGTCTGAGCTCTGTGGTGGGTATTGTGTGTGTTCGGTATACGGTGACCTGGCTGCGCCTTGTGTGGCTGGTATGCGGTGACCTGGCTGCGCCTTGTGTGGCTGGTATACGGTGACCTGGCTGCGCCTTGTGTGGCCAGTATTCGGTGACCTGGCTGCGCCTTGTGTGGCGGTATACGGTGACTTGGCGATGCTCTGTGCGGTCGGTATGCGGCGGCATGACTGGGCTTGCCTCGTGTTTCTGTATCCAGAGGCCGACTGTTGAGGCGGTTGGCATCTCACCTGTAATGGCGCCTTGCAGTGCTCAGAGCAGACGACAGTCGCCGAGGCGGCAGGAAATCCTCCCCAGACACTGACCTCCGCCAGCGCACGTGCAAGATTCAGTCGAGGACAGCAGATAGCACGGACACTGGGGACCTCTGAGAGAGCATGCAGAGGCAGAATGAAGATAAACGCAAAGATTATTAACCAATATGTGCACTTCGTGCGCTCCGATTCCGTGTTCACCCACCGGATATCTCTTGCCATGCTTTGTAAGATGATGTTGCGTGGTCCATGGCTTCAATTGTTCGTAGCATAGAATAGGCTGGTCATTTGCACAGTGTATTGCAACAACAAATCCATGTATCTCTCACAAATGACATTGCACGTCGACACCCTCAAAATAGTCTTCTCAATACGCTTATGCAGCTTGGCACCAGTCTACAAGACTGAAAATGCCTCAGAAATGTTTCAAGAATCTCCATTACGAAAACACTTTACTTATTGCATTGTAATGCAACAGAGCATTTAGTAAAATGAATAGTTTCTTTGAGGTCACCAATCTCGCATATTAGGCACTATGTTTGCGGAAAAGAAGCGACGGAACTGTAGAAGGAAGTAAAATCATGGTGAAATGGCAGAAAACATACAAAGAAGCACACATTGAAACAAAGTATCTCCATTGCCGTCAAATAAGTGCCTACTCCCCTAAATACCTTATCTTGCAATCACTTCGGAATGCATGCCCGCTTCTACTTTCTGCCACATTGTCGCACATAAAACTAAACGAATGCTTCCAAATCTAATATTTTCTCGCTGAATGATGCTTGTTGTAATGTGAATATTGACCGATGATGATGAGCTGCGCCTGCACGATGCCTATTACGCCAGCACTCCCCCGTGTGCATACTGCGGCCCCCGCCGGGCGCCGCCGAGTCGGACGGAGCCGGTCTGCGCGAGCACGTAGGTGGCGGCTGGCTCGGCGTCAGCCGCATGGCGCAGCGTCTGCGTGGCGCCGCGCCTGGCGCTCTCCAGCGTCTGGGTGGGAACGGCCAGCGCCAGCGCCAGCTCAGCGTCCACCTCGCTCATGGCCGACGTGACGAAGTAGTCGAAGCTGCTGTCCACGCGGGGGTGGCTCCACGCGGCCCGCTGAGTCGCCGCCAGATCGAGGAGCGCCGTGGCCGGCAGCCTTCGACCCAGTGGGCTGGGACTTCTTCTGAAGCGACGCCTGCCAGACGGCCGGACTGGTGGCGCGCCGTCGTTGTAGACGGTGGAGAGCTGAGTGAAGAACTGGCCGGGTCGCGATCCGCTGATGTACACTGTTACCACGGAGCTGGAGGGCGGCGGCGGCTCGTCGACTTCGGTGGCCTGGCGCAGCAGCTCCTCCAGCTGCGGCGGCTGCGACAGCCCTCCCAGCAGCGCAGGCTCGCGGGTGGGGCGGATCAGCGGCGGCTGCGGCGCGAACTGCGGCTGCGCCGGCTGCTGGAACAGCTGCTGTAGCAGCAGCTGTTGTGGCGTCAGGCCAAAGCCGCCACCGTTGGCGAGGCCGCCGCCGAAGCCGCCGGCGCTCCCGAAACCTCCTCGAAAGCCGCCGCCGAAATTGTTGCCCGGCGCCACCGTCTGTCCTTGGATAGGTGTTGATGATGTGATCACTTCTGTGGCCGTGATTACCTGCACTTTGCTGTTGTAGATGACTGTTGTCGTGGCGCGTCCCAGGAAAAATATAGGCAGTGTGGTTGCGTCCGTTTCGGTCAGCGTTGTAACGTAAGTGGATGTGCTGGTGAACGTGCGGAACGCTTGCTGTGGCGGTTGTGCTGGTCGACCTCCTCCCAGTTGGGGACTGGCGCCACCGCCCAGCTGAGGAGAGCCGAACCCTTGAACGGCCGGCAACTGACCGCCCAGCAGCTGCTGCAGCAATGCCATCAGAGCATTGTTATTGTTGAACAGCTGCTGCTGGGGCGCCGCTACTGTTCTCACCTCCGGTGCCACTGTGAAGGCGGGCTGGATGTAGGACGACACGGCCGACGACGGCCGTCCGCGGACGAAGGTCGACGTCAAGATGCTCGTCTTGATCTCGGTGGGCTGCAGAAATCGTGTGGTGATTTCCGTCTGTCCCGAGTTCCCAACCGCCGTCGTCTCGCCCACGTGAGTACGCAGCTCTCCGACAACCTCTACCTCCGTGTATTGGGTCGGTTTTAAGGTGGCGGTGACCGTTCTGGCAGAAAGCACGTCTTTGTAGGTAGTGCGGCCATTGTTGACCACTGGAATCGAAGTCGTGATTTGTTCCTGAGATACCACGATGATGGCTCCTTCTTCAAGTACCGGTGTGGGGCTAATATTGGTGTGCGATGGCTCCTGATTGCGATGGCTACCTCGGTTGTTGGCCCGACTGGCCAGGAGCGACGGTCTGGGCGACAGGCGGCGGCGCGAGCCAGACGAAGAGCCCCTGCGGTTGGAGCCGCGTGATGACTGACTGCTCGGCAGGCTGACTACCGGCTGCCGGCGCGACGGCCGAAGCGACGAGGTGCGCTCCGAGCTGCCGAACCGGGACTGCTGGAGGCGCTGTCTGAGGCTGACCTTGGCGCTGGTGCTTTCGCTGCCGCCGCTATCGCCTCTGGCGCTGGGGCTCCGTCGTGGGGTCGGCAGTGTATCACGACTACTGTTGGGCAGCCTGCGTCGCGATGTCGGGATGGTGCGACGAGTACCACCGCGAGAGCGCGAACGGTTCGGCGTCAGAGTGAACTGCTTCTTTTCGTCACCGCTGGTGGGGGTGGGTTCCACCGCAGGCGACTGCGTCGTCTCGGGCCGTTCCCTTCTCCTGATGTTGGAAAAGCGAGAACCGGCGCGACGACGACTGACGGTCGGTTCTGCTGCCGACGCTGCCGCATCTAGGTCTTCTGCAGGCGCAAGGTTGCTGGCAACGACTCTCCTAATATGAGAACGGCCTCTTGACCCGGATTCGAAGCTATGAGCTTGTCGCTTCCTGCGTGAATGACCGGCAGGGACGACGCTTTCTTCAGAGGTCAATGATCTCAGATCCCGGGTGCGCTGGAACAGGCCCCTGCGGGCGGCACGTCTGATGAAGGGTGGGGTTCTGTCCCTTCGAGTTGCGCCACGGTTCCGCTGTCTTCGAAAGAACGCAATGCCAGGACGTTTGGTCACCGCCTCTGCCGTGGTAACGGATGGTTCCGCTGTCGTTGTGGCGGTGGTGGTAGTGGTGGTAGTGGTGGTGGTTGTGGTAGTGGTGAATGTTGTGGGAGGGATTTTCACCGCAGATGATGTCTCTGTTGGTGTTTTGTCTTTTCCTGCCATCGCCAAAAAGCGACTTGCTAAGGCTCGGGAGCGCCCGTATTGGGATCGTCTTCCTAATGGTAGACTACCCCTAGTTCTACCCTTTCCACTGAAAGCTCTTCTGAATGCCAGTGTCCTTGGCCCCTGTGTGGTTGTTTTTGTGGCCTTAACTTGGGACAGAGAAGCTGATGTTGTTGAATCTTGTTCATCCTGGATGTCAAAATTCCCTATGCGGTCGATTGGTCTTTCATCTATGATTTCATTACTATCGATAGTGATCCTGACAGCAGGCGCTGCCGTTGTAGTATCCTTTACTGGAAGCTGTTTGTTCGCAGTTCTTGACGAAAGCAGACGTGCGTTTTTCTGTAGTCTGCGCCGTAGACCGCTACCAGGACGCAGAGTTCTCACAATTACACGACGTCTCGTTGTGGTAGCTCTAATATTTGGTCGAGATAGCGAGATAATGGAAGAGCTGACAGTGAGCTGTGATAATGGTGGCGATGTCCTGATTATTGGCGCTTGATTTGAAGAAGAAATGCTTGCAACAGCCAACTGAATTGACGACGATGATGATTTTAGACCTGACGTCGATAGTTCCCGGCGTTTAGCCAAAAGAGCCAGCAACTCTGCGCCCCTGCGGTTGCTTCCCTTTGATCGACGTCCTTGTGGTGATCTCCTGAAGGGAAAGACGGCACGATTCGTGGAGATAACCTTCCGTGATGATTTAGAGACACTGGAGAGCGATGCGAAGACGGAAGCCAGTCTTGCATTCCCACCAGTCAGAAAAGCCCTCCGTTTGCTTGGCAAAGGCGTCGTACCGGTAGGGATGGGATCGGTCGGCGCAGCAGAGCCCAGCAATCGCTTGCCAACTCGAAAGCTACGAATCCTAAAATCAGATGCCAGCCTACGCCGATCCTCTACGGATGTGACTGAGGCCAAGGACACTTTCGATTCACCCACCGTGCTTGGCATCGCTTCGAGAACGCTGGAAGTGCTTCTCAAAATTTGCACGTAGAGGCCGTTGACAACAGTGCCAAAGTAGCTACTTGAATATACAGTGGTGCGGCCGTCCTTGACTGATAATGACGTCAGTAACGACACCAGGCCGATCGCGTGGTCGTCCGGCGAAGTCGGGGTAGCTATAGGTGTGACTGCAGGTGTGATTGCGGGAGTTAATGAAGGAGGAGCATCGGATGCGTGTGTGACCGATGCAGATTCGCCAGCCACGAACGTAGTTGCAGCAAGCTTCGCCTTTAAATAACTTCGCTGGTTTTGTTCATCCAAGCGTGCCCGCAATGATTGAAATGGGCCGAGCTCAGCTGGACTAGACTGAACTGGTCCACTATGCTCCGGAGAAGTTCGCGCTTCCAATAACAAGTTGGCGCTACCGCTCCTAGCAAGTTCCCGGTACGCCGGCGCCGTCGTAGGCAGTGATTCCGTTTCAATCGGCTGTGTCCGTTCGGCAAGTGTTAGCGCGGACCGTGCTCGTTGGCTGACGATTGGAGTTGCCGTCGTAACTATGTTGCTTTTCACCACCACGCGACTTTGAGTCACGCTATGATCGTCCCTGAATGACGTGGTAAAATAGGTGTAGGTTGTGAAGTACGTTTTGGTGATGTAGCGGAGCGTCTCGGTCGGTTCTTGTGTCGGCGTCAGTGTAGGTGGCATGAGTAGCACCTCCGTTCTTTGTCGCGTAGAGGTCATCACCTTTCCGTCAACTGTAAACGTGTCGATGAAAGTGTGGATGGATTCTGTGGTGACAGCGCGAGCGGGTAGCTGCTCGGTTACCACTCTCCTTTGCGTACTCAAACTACTCTCTATCTTGCTAGTGCCATCCTTTATATTGGTGGTGAAAAAGGTGAAGGTGGTGTAATATGTTTTTAGCACCGACTTCTCCTCTTCCTGGTCGGCGTGCGATGAGAACAGTGCGGGTGCCGTAGGTGGCTCTGCGCTCGTCTCCAGCTGGCTCCGCTTCAGAGCGGCCTTGGCCTCATCGGCGCTGCTGACAATGATGCGGCCGACCGCGTTGCTGCCGACAGCTCTAGCTAAGCTGTTCCTAACTACGCCACTGCCCGACACGATTGCTGTAGGCTTTATCTCCATGAGAGTTGGTGTGCTCCGGTAGATGCTGGACGTACTTTTCGCCACTTTCGCGTACCGTCCCTTGACGAACGTGCCATAGAAGAGCGTGGTGAACGCCGTGGTGATGTCTCCCTGCACCAGCGTGCCACCAATTGAAGTGACGAGTCCGGTGGGGTACAGCTCATTGGTGCTGAACACTCGAGTCGTGGCAGTCGATGATACTCGACTGGCAGGCGCCAACGGCATTTCCGACTCCAGCTGCGCCAGTGCGATGTCTCTCGGCGCGACTTTGTCAGGAATGGTTACATCCTGAGCGATGACTGCTGGATCACTATCCCCGAGTCCGTTGTCGGAAGGAGCTTCCTGCTTCGTTGACACCACCGGCGCTGTAGAACTCTGTACAGGGCCAAACACACTCGCTCTGGTGGCTTTATTAACCACGGGATTTTTCACCGTGAGGGTCCTGGTGGTGGCTACCTTTGTGGTCTGCTTTGGGATGAACACCGGCGCCCTGGTTCTTTCAGGTATGAATACGGGCGCCCTGCTCGAGGCCAGAACTTTGCCAGTCCTCGTGAAGTCAACCACGCCCCTACTGGCCGCCTTTGTGCGCGGCATGAAAACGACGACTGTGCCGCCGATGGTGGTGACGAAGTTGGCGAAGCCGAAATATGTCACCCTCGCCAGCGTGCTGCCGCTGACGGCCAGATCCTCCAGCATGCTGAGGCTCTCCTGATCACTGAAAGCACGCGGCGACTCTGTGGCTGGACGTCTTGCCGGCTCTGAACGGTCGTCGACCGGGTATATCAGACGGGCTCGCCTGCCGCCGATGTCGTACGGTCGCCGACTGGCGTAGAAGACGCGCTCGGTGGTGCTGACGATGCGCGAGTAGATGCCGTTGGAGACGGTGCCGACCACCAGTGTCGCGTACTCGGACGTGGTGCCGCTCGACGCGAACGTCGGTGCCTCTGAGATGAGCACTCCGGTCGGCAGCGGTCGGCTGGTGGTCAGGTACCGAGAGGTCGTCATGTCGCCACTGATCGTCACCTCGACCTCTGACAGAAGAGAGAAGGGTAGGATCGTAGGCGTTAGAGAGCGTCAAGGCGAAACACAGCGGCATGCAGCATGAAAAAGAGATAGGGCCTACAGAAAGTGGTGAAGATAAATATCGCGTGTGAATATCACATGTGTACAATTAACGCCATTGGTGCACAACAGCTTAACAATAGTATGCTTAGTGCAAAATACACATACTAAGTACTGATTCTCACCATGTGTGATCATGACCGATTTTAACTTGCAAAAGATACGGGCACTGCATGACCTCAGCAGTCGATGCACCCCTTAACCCCAATAACCAACCAACTTGCAAAAGATGATTTCATGGTCAATATTAACTTCACTCAAAAAGGAAGCAAGCCTGAGGGGCAATATTTACATTTATCGCATTGTCATTGTTTATCCACATTTGGTCTATCTGTCAGTCAATGTCTTCGTGTCTCCGTATTTGTCCTTACGAGTTGTTATGGTCTATAAATATAGGTCAAAATGGTCAATACGTCTTCGATTTTGTCGTACGATAGTGGATAGCGGATGTAAATCAATTAGGGATTAAGCAAGATAGAAGGAAAAAGTTGATGGAAGTCTGAAAATAGTCAGTTCATTCATGTCCTCATGCACATGCACGTCCGATGGCAGTTCAGTGGAAGACGCATGCAGAAGCCAATTCTGGAGCAGTCACCTTCTCACTCTCCGACGCGGTCGAGCCAGGTCACAGAGTGCTGACGTGTCGAATCGTCCCCGAGTCGTTCCCGAGTCGCCCGCGGGCTGTCCTCGAAGAGTCTCCGAGACCGTTCAGTCAGTCGCCGTGTCGTTCGTGATAACTGGTCCCTGATGCATTGTGATGTCCCCGTGTCCTTATGAGTTCCTGTGTCGCTTGTGGGTCCCTGTGTCATTTATGGTTGTTAGATATTCAGTCTCTTTGTCGCTGTGATATTATTTCACCTTGTCGCTTGTGATGTTCTGTCTCGGTGATGTTTGCGAAATTCAGTCCATGTGTTCCTTGTAACCATATATTTCTGTGTCACTTGTTAGCCCGCCCCGTCTGGGGGGGGTTGTTGTTTGTTTATTGGTTGGTTCACACGACACACTTTATGAACATTCACGGCTAATGGCGCCGCCCACACTGTTTCGCCGGTGGGCCGCGGGATTGGGAAATGTCCTGAGTGGCGCCAGAGTCGAACCCGGGACCTTTGGTACCCATAGCCCGACACCTTAACCACTCGGCCATCCCCGCCCCAAGGGGGGTGATAAGAACCCCACTCTAATTTCCAAACTAAGCCTCACATGTAAATGAAAGAGGTGTCATCGGAAAGCGCTAGACGAGTAAGGCCCGACACCATCCCCCAAAAAGATCCCTGAAAGTGACGTCACTAGGGAGCCTAGATTTTCCAGACTTACATTATATGTTTAGCTCTGGGGGCTCATTTAGGGGAGATTTAAAAACAAAACAAGTTGTTTGGAATCATAAAATACTACGAAATAGACGACGACCATGCAATTTTTGGCCACCAATTTTATATTTCGTTATTTTGAGTTTTAGAGTTTTCTTTAATTTTCCTTTTCTAATTGGAAGAGTGGACCAAAAACGTTCTTGAAAGTCAACTTGCTTCAATAAAATATGCTTATTTTGGCCAGAATCTTCGATTTGAACTATAATGGGCAAATATCCTAAATTAATCAGTAATAAAAAACGGAAGAAAAACAAATTCCTCTGGTGCGTTTTGTTGCATCCCTAAAGATAAGCAAACGCTGCAAGTTTCATTAAAATATCTGTATCAGTTAAAGCGTGACGACTGGTACAACTCTTTTGGAGGTGACCCCACTTGACCTAGATTAACTTGTTGACCCTAGACGACCTGACTTCAAAATTTCGACATAACATGTCAGATTGATGTGGGAGATGGTATGCCAAATTTTGGCTTTCTGTCGCGTGCTCTTCTTTCACTTTCCGCGGAAAACTTTAGTGGGTGGTTGAAAAACCCCCGAGACGGCGCGGGATATTGTCATTCTGCGTTTCAACTGACCATGGAAAGTATGGTAATTTGATCTGTTTCAGCCTCCGTTGCTTTTTAACTGTATTGACTAGTAACAGCTAAATTTGAATCAATCTATTATAGAGGGTTCGTGCCAAACCTGAAATCCTGAAGTGCATCTGCTAATTGCTTTTGTATTTATATAGCTGTATTGGTCGTAGTATGAACATACACATATTTGTCATGATCATTGAGTCCCCCACTCATCCATAAGACTACAATCATTCAGTTTATGTTGGCTTCTGTGCCTCTCTTTAATGAGGCTTGAGCTGCCGGAGGATTAGTCTGTCTCTGGTTATACTTGTGCCTGCCCATGGTGAAGCCTGCACTGTCTATGGCTAGGCATGCATGTCATTACGTCTCTGCCTGCCTATGGTGAAGATTATGTTGCCTGGGGCCAAGTCTGTCTGTGGTGACTTCCGTGCCTACGTACTGTGGAATTTGTCTGTGTGTGGTGAAGTATGTGTCTCATTGTGGTGAAGTCTGTACGTCTATATGTAGACTGTCTGTCTGTGGCAAAGCCTTTGCCTGTCATTGCTGAAGTCTGTGTCTGTCCACGCGATGTTTCGTTTGTATCTGGCGCAGATAATGGTGATAAGCACATTTTGTAGTAAACTTATTAATCGTACACCCAATGACATGACAACTGAGGGTCTAATGTGCCGACATCATTGCATTAAATCAGTCGCAAAGCGCAGCAAGTCTGTTTGTACGGGCAGTGGTCTAGTACATTTGGACATTGCTCTTCACGTGTGAAGGCTCGCTCCTAAGGTTTGGATAAAGTTGTGCAGTTGTCGGCCAGTGAACACATTTGTAAAGCATGGATTGATTCACATGTTTGCTTCGACAGCTATGGCGCAGCACAGCGGGTAGAGGCTTTAATTCTTACTTGCTTGTCGTCCTGCCCGTTCGCTATGTCCTCCACCTGGAACACACAAAAATGACACTTAGTTGCAAAGTATAACAGCTACTATGTTTCAATTTCATAATCGGAGCTCTTCACATGATGAAGCATATTGACATTTAGGCAGGCCAATCTGACGGGGGCGTATCACCGACTTCAAATTTCTAGCTGTATTTCCTCCTTCTCTTTCTCTCTTCCTAGTTTTCTCCCTCACTATCTCTCTCTCTCTCTTTCTCTTCATCCCTCCTCCCTCCCTCTCTCTCTCTCCCTCCATACCTCCTCCCTCCCTCCCTCTCCCTGTCTCTTTCTTCTTCTTTTTCTTCCGCTTCTTTCTCATGTTCTCTTTTTCTGTATGTCTGTCTCTCTTCCTCTTTTTCTTTATCCTTCTCTCTCGTGTTCTCCTTTTTCTGTCTATCTCTCCCTGTGCCGCTCTCTCCCTTACTCTCCACATCCATGCATACATTATGACCCGGTCACGACACCTCGGCCCGGTCAGCATTGTTTTTGCTTCCGCAGAGACACGCACGGTGAGAGTTTGGAACAAACCAATCGTTAACCGTTGACCTCTCGACGACTTCCTCTCGGGCGGCGGCGGCCGGCCTGTGTGATCAGGGCCGCGCCACACCGGTTCGTGCGCCTGGCGATATCTGGCGCCGTACCTGGCCCGTCAGCGCCCTGTGCGCGGCACTGATGGTCTCGTCACCGCGTCAAAAGGCAATCGTTCCGGCCACCAGCCAGCTGGTGGACCCCCTGAGACTCAGGCTACAAACGAACGATTGAGAATGAGGGATATATCTACGGTGTGATATTTCCATTAGTCTCTCTACTTCATGAAATGTAAATAAAATTGTATCATAATTATGTTATAAATTATGAGAAATTATATAGTCTCTTTACGTCATGAAACATAAACACATATATGCATATGTGATCATATTACCTACCAAGTTGGGCAATCAAGTTGCTGTATCAATTATGCTGAGCGCTCTGTATACGGCAGTGGGCGATTGGTAGCATAGACGGTACAAAGCTTGTAGAAAACCGATGTCGAATAAAAACAAATGGCGTGCTGGTGACCTAGCCCTCTCCAAGTCAGCGAATCTCAGTCACTGGCACTGTCCACTTGCCATGGGACGATGTTCTGACGGCGGCTGGCGCCTATTTTGGCCTAATCCGGCTGTGTCCGGGTATGTTCATCCGCACCCGGCCGTGTCCGGTCACGTGCGACCGTGTCCGCCCGTGTCCGGTCCTGTCAGATGATAATCTGTCGCGTCCGACTGTGTCCGGTCGTATCCGGTCGTGTCTGGAGGTGTCCGACTGCGTTCGGCCGTGCTCAATCGTGCCTGAGTGTGCCCGATCGCTTCCGGTCATGTCTGACATTGCCCAGCCGTGTCCAGTCATGTCCGGTCGTGTCTAACATTACACAGCCGTGCCCAGTTGTGTCCGCTCGTGTCCGATCGCATCCAGTCGTGTCAGGTCGCGTCAGGTAGTGCTCGATCGTGTCAGGTCGTGTCCGGGCGTGTCCGAGCGTGTCCGGTCGTGTCTGGTCGCATTAGATCGTGTCCGACTGTGTCTGATGTGTCCAGCTGTGTCCGACTGTGTCCGGTCGTGTTCAGCCGTGTCCGGTCACGTTCGGCGGTGTCCAGTTGTGACGGCTGGTGTCCGTGACAGGCTGTGCCTGGTCGAGGGTGTCGCCAGTCTACCCTGGCAGGCCGGGCGAGGGGCGGGGAACCGCAGCTGACTCACCTCGCCGTGCCGGCTCGGGATGTCCCAAGGATGACGGCCGGCGAAGGTGAGCCACACCAGGGATCCGCTGAAGGGCGCCGTGTCTGTCCAATCACGCTGCCCACCGCCGATATGGGTCACCGGCCGCCGCCAGTCGAAATTTGTGGACATCGCGGAACCATCATTCAGCACATAGTGAATCGTCCATCTGATCTGTCAGCTGGCATTTCGGTTCACGCCTTGTGAGCCAATGCGGCTCTGCCGGGGCAGGCAATCCCTGAGGGTAGGAGCTAGCACTCAGAACAATTCCGTTTGGAACCATTTTCTCATCTCTGTGCACGTTCTCCATGGTTTTGAACGGAAACAAAGGCATGCGCCATGTAGGTAGCCTAAAGAGCTTCTGGATGACTGGCAATCAGCACGATGATCGTCTATGATTTTGCTTGGACCGCCCTGGTACCGGAATACTAGTGCGATACGTCACGAGCTGAGTGATGAGCGATGGAACTTGCGGGCTACAACCGCCATTCCTGTTCGCTAGAAAGCGTGCTGGGAAAATGTGTCGACGGTTGCGCACCAGGTGGCCATTGGGTCCAGCCGGCCTCCTGGGAGGCACCTAACTAGAGACGCATCTCACATTCGCACGGACATTGAGTCCGTGAGCGTTCTGCGTGCTGGCTGCAATTGACATCGAAGGTAGGCCGTGGATAGTCAGACAAACAGGGCGGGCATAGCGTGCGAAAAAGACACTGCGGACGTTTCCTCGGTGGTGCAGTGCATGCGGGAATAACCGTGCATGGTGCTGTTCTCTCAAGCTCCTTCAGCGTTGTAACCTGAAAACGTTTGCAGTGCTCAATTAGTTAGGGTAACCATGAAATGTTGCACACGTGCTCTGGTATCCAGATAGCAATCACGGCTATATGGAGCTCAAGGCCTATCGAGTCATGCTGGACAATAGCGTCAGCTACTGGGAGGTCGTTTAGCTACATTTATGACGCATATGACGATCGTGATCGATATCAGCTTCTTAGCTGCGCGAGCACCAATTGAACCAATTACGGCGCATCATTTTTGTGACAATAGCTAAATTATTTTCGCCAAATTGGCTTCGAAATCCATTGATCAGTCGGATAATTGGCTTCAGGTAAATTCAACAGTTGAACAAAATACATGGTGCACGTGCTACTACGCGAACATAACTCTCATGGAGGGATTTTATATGCGAATATATATATATATATAGCTGTGTTGCATAGGCCCGCGTTTCAAGAATGCTATTCTTTCTATTGTCATAACAATTCTGCACTGTAATTGGTGAACTTGGCGCTCGCACAGGAAAGCAAACTGATATCGATCACAATCGCCACATGCGTCATATATGTAGCTAAACGACACCCTGTAGCATCTGCCTGCTATTGCCCAGACCTGGGAGAGCTATGGCGTTTTGGAATTACCGGGGTCGCCTTTCGAATTTTGGACATTAATTATCCAGCCAATTTTACGACACACCACCATTTATGAGGAGATTTGATCAGCATGATACCATCGAAATAATAGCTATGATGATAAGGTAGTGCAAATAGACCGCGTTCTGCGACTTGTTCGTGGTGCTGGAGCAATGTTAAAATATGATGCATAGGCAAGCTGGTGAAAACTGGAGACCTAGGACCATGTTTGCTAGAACAAAATGGTGGCTAAGATTACGAAGAGTAGCTGTTCATGGATCCTCTTGACCTCCCATCCTCATGCTCCTTCACGTTCAGCCAGAAGTGTAGGAACGACACATGTAACCGAACTGTAGGCTTATGTATTGTAATTATCTATATTCCATGACGTCGTAGACCGCCTACTGCCACGATCCATCTCGTCCTGACCGCAGCATTCTTCTTGCTCTCTTTTTCTCCCAGGGTAGTGACGTCACACGTCCGGGGAGTCAGCTGTGCGCCCGCCGGCTACAGGTCAATCGATACAGCCTCTGACACTGGCCCAGAGCCATTTCATGGCTCGTTGGATGGCAGGCGCGATTATACGAGAAATAGGCTGCCAGATGTCACCATATGTAGGTGTGCCCTACAATGAAAGCTGTGCTAGAGTGGGTCGGAGCCGTAAACTCGAGCAACAAACTCGAAAGCAGGACGAAGTTTGAAGGCAAAGACGTGAAGTAATGTGAGCTTGTGCTGCAAGCTTCAGCGTTGACACTTTGTCCATACATGTGCATTTGCAACCTGTTCTGTGCGTGCATGTTTTCTAATTTATGCTGTCATTGGTGGAAGCATAAAGTTTGCTCACCACTTTCATTTTAACCTCATTTTCAGCCAAGCAACGATAAAACGCCCACAATTTTTGGAGTAGACCTGAGTGTACGAGATACGCTTCTTGAAGCTGCAAACCTAGGAATTGTCCGGTAACTTTGACCTCAGCGGCGTGTCAAATTCGGGAGGGTGTCGACGCGTCGGGTCAAGTCGTTGGTGGGAGGACGGTGATGAGCGATCGGTCAGGACTGCCGTGAGCGGTCACTCATGACTGCCGTGAGTAGCTAGTCAGGACTGCCGAGAGTGGCCAGTCAGGAGGATGGTGATGAGCGACCGGTCAGGACTACCGTGAACGGTCAGTCAGGACTGCCGAGAGTGGACAGTCAGGAGGACTGTGATGAGTGGCCGGTCTGGAATGGGAGCTCTTCCGGTTATGACGGAGAGTGGACGAGGGAAATGATTGTGGTATTGCAATTTGGCGCTGCAATGTGCCTTGATATTGTTTCCACATGTGTATCTGATACCCAGATGCATGCATCAGCTACACATGCACAAAGCTACCCCAAGCTACCGGTGGTAGTGAGATCTGGAAATAAACCCATTCAAAACTATTTGTTTCCTTCGCGTGTGTACTTCTAGTGGAGCAAATGACAATGCAAAATCACATGTAATATGGGATTTACATGATTAACCTGTCCCGTCTCGGGGGTGTCTTCAACCCCTCCCCCCTCCGATTTTTCGCAGATCGTGAACGAACGGCGCGCGGCAGCGCGCCGAAATTTGGCATACCTTTTCCCACATCAATTTGGCATGTTGTTTCAAAATTGTGAAGTCAGATTGTCTAGGGTCAACGAGTTAGTCAAGGTTAAGTGAGGTCACCTCCAAAAATGTTCAACCAGTCGTCACGCTTTAACGGATACAGATATGTTAATGAAACTTTCAGCGTTTGCTTATTTTTACGGATATAACAAAACGTATGAGTTGAATTTTCCTCTTTTTTTTTCCTTTTTGACTACATATAAATATTGCATATTTGCCAAATTGCAGTTCAAATAGGGGATTCTTGCTAAAGTAAGCATTTTTTATTAAGGAAAGTTGACTTCCAACAACGTTTCTCGGCCTACTCTACTCGTTGGAGAAGGAAAATTAAGGAAAACCTGAAAACTCAAAATTTTGAAGAAGAAAAAAGAACATTTTTGTTTTGGGGGCCAAAAAAAATGATAACACTGGTCGATTTCGCTGTCCTTTTCTCATTCTAAATAAATTTCGTTTTTTTCATATATTCCCCAAAATGAACTCCCCAGAGTCAAAAACATAATGTACGTCGTGAAAAGTCGTGGAAATCTAGCCCCCTGGTGACGTCACGTTTGGGGGAAAATTGTTTTGGAGGGTGGACCCGGACCCTACTCATCGAGCGCCTTCCCTTCCGATGACACCTCTTTCGTTTTCGTGCGATGCTTAGTTTGGATTTTAGAGGGGGTCTTCAGCCGCCCCCCCCCCCACCCTAGACGGGGGTGAGGATTTGACCGGAAAGACGCGCGGGTTCATACCTAGACTGGAGAAGAGAAGAAAAAATCTTACATTTTCATTTGCTCGTTTATTTGCTAGCATTGTGTGATCTCAATGACGGAACAAGGTACGCTTCTGTGAAGTGTGTGATGCTATAATATGACCATTACCTAACAGCGTTGTTGTGGTCAGCCAAATAGTCATTGAGATGTGGTTCCGCAGCATCCTGGCGATCTTAAAAGTAAATCATTTTTCCCTGACTGCCCTCTAAAGTGGAATGAACTGGGTTAGTTAGTTCACTGCACTTAAGAAAAATGCAGGCTCGTAGTCGTAGCTAAGACTGTGCTACTTGTTCCAAAGAACAGACTGGATTTTGATATGAAAGCTACAACAATGCAGACCCTCACCCACCACCACTGATAGGGCTTCTCCTGTATCATATGTTCATTAACAGGCGCATGTCGTCCCGAGCCCACATTGACGTGATTGCACATCATCTTGAAAGCATTGTACAGGAGAGCTCAGCTGACTCACGTCATTGACCTTGCATCTGTCATTGACTGGGAAGCCCGACCCACCTCTCCCGACATTCTCTGCGCGTCCCAGTCTGCCGTTGTCAGCCAGCGGTCCGGCGCGGGCGCCCCTTCCGTGTCTGACACGGTGAGGCTGCGGTCGGAGCGGCCGTGGCCGCCGACTTCCCACGGGCGGCGGCGGCTGCTGGGAAATCGGCCTGGAAAACGCGGCCCCGGGACGCGTGCTGGCGACGAGGGCGCTCATAAGCTGGTGACGTCAGCCATCGACCGCCCACCAGTCTCCCACTCTTCCACTCTGCCACTCTTCTACTCTTCCACTCTTCCACTCTTCCACTCTTCTACCTTTCCACTCTTCTACTATTCCACTATTCCACTATTCCACTACTTCACTTTTCCACTATTCCACTATTCCACTATTCCACTCTTCCAGTCTTCCTTTCTTCCACTGTTTCCCTCTTCCGCTCTTCCACTCTTCCAATCTTCTACTCGTCTATTCTTCTACTCTTCCACTCTTCCACTCTTCCACTATCCAACTATCCCACTCCTCCACTCTTCCACTCTTCCACTCTTCTACTCTCCCACTCTTCCACTCCTCTACATCCCAGTCCGGCGTCGGGGACGGGGGCGCAGGTTGAAATGGGCCAGGCTCTCGGGAATTATTCACTGTTGGTCACACGTCACCGCTGACCCATTCCGGGACCGGGTGGTGTTTCTGCATGACAAAGGTACCGCAACAGACCAGAACGGAAGTAATCGGTGAATACGGCTGGGTAGTGAACGTGCAGTTCAAGAAGTTTTTCGGAGCAGGAATATATTCAATGGAAGGTGTGGTTCATCTCGGCACGGGCACAAGTTTTCAACTAGTCAGCGTCAGCTGATCCGAGCCAAGACTCGGGAAGTGGGCGTGTGCCGACGTCTGCCGACGTCTGCCGACGTCTTTGGGATACACAGAATATGTGTCTAACAAATCCCTAAAGCCAGTGGGATCACATACAGTAAACACAACAAGGAGCTTCAATTCACCATCGAACGTGAAATTTCTGAAACGCGCCTTCGCGAGCTCTCTTGTGGACCCTTACTGAAACGAAGAGGCATGTACATAGTAATGAGGATGAAAGCTACTTCGCATACCACGATAACCAAATGGCGGACAGTTCAGGCTGTTATGTTGACCCAGAAGGAGACATTCCTGATAAATTCAAGCAGAGGCCAGAGGGCAAATTTCCCTGGAAGTTTCTGGTCTGGCTGGCTACATCACCAAGAGGAGTAGCTCAGCCCGTCATTATGCCCAGCAGGGGTATTATTAACGATGAAATGTACCGCCAGAAATCTCTGAAGGTGGTCCCGATTCAATTTCCTCTTCTGGTCCGACCTAGCTAGCGCACATTACACCAAGAAGACACTGGGCCCGCTGAAGGAGGCCAACGTGACCCCGGGTGGCGCGTGACGAACGCCCCTTCCCCTTTGTCTCCCAGCCGGGACCAACAGAAGAGTTGTGGGACACAGCTGAGCAGCGGGTATATCAAGGCGGCTGGTACGCACCACTCGACCACCACCCGATGTACATAATTCAGCAGAAGATTGTTGGGCTGGGCCCCGAGGTGCCGCGAAGGATGTTGCAGCACGTGTTTGCGCACGTGCGAGCTGCCGATCAGCAAGGAGTGACACGGATCGATGGCTAGAAAGCCTACATAGCATATAGACTAACTTAGCTCTGTGCGAAGCTTGATTTGGGGGTGCCAATATACACTTATGCAATTAAGCAGGAAACCCTGTCGCATTTCATGGTGGTCACCGGCTATATACATTATTTATAGTAGAGTAGCAACAGGCAGCCCTTCGTTCGCTGGCTTCCTCAACCACAGCCCAGCGTGCCATTCTGGAGCTAATATTAACGCTGGTCATCATTGGTCCACGTGAGCTGGCGCAAAATGGAGCGGGTGTAAAGCGGCATATGGAGCGCTGACCGACTAAACTGAATTTCTTCCGTGACTCCTACGGTGTCAAATGGTTCACCCTGCAACCAACTAAGTACGACGACTGACGTGTTCACTGCGCACATTGCGCCTCGACGTATTGCAGTTCACTATAGACATGCCGTCTCGGCGTATTTGGAGACACTTCCGAGACGGACTCGCCCCACCCAAATACGGGCGAGAGCAAACAAGCTCTCCGAAGCGCTGCGTCACCCGTCCCGGGTTGTTTCGGCGTCACCGAAGCCGGATTGAGGCGGCCGGTTGTCGTCCTCTCATTCACGGCAACCGCGCGCACCGCCTTCCGGTCGGCCGCATCGTCGTCGGGAGCGGCGGCTGCTGCGGCTGCTGCGGTGGCTGCTGCGGCTGCTGCGGCTGCTGCGGCTGCTGCTGCGGCTGCGGCTGCGGCTGCTGCTGCTGCTGCGGCTGCGGTTGCAGCGGCGCGGCGGCGTGGCGCCGAGGGCCCGGCCCCGCTGCGGCTGTAGCGGCGTGGCGCCGAGGGCCCGGCCCCGTGCCGTGCGCATGCGACGTGCGGCGTGCGACGCGACACGTCGCCAGTGTCGCAGCGTGTGAGCACGCCTACACGGGGCGCGCGCCTGGCACGCCGGCCGCGCCGGCCGGCAGCCGGCGGACCCGCCAGTCGACCGTGTCAGCTGGACTACTTCCCGACGCCCGGCGGCTGGGACCTTGCACGGCCGCGCTGACGGACGGCCCGTCTGCAGCGTCGGCCGGCACTGACCCACATGTGTTGCGGCGCCGGCCGACCGCCGCCCGCGGCCAGCGTCGGAAGTGACGGGTCGAGCCGTGCGGCGGCATCACCAGCCGCCCGCCGCCCAGTGGTGACTGGTCGGCAGTTTCCCGTCCCAGCGTCCCGTCGGCTTCGACGGGTGCTGTGGTAACGCTGCTGCGCGCGCGAGCGGAAAGGAGGCGGACCTGTGTCGAGCGGTTGCGCCAACAGTAACAGAATCTGAACGGGTGTTGCCAAATCGCATGCGGCGGGGTGCAACAACTTTGCAAACCCATGCAACTGAGCGACCAGTGTTATCTTGCAAACATGGAAACCGGACAGCATAGCCAAGCTGATTGCACATCAGCTTTATCAGTGATAAAAGCGAACGTAGGCGGCATGCTGCGTCTAAATCAGCAGGCTACGGACTAAGCACTATTAATTTGAATCATTCGAGATTACTAGTCTAACGATTCATCAACATATCACAGGTTATGTCTTGTTTGGCCATGGCCTGCAAGCAACTGTCAGAACAAACTTCTTCCCCAACTGAATTCCTTCAATAATTGTTCGGCACACGCGTGAAATGCACACCAGCTTCCCCTCGTGCTGTACAACGTCATAGCGATGCTTCAACTGTCAACAGCATGTCGCACATCACCTCGGTGAGGCGGTCGACTCATGTCCCTGCTTCGAGTGTGGGAAGCTCTAGGTCTGAGCATGACCTCGGGCAGACTTTTTTCCCGGTGGGCTCCTTCTCGGGAGATGACGCCACCGGGTCGTGCACGCCGTACTATGAGATTAACGGGATTATCGCCCATGTTCCGCGGTATCAGATCTACGGACGTCATACATAAATCCTTATCTCCTTACAGTCTTAAATCAGACACTTCGATCTGGTGGCACGCCCCGAGGGCACGACCACGTCCCATGTCACAGCAACAGTGCTCTGTTTACTGTGCCCGGGAAATCGGAACAGCCGCGCCGTGGGAAACAGCGCTTCGGCTGGGAATCTGAGGGCAAGCGCGCGAACAAGTCTGTCCTGCAAGAGGGCTAAAAATGGAACCTCTGCTGCATGTGTGGCGTGCGAATATATCTGAATGAGGCTCTGCAGAAAGCTCCGATTAGAAGACTGACTTTTATTTCAAAGGAACAAGATTGACTCGTAAAGTGCATGCAGACACCGTGGTGTGGTAATGGCGATTGCTCGCTAGGGAAAGCGAGTTAAAACAACTGATGTTGGAACAACTGATGCGATTGACCGTGGTGACGCCATGGATGTGCATGCAAGCGTAGAGCATTGAGCGCACGTCGAGAGAAAGCTCTGAGTACTGTGATGCACGGTCTCCTTGTAACATCTGATCCTTTGCCAATGACAGCATGGCATGTCCCCGTCGCTGACTCACAGCCAGGACCCGGGGCAGGTGAAAGCATCGTGCACGGTTTCTACCGGCTCCAGCCGACCACAGGTCTGGCCGTGAAGCAACAGAAGATTCCCATCATGCCGTAACTCCGCGAACTTGATGCCGGTCGGAGGTGCAGACATCGCGTATGTCGGCAGTGCATGGAGTGTCACCTGCAGAGCTGCATCCTGCGCCGCAGCCACCGGTGGCCGGTTGGCCGGTGTTGTGGTGTGAGTGCATGCATGCTCCTGACTTTCTAGCGGTTAGCCAAATGATGCAATTTCTATCCGCGTGGATCGAAGTTAGAACAGGCAGCATCTCATTAGCGTACGAATGTTAACACGCATACTGGAGAGGGGGGGGCGAATCCCGCACACCCCGTCGATTTTTCGTAAATAATTCCAGATTTTACCGGTCGATATACACCATGTTTTGTGAACTTCTTAGAAATATTCGGCGCGTCGCAACAAGTATTATGAAAAAAATCGGCCGGGACTTTGTCGAGTTAGAGGTCGTCTAAGTGAAAACATTTCGGATCGTCACACCATAGCAATTTTCCCCATACATCGTTTCCCATACATCGGAAAACGGGAAGTGTTCATAGCAATACTAGCGACTTGCTTGATATATTTTTATGCTATTTTGTTTCAAGATCGTGCTAGGTCACCGAGGTCAACTCAGGTGAAGTTCATGACAGGTCAACAGAACAGACTTGTTCAACTGGAAGGTAGTCATACACGCAAGTGGCAGTCGTGCGATTCATGTCATTTTGTATGTTACTCCCTAATAAAACTTCTGTTTTTGTCATTGTGAACCTAGGCGTTTCCATACTTCATTTATGTACTTCAGCCCTTCCTTCGTGAAGCCGATTGCACCGGACCGCCCGTCGGACCGGCGGGCGGCCCGGTTATGGTAAATGGGACCGGTAACTGACCTAATAAAGTGCTGATATATAGGTGACCTGAGGTCAAAGACCGGATCTATCATTTGCATCGCATCATTAGTTATGTCCAAAGCAACACTGGTGACAATTTTGGAACATTTAAACACAATCGCAGAGATGCATAACTATGCCAAGCCAAGCCACGCAAATCAAGCCAAAGATGACATATGTGACCCCATTTGACCATGATTATATTGACCTAATGCCATGAAATTTGCACTTGTTAGACTTCACCGCCATGCCCATCTAGAACAAAATTTCGCTACTCGAGCTATAATGGGAGCCGAGAGCTTATGGGGCCGAAAGCCACATCTCCTAGTCTCCATTGCGCGTAATTTTCAGAGGCCCTGCAGGTCGCGTGTTAAGTGGCATGATACAAATGCCAGGAAGTAAGCTCGAGGAAAATTGATGTCTTGCAGAATATCCTCGCAAGCTATATAATCCATCCTGCAGGAAGGTCTTTGTCCCAGCCTGGGTATCAGATGAAGACTGCTGAGTGGAATTCAAGATCAGATAGCAATTCCTGTTCAAAACGGGATTTTCGAAAGTTCGCCGTCGACTAGAAGCGTAACTGAGACGCTTGAGTAAGTGGGGGCAGAATGGCATCACATGTCTTTAATTTCAAGTGGCTGTGTTGCTTAACTATGTTTCGGTGCTCTCGATACATAATGATCAACGATTTCCCTTCTTAATGAGATGCAATAAGCTGTAAATTAACTAGTTATAATTTCGTACCACTGGAAATGTAGGGAGATATAATTGCAAGCAAATTGCTTCAGCATGAGCCTTACTTACCATAATCTTGACAGGATGTCCTCCCATCATAATTGTTGCCAACACGAACTGGCACAACTGGTGTGAAAGCGGAACAATGGCAATGAGCAAAACCCTTCGGGGAACGTTTCGCTAACAAATACGCTCAACAAGTCTTTGTGTAACAAACTTATTGTGTTATTCCTTGTTTGCCAGTGTAGACTTCGCAGCTATCAAAACACGGAATTCGGTAGCTACAGCCTATCCCTCTCCCTCCCCGCCTTCTTGCGTTACTTCAACCAACGACGAACGCATCGACTAAGTCAACGGTGTTAGTACCGGATGTGCTGAGATGATGTATGGAAAGCAAAATACACATGCCCGCTGTGCTAGAATCCAGCCTGTCAACGGGGGTTCTTCAGAAGGATTGGAACACTGTAAGGAATTTGATTGCCGTGATGAGATGATTACCAAAAGGAGTTAGCCATCGGAGCAGATGAATTATAGTACCGTGGGGACCATCGAAAGGGTGAGTTACTAGACGGAGTTAGTTTATAATTAGGGGCCAGTTACCGGAGGAAAAAGAGTAGTCAGGCGACATGCGCTGTCACTGTTAACACGTTGTACCGGTATCTGTGTGGTGGCCATGTGCTCATGTCATTAGTGATTACCATGGCGGAGGCGGAACAAGAGAGAGAGAGAGAAAGAGAGAGAGAGAGATAGAGAGAGAGAGAGAGAGAGAGAGAGAGAGAGAGAGAGAGAGAGAGAGAGAGAGAGAGAGAGAGAGAGAGAGAGAGAGAGAGAGAGAGAGAGAGAGAGAGAGAGAGAGCGAGAGAGAGAGAGAGAGAGAGAAAGAGAGAGAAATAAAGAGTGAAGAGAGTGGAGAGAGAGGGTGATAGAGGGAGAGATGAGAATAAGGGAGGTGTGATTGGGCTGAAAGAGGATAAGCAATCAAAATGAGCGTGTCCCATAGAAGATATCTGTGTTATTCGGGCCAGTTTGATCACTTGATCAGAGGAAATAGAGCAGATGACAAAATCGCGTGATCGCCTCGGGCGGGGACTTCCATGTCGCAGTTGTGGGAACCGGATCGTGTGTTCAGTGCACCATGGCATGATCACTTCAAGCGCGATTGTTCCCGATGCAGTCATGGCAACGGAAGGTAATTTGTGTGCTGTTTAACTGTAGAGCGCACATAGCATATTCGTATGAAAGCGGAATAGAATGTCGCTGAAAAGTCACAGGCATTGGGAAATAAGACTGGCAACATCATTAGATTCGGCATGGTGATGTTCTATTAGGGATGAAGCAAAGCAACAGGTTGAAAGAAGATATTGTATTCAATATAATGCTAGGGAGTGGGAGTGTCCCATTGGAGTTGTTGGACTCTGGATAAAAAGGTCCTGAGTGCAGCACTCGCACCACTCGGGACATTTCCCAATCCCAAGTTCCACCGGCGAATCGGTGTGCGCGGCGCCATCAGCCGTGATCGTGCATAAGGTGCGTCGTAAACCACCAAATATTCAGTCGATGCCGTCATGCAGATGGTGGGGCATCGAATACATTGGGCACAGCCAAGACGTATAAATATGCCCAAGTTATGCTTTGCATTGCCAATGGTTTCATAATGTGCAAAAGTAGTGGCAGGTTATATGGTAGGATATGTGCGTGTCATTTGCCTACCCCAGTTTCACGCAGCCTATGAAGTTCATTCCGAAAGATGGATACTCTGACTGCGTTTCATTCACGTCCTATATATATTGGGAACACCGAGATCAAAGACAGCGTAATAATAATGTCGTTTCTGGCATGTACATGGCATTCCACGTTTTGGAAACATAATGTTGCTTTGCTGTCACACCAGCAATACCCACAGTGGTACCCAGTTTTAACCCGCGCCGTCTCTCCGGTCAGATTCTCACACCCCGTCTCGGGGGAGGGTGCGGGGGTGCGGATAGTAAGCCCCCTCTCAAATCCAAACTAAGCGTCGGACGAAAACGAAAGAGGCGTCATCGGAAGGCGCTCGACGAGTAGGGTCTGGATCCATCCCCCCTCACAAAAAAAAATCCGCCAAAGTGATGTCACTAGGAGGCTAGATTTTCACGAGTTTTCACGATCTACGTTATGTTTTTGGCTCTGGGGAGTTCATTTTGGTGGATATTTGAGATAAAAAAATATTTGTAATCAGAAAATGACGGCGAAATCAACATGGGCCGTACAATTTGTTGGCCTGCAAAAGATAAATATATATTTTTTATTTCACAATTTTTATTTTTTAAGTTTTCTTTAATTTCCCTTTCTAGTGGGTAGAGCAGACCGAGAGACGTTGTTGGAAGTCAACTTTCCCTAAAACAATGTTTACTTTAGCTAGAATTTTATATTTGAACTGTAATAGGCAACTATGCAAAATTATATGTAGTCAAAAACGGAAAAAAAAGAAAAATTCCTCTCGTACGTTTTGTTGCATCCCTAAAGATAAGCAAACATTGAAAGTTTCATTAAAATATCTGCATCCGTTAAAGCGTGACGACTGGTTGAACTTTTTTCGATGTGACCAAACTTGACCTTGACTAACTCGTTGACCCTAGAGGACCTGACTTCAAAATTTTTAGAGGAAAAAAAGCATGCCAAATTGATGTGGAAAAAGGCATTCCAAATGTTGGCGCGCTGCCGCGCGCCGTTCGTTCACTGTCCGCGTAAAACCTCAGGGGGGGGTTAAAGACCCCCACGAGACGGGACGGGTTAACCTTGAGCTTGACCACCATGTGTTATAGGTAAGCACGATTTTATATCACGTTGACGTTGAAAGAAAATGTACTTTTCCTTGCTCCCTTTGCTATGCTACCTGATCTTATTAACAGACTACTAAGTAGGAACTACTACGAAGCCAATAGAAGACAACGCCAATCGGGTTTGCTCGTGAAAACGTTTGCTAGCTTGCTTCTATGACCGTTTTTACCCGGGAAGCGAATACAGTTGTCCAGCATAGAACAAGTCAATTGATATATGGCGCAGATGGTCGAACAAGCTCTTCATTCCCGTTCAAGATGTGCATACTCTAATTTGTATTCGCCTACCACAAACGCAGCACAATACCAACATTAAATCCCTTTCAGCACCAGAGAAGGCGCGATACTTGCATTTGTACATAATGCATAGCGCAATATTCAACAGCGCAGATGTGGTGGCGGGCCAAAGTGCAGTGCTTGATCATGTTGACAGGCTGCAATTCAGTTTGGGTGCGCCGCATACTCTGCTTAGATGCAAACACGTTTTCTCGTCGAGGTCTGCCGCTGACGTGACCCACTTACGGGTGACCCGTGGCAGGCGCAGTCCGGATCGTACCGGATATTCTGACACGGCCGTGGCAGCTGACGGCGGAAGTCGCCGAGGCTGCGGGGCGGTCCGAGCGCATCCGGACAGAAAGGCGTCCACGGCTGATGCAGAGATATGAGCGCACCGGCACGGCCCTGCCCTCCGCCGCGGCTGCCCGCCGCAACCGTCGTCTCATCCCGAGCCGGCCGAGATCGGCATCCGGCTGTCGCGTCGCCCGGGGGCGTCGCCGCCGCGGCCGTGCAGGTGACACGGCCCCTGCAAACTGCGGCGGGTTCGTCGAACCGGCCTGCAACTGGGTCAGGATTCCGGCGCTGCAGCCAGCGCGGCCGCGCCGGTGGGTCCGCCGCCCCGGGCGCACGGCGCTCCAGCCGAGAAAGCGCCGCACGCAAGCACGTCATCCAGTCGGCCGTCTACGTGTCCGGTAGCGCTCCTCTTCAGCTCTCCATGTGTCGCTGACTCATTCCATCTCTTTCCGTATCTCTCTCCCCTCTCTCTCCCTCTCTCTTTCTTGCTCTGACTATGACTATGACTCTGGCTCTGGCTCTAACTCTGACTCTGGCCTTGGCTCTGGCCTTTGCTCTGGCTCTGGCTATGGCTATGGCTATGACTATGGCTATGACTATGACTATGGCTATGACTATGGTATGACTATGGATATGGCTCTGGATTTGGTTCTTCTTCTATAACGTCCGTTCTGTTTCTTTCTCCCCAAGCCTTTTTCCTCCCTCCATTTCTACCTTCCTCTCTTCATTTCTACCTTCCTCTCTCCATTTCTACCTTCCTCTTTTCATCTCTACCTTCCTCGTGTCATCTATACCTTCCTCTATCCATCTACGCATTTCTGTCTCCATCTCTCCCTTCGCTCTTCCGCCTTATCTGCTATAAACACAAATTCTCGGTTTCGCTATGCTTCGAAACTTCGGGTCTCACTGAGCGGGTGACTTGATAAATATATGCCTGTGTATTCTTCTCATCATTGTCTCCCCATTTATTTCATCTCACTCACTCGCGCTATCTATTGTATGGGAGGATTCCGGGCTTGCGCCATGCCATCAAAATCCGGGTTTCATCGAATGTACGCTAGATACACCTATCTCCTTTCTCTGTCCCTCTCTCTTTCTCTCTCTCACACACTGTCTCTCCCCTCTCTCTCGTCTTCCCTCCTCTTTCCCTTTAGCCCACTCGTGATTTTTGCTGTAAATACGAATTGTCGGCGCACCGCAGGACACACTGGACTGTATTTGGAAGGTCGCAGCAGTTCCGCCGGCAGTGTCCGGTCGGAGGTGGTGACGGTGTCCGTGACCGGACGGAACGAACCTGGAGGCTGTCCAGCGGCCGTAAAGGTACAGCTCCAACTGTTGTCTCCGTCCCGGACTGACGATCGCCGTCCGACAAGGACTGATGCTGAGTAGCTCCATCGACCAGCCAGCCGAGCTGGCATGTCGATCGCACAGACGAGCATCCATGCACTCAGATGTCAGGTTGTCAGCGATTCCTCCGGGGCCGAGGGCCTCCCTCACGGAGTAGAAAGATAGGCTGGCCGTCAGTCTCAGACTGGCCGGCGAGTGTTGGCCGGTCGAGCGGACGCTGCCGTTCCCAGTGGTGCGCTCGGCTACACTCGGTCTTATTCACCTGTCGGGATGTAGGTAAATCGCCGGCGAGCTGCCCCGGCCAGCGCGCAGCTGCAGCCGGCGGCGTGGAGGCCCGGTCTCGAAATACATCAATTTGGTAGACGCTGGGCGGCCGAATGTGGGGCGCGCTCGGGACGTCCGAGCCGCGTCTCCCACGGCTGCGCCTCGCCGCGCGGTGGCGTGCCGCGCGCGCGGGCGCCGGTTTCTCCGCGGGATGAGACGCGGCGCCCTTCAACCCCACCATCATCGGCATGCGCCGTCGGCGCGTGAGAGTGGCGCGCGGCGGGCGCACGCGCCGGATGCGCCGGATGCGCCGGCGCCCGTCTCTCGTGAGCGACGTGGGCCGGCGCGCCGGCAGTCTGCGGCGGCGGCCGCCGGGCGGGCCGGGCGGGCCGAGCAGGCCGCGCGGCCGCCGCCGAGCGCCGGTGACCGAGTTCTGGCGGCGCCGGCCGGCCGGGTCAGCCGGACCGGATCCGTCGCGGCACGTCACAGTTCCCAGACGGCGGCGGCAATCGCGGCGACGGTTCCGCGTCGGCGCTGCCAACCGATTGGCGCGCGAAACGTCGATGCACAACGCGACTCGACGCCGACTACAAGCGCGTCGCTGGGCACGCAGCTTGTAGACAGGAAGCTGGCTGCACGTCGCAAGATGGTGTTTGTTTGATGTGGTGTGATTGGTTGTGAATGGATTTTATCGGTTTTGATTGGTTGTGATTCACATGTTTCTGATTTGGGGATTGAGTCCAGTTAGGCCTTTGTACTTCCTACAATGTTCGATAAGGCTCTGTGCAAGTATGTTTGAATCTCCGCTTTGACAATCACACCACCTCCTGACATGGCCAGTTCGTCACTTTGTCCAAAATATGTAAAGCTGCAAAGTTTTGCTCATTGGCCGTTATTCATATAATTCCTGGAGCCTAGTTTTCCCTCGACCTAAATGTTCACACGTCATTTGAATATCCGAAACAGGCTAAGCCAGGTTGTCGCCATTCGACGACACCACATACCTGTACTTTTTGACCACCAATCCCCTGAAACCGGCTGTCAATGCCACAAACTGGCGGCGACGTCACGCAGAGCCACTGATGACGTCACTCGATGGCTGTCGGTCGGCGCCTGTCACGAGGCGGGTCGGTGGCTTCACCATCGCCTGGGTCGGGCCGTGACCTTGTCGGCTGGGTTGCGGCCGGCCGTTTGCCGCCGAACGGGACCGCCCGGGCGTCTGTGCCGTTCGTCAGGGACCACATCCTGGTGATAGTTTCGCCAGCCAGCTGGTCCGCTACACAGCGGAGCCTTGCGCCGGTTCGTTCGCAAAAAAGGCGTTTGCCTTGGCAGCCGGGTGCCGGTTATTCCAGCTGAGATTGTCATCGTCGGCAAAGTGGCTCTCTTGACGTAACTGACATCGCCGTTATTGTACAACATCACCAGCTGTTCAAGCAAATGCGTTGGTGTTGCATAGGATGCACGGCAAATATCAAACATGCCGCCGCTAAAAGTCGTTCGTTGTCTCCTGCGCTAGGTCCTTTGTCTTTTGACTGTCTTTTGTCTTTTGCGTTAGGCGTCCACGAACACTGCAGTTCCCAATATGCTGCTACCACGAAACTGCAACGTCGCATACGAACGTAGCACCACTGCAGTCTCCGTTCTCCATGCCAGGAACGCGTCGACCAACGGTCCGTTTGAGAGGCGCACGCCTCACGTCCACGCGATCGCTGCAAACCGTGTGGCTCCGAACCGGAGGCCACCACTCGTTCGTGTGCAATGGCGCGGAAAAGTGGCGCCAACCAACGACGGCTGCGTCGACTGGTGCCGATCTGACCGTGAACGTCTGGCTGACATAATGACTGCTGCGTCTGTCCGACGATGCGGGGCGGACTGGCCGACTGCCGCCATGCTGGAGACGCTGGCGGACTGACCGACTGCCGCCATGCTGGAGACGCTGACAGACTAGCCGACTGACGCCTTGCTGGAGACGCTGACGGACTGGCCGACTGACGCCATGCTGGAGACGCTGACAGACTGGCCGACTGACGCCATGCTGGAGACGCTGACAGACTGGCCGACTGACGCCATGCTGGAGACGCTGGTGGACCGGCCGACCGACGTCATGCTGGAGACGCTGGCGGACTGGCCGACTGACGCCATGCTGGAGACGCTGACGGACTGACCGACTGACGCCATGCTGGAGACGCCGACGGACTGGCCGACTGACGCCATGCTGGAGACGCCGACGGACTGACCGACTGACGTCATGCTGGAGACGCTGGTGGACCGGCCGACTGACGCCATGCTGGAGACGCTGACGGACTGGCCGACTGACGCCACGCTGGAGACGCCGACGGACTGGCCGACTGACGCCATGCTGGAGACGCCGACGGACTGACCGACTATCATGCTGGGGAAGCTGGCATGGCTGACGCAATCGCTGCTGCGTCTATGCGATAATGCGGGGCGGACTGACCGAATGCCTTGCTGGGAAGGCTGTCGGACTGACTTACTGCCATACTAGGGGAGCTGGCGGACTGAAGTGGCAACAGGCTAAGTACGCCAGCATCGTCAAACATGTGGCTATCTCTCTGGACAGACTGATAGTTGGATGCACAACGCCAGGACGTTTGGAGAAGAGATTGACAGCTGTGTAGACAGGCTTCTGGCTGATGTCGATTCGAAAGTATGTCTTCGTGGCAGAGTATAATAGGTTCAGATTAGCATAGAGGGCGTATCCCAAACATCCTGACCACCACCAGTAAGATCCGATTAACAAGCGACAATTCAGCATACCGAACCCGAGGCCAAGTAGACAGGGCACCGTTCTGTTGACAGTGCAGTTTTGCATGCAAGTTTCAGTCTCAGATTAACTGAATTTAATGTCTGACAGATTGCTTGCGGCTGTGATTATCTGGCCTCCCCCAGACAGGGTGTGGTGACAGATGGCCTGCAGCCATGGTTGTCTGACCTGCCCCGGACAGGGTGTGGTGGCAGATTGCCTGCGGCGACCATGGTTGTCTGACTTGCCCCGGACAGGGAGTGGTGGCGGATTACCTACGACTGTGGTCGTCTGACCTGCCCCAGACAGGGTGTGGTGACAGATGGCCTGCAGCCATGGTTGTCTGACCTGCCCCAGAAAGGTGCGGTGGCAGATGGCCTGCAGCCATGGTTGTCTGACCTGCCCTGGACAGGGTGTGGTGGCAGATTGCCTGCGACCATGGTTGTCTGACTTGCCCCGGACAGGGAGTGGTGGCGGATTACCTCCGACTGTGGTCGTCTGACCTGCCCCAGACAGGGTGTGGTGGCAGATAGCCTGCAGCTGTGGTTGTCTGACTTGCCCCGGACAGGGAGTGGTGGCAGATTGCCTGCGACCATGGTTGTCTGACTTTTCCCGGACAGGGAGTGGTGGCGGATTACCACCGGCTGTGGTCGTCTGACCTGCCCCAGACAGGGTGTGGTGGCAGATGGCCTGCGGCCGTGGTTGTCTGACCTGCCCCAGAAAGGTGCGGTGACAGATTGCCTGTATCGTGATCCTTTGACCCGCACCCCAGGCCGGCCACAGTGACGGATTGTCCGCCGTCTGACCCAGCCTCGGACCGGGTGCAGCGCAGTCGCGGCACGCCTCGGCGCGCGACGGCTCGGCACGCGGAGACGGCGTCTCCCCGCCGTGTAACGGTGCGCCCAGCCGGGTGGACGCCGACGGCCCACTCGGCGCGGCATACCAATGCCACTGAGCGGACGGCCCGGCCAATGCTAGCCAACTGACCCGATTCCTGCCCGTCTGCACGGGGCAGGCGCGAGTGCAAGTGAAGTGAGGCGCGCGCCGGCTGCCGCGGGCGGACGCCGGCGGCGGCGGGGCGAGTGGTCTGCCCGTCGGCGGCGACGCCTCGGGGTGAGGCCGGTGCGTCCCTGGCGGTCGTCGCGATCGGCGAGATCGGTTGCATTGTGGATGCCGGCTCGCAGGTGCTGCAGCGCCTGGCTGTTCGGTCAATGAATGCCCGCAGTCGTTAGTTGAGACCCTTATCCGTGTATTCAGTCAGGGCGCACAGTCCCGCCGATTGGCATAGCACCAGCGATCCGGCACATAAAGACGAGCACATTGGCCTCAGATTCCGTAACGAGTAATCCCGCACAGCTAACTGTGCGAGATGGGCGTGACCCTCTCAGCTAATATTTCTTCCATCTAATGATGTCACATCGAGTATCTCGGCATCACAAGAAAAATATTCAGGGACAGGTTAGAACGAGGTTAGAATTCTCCGTAACATTTTCAGATGGCTTCTCCAATTCGGTCACCTGCCATCAGGTAACTATGCATAGGCTGGTCACTAGTGCATCCAGCGCTTGTCAGAAATGGGCCGCGGCATGTGTTCGGCTGATTAGGTCAGCTGCGTCCAACCGCATCTGAAGTTCGTCTGCTCATCATCACCGAGCTGGAAACTGCTTATCGCTTGACCCCGCATGACCCGTAATGCTTGTTGCGGACACAGGAGGTGCTCATATTTCACGGAAATGCTGCGCTGGGGAACTTCCAATGAACCATTTTGGGTTGAGTGCCTGTTGCCGCCAGGTTGAGTATGAGTACCACAGGCGGCACTAGCCTACTGTCGACCGGACATTCATGGCGAGTGTTTGTCCCTTCTCGTATTTGCGCCGAAGCTGTCCTGACTGCATGCTGAGACTTTCAATATATTAAATATCAAGAATGTAGTATTAGTGAGATCCGACCTAACGGTAGGCTAGTTCTCGTTGACGTACATGTGTATATGTTTATATACATACGTATATGTGTGTATGTGTGTGTATGTGATTGTACATAAACTCAAACATTAATCAGAGCTGTAAAATGTCATATACTATGTGTTTTGTTCACTAAGTAATTAAGCCTGATCATTAGGAAAATTAAACAAACCCAAGCAGAATTAATCACCTAATATTAAGCCAAGTGGGGTATCAACAGCTTGGGGTATGTGCTTGTCTGGGCTGGAGCTTTGTGGATAGGTTACAATGCATCGGAAGCTTTGAATTGTGATTTAACGATGTATTCATTCCTTGTGCTCATTTCACAAATAGAAGTAGGTATACAATTATAGGCTATAGGACATTGTTCATGTATTTACCGTTAGTCTACCCTGTTGTCTGCACCATGACATATATTGCAACTAAACCTGAACAAAAGGGCGTTACACGCCTGTGTTATCCATTGCAATTCGTTTTTTTCAGATCAGGGCATTCATTCTTAAGGTAACGGCGGAGTAAAAACTGCACCTACATTCAAATCCAGCTTGTCAGTTACAGTTGGAATCAAGTGTCCAGTTAACCATGAAATCAGATCTTACAACAGAATAAGTACAAATAAAAGGTGAAATAGAGCACCTGTGCAGCTGATAGTAGTCGGCCTGGTTTTCATTGCGACATGGCGCAATGAGCAACGATTCTCATGTAGATTGTTCTTTTAATTGGATAGCATCACTCAGAGAGATGTAGGAGCAGAGGTACTGTTTAGGTCCACCTTGACCCACATTAACCTTTCTTCTTCGCGGGCAATGAACTAATTACAGTGGTCATTCTTGTTCTGGTTCCGGTTTGTTTAATTGTGTACTAGGCTCACACAGTGAGTTCTCTATTCCGTAAAATCAAATTTTAACGAAGATGAAAGCTGCATTATGTCAGTGTAATGTTCTACCCCGGGGCAATGCATCGTGGATAATTACAACCTGCAATTAGCAGTGGCAGGTGGATGGTACATGGAGAACCCAAGCCATCTACTTTCCAAGGTGCGTGACATTCATACATCTGTTTCGCCTTACTTCTGGTGTAGTGTAGTGAAACGTGAGCTTTATGCCAGTTTTTATAGAAGTCATGGCGGCATATTGGACCTTGTTGAGGAGAATACTTCAAGGTATGCCAATTGTGCCGTAAACCGCAACACTTCGTGTTCTTTTCTTTTCAGCGCTAATAGCTCCATGCAAGCCATCAACAACTACAGTGTATGCTGTCAGTCTTCTCAAGAGTAGGTCAGGAACACTGTATATGGCCGTAAGTACAGGCGGCATGGTGCGATAGGTGGTCGGCTGGACGATGGTGACCTGTGGATCGCTGACTACGCCTGACCTCGTTCGTGTCGGTGGAACGTGTTTGACCCTCGGACGTGTTGGTGGAACGTGTTGGACTCTCGGACGTGTCGGTGGCACGTGTTGGACCCTCGGACGTGTCGGTGGCACGTGTCGGACTCTCGGACGTTGCCTGTTGACTGTGGGTTAACTGGTGTCCACCCTGGGTGACGAGCCATTGTTCTGTGGCGCCACTTGTCCACAACCGTGGCGTGTTGCCAAGATCGGAGGACCAGACAAGCCTCACCATGACTTGACCAAAGGCCGCATCCGACCACGGTCCAATGACCAGCATCAGGTCGCCGCTCGCCGTCGCCGGAGCTGCCGAGCCGCCACGTGCGCCACCCGTACACCTTGCTCGCGGCGCCGGCACCTGCACCGGCCGTTCAGGTTCACTCCCCAGGCACTAATGGGAAAATTACACAGCTGACGCCCGCCGCGGTGGCACAAAAACCTGTGAACGTTCTGGGCGAGCAGGCGCCGACGGCCGGTGGTCGGCGGCGCGGGCGGGCGCGATGTGGCGCGGCAGAGCCCAATGCGGCGCGACCGCGCCCGATACGGCGCTCGGCCTGCGGCACGTGTGAAATGTCCGCCGCCACTTCCCGGACGGATGAGGCGCTGACTGCCCGTTGCGCAATGGACGCGATAGTGGGTCAGCTGGCTAAACGGTCTTGGGTCGCCGGATGACAAGTCGTCCGTTTGAAGTAAGCCGGAGTCTGCCTGGCTCGTCGGCGCCATCTGATGACGCCTCGTTCGCCCAGAGTATGGTTGAGTTTGCTCGGCCCGTGGGCACCATCCCGGATGTCCACACCAGTCGCGAGACTGGTACTCGCGATATTGAATCAGCCTCCTGCTTTATCTGATGTTTACCGTTAGCATATATAAGTATCGATATAAATATATTCCTTATATTTGATTAGTGTAAAACAAAAACAGGCGTTGAGCTTGAGTATGTACTATTACATATGGATTTTCTACATTACCACAAAAAGGCAACAAGAAGTCCAATAAGTACAACGTGTGAGCAAACTATCCTTGGCTGCCAGAGGAACTGGATGTCACGTTGTTACGAATCTGTTTTTTTCTGCCAGCCATCTGAAGCTAATGAAGCCTTCAGGACCATGCCTTTTATAGAAATTGATAACAACATGAATGCAACCGCCGATGTTATGTTAGGTTAGGTTAGGTAGGCATAACAAGCGCAAACAAACAACACGTGGAATAGGTGAGTTCCTGAATGTGATTACAGATAGTATGTTAGTTGATTGGTTATTTGGGCTTTAGGGCGCATCGATTAACAGATAGTGTGTAGGTAAGCTCAATGATTATAGCAGTTCTTTGCTTGCCTACAAGTCTAATGATGGCTTAAAATTGATAGAAAACGGAATGGATCCGGTTCTAGCCGCATCTGCATGTGCTTCACGTTACCTAAGGGTGTCTACGATAATGAGTATGACAGTACCGTTGCTGATTCATGTCATCGTTAACTTTTCGACAATTAAACAAGCCCAGCATCAGCTGATCCCAATATTTTGTTATGAAAAGCTTGATAACAGAAGTTGGATAGGTGGTTGGATAACAGAAGGGAATACTACAACACTTGTTCATCTTTTTTTCATGAGAGATGAGGAGTCACATTCCTTATCCAATCATCATCCTTTCACCCCCAACAAACTCCGTCGGATCAGTTTCGTTATCCATAGCAAGCGGACATCTGCACGAATATCCAATCCGTGTCATATTGTATGTTGCGTGCATCTCATATTGGAAAGCCCTGTGTTGAATTGTAGAAATAGGTCATGCATGCTTCAATTGATTTTATTTGAACTTCTGTTGAAATTGGATATGCTAAGATCACTGATTTCACGGACTTGTAAAAGAGCGGAGTTGTAGTGGAACCACAAGCTTTCCATCGGAACGGTATGGTTCCAGAAGCTGTGTGCGTTGCCCTGAAGCATATGACTTTTTATTGGCTCCATCTCTTCAGCGCTTCCCATGGCGCTTTATGCTGATAAATTATTATAATTAGCTATCATGCTATTAGATATGTTATTAGCTATCATGTCCATACAAAACTTGCAGACTTTGTCCCCCAAATTGCATTGGTGTTGCTGTAACATATTTTCAAAAACATTTTATAATGTATCTCAGAAAAGACGCACCAAAAGAATGCGTGACTCAACTACTAAGCACCAATGAACTGACAAGAGCTTGCATTCATGATTATTCGCAAGCCCTGTCACTGCACAACTCATTGCATGGCAGCACTAGAAGTCAGCACCCATGCGTACTCATGTTACACTCCGGAGCAGGTTGCTAAAATTTCCCGCAAGACCATGTTGATGTCGAGATGCTTAGGTAGTGTACTAAATAATATCAGCGCATGTCACATGTATATCCGCAGGCACATGTGTGATACGTTATGTTGTTCGGTGACAATGCAACTTTTCAAAACTAAAATGGCAACACGAACAACAAACATAATAAAAACCAATGTAAAAAATATATAAAACCGTGACAAGCATGCCTTAATGTAAATGAAGTAGTTTTTAAATTGTAAGTAATTGCCAGAGAAAACATCGCACAGGTCCCTAGGTGTTTCGATGTGATACCGCAATGGTAAAATCACTTGCACTGTAGCGCAATTCGCTCTCTGTTGTATCGGTAGGGCGAGACATCCTGTCATTATGACATTCTGCTGCTCGGTGGCATGCGCATAGTCCTTTCTCTATAAACGCGCCTGTTGGCTTCGACAGAGGGGACATAATTCCATCTAATATCACTAGAGACCCTGTGAAAGTCTTATTATTTATTGCACAAATGTACCCACAAAATACAAGCAATTTGAATGTCCTTAGCACAAATATTATACCGTTCAGGGAAAGAATCGATCTAGGTACCTGATCTAATAGAATCGGCACCAATTCTCCAGTAGGCGTTTTCTTCGCGTTTTAATCGAGTGTGGTAGATCCGCACACGCGGACACTTACCGACGCAGACGCCGAAGAAGAGCACGGAGGCGAGCAGGGCCGGCATGAGGCGCGGCTGGGCCATGGCGTGTGCGCCGGCCTGCGACTAGCCGGGACGGGCGCGCGCCGGGCTGACGCGGTGCTGACGCTGACGTCGCTGACGTTCGACACTGACGCCGCCGTGCCGTCACCGGCGACGCTGCTGTAGCTGCGTCGGCCACTCTCCACTAGACACTGCAGCTGGGCCGGCGGACGGACGGCCGGCCGGGCCGCCGTGCCACTCACGGCCGCCGCCACTGCGCAGGCGCCGACGGCCACGCGCTGTACGTCCCAGTCCATCACACCATCCCATCCACATGCACATAGATCAGGAACACCACTCCACACCGCCGGATGCACGTCAACACCATGGCAGACATGCTTAGCGGCCCCATCTCCGAGGGTCGTTTTGCTCCCAGCCCCCGAAGGTTTTTTCCGCGATAGGGAAAATGGCGATGCGCAACACCGTGAAATTGTCAGTACCTTTTCCGTCTGCATTGCTTTGTCTGATGTGAAAGTTTCAATCTCAAGCCATGTAAGGTCATTGGCATTGCTCAGGCCAAAGAATCACTTTCAAATATATTTCAGGATCGACAACTCATCTAAATGAAAAGATACTTCATTGGAACTTGTGAGTACCATTGATCAGTGTCTGCAAAACGAATGACACAAAACGAGGAAAACAAAACGAAGGAAACAAACGAGGGAAACAAAACCAGGAAAACAAAACGAGGAAAACAAAACGAAGAAAACAAAAGCAAAACAAGGAAACAAAACAAAATTCACACAAGACGAGGAAAACTTATTTCCACACTCCTGTTGTTATGGGTTGATTCAGTATTACATAGACTTAATAGTGTCAAGCTTACACTTACGACCTAGATTACCCGATAGAACAAAAACTATGATGGATCATATAGTGAAGGTTAAGTTTGATTGTAAGGTTCACTGCTAAAATTAGTTTGGATAGTTCGGAAGCTAGAGTTTGTAACAACCCCACTCCCAAAGAGAGGGTGTGAGGATTTGGCCGGAGAAACGGGGTGGGTTCATCACAGAGCGGCTGATTCATTGGTGGGTTCGCACTCAGCAGCTGGGGCCATATGGATCCGCCTGCCTCTCACCTTGGTTGAAAGGGGGAGGGGTACCGCGGGAAATAGAGCCTCTGGCTCTATTTACCGCGCTGATAGAGCATTGCCAGACGCCCAATTTAACCATTCAGCTACCGACTTTGTGTGGTGCAAGGAACAAAAGGCTTAGTGCCGAAATTAATTCAAGTATAATTAACTAAGTACTGTATTGTTGCATGAACGATTGCGTGAACGTTGGGAAGGATTCAACAATTTTGAACGATTAACAAATCTTAATTATAAAACGTCTCTTTGGTATTTTAGGATGGTTCATGTTTGATGAAGTTACATTTATGTTGACCGTCTTCCGTCATCCGATCCCTTGCAGTTCGTAGAAATTATGTAGCAAAAACGAATCGAAACGAAAAAAAAACAATGCAACGCTACTTATAAAATGTTTAACAACTTCGAACTTGCATGCCTCACTAGCACCGATGTAGAGTGAGCATGGTGAGGAGCTGAATTTATTTGTTCGGGCACTTGTAATCTGGAACATTAAGTTTCTTTCATCTGAGATGAACAAAATGACATTTGGCGTCCGCATTGGATCTCCAGAAACCCACTCTGCGTGAACACGTTCAAGCGTTTGAGTTCGAGAAACACTATCTTTCTACAAATATCTAAATTTCTATCTTTCTTGCGCTTTTCGTCAGGCGTGTCGACATTATTCGCATCAAGAAGCTGATGTTAGTTCTTAGATGTTTGCAATCGATTGGGTCACAAATCGTGGTTCTTTTGACTGTTAAAGACGATTTCTTTGTTATCTCCACTGCATGGACAAGTGACAAAATTGAGAAATATAGCGGATGCTTATTGATTTAAACGGAATATTTACAATGCCATAGCTAAGGGTAGGATTAGAGCAAGATAACTGGAGTAGCGTGGGAGACGAGAGCACCAGATAATGCTTGGCATATATTTGACATTGCATTTATCATCATCCTATCATTATCATGTTTTCATATACACGAGTATATATATATATATATATATATATATATATATATATATATATATATCTATATGCAAGTAGCTCGATTGTGAGAATGTCCTATCCTACTTCGATACTACTTCGATTCTGGAGGACGTGTTGATTAATAAATTGTTCTTCAAGAAATATTCCAACCCAGGCGCTGTCGCTTTAGTCACTGAATCAGGGATATAATCATGGCTATTTGGTCACCATTGTTTTCCTGAAATTGCTTTCCCTTTCGGATTTGTTGATTACATCATTGCCAGTGTATGCAAATTGTGCATCCCTCGCCTATACAGTCTGGATTACTATAGAGGCGTTCGATACACAAATTCTGGTTTGTGTCTTCCAGTATGGTAACGTCAAGAAACCTGCTTCTTGACGTTAGAAGCATGACTAGGAAAGAAAGAGCCTTACAATTGTTTCCTAAATAATGCATGCCATGGATTCCCATTTGTTGTCTGAACAATTGTTTGTGTTCTCACTTCAACGGGCGTCGGTAGCTCGGTGATTAAGCTGAGCTTCTGGCACACCAGTGGTACAAGGTTCCATTCCCCGTCGTGCCCGCTCTTCCTGCCAGGGTGAGAGGTGGGCGACACCATATGGCATCATCTGCTGAGTGCGTCGTAAGATCACAACAAATCAAGTCAAATGTTCTCAATTTAGCTGAATTCGATTTTCGCTAGTTGTGGAACGACGTCATATATGGCAAAGCCAATTACGAAAAGTGAGAGCTGTGGGATCTTGCACATTCCCTGTTTTTCTTACTTTTCGGCATCTGTAGTGGTACCTGTCTACAACTGGACGACTTTATTTCACAGAAATGCAACTGCTCTCACGAAAAAACGATCGCCTCTTTTCACAACAACAATATCCGGTTGGTTACCGATATTTCTAGGATAACCTCTGTCCACCGTGCAATCGACTTACATGGTAGTCTACTGAATTCCGCCCGCAATTAACCCGTTTCGTCTCGGGGGTGGTTTTCAACCGCCCCCTCAGGATTTTCGCGGATAGCGGACGAACGGCGCACGGCGGTGCGCCCAAATTTGGCATACCTTTTCCCACGTAAATTTTACATGCTGATTCAAACATTTTAGGTCAGGTCTTCTAGGGTCAACGAGTTAGTCAAGGTCAAGTGAGGTCA
Organism: Imbricaverruca yamaguchii; assembly: GCA_034440575.1. NCBI lineage: Eukaryota > Metazoa > Arthropoda > Thecostraca > Neoverrucidae > Imbricaverruca > Imbricaverruca yamaguchii. The sequence continues at coordinate 591,779 of JAOTOL010001564.1, forward strand.
CCTCCAAAAAAGTTAAACCAGTCCTCACGCTTTAACGGATACAGATATTTTGATGATACTTTCAGCGTTTGCTTATCTTTACGGATGCAACAAAACGTATGAGTGGAATGTTTCTTTTTTTCCGTTTTTGACTACATATTAATTTTGTGTATTTGTAAATTTGCTGTTCAAATACACGATTCTGGCTAAAGGAAGCATTTTTTTATTAGGGCAAGTTGACTTCCAACAACGTTTCTCGGTCTGCTCTACCCATTGGAGAAGGAAAATTAAAGAAAAGTTAAAAACTCAAAATTGTGAAATTTCACAATTTTTTTTAATTTTTTAATTTTCAGGGGCCAAAGTAACAATAGCCCTGGTCGATTTCGCTGTCTTTTTCTCATTCCAAATAAATTTGGTTTTTTCTCATATATCCCCAATATGAACTCCCCAGAGTCAAAAACATAAGGTAAGTCCTGAAAAGTCGTGAAAAGCTAGCCCGCTGGTGGTGTCACTTTGGGGGGAAATTGTTTGGGAGGGTAGACTCGGAACCTATTCGAGCGCTTTCCGATGACACCTCTTTCGTTTTCGTGCGATGCTTTTCACACAAAACGAGGAAAATTTTTCATGACACAAAACGAGGAAAACAAGACGAAGGAAACAAAACGAGGAAAACAAAATGAGGAAAACAAAACGAGGAAAACAAAACGAGGAAAACAAAACGAAGAAAACAAAAGCAAAACAAGGAAACAAAATTCACGCAAGACGAGGAAAACTTATTTCCACACTCCTGTTGTTATAAGTTGATTCAATATTACATAGACTTAATAGTGTCAAGCTTACACTTACGACCTAGATTACCTGATAGAACCAAAACTAATTCGCAGGGTGGTTGGGCACGATAGTGAACTCTGTTGTGTGCAAATTTCATGACCTTAGGTCAATATCTTCAAGGTCAAATGAGGTCAAAATAACAAAATTGTCTGGTTTTACGTGGCTTGGGTTTTCATTGATTTGGATCGCTGTGACTGTGTTTAAATGCTCCAAAATTGGCATTAATGATGTTTTGGACATTACTAATGATGCAATACAGATGCCAGATCCGCCATTTGACCTCAGGTCACCTATTTAGGAGCACTTTATCCGGTCATTACCTGCTCCAGTTACCGGAACCGGGCTGCCGACCCGGTTGCTCCGTTGGGCGGCTCAGCACAATCGGCTTCGCAAAGAAAGGAGTGAAATACATGAATAAAGTATGGAAATTCTTAGGCACACAAAGCCAAACAGTAGATTTCGGGATGTATAGGGAGTAACATGCAAAGTGACATCAATCGCATGAAGTCATTTGCATTTATGACAACATTCCAGTTGACCAAGTTTGGTTCCATTAGCTTGCCATGAACTTGACCTGACTGGACATCGGTGACCTAACATGACTTTTAAATTATATAGCACAACAATATGCATCAAACAAGTCGCTGGTGTTGTCAAGAAGACTTCCCCTTTGCCAATATACGGGAAGCGCATCAACACCGATATTTGCGGTCTGGCGCTCAGAACATTTTTCGACTTTAGCGACCCCTAACTCGAAAACATTTCGGTCGATTTTCATTCTTCTTCCTTTAAGCAACGCGGCGATCATTTATAAGTAGGTACACAAGCAATGGCGTATATCGGCCGGTAAAATCTGGAGTTATCTACGAAAAACCAGAGGGGTGGACGGATTTCGCCCCCCTCCAGAGCGCGTATTAAGGTAGCACTTAGCAAAAGAAGAGAAAAGACGATGAAGCACGGTCAAGTATCCATGCTCCTTTGAAGGTAGTCGGTTGATTAACATGGTGTGGCAAATAAACGTTGCGGGTTTGCTCAAGTCTATGCTATGAGGTACTGCTTTTGCTCCTGTTGTATCAACAGAACGTCTTCGAAACTCCTGCTCCTGTTCTAATCACTATTCCGTCGTGACGTTTTCCCATAAGCAAACCCTAATACAACATGCATTGTAAATCAGACTTGAAGATTCCGCCTCGCTGGTATGTATGTAGTGCTGGCCCTAGAAACACTTTCATGGCCAGTGATTCTTAATCAGAAATGTATGCATCATCTATGTGTTTCGTCCATTTCGTTCGCAGCTTCTTAGCAAGAGCAAAATAGGTCTTTAACTGGCATCATATACATGCGAATGAACCTGCTCACGGGAAATCATAGTTATAATAAGTCATGCTTACACTCTTGCTTAGTTTATTCTGATATACAGAAACATGGTGTAGAAACCTTTGGAGGTCTTCGAAAAATATATTTTAAATAGCGAAGTGAACGCAATTGGTAGGTGTACAGTAACTGCCATGGGTCAAGCTATTTTGGGCCAAGCTGGCTGACTCATAGCACACTTTCATAGTAAAAGAGGCGATCTATGCCTGGGGAGGACAACCATTGTGGCAAGCGAATTCCGATTAAAGCGACCAGCCTGACACAATTCTCATCTTGAAGCTTACATTTGACCTGTCTGAGATGCAATTATCTAAGTATGCCTTTAGCTGTGGTGGCTCCTGGAATGCCTACCGTCCTGGCAGTAATGACGGCGAACTATCCAGACAATGAAGGATTCCCTGCACTGTAGCTGCAACAGCTCATACAAGCGCGACACTGACAGCAAGGTTGCGTGCGGCAGGATGGCTTTCAGGCCACCTGCATGCAACACGAGATTGTTAGCTGGTACATTTTTGGTGGTGTCGATGCAGCATTGTGATTCCAGCATGTCGGGGCGTGAGGAGGACAGTGTTGGATATTAATGTATATATCGTGAACAATGATTGAAGATCATCATGTTCGATGTTGGTTGTATGTTGTACATCTGACAGCGGGTTTGTCCGTCTACCGAATTATCAAACAAGCATTGGGCTCTGCCTTGGTATGACGTCGCCAACGGTTGCACAATGTGATCAAGTAACGCGCAGTCGTATGTGCCAGCCATTTATCGGAGCAATATCGTACCGTTGACAAACGTGTGTCGACGTGGTGCATGTGATTCCGACTGATCTATTCTAGGCCAGCGCCACCCTGGCGTCCAGCACTTGAGCAACTTCCTGCATTGTCGGCGGCGTGGGCGCAAAATGACCCAGAAGTCGGCGGACCTCCGGCAGGAGACCGCCGCCGTCACCAGCACACGGAGCGCCGCCGGTTCCCACGGCGGCCGACCCAGTGCTCGCGATTCTGCAGCGGTGTGTGTGGGATGGCAGCGGTAACTAGGCGCACCGGCCGACCGGCGGCCAGCCGACGGCCGCCGGAAATGGGTCCCGTCCGTGGTGAGCATTTCAACCAGACCCGTGAGTGGCCGGAGGGCGAGGCGCGCCCGCCGGCGACAGGAGCAGTCGAACGGGGCCAGCTCGTCCGCCATGTGGACTCCAGCCTACACTGCTCTCTTGGGATCTTCGCTGTGGTTCCGGGGACTCGGACCATATGATGGGGAGCGTGTGAAGAGTTTGCTAGTTAGCCACTGGGATGTATGTGCGCATCGATAATGTCGTTGATCATGATACTCCCATATCGATTTACGTCTTGCTAAGCTATTAACTGCATCCTCAGAAATAATGCGGTGGGTCAGCTTGGTGTGTAAATGGTCCCGAACACTATCTCTGAATGGAAATGAATGAGCTTGCAATTATCCACCATTGGAGCCTCATCATCCAGCATCCCCGGATGTCAGCTACCCAGCAATAGTGCTAAAGTGTCTAATGCACTTATTGCACCCCTACACAAGTACAAGACATGACATATCATTAAACGTGCTAGGAATCGAGGGCATCACAATGGCTCATTTCTGCAAAGCAAATAGCAATGAGCAGCATAGCAGTGGCCAATTCGCTATCGACAGAATGCTACCTGCTCCTTTCTTGACTTACGCTATGGCGGTGGCCCTTCTCTCAGTGCCGGTTTGACACGCGCCCTGTTGGGGGGGGGGGGGGAATCCGCCCACCCCTCCGGTTTTTCGTGCATAACTACAGATTTCACCGGCAGATATATGCCATTGTTCGCGTACCTGCTTGGAAATGACCGGCGTGGTGCTTATTTCAAGAAAACGAAAATTGGCCGAACATTTTTCGAGTTGGGGGCCGTTAAAGTTTTTGCAAATCGCAGCGCCAGACCACGAAAATCGGCGCTAATACGCTTTACGTTTGCGCACCAATGCGCTATTGGAAAAAGGGAAGTGTTCTTGGCAACACTAGGGACTTGTTTGATGTATTTTGTTATGCTATATAGTTTCAAAGTCATGTTAGGTCATCGAGGTCAAGTCAGGTCAAGTTCATGACAGGTTAATGGAACCAAACTTGATCAACTGGGATGTTTTCATAAATGCAAATGACTGTCATGCGATTGATGTCGCTTTACATGTTTCTCCCCACGCATCCTGAAAACTACTGTTTGGCATTGTGTACCTAAGCGTGTCCATACTTTATTCATGTACTTCACTCCTTTCATTGCAAGGCCGATTGCGCCGAGCCGCCTAGCGGAGCGGAGCAGTCGAGCGGGCGGCCCGGTTCCGGTAACTGGGGCAAGTAATGATCTGATAAAGTCCTGCTGTATAAGTGACCTGAGGTCAAATTCCGGGTCTATCATCTCTAATGCATCAAGAGTAATGTCCAAAACATCATTGATGCCCATTTTGGAGCATTTAAACACAATCACAGCGATCCATAACAGTAACAAACCAAGCCACACAAAACAAGAAAATTGTGATATTTTGCCGTCATTTGACCTTGATGAGATTGACTTAAGGTCATACAATTTGCACATAATAGATTTCACTACCGTGTCCACCCACCCTGATAATTTCGTTGTTCCAGCTTTACTAGGAGCTGAGATCTTAGGGGGGCGGAATCCCCCTCCAGTGCGCGCAATTTTGCGATTCCCTCCAGGGAGCGTGTTAATGGTCTTTATTTTTTCTGAGTTCCATGTTCCACGTTAATTACACTTTGGAATACATCAATGAAGAAGAAAATCCGTAGTAATCGGTCGCGTGAATAGTTAAAGCAGGTATGTGAGCTTGTACCATCCATGCTTATCTGAGGAATCGGCAGACTCGTTCCCGCCAATCCCAACATGGCTAGGCATCCAGCACAATTTTACCGTTTTGCCAGCTTCTTCGGGTGCAGTCAGGCGCATAAGAGTATTCAGCATTATACTCATGGACATACAACATGGTGCATGGATAGAGCTTCATCGTTGTTGACAGACAGCCAGGATTGTATGTGAATACAGCAAGTAATAGTCCACCAGATCCTTAAACAACACACAAAACCTATGCAACTGCAACCAGCTTGCAAGTGTTTACAGAAGCATGGGTCTGTAAACGGAAAGTGCAAACATCATTATCACGCCCGAATGCACAAGTGTCGCTCTTCGATTCGTCAGTAAAGATGACTCTGCATCTTTGCTACGTAGACATGTGCTGTAGGGTCTCAGAGTGAGATATACGAAAGGGTGCATCGCGTTTCAGTATTTATGATAGGGTAGTGTGAAGTTCAGTTCGCACCAATTTTCAATGGGGTATGAGTAGTTGGTGTCCCATAATTCTGCCAACTCTCAACTGGTTCTCGTCGAAAGGCTTCCGAATCCTGTCCGAGAACCGTAAAAAGAATATGTTCTTCCTTTTCTTGAAAGTGTTCGCACGCATCGAAATAAAAGCAGCACAATCAGGATTCTCTGGAAATTGTCGCAGCATGAGACCGCACCGCAGCGCTGGGTACTCTTGTCTCAGTGCCAGAGTGATCAGTGGACAGTACGGGGTCGTACGCCTCGGCAATGAGACTGGCAGTTGATGACGTTAATGCAGAAGTGGCAATACGCAGGGCTACATGGTTCATCGCGTCGAGCGCAACGCGTTCTAGTTTTGCATGCACCATCTTACACACAAACAATGCATTGTCTACCTGATCAGTGAGCGATACAGAAACAGAAGTGTCTTCCGATCGGCGCCGCAGGAGCCTCTTGAAACGTACTTTAAATGATTTAAAGCTTTGAAACGTGGGTCCCCATGTATCTTAAGATGCTCTTATAATCCAGACGAGAGTTAAAATGCACCTCTGTGAATATCACGAATGGCTGCACGGGCACTCCCTGCCTATGGAACCTTAAATCACAAAATGAAATTTCACAACATAAAATTCCAACAGATTGGAAAAGGGTAAATGTAGTTCCTATTTTCAAGAAAGAGGGAAAGTTAAAAACTACAGGCCAGTAAGTCTCACATCCCTAGTCTGCAAGGTACTCAAATCAATTATCAAGGATAGAATAGTTATATGGAAGGAACCAGATTGTTTCAAGATACTCAACATGGGTTTAGAAAAGGGCGATCGTGTCTCACAAATCTCTTGGACATTTTGAACTTCGCTGCAAAACAATCTGATTAGGGAAATCAGGTTGATGCAGCATATCTGGGCTTTAGCAAGGCCCTTGACAAGGAACCCCATACACGGTTAATGATGCAGCTTCAGGTCCATGGTATTGCATGTAGCATTCTAAAATGGATAGAGTTGTGGTTTTCAGATAGACAGCAAAGAGTGATGCTAAATGGTGTGAAGTCATCATGGCAAAATGTTTTAGTCGAGCCTCCAGGGGCCATGTACTGGGGCCACTACTGTTCATTGTATTTGTAAATAACATTGAAAGTGGCCTAAGCAGTAAGGTTATGAAATTTGCGGACGATTTGAAGGTCCTTAGGGCAATAACAGGTCACAATGAGCATATCTCGCTGCAGAAATACTTAGACGAATTTGTGAAGTGGTCCGAAGAATGGCAAATGAAATGATATTTCGATAAGTGCAAAATCATGCATGTAGATAGGCCGCAAATGAAGGATCCCTACTTCATGGGTGGCCAAATACTATCGGTGACTCAACAAGAGAAGGATTTGGGTGTTGTTCTAAGATATAATAAGGGGCATCAGAACAGACCAAGGAGGCCAGGAAGAAAGCACTGAGAATGCTTGGGGCAATAAATATGAATGTATCCTACAGAAGTGAGGAAGTCATCAGGAAGCTTTACTGTGCATATGTCAGGCCACATTTGGAATACTGCATCCAATCTTGGTCTCCTAGTTAAGAAAAATAGATTGTCGGCTTTTAGAGAGAGAGTGCAAAAGAGGGCTACGAAAATGGTTAATAGTATAAGCAGCCTGGCATATGAGGAAAGATTGAAGAAATTGAATGTTTCACTTAGATATAGAAGGCTGAGATATAGATCTCATCGAGGTCTTTAAATTTGTCCGTGGTCTGGAAAAGGGATATCTCAGGTATATGTTTGAATTTAACAGAAATGATGCAATTAGAGGTCCTCAATTCAAAATTAAAGTTAACCACAGAGGACAAGGTTAAGACAGTCTTCCTTCACGAACAGGGTAATAGAACACTGGAACCAGCTGCCAGAAACCATTGTCAGTAGCAGCACGTTGAACATCTTTAAAAACAGCATGGACAATCATTATAGGAATAGAGAGCTTGCTTTTCGGTATTCCAGGGAGTGCTGATCGACAAATTTGATGGGCAACTGGTTGAGTGTACAGTAGACCGGTTCACATTTCACCTTTTTTCGAAGTTAGCTTCATCTCGCATGTTTTCCCATTGTTTGGTTCATTTTAAGTCCATTGGTGTTGGTTTTAGCAGGATCGATCAATATCTTAGGGTGCCGCATCGACCCCACAATTTGCGTGTTCGGACTTCCAACTTGCCGTTTTTGTCCGCAAGTCTAGCGGTTTTCTACTCTGGTATCTCATCGTCAGGCAACATTCTGCAGACTTACCTACCAGCGCATCCAGTAGCTTTCTACCTCGACATGTCTCCAGTACATCGTTATTTGCAGCCCAAAGAGCGCGTTTTCTAGCGAGGAACTGGATATGGGTCAGTGACGGTATAGTTGCCCGTCACCCTGATCTTGCTTCCACCAGATTTTTGCCAAGTCGCATACGCCCTGCGAAATGACGCTCTCAAGTCGGTAAGTAGATAACTCACACTCAGATCATGTGTTCACTGTACCCTGGCAGTGAATTGAGTGATTTCCGGCATAATAACACTCGAAAAGAGCCTTAACAAATTTTAACCCAGATAATAAAATAGTCGCAGCCACTGAACCATCTCGATACAACTGCAAAATCAGCCGTCGCGTTTCCGCGCATTCATTTATTTATGGTGACTGGTAGGATCGCCAATGACTGAACACTGGATATGACTGTGACTGAACACTGAACACTAGACAGGTTCACATTTCAACCTGTTTCGAAGATAACTTCATCTCGCAATTTTTCCCATTATTTGGTTCATTTGCGGTCCATTGATGTTGGTTTTAGCAGGATCGATCAATATCTTGGGGTGCCGCGTCGACCCTAAAGTTTACATGTTCGGACTTCCAAATCGATCTTTTTTTGTCGCGAATCCAGCGGTTTTCCACTTTGGTATCTCATCATCAGGCAAATTCTGCAGACTTACCAACTTGCGACGTCACTGTCACCATGTGGTGCAAATTATGAGGTATGAAGAAGTCCGTCCTTAGTATGGCCAAAGAAGTCTTCAGAGTTGGCCGTACTTAGGTACTTTTTGACCATTTTTGTAAGGCTTGAGGTGATGGAGAGTGCTGAATGGGTGGGAATGAACAGATGAGATCGCCATGATGCCACATCATCCTGAAAATGATGACTCCAAAATTAGCTCCAAAAATCATCCCTCAAAAAGATTTTCCTGACCCACGAAGGAAATTATCACAAGATGCTTTGCAAAATGTGCCATATGTTGGAGAACCTGGGCCAGTATTTCAAAATACCATCCCAGGTTTGTGAACTCTTTCCTACCCTGCTTTTGTCACCTGCGACGTTTTTATGGTGATGGACGCTCACTGAAAATCCAGTTATGAAACACTTGAAACATAAAAGCCTCAAAAGTGGCTTTTATGTTTTTATGTAAGTCAATGCCAATCCAAAGGAACGGCTGTTGCTGGATGGAACTTCACACAACAGGGACTGATGCTCGTTTTCCATTAATAACTAACCTACTCGATCTTTGACAGGTGAATTTCTAGCCACTCATGAGCTTGAAAGATTTGTTTACAACATTTGGGTATGTCCATAAAATTACCTTACACCGCATTGGCTTTCACCGCTCCCCTTCCCTTCCCACCTTCCAAATGCTACCTATGCATTCTTAACACTGGATCATATGGGTGACGTTGTTCATTATGAGGTCCCCCTCCCCAGCATAATGTAATTAACAGACAATTCCTTTGGAGTTAGAGACACCAAAGGAATTGTCTGTTATGGAGCCAATCAGCGCAAGAAGTGGGAAGAAACTGGTCAGCGCAGAGCCTCCTCCAGGCGCTGAAAAAGACAAATCCAAGAGACTCAGAAAGGACACTGAGACGTTCTTGGTGGGCCAACCAAGACCATCAATCATAGGGTCTCAGTTGCCCACAGTAAGGCAAGTGCTACAGTTCTTGTTTCACGTGAAAGAGAGTGAAGGTGTGAGAGCAAAAGTGAAGCATGCAGGATCACAGTGGAGAATGTGCTCCCTTTTTTTAGGGTGGCCCGTATCAGGCCCATGCGGCCATACAACTGCCAGCAGAGGCTCGAGTTACTTTTCACGGAGTGGCGGAAACTCGAGAAGAATGCAAGGTGATCAAACCCACAGGGCAAGAGAAGACTTTTTGTAGAGAAGTTGGACCGACTCTGGGACATTGGAGCTCCTGATGCTCTGGAGGATATCAGGAGGAACCGCGTGCTGACCGCTCAGACCAGAGCTGAAGATGAAGCCTTCTATGGAGACCAAAAGGGTCCTAGGCAGTTTCGGATGATTGGGCAAGACAAGATCTATGCTGGTAAGGCACATTTGCGGGCAGTGAGGAAAGAGGCAGTGAAGCAGTGAGGCCGCCCGGGGTCACTATTGAAGGTATGTCTGAGACTGACTGTCTGAAACCGCTGTATAACTGTTGAGATGTAATCGTTTGAGATGGGAGTTAGTATGTTGAAGGTCGATCTGTGTACAAGTTGAAGATTGTGTGTGAACGTTAACAAGAGATTGAGATGGTGTCAGGCTGGGTTTGTATGAAGACTTGGATGCATACATGTTTCAATCAGAGATCTGAGATGGGGACTCAGAGTTATTGAAATTATAACCTGGTTCACAAAATCGCGAACGTCGAGGTCCATAGTCTATTCACGTGCCTAATAGTTTACGTCAGACAAAGTGGGGAAAGGTCTGAAAAAGCTCTGGGGAGCAAAACTTCATTACAGATGTGCAGACTGCGGGCGACGCCGCGTCTCCGTGGTCGGCGGCTTGAGGGGGACGTGCCCGTAGTATGCCTGGATGCGAGCACGCGACTGTCGGATCTCGTTGACGAGACCTCATGGCTCCTTTTTTGTTGATCGGTCCGTCCTCGCACGCCTGGCTGAAGCGGCCGCCACAGCAGTGGTGCGAGGACGACGACTACGTGAAATTCTAGAACTCTGTCCGTGAGGTCAAAGTCACAAATGATCTAGCCGAGCGGGGATCAGCATGCTGAAGGAGTTCGCTGGAATTGTCGGCGACGAGTCCCAGTTCCAGTGGCTCTTGCAACCTGTTGGGAGCCACAGAGCGAGATTACCGAAGTAGCAAAGCTGCGATGAACGTGAAAAGCAATAGGTCTCGTCTCTGCATGACAGCAACACTGGGGCTTGACCCACCGCTCGATGTGATTTGTTATCTCGATGTGATTTGTTAACACGATGTGATAAGTTATTTGTTATCTACTTTCATGTTCGTTTAAATTCGCATGCAATTGTTTCGCCTATTATCGAGCGCTCATTGATGCTCAAGGTGTTCAGTGTTCAGTCACAGTCATATCCAGTGTTCAGTCATTGGCGATCCTACCAATCACCATAAATAAATGAAAGCGCGGAAACGCGACGGCTGATTTTGCAGTTGTATCGAGATGGTTCGAGTGGCTGCGACTATTTTATTATCTGGGTTAAAATTTGTTAAGGCTCTTATCGAGTGTTATTATGCCGGAAATCACTCAATTCACTGCCAGGGTACAGTGAACACCTGATCTGAGTGTGAGTTTTCTACTTACCGACATGAGAGCGTCATTTCGCAGGGTGTATGCGACTTGGCAAAAATCTGGTGGAAGCAAGATCCGGGTGACGGGCAACTATACCGTCACTGACCCATATCCAGCTCCTCGCTAGAAAACGCGCTCTTTGGGCTGCAAATAACGATGCACTGGAGACATGTCGAGGTAGAAAGCTACTGGATGCGCTGGTAGGTAAGTCTGCAGAATGTTGCCTGACGATGAGATATCAGAGTAGAAAACCGCTAGACTTGCGGACAAAAACCGCAAGTTGGAAGTCCGAACACGCAAACTTTGGGGTCGATGCAGCACCCTAAGATATTGATCGATCCTGCTAAAACCAACACCAATGGACTTAAAATGAACCAAACAATGGGAAAATTTGCGAGATGAAGCTATCTTCGAAAAAAAGTTGAAATGTGAACCTGTCTAGTGTACAGGGTGCAGCCAAGAAGGGCCCTTGTGGCTCATAGTTGCACTGAACTTTAATGTCTTATGTCTTTATGTATAAATCCATTTCGCCATTTGGTCGGCTTCGAGGGGAAAGTTGTGGTGCTACCATCTTTGCTGTAGAGATTCTAAGAATACTTCATTTCACGAGCTTCGCAACAACCATCTAAAGCTGCCCTATTAGGGCCCGTGTCGTAGATGATTCAGTCTAAATGGTAATGCCAAATGCATACCTTCAACGTCTGATGTGTTTGTTTTGTTCATGCTCTAATAATGTCATTAACATGATCGAAACAGAGCTATGCTGAAAACACGTCCCGGTGAAATTTCGTGTTTAGCTTGAAATATGTTCGAATAAATGCTTCCAACCCGCACACATTGTGTTCATCAGATGAAGGTTTTGCAAACATGTACTGTTGATTCACGTATTCAGTACTTCAGAAGGTTAATAGGAATTCCGTGACGCCATGTCGTGTCGTATGTTTTCTAGATATAAAAACACCTACAACTTTACGTTTTGTCTAACCCGCACCGTCTTTCCGGTCAAATCCTCACACCCTGCCTCGGGCGGTTGAAGACCCCCTCTAAAATCCAAACTAAGCATCACACGAAAACGAAAAAGGTGTCATCGGAAAGCACTCGACGAGTAGGGTCCGGGCCCACCCCCAAAACAACTTCCCCCTAAAAGTGACGTCACCAAGGGGGCTAGATTTTCACGACTTTTCAGGACTTGCATTATATTTCTAGCTCTGGGGAGTTCATTTTGGGAGATATATGAAAAAACAAAATTGATTTGGAATGAGAAAAGGACAGCGAAGTCGGCTTCTGCTTCATTTTTTTCCCCCCCTCCCAATTTTTTTTATTTGAAAATTTTGAGTTCTCAAGTTTTCTTTAATTTTACTTTTCCAATGGGTAGAGCAGACCGAGAAACGTTGTTGGAAGTCAACTTTCTATAATAAAAATGCTTGCTTTAGCATGAATCCTCGATTTGAACTGCAATTTGGCAAGTACGTAAAATTTATATGTAGTCAAAAACGAAAAAAATGCAAAAATTCCACTCGTACGTTTTGTTGCATCCCTAAAGATAAGCAAACGCTGAAAGTTTCATTACAATATCTGTATCCATTAAAGCGTGACGACTGGTTAAACCTTTTTGGAGGTGACCTCACTCGACCTCGACTAACTCGTTGACCCTAGAAGACCGGACTTCAAATTTTTTTAACGTCGTGCCGAATTGATGTGGGAACAGGTATGCCAAATTTGTGCGTGCTGCCTCGCGCCGTTCGTCCACTATCCGCGAAAAACCTGAGGGGGAGGGGCGGTTGAAGACTCCCCCCCGAGACGCGACGGGTTAGAAAGCCATGCGGACTTTCGTGTCTAATGTTAAAATATTACCAAGAGCGTCCTAGCTTGTCCTAAAGCCACACTGATGGATTGTTAATATATGTGGAGACTCCAAAAAAAAGCAGGAAAGTCGGACGCTCATCACTTTCTCTAATTGTGATCCTAAGCATAAATAGCAAATACTTTCCCTAATAGCCAGCGCATAGAAGATGTAAAAGACGTTGATCTGAAGTGATGTGGATACGTGGCGGTGCCAGCGCATAGGGACCACGGTTTTATTGCTCCATAATGATGGAAACTCACCGTTTTCCATATTTCCTTGAAGGTGCGCATAATTGATAACATGCCACGTAAGTAGAGATGGCAAAGAAATAGATTATGAAGATCATCCGGTCCCTTGAAGACACCACGGATTGATTGAATGTCGATCCCAAATTCGTCATCGTAAAAGGTTGGTTGTAGGATATTTCTTCGAATGCTGAAACGTTTATCGTCGAAGCCTTACAGTGGGCTTGGTATCGCTGGAATTCAGGACTGCAATCATCACCACAGTTAAGCTTTGCTAACGCCTTGCCAATCCCTTCACCAGCGTCAAAAGGGTGAGCAATGGTTTGGCCACTAATGTGTGTGTCTCGTAGTAGGATAGAGTTTGTACACAAGTAAATTTGCTGGGTACCTGGTCACCTGTTGCTCCGATGTTCCTCTTGTTGAAGTAAATCATACCTTTCTGATTGTATTATGCAAATATATTTAATTTCGTATGCATCAGCCCATTTACAGTTCACAGCAATCGAACCACAACAGCTCAGTATCACGCCTCTTCCCGTAAAAGAATGTGTCCTCTGACACTCCAAAGTAAATGGGGTGAAAGTAGTAATGGGCCACGAAACTCCTGCTTTAGTTGCGCATGCCATTAAACTGTTATCAGACAAATAACTGGCATGAATAGTGTTGCCCATCGGCCCCGGGATGATCGCCTGCAACTATTGCGTTCCATCACATTGATTGCTTGTCTACAAGTAAGCACAAACAGGACCACTATATGATACGACAACACAATAGATGCAAATAACTCCACTTCCTCTCGACGTCCACGTTTCATAACCACTCACTGATAAAACAATTACATACGCTGTGTTACTCTTTGGAGTACCAGCGCACCTTACACCAGTCGCCTACGAGACACAATCTCATATCATACCAGACACCCACCAAAACCAGTGCATCCCGCAAGGGTAACCTTAGTGGCCTCGCGTGAGTTGCATGCTACTTGTTGTGGTACCATGGGATTCATCACTCAAAATCGCCGCCACACGATGGTATCCCACGCTCGTCGCATGCCGAAACACTGATATATGATATCCGATAGCATCATATGCCTGCTGCAGCCCACAATTTTTTCGTGTCTCGAGTTGTCTTGCATCAATGTTACCAAGCCACCTCTGCACATCGCACTATGTACGTCATGTTATGGTTGTGTATGGCATGCTGCAATGCCAGCGAACCTGACCAGATTACCACGGCAATGTCGTCAGCCGGCGTCAGCACCACGGTAATGTGGTCAGCCGGCGTCAGCACCACGGTAATGTGGTCATCCGGCGTCAGCACCACGGTAATGTGGTCAGCCGGCGTCAGCACCACGGTAATGTGGTCAGCCGGCGTCAGCACCACGGTAATGTGGTCATCAGGCGTCAGCACCACGGTAATGTCGTCAGCCGGCGTCAGCACCACGGTAATGTGGTCAACAGGCGTCAGCACCACCCGTCACACTGATCAACCACAGCCGGCACAGCACATCAGCCTCACAACACCAGTCTCACAACATCAACCTCACAGCATCAGCCAATCTTCCAGCCGCTGCGTGAGGTCGGCACTGCCACGCGTGCGAACATCACGATATCGCCGACATCCTTGCAGCTCTGCCTGTCACCACAATCCTGAACATCGCCACATCTCCGCGTGCCATCACACCCATGAACATCGCTACATCTCTGCATGCCACAGCAGTCCTGAACATCGCCACATCTGTGCATGCCACCACATATCCGATTAGCTCTACGCCTGTGACCTGCACAGTTTTGGTCATCACTCCACCTCAGACCATGACTAAATATCTGGACGTTTCGTCCCTGACCACCACTGCACCTCTGAACATTACTGCATTTCTGAACATCACTGCATTTGGGAACATCACTGCATTGCTAAACATCACTGCCTCTATGAACATCATGTTCTTGGCCGTCACTAGACCTATGAATATCACCACGTTGCCTGTCATCATTGCGCAGCAGTCAGATCTGAGCTCACAGCTAAAAGTCGCTCAGCTTCTGTTCGGCCCGTGCGCATATATACCTTGTGCGCAGCAGTAACAGTACGATTGAGACGTGCGCGCCTGGAGACTGGAATACTTTTCCAGGACTCGGCTCAGCAACGCCACCTGGCCGCTCGTTCCCGCTCCGAAGACATTTGTAGACTGGTACCGGGAGCTCTGATCAGCTTACCGTCACGCTCAACGGAGATGCCCATCACGCAGCGCAGTTTTTCTACTTGACATGGAGATCTCTTTTTCGTTCGGCGATCATGAGTTGGAAATCCAGCCTGGAACAAAGGCACCATGGGCATTTGTTCACACTAAAAGGCGATGGTATCGGGTGTGATGTCAATAAAGTTGGCACCTCATTCATAATCTCGGGGATTTCGGCCCGAGATTTCGGCCGCCTTGCTCTCACTGCAGTGACAGCTTAACACCCCGCGGTACACACCTGGCACAAATGGTTTATTGCGCTTGTTCATATCCAAGGAAAATTCAACTCACACTTACAACAACCTTCGAAGTTGAATCAGAGAAAGGCACGACTGAGATTGCAACAGGACAGGTGCGACGGTGTTAATGCTGTTCCATGGTCGAGCTCGGTTTTTTAGCAACGTTAGGCTATGCACCCTGTATTTGACATGACTCAGGGTGATATTTTTTGGTTTTGCTCAACTATGAATCCAACTTTCGCGGACTGCTTACGACCTATTGCTGTTGAGGACTTAGGGGCTTTGATAGGCAACCACCATCGTTTAGAAGACAAGGAAAGTATTGACTTTGTGGCTGAAGATGAGTATGCGTATGACATTGTTTACAAGACAGCTTTCATCAGCATGAACAAAATATTCTAGAAACTGTCCAACGTGTTTTCGCCAGTCCACTATTGATCTTTTCTTTTTAAGCGATGCAAGGGATAAATTAATGTAAACTGCAAAATCCGGGACGGTCGATGGGCAACTGCAGGGGAGAAAGTTCAGACCAGCTAGCTGATGGTGGCTCTCGGGTGCAGTGCGGTGTGTGCCCAGAATCTCATATTGCCCTATTTGCGATGAAATGTCAAGGTTTAGGTTGTTTCAGCGCATGCCATTTAGACAAAGTCGAAAACGATTTTAATTATTAATGTCTTCTTCGATGCCAACTGATGTGAAGCAGATATCTGGTCAGTTTTGGATACGATCCACCATAGGACAATAGGTCTTGAACGAAAGATCGCATCTGATTTTGTCTGTGATTTCCAATTGAACATTGATAGTGTAAATGAGTAATTCGCTGCTTCGTAAACCTAGCGCAGCGTTCTATTGGTGGACGTTGTGGTACCAACCACATCTTGCAAACCTTTATGATATATATGTATATATATATATATCCTGTTAACTTTACCTTAATTCACAACCCATTTTATAAGGTTATGGGCTGAGCCACGAGGAAGCAAAACTATGACAATATTTTCATTGCCCTGCCCAGCAGCCTTGAACATTTTACTGAGTTGCAGCACATCGGCATTCTCAATTCATTGATGCAACCATAAGATAACGATTACACTTATTTGCAGAACAGACCGCTTTCCACTAACAACCAGAAGGGAACTAGAGGAGCCCATCGTGACAGGCCAGATGCTCCATCGGCGCCAGGTGAATGTCACGAGTTGTAGTCTGGACAGCGTGGTCAGTGCACTCTGAAACTCCCGGACCAGATCTTGCAGTGGTGCAACGTGCGTAATGTCATGCGTAGGGATTAACATGCCCCAGCCCTCATGTTAGATCTATCATCCCACCCATCCCACACCTCCATTGAGCACAAGACCTGCACAAGACTCGCACCAGACCCGCACAAAACCCGCACAAGACCTGCACCAGACCTGCACAAGGTCCGTGCAAGAGCCGCACAAGACCCGCACCAGATCCGCGCTCGGTCGGCACGCCCCAGCGGACGGGAGGCAGGTAATGTCCGGCGTCCGACACGTACTGTTTCACGGTGTCCGGTATGGAGACGTGGTTCATCGGGATCAGGTCGCTGAGTTCTCGCAGTCCGTTCACGTAGTGCAGCTTGCGGCTGAACTTGGCACTATGAGAGGCGAATATGGGTCAGGAGAGCGTACTCGACCATTTGCTTCGTCAATTACCCTGGCATTGACAGAGGCCTTGGCCGAATGCCATTGACTTTGGTGAGGGACATATAACAACCCTATATATCTCAGCAGTCAAAGGATGTATCGAACTGATTCAAATGGCGCTCGATAGCTCGACACAATGTACTCTTGGTGGTATACAAGTGTTGATCTCGGGAGTCATAAACTACGTCATAGATCAAGATGCAGGTACAATTTGAAACTTTCAACAATCAGACTGTCCTGTTTAATTATATCGATGCCGAATCGGCAGGTTTTCACGATGGACACGACAATCAAAAACGGTTAATCTTGCCAGTATCATGAGAGATGCGATTGCTCTTTAAGGTCATGGTTAATGCCACAGTCAGGTCAAATAAGATAGTAGAATGTTGATCCATTGGCCTCATGTGTCAGTCTTACCCATGCTTTGTAATGCAAACATGTTGCAGTTCTGACCTATTAACCAGAACAGAATATTCAATTCGGACTGTTGAAGTGTTACATGTTTTCACATTGAACATAATATAGCATAAAAAACATAACCAGTAACTTAGAATGGCACATGAGAAAATGCGACAAGGTGTAGAGGTGATGTCCGGAGGTGTACTGGACGTTTGGAGGCTTAGTGCTCTCGTCATCCAGGAAGAAACCATGGGGACGTTGCACGACCCCGCTCAAGTCAATGCCGGGGCAGATGGTAACGCTTTACAAAAATATAAATGAGCGACACATTTTGCACATCCATATCACATACGGTGACAAAGGCCACACATCCTGCTTGTTTAGTCGCATATGTGGCCTTCTGTGGCATTGTTTACGGGTGGAGTATCACATAGCATGGATACTCCTAGCGTTGGAGGAGCAGCTAGATATGTTAAATATGTGATAAATGTGACCAGGGCAGCATGCTAAACAATAGATCCAGTCTCATTGAATATGAATATCATACTGTATTTGGATCTTTCAACAGTTGCAGTTACTCTCTTAGCCCTTACTACAACATATCAGATATAGTATGCAAACCTCACTCAGTGAATAACATGCACGATAATTTCACAGGTTATACCACAAGCCTCAAGCTGGGCGATAAGCATAGCAAAACTCGACAGGTATCATGACCAAATGACGGTCATAAAACAAATGATATCGAGCATGAAATTACCGATACCCGAGCTTGCGTATTATTGCAGGATTCCTGCTGCCATTCGTCATATGAAATGAGCTAGTGTGTGGTAACTGGCGATGGGTGTGACCGAGGGCGTCGAACACATGTTCATTACGTGCCCACGCCACCGATTACATTTACTGACATCATTTGCAAGGTTCCTCCATGGCTGGAGCGATGTCCTTGCGAAGGACCACCGAGCCGGCAGTAGGGTCAGCCACTGCAGCAGCTACCCACCTGATGAAGGGGCGTGTCAGGACGACCAGCGTCCGCAGCCAGAACGTCGGGTGCACCAGGTACAGGCCCTGCAGACTCTTGCGCAGACGTCGGTCGATCAGCTGGTAGCACCGCCGCAGCCAGCCGAAGGTGGGCGAGCACGAGCTATCGGCGGCGCCGTGCAGGTACACCAGAACGTACTCCTCCGACACCAGCTCATCCAACGTCGCCAGCACGTACCTGAGAGTAGGTGGAATGATAGGATATCATCGACGCATGATATCATAAGGGGTAGAGTGGTTGAACCTATGGAGTTAGAGCTTGAAATATTTTTATGTTGTAATATATGTGCTTCAATATATATTTACTACCGGTGCATAAGAAGTCCACTGGTAAGCATATAAAAAATGAGGCTTCCATGCAAATTCAACCCACGTAAGTTACAGTGCCATTCTGAAGGTGAACCGCAAGGTGAAAATTGCTTAGCATGTCCGTGGTAAAGAAATATGCACTGTGGACGTTATGATTTGCTCCGGAGATACCTAATGAGAACACTCAAACCGTAAAATCAGTGCACGTGAATTGATGTTAGAATGACTATCGAGATAGCAGCAATCCAGCGTCAACGATTCCCACAATTCCAAACTCCGTGTGCAACACTTCATGGTATTAAAAATGACGGACGCAGAAATGTACCAGCTTCACCAACTTACCGTTCGTAATAGGCCAAGGAAGGCCCAATCAAGACATGGCTGCCATCTGTCATGTGAACCGATGGCACATTAATTATAATCAAGCTAACTCAGGTAGTAGCACAGCCCTGCCTCCTGCCAATTGGTGATATTCGAGTGAGTTGCGATTTATCTCTGGCCTCTGGTGGCGCCCTCAGTGGGTGTGTCACTGGCGCCATCTATATTGGAGATGTCGCTGCGGGAAGGAGTGCGCCACGATACCTGCAGTAGTAAGACGAAATGTGACAGTTTGATCTACGGAATTTATAGATACTCGTTGCTCGCTGCATTGCTTTTTAAGCACAAACAATAGTATGCAGCAGAACGGGAAAGCCGCCTTAGGCTACATACCACCATATGCTCCCGAGCGCTAACACATCTGAAGGGCAAAAAAGTAGAACTGTACCATGAAAACAGAGCAAAACCGCTCCGGTGTTTCCACCACACGCACCTCATCTTCAGACAAAAGTAAGTTTTAGGACCAGCTTATGCAATGTTTAGATCATGTGTCACTGATGTTCATTACATGCATGTCGTCAGATGGGAAAATACATCAACAAGCAGCTCACGAGTCTAAAGATAAACCTGGTGTAGGAATTACCAGATATTCGAAATAGCCAGATAAACATGAGTGAGTTCACCAATTCGCTTGTCTGTGAATCCAGACAACCGTCAGTATCGTACCGATGAGGTATCAGACCAATTGTCTAATATATCAGCTGTGTGGGTGAGCCACAATAGCTCAGCACTTACAGGAACAGGTGGTCCATGACGTAGTTATAATCTTGCCGACTTCTGTTCGGTAGGTGGCAGGCGGAGAAGACGATAATGGCCTGCTCAGGACTTGTGTCGGTGAACCCGCCATGTGACAGCACCTGAGACGACAACAGGAAGCGAATTCGCATTATAGCGTCGGAAAAGGTGGATTATGTGCCGGTAAAGTAATAGGGTCAATGTCTCAGGTCCCGAAAAAAAATGTGGTGAGAGGGTGCATAGCATGCTGTAGTGTCGCCCATGGTTCTATGATTATTGATAATGCCATGCATTGCTTACGCCATGCCACCATGCGCCACCTTTACTTCTACATTTTGGTAAGTCTTAGCTGCAAAGCTATCTTGTCAGTTGTCGTAAGCAAGTAAGAATTATATATGATTGATGAATTGAACAGCTCCCGTTGTAGTAGAAAAATGCTATAAATTTATCCAAGTATTTCGTTATTACTAAATCGTAGCAAATGTAGCTTACGAAAACTAATTGGGCAATGCAATACAATGCAATACAATGGCAAATGCACGCTGACGCATCTCAATATATGCGCATGCAAATGTTAATAGTGAATGAGTCGAAATATAGGTGGTGTTTGTCTATAATCTGCACATAAAGCACCAAGGCTTGAGCATTTCGAATCGCATACATTCACCGGTTGAATGGCTTTGTCGCAAATGTTGTTATATTTTATGTTTAAATGCCATTGGGTTGAAACGAATGGCATTACGTTCAAAGGGGCGGGGTGGCCGTGTGGTTAAGTTGTCGGGTTATGGGTACCAAAAGTCCCGGGTTGGACACTAGCGCCACTCAGGACATTTACCAATCCAGCGGCCCACCGGCGAAGCAGTGTGGACGGCGCTATTAGCCGTGAATGTGCATAAAGTGCGTCGTGAACCACCCAATAAACAAACATTACGTTCAAAACCAGTACTATGGCAGGCGCTGCGACCTTATAAAAAATACGCACCTTTTTGTATGGCTTTATGATCTGCATGTCAATCTTATGCTCTTCTCCACCAACAACGCACGTGTGCCAAGCATCTTCTTCGCTTTCGTCAACGCATTTGGAGTCATCAGTGGCATGATCTCCCGTGTTATGGTCTGGAAATGCAAGATAATATCAATAGCTATATATCAATAATTCACATAAGTCTCTCTTGAGACACAGTTTAATGCACATGAAGACAAACTGATCATTGCCTAGTATTAGCCTCTAAAGGCTTCATATTTACGGCTCCAAGTTGCATCAATATCCACATTCTAAAAAGCTCATTAACCGTTCACTTCCTCCGAAGATGCCATCCTGCTTGCCTTCCATTTCCCTCCGATCACCTCTGTCTCTTTGTGCATTGATCACTGACATGCCGTCCCAAGAGACCTGACGTGCAGCAACAACTTACCGCGACGGCCCTCAAGGCTGTCAGGTGCGTTTTCGTCCTCGGCCAACATTGTTGCAGGTGTGGACACATTTTCCCGCGACAGGCTTGCCTCTTTGCTGCCGATACCCGACGAATACGAGCCGAAGTATTCGTACGCATCACCTGCTCATGCGCAGACAAGAGTTATGATGGTATGGAAGGGGCTTCTAGGTTATGGTCACAAAAATGCAGTGTGACTCCCGGTGGAGTGTTTCATTGAATGAGTGTTTGTTGGATGGATAATAAATGTACTTGAAAGAAGAGACGAATGAGAAGTAAGTGCGATGTCGAGAGCATCTCGTCCATGCATTTCAAAAATATAATGATACCACTGTTTCGCCTCTGATTTGAATAGTGTGAATGAAGTGCAAGTGTATTAGGTGATGTGTACACAGTAATGAATCTAAGACGATGCATTAGTTCTTTTGTATGTTAAGCTGCTCATCATATGCATTCCGAGGTCCACAAATTGCCAGTTCTCCACTTGATTCCTTTTTTATAATTATACGTGAATGGACCTATGAATTTAAATTTTATATTGCGTGTCTGTGTACATTTTCTGGAATATACACAAAGGTAACACAGGAAGGTAATCAATGTGGAATAATGCAAACCATACCTTTTGTTTTTCCTTTGCCGACTGCTGCATGCTTTGTCTCTTCGGATTCATCTTCGCTTGATAGGAAGTAAGACGGCTCGTCCGCGGGAGGAGTGCCGAAAGCTGACGACACTGGCCGAGGAGTGCCGCCGGTGTCGCCCCGTGAGGGTGCTCGGCCCAGGTCGTCAGGGGACAGAGTCATCACCCCAGAGGCTTTTAATTGGTGAAGCGCCTCCTCATTATTAACACTTCTATAATCTGGCGTATCTGACATACTATACACCCTTGGTTTGCCAATTCTAAATTCGCCATAGTAGTCCTCATCGGATTGGGACAGTACGTCGTCCTCCTCGCAATCGGCTCTGGAATATGCTGCCCCACTTGGATAGGCGGTCAGGTCGCCGTCGTAGCTTTTGTTGATAACTGGTGTCTTTAGAATGGTGGTTACTCCTGAACCAACCAATTGAGCAGGAGTCTCCTCGTTAGCGGCATTTTCCATGTCGGGGCTATCGGCTTTCAAATCTATAACCCGATCAGCGTCCACGGAGATATTCGTTTTCAAGCCAGCCATGTGAGGAATCGTGAACTCGTCACCTGGTTTTCTAGACGCAACATGGCTATCGTCTGGGTAAAGTTCGGCAGTTTGACGTGCTTCTGTACTTGAATCTGCTCTTGAAGATATTCCGCTGTATTCAAAGTCATCATGCATCTCCATTTGTGAATGTCCGAAAACTGGATCACTGAGTTCTTGATCGCTGACATGCAGCTCATCCAGGTAATCGGTATCTATCGTCCTTCCTTTTACGTCAACAAAATGTAGCTCACCACTATCTGCAGTGCTTGACGCCCAGGTTTCAGGAGCTACTGATATGTCTTCAGGATATTCTGAACCTACAAGCGCATCTTTGATCTGTGATTCGTGTGCACCATTGTTCGCTGGCGCACCATCGTCCTTGAAGGTCAGGTCTCTGCTAAATTCGCCTGAATTCGAGAGAGCTTGCTCACTGAACTCCGTGATATATTCTTCTGAACTCGAGACTAACTCCGTGAGTATTTCACTGCATGAATTATCTTGGATGTGTTCATCAAGATCACTGCATGACTTTGTGATGCTATGAGATCTTATTACCGATATGTCGTTTTCGTCCTTGTCATAGGCTGTTGTAGAGCATAGGCCGTTGTAGTCATAGGCAGTTGTAAAGACACTGTCTGCCTTTGTGTCCCCATATGAATCTTTCGTAAGCAAAATATCACCACCTATTGCATTCTCTGTAGAGCAAAGTTGTGTGTAACATCCAGCAGCACTGATGCACTCAGAGGTTTCTTCGGGGATAAGATGACTTAGAATCTCACTCGTCCCGTCTAAGCCGTCCAGGTCTTCATTTTGTTCTAGATCATTTTTAGGCCCAACATCAGGTACTACCCCACCCTCAATTTTTTCATCAGTGAGGGAAGCATGGGTTTCACAGTCCGGATCTGAAAGATCTTGATAGTTCGTGGCGTGCCTTGCCAAACTTTTACTGTTCCCATATGTTACAGTGGCGTCTAGTTTGATAGCGTTTTGTGAGACCCCTTCCGATATCCCATGTCCTCCATTTTTCATCCCAGAGTTGGCAGACCCGAAGCCGATTTCTGATCTTGTAGTGTCTTGATAACTTGCCCCAGAAATTGCCGTGTCTTCTTCCACGTCACCACGGCTGATACAATGCTTACCACCATCTGGTCTGACTAGCTCCTGAGAACTTTGCTCACGCTTCAGTTGAATCGGCCGATTGTCAGCCAGATCAGTAAAACTTTGTTCAGTTTCTGTATCGTTTTTCAGGACAGCACTATGTTGGATGTCCGGAACGAAATCCTCAGCACATCCTGATGCTGGAATGATTGAGTCTTCGAAGTCAAAATCGCTCTCCTCTATCATGACTTCAAGCTTTTCCGCACTTGACAGCACTCCATATGATTCGGCACTGGTTGTCTGAAGCACGTGTGACGGGTGTAGTGCCTTGACATCCCCGTTGTGGTTGCCGCCGTTCTTGCGCAACGAAGAATGAACTGTTGGACCTGCTAGAAGTTTTGTGTCAAGTTCCATAATCGGGAGTTCGGTTTCAGCTGCTTCTCTTTGCTCCGTCGAGTGATCATCATGTGGTATTGCGTTCTTGTGCTCAATTTCTGAAACAGGCTCTTCTTGCTCCACTCCTGAGTGTTCTTCTTGTTCATGATCGTCATCGGTGTCGATTCCCTCTATTTGAGGTACCTGTAGCAGAATATTCTGTTTTTCTGCATTTAAGCTGAATGTGGCTTCAGTGAGAGGATGCGTTTCGTTATGGGAACGTGACCCAGCACAGATATATTCATCAGTGTCTTGGCATGGCGTAGAAACATTAGGTTCATTGGTGGAATCACTCTCGAGTGCTGAACGTTGAACGGTACTCTCGACGTCATCATTCATGTTAGCTGTGATTGGCGGACTTGCCCTTCCTTCTGGCGGACACATGTGCTGGGCTGTTTCCTCAGAGCTAATTTGGTAGCTACAGTCTGGAGTAAGTTTTGAAGCTTCCATCTCCCTTTGCTCCTGAGAAGTGTTTTCAGGCCCGCTTGCGGAACTGGTTCGCTCTTCTGCATCTGCATTCCCGCTCGTCTGGTCTAGTGTGCCTTGCATGACTGGAATAATTTCGGTTCTGACGTCTGTGTCCATGTGCTCTCTGTTATCCTCGCTCTCGCCCACTTCAGCCTCGACAGCTACGTTGGATGTCGTTGTCATTCCTGTGTTGTCCAGATCGAGAGGATAATCTGCATGCTCCATTGTCGGTCCATCAACGTTCTCGGAAACGGTGGTATCTTGTTTCGTATGCTTCCCCAAGAAGTCAGTGTTGAGGCGGGCTTCTCTGGACTTCCAATAATTGTAACTACCATCAAGTGAGTGAGTTTCGCCGTGCATATCTTCGGTTATATTACTATTATCTGCCCTTACATGCGGCTTCACCTCACTTTGTGACTCAAGTAGAATCATGTTTTGAGCACTCCGCGTCTCATCATTGCTATCAACTGCAATGTTAAGTGCGTTCTCCCGTGTACTCTCCGCACGTGTTTCAGTAAAACCGAGACTGGGTTCAGACTCGTCATCTCCATGCATTTCTCTGCTTGTGGGGTCGGCGAAAGCCACAACTCCGTTGTCATTATTTGCGTAATCTTGAAAATTTGGACAATCGCTTGGAGGATCTACAATGATTTCTGTCTTGTTGGAGAATATTTCATCTGCAGAATATGCGACAACACCCGTCAGCTCTAGATTTTGTTCAACCTCAGGGCACTTTTCGTCAGTGATGTCATGCAGTATGTTGGCTTGTGAACTGCCACATGCTTCATCCCATCCTGCTGGTGAGCGGGAATTGTCCCGGAGATCTTGACAATCAGCTACCCTAAATGGATCATCCATATTGACTGTCACGTGTGAAGCATCCATGCCCTCTGCAGCGATCGGCACCTCGATGTTTGTATTATTAGTGGACGAAAAATCGTCGGTCTTAACTGCTGTCACAGCAGAAGCTTCATCATCCTTACCTCCCATCACAGCCAACACTTTCTGATGTGTGGCAATCGAGTGGATATCGTCCGAACTTACCGTTTCCGACATTCCTTCATTGCCTACACTTTCTGTCAGTGCAAATGTGTCGATGGCTGAACCTTCTTCTACAGTCGGTAGCACGGCATCTTTGCCTATTTCCACAATCGGTAGCTCGACTGATGCGAATTCTTTCCCAGCTAGTGGTTCTTTATGTGTGCTCCCTGTCTCACTCAATTCTTCATTGATGTATGCTGTCACTGCTGGTGGTTCCACGACTTCACTTTCTGCACCAGGAAGCAGCTCTTCCTCGATTTCTGCTATCACCACCGGCTCTTCAGATTCAACATCCCTCTTTGCAAATGGTGTCTCATCTTTCGCTTCTGCTGTCACAGTCGATAGCTCCACGTCCAAGTCCGCTGGCGCAGTCGAAAGATCAGAGTTTGAGCCGGTAATCATGGCTGACAGCTTCATGTCTGTACATGCAGTCATAACCGCCAGATCGACGTTTTCACTATCTGTGCCAACCACGAGTTCCTCCTCAGCGTTTGAGGCTGTATGCCATAAATCAGCGGATATGCCGCCTGATGTACCAGTCGAAACTTCGACATCAGGTTGAGATTCGTCACACGCATGCGATTCACCACTTACGGTGTCAGCGAAAGCCACAAATTCGCTGTCATTACTTGCGTACTCTCGACTATTTGAACAATCGCTTGGCGGATCTGCAATGCTCTCTAACATTTCAGAATCCTTACCTCCCATCGCAACCAGCACTTCCATATCTGTCTGCAGCTTACGTCCTGTCACAGCCAGCAGCTCGTCATTCGCGCTTGCTTTCGTACCGAGTGGTTCAAAGCCGGCTTCCTTCGCCACATCTTGAGTCTCTAGCTGTGAGCTGTGTTTCAAAGCCGGCAATTCGTCATCCATTTTTGCTTGCAGTTTTTCTGGATCAACAACATTGTCTTGTGTGCCAACAGGCAGGTCTCCATCCGTGTCTGCCGTTGCATTCCATCTTTCGATATTTGTATTTTCCGTTTCAGTAGACAGTGCATAGCTTTCACTGGCCATCTCAGACGGTAGCTTATCTTCTGCATATTCGTCAACGAAAGATGTTACGTTTGGACCCGCTGCTACCGTCGGCAGCTCGACGTCCGTATCTGCTGCAATTGCCGGGATTTGGACTGGCATGTCCTGTTCTGTAGCAAATAATTCTTCGTCTGGGCTTGCTAGCACAGCCAGTAGATTTTCGTCTGTACCGGCTGTCCCTGGCGACATCTTAACTTTTGCACTTTCCGTAGCAGCAGCCAGTCCGTCTGTTGTTTCTAGTGTCCCCACTGGCACCTCTAATTCAGTACCTTCTATTGCAAACGGCATTTCGACTTTCGTTTCTGCTGCCACAGTCGACAGTTCTATGTCTGGCACATTAAAAAGCTCGGACTCCATATCACCTACCACCACCGGCAGTTCCAGATCTATCTCTCCAGCAATTCCCGGCAATTCAACGCTCACATTGTCTGTGGAGACTGTAATTTCCCTATAATTGCCCGGTGTCATATCCAGTGGCTCAACGACTGTGTTTTCTGTCTCAGTCGGAAATTCTCCACCCATGCCTGCCGTGTCAGTGGGAAGCTCGATATATATGCGATCAGTCTCCGTCTGTAGGTCTTCCTTCTCGATTGACTCTGCACTTGGTGGTTCTGTATCTGTTCCTTCTGTCGCAGCTGGAACTCCAATGTCTGTCCCTCCACTGAAGGCCGGATTTTCTTCATATGTAGCCTCTTTTGCTGTTGAAAGGTTGATGTCCGTATCTTGTGTGTCAGTGGGCAGTCCTTCACCCATACTTGCAGGCAGATCCGCTAGTTTGACATTCTTGCTTTCTATCTCGATCGGCAATCCTTCGTCCGTATATTTTATCATAAGGTCGACTTGTGTACGTTCTGCTACGTCTGTCAGCATTTGTTCCGTGCTTGCTGTCATATCCAACGGTTTAGCGTCCTCCTCTTCAGTCCCAGCCAGCGACCCTGTGTCCGTGCCTGCAGTCACATCCGTCAGCTCGTCGCATGTGCTGTCGGTCCCTGCGGATCGTTCGGTATTGGTAAGTTCTGTTACAGCCGAAATTTCGCCACCTATGCTTTCTGTCGTGCTGGGCATTGCGTTTTCTACAAACGCTTGTTCGACATCCATGGGTGGTGCCACTAGTGGTAGCATACCATGATTACCTTCTGCCACAGACGATAAATTGACGTCGCCAGCTTCTGCTACACCTAGCAGTACTTGGCTCGTGCTTCCTGCCACATCCGACAGCACTTGGTTCGTGGTTGCTGTCACATTCAGCACCTCGACATACGTTCCTGCTGACCCAATCGGGAGCTCCACGCCCGTGCCTGCTCCTGCAGCCACTAATCCGATGTCGTCGTCTGCTGTCGCTCTCGGTAGGAGCGCATTCGTTCTTGATGTTACAGCTGCAAGCTGGAAATTAGAGCCACTTGTGATAGTCGACAACCCAAGGTCTGAGCTTTGCACTGTATACAGCGGTTCCTCGTCTCCTCTTGAAGTCGTAGACGGAAGTTCAGCGTTTGAATCTTCTTGAACGTTCATTAGCTCGACGTTCAAGCCGTCTGCCACACAATGGATTTCTTCACCAGCCGTGTTTTCCACACTTGGTAGCATGACGTTTGAGCTTTCTATCGCAGATGATAATTCAACATCTGTGCTTGCTATTGTAATTCCCGGTTCCACGTCTGAACTTTGTGCAACATCTAATGGGTTGATGTCTGAACGCCTTGTCACATCAATGCGCTCGACGTCTGCATTTTCTCTTACATCGTTTGGTTCGACTTCTGATTGTTCGCTTATGGGTGGTTGTTCGGCATCTAAGCTTCCTGTGATCGTCAATACTTCAACATCTGTACCTCCTGCCACCCCTGGTAGGCCGACATCCGCACAATTTAACACGGTTGACAAACCAAAGTCTGAACTTCCTGTCATCCCTGGTAGTTGAACGTCTGATTCTTTTGTAGCATCCACTGATCCGTCTTCTGAGCTTTCTATTTCACCTCGTTGCTTCGTATATGCATTTTCTGCAATCTCCAATACTTCAGCCTCCGAATTTTCTACCACCCTCACCAAGTCATGTTCTGTATTTTCTATTGCATCCTGAATTTCGACACTTGAGCTATCTGCAACAACTGGTACTTCGATGCTTGAATTGTTTGCCACCGCTGATGATTCTGCTGCTAGGCCTTCTCCAATATCCTGTTGCCCGACGTCTGGATTTTGTATCATAGCTGATAGCTGAGCATTTGAGTCTGAACCTTCAGCAACAATGTCTCCACTTTCTGTCACCTCTAGTGATTTGACTTGGAAGCTTTCTGTCGCAGCTGATACTTCAACGTCTGGACTTCCAGCTATCACTGGCAGTCGAGTATCTGGGCTTTCCATCATCCTCATTGGTCCTAGCTCTGAACGTCCGATTACATCGGACGGGCCGACATTTAAGTGTTCGGCAGCTGTCAGTAATAGGATGTTCGAACTTCCCGGCGCCGATGATACTTCGGTTTCTGAACGTTCTGTCACATCAAGGAGTTCGATATTCGGACGTTCTGTCACAGACCGTGGTTCGTCCAATCCAACGTCCAATCTTTCTTTGACGATTGCTAGGTCAACGTCTGAGTCTTCTGGTGCAGCCCGTGAATGGTCGTCTGAACATTCTGTTTCAGTCAATACCACGTCGTTCACATTTTCGATCTTGGCTGGCAGTTCAAGGTCTGCACCTTCGGTAGCCAGTGATGAATCAACATTTTGACTTTCTGCCACATCCAAGGGCTCAGTTTTCGCACCTTCTGTCATACATCGAGGTGCGACGTCTGAGCCTTCTGTTACGTGTAGTACTCCAACGTCCAAACTTCCCGTCGCAGTTGGCTGCTCAATGTTTGAACCTTCTGCTACTGCTGACAGTTCGAATTCTGAACTCCCGGTCGCGCCAAATAATTCGACACCGTAACATTTTGTCGCAAATAATGTCTCGACATCTGAACTTTCCGTCTCACCTGGTAGTTGCACGTGTGCGCTGTCTGTTACATCCCGGGATTCGATCCCTGAACTTGCTGTTGCTGCTGGCCACGTAGCATTTGAACTTTCTGTTGTAGCTCGTGGTATTTCGTCATCACTCGCTGTTACCGCGGCGATATTTAGATGATCTATCGCGTCCATTAGTTCAACGCCCGACGTCTCTGCAGCATGCATTTTTTCGACACGTGCACTTCCTGCATTTTCCGATAGTTCAGTGTCAGAACCTCCCACCACCTTTAACAGTTCAACGTATGAATTTTCTGCTAGATGTGGTACGCCGACGTTTGATTCGACTGCCGCAGTCAATTGTTGAATGTCCAAGCCCTCTGCTACGGCGGACAATTCCTCCTCTTCACCTTCTGCCAGGCCACAGGGTTCGATATCCGAACTTTCCTCCATTTCCCCTAGGCTAAGATCTGAATTGTATATGACAACTGATGGTTCAACGTCTGAAATATCAAGCTCACCTGGTATCTCAGCGTTTGGGCAATATGTCACATCTGGTGATTCGACTTTTGACATAGCTGTTACAGCTGGTTGTTCAATGTCTGAACTTTCTACCGCTTCCAGAAAACCTATATCTGGATTGTCTAATGCATCTGTCATTCCAATGCTTAAACTATCTGCACTAGTCGGGAACTCGATGCTTAAAACTTTTGCTGTCGTTGATTTTTGGACGTCTGGATTTTCTGCCATGTCATGGAGTTCAACGTCTGAACTTTCTTCTATGCCAACCGGAAGCTGAATGGCTGAGCGTTCTGTAGCACCTGGCAATTCGACCTCCGAGTTTGCTGTTGAATGTCGTATCTTGTTCTCAGAACTTTCTATTGCAGGCTGCTGGTTGACGTTCGCATTTCCTGTCGCAGCTGGTAGTTCATTGTCTGTTCCGTCGATAACTAAGGATAGATCGACATCTGAACCATCAGCCACGTCCGTTACTTTGACTTTTGAAGTTTCTGCCACAATTTGTTCTTTTGAGGGTGATCTGTCTGCATTCTCAAACTGCTTAGCATGTGAGCTTTCTGTCACATTTAGTGAATCAGCTTCTGAACTTAGTGTTGCACATGTCTGTCTGATGTCTGAGCTTCGTGTCGCAGTCGGTGGTTCAATGTCCGAAAATGTTGTTGCTTCTGGCACCTCGGAGTCCAAGGTTCCTCTGACATCCAGGAGCTTCATGTCTAAATGTGCTGTATCAGTTTCTAGCTCGATGTATGAGTTGTCTGTCCCAGCTTGTAGCTCGATATCTGAGCTGTCTATAACAGCTGGTAGTTCAACATCTCCGCTTTCTGTTGCAACTCTTGCTTTGCTGTCAAATATTTCTTCTTTTCTCCATAGTTTCTCTTCCACATTTCCTGTCGCAGTTGATAGCTCACAGTCTGCACTTTCTTTTGGCAATGATATATCAATTGTTGATCCTTCCGCGGCATCCACTAGTCCAACATCCGAAGTTTTCTCCTCAGATTGTTGTTCAACATTTGTAATTACTGTCTTAGCCGATGGCTCATCGTCCGAATTTTCCACCATCTTCAGCAATGCAATGCCTGATATTTCGGTTACACCTGGTAATCCCATGTCAGAACCTTCCGTTTCAGCTGATTGTTCAACGTCTGAAATGTCTTCTGTTGCTATCACATTGTCTTCTGAACTTTCCAGCATGTGCAGGAATCCGGCGTTTGGCGTTTTTGTTGTCACATCTGGTAGCGCAACGTTTAAGCCGCCTGCTGCGGCTCGTAGTTCGCTATAAGAACTTTTTGTTGCAGTTTGCAGCTCGACATTTTCATCTTGTGCTGGAGCCGGTGGTTCAACGTATGCATTTTCTGCGACTGATGGTATTTCAATGCCTAAGTTAACTGCCAGATCACGTGATTCGATGTGTGTACCTCCATTCGCAGATGTTTGTTCGACATCCGACCATTCCGTACTTGTTCGTAGTTCCACATATGCGCTTTCTGTTCCAGCTGGGCTTTCGATGTCTGAACTTTCTGCAAGTGCTGATATTGTTTTTTCAACATGGTGGTTTTCGAGGCGTGACCTTTCTGCATTCATCGACAGTTCAACGTCTGAATTTCCTACCTCCTCTAGTAGGCTGGCGTCTGAATATCCTGCTAAGTATGGTATTCCGACTTCTGAGCTATCTTCCTCAGTTATTTCACCAATGTCTGAGCCCTCTCTTGTCTCTGATAGTTCGTCATCCGAACTGTTTGTCAAAGGAGAGGGTTCGATGTCTGAGCTTCCCGCCATATCTCGTAGCTTCACATCTGAATTGTCCATCACAACTGCTGGGTCAACGTTTGACCTTTCCATCCCACCTGGTTGCTCAACGTCTGACTCCTGCACCACATCTGGTGATTCGACTTCTGGTCTATCTATTACAGCTGAGTGTTCAATGTCTGCATTTTCTACCACTTTTAGTAGATCTAGGTCTGGACTCTTTAATACATCTGTGATTCCCAGGTGTATGCTTTCAGTCGTGGTCGGTGACTCGATATTCAAACTTTGTGCTGTCATCGATGGCTGAACTTCTAAATTGTCAACTTTGTCAAGCAGTTCACCGTCTGAACTTTCTGTGCCAGCCGGGAGCTGGATGACTGAGAGTTCTGCACCAACCGACAATTCGAACTCTGAACTTTCTGTTGCATCTTGTAGCTTCTTCTCAGCACTTTCTGTTGGAGTCCGCAGGTCGACCCTTCCATATTCCGTGGCAGCTGGTAGTTGGTCGTCTCTACTATGTATAACCAAGGGTGCATCGGCATCTGCACTATCCATCGCAACCATTATTTTGACGTCTGACGTTTCTACTCCAGCATGTTTTTTGACAGGTGACAGGTCTGCATTCTCTGACGATGTAGAATTAGCATTTGAGCTTTCTGCAGCAGTTAGTAAATCAACTTCTGAACTCTCTGTTGCATATGTCAGCCCGGTGTCTGAGCTCTTTGACGTAGTTGGTAGTTCAATGTCTGAACATGTTGCTGCCTCTGATACTTCGGCACCTGAAGTTTCTCGGACATCGAGGAGTTCTATGTTTAAGCTTTCTGTCATGGCTTGTGTCTCGATATCTGGGCTGTCTATAACAAATGGTGGTTCAGCGTCTGAACTTTCCTTTGCAATCTGCATTTTGTTGTCAAGGCATTCTTCTGTTGTCCCTAGTTTCACGTTTTCAATTTCTGTCGCAGTTGGTGTTTCGAAATATGTACTTTCCGCAGTCAATGATAAATCAAAAGCTGAACTGTCTGCCACATCCATTAGTCTAGTGCCTAAAGTTTCTGCCGCAGACTGTTGTTCAACATTTGAACTTTCTGTTTTTCCAGACGGCTCAGCGTCAGAACTTCTTACCACCTGCCGCAACACATCTGAAAGTTCAGCTGCATTTGGTATTCCCCTTCCAGAACGTTCTGTTGCAGCTGATTGCTCATCGTCTGAACTTTCTCTTACCATTGTCAATTGATCTTCTGAATTTTCTGTCCCGTCAAGGAGTCCGACATCTGAACTTTGTGTCCCATATGGCAACTGAATGCTTGAAGTGTCTGCTACAGCTCGCAGCTCATTACAATATTTATCTGGTTCAGTTTCCAGTTTGTGGTTTGCATCTTCGGCAAGGGCTGGCGGTGCTACGCACGAATTTTCTGTACCTGGTGATGTGTCGATACCTGAACTATCTACCTGATCAACAAATTCGATATCTGGAATTTCCTTCAGGGATGTTTTCTTGACTTCCGACCTTTCTGTACTGGTTGAGAGTTCTACATATGAGTTTTCTGTCATAGCTGGACGTTCGATGTTTGAACTTTCTGCAGCCGCTAATATTCTTTCTGCAACATGCTGGTTATCGACGCATGCACTTTCTGCATTCATCGATAGTTCGATGTCTGAACTGCCTACCACCTCTGGTAGGCTAACGTCCGATTGTCCCGTTAAGCATGATATTCCGACTTCTGAGCTGCCTGCCTCAGTTGTTTGTTCAATGTCAGAAACCCTTCTTGCTTCTGATAGTACGGCATCTGAACTTTCTGCCAATGCGAGGGATTCGACACCCACACTTCCCATCACAGCTTGTAGGTGGACATCTGAATTGTTCATCACAGCTACTGAGTCAACATCTGACCTTTCTACCTCACCGGACCGCTCAACGTCTGCGTTATGCATTATATCTTGTGATTCGACTTCTGCCCCATCTGTTGCAGCTGGTTGCTCAATGTCTGAACTTGCTATCACTTTCAGTAGATCTAGCTTTGGACTATCTAACGCATCTGTCAATTCTTGGCTTACGCTTTCTGTAGTGGTCGGTAACTCGATGCTCAAACTTTGTGCTGCCATCGATAGCTGGACTTCTGAACTATCTACCTTGTCGAGCAGTTCACCGTCTGAACTTTCTGTGCCAGCCGATAGTTGGATGACTGAGCGTTCTGTAGCAACTGGCAACTCGAACTCTGAACCTTCTGTCGCATCTTGTAGTTTGTTTTCAAGACTTTCTGTTGCAGTCCGCAAGTTGATATTTTCATATTTAGTCGCAGCTGGTAATTCATTGTCTGTACTCTCGATAATCAGGGATAGGTCGATATCTGAACTATACGCCACATCCGTTATTTTAGCGACTGAAGTTTCTGCCACAGTGTGTTTTTTCACAGGTGATCTGTCTGCATTCTCCGTCAGTGTAGCATGTGGACTTTCTGCCTCATGTAATAAGTCAACTTCTGAACCCTCTGTTGCATACTCCAGTACAGTGTCTGATCTTCGTGTCGCAGACTCCAGTTCAATGTCTAAAAATGTTCCTGACTCTGATAGTTCGGCGACTGAAGTTCTCCTCACATCGGGGAGTTGGAAGTCTGAAGTTTCTGTAAGTGCTGCTAGCTCGATATCGGAGCTGTCTATTACAGCTGGTGGTTCAACATCTGAACTTTCTATTGCACTTCGTATTTCGTTGGCAAGGCTTTCTTCTGTCGTATCCAGCTTCACGTGTATGTGTTCTGTTTCAATTGTTGGTTCAAAGTCTATACTTTCAGTAGTTAATGATATGTCAAGAGCTGGACTTTCTGTCATATTATTTAGCACAGCGTCCGATATTTTTGTCACATATTGTTCTTCAACATCTGAACTTCCTATTTTTTCTGAAGATTCAGCGTTCAGACTTTCCACCACCGTCAGCAATTCAACGCCTGGAATTGCAGCTGCATCGGGCACCTCCATGCCAGAACTTTCCACCACAGCTGAATTTTCAATGTCTGACCTTTCTCTTGCCGCCGTTAACTGCTCTTCTGAACTTTCGGCCATTTCAAGGAGTCCGACATCTGCACTTTTTACCTCATGTGGTAGCG
Source organism: Imbricaverruca yamaguchii (assembly GCA_034440575.1). Lineage (NCBI taxonomy): Eukaryota > Metazoa > Arthropoda > Thecostraca > Neoverrucidae > Imbricaverruca > Imbricaverruca yamaguchii. The sequence continues at coordinate 626,899 of JAOTOL010001564.1, forward strand.
CAACGTCTGAGTCATGCATCACATCTGATGTTTCGACTTTTGGCCCATCTGCTGTAGTTGGTCGTTCGAGTTCTGAAATTTCTACCACCTTTAGTAGGTCTATGTCTGGACTATCTAGTGCATCTGTCACTTCCAGGTGTATGCTTTCTGTATTAGTCTGTAACGCGATATTCAAACTTTGTGCTGTCACTAATGGTTGGACTTCTGAATTGTCCACATTGCCGGACGGTTCAACGTCTGAGGTTTCTGTACCAGCCGGGAGCTGGATGACTGAGCATTCTGCAGCAACTGACAATTCGAACTCTGAACTTTCTGTTGCATCTTGTAGCTTGTTCTCAGGACTTTCTGTTGTAGTCCGCAGGTCGACGCTTCCATATTCCGTGGAAGCTCGTAGTTCATTGTCTGTATTGTCTATAACCAGGGATAGATCAACATCTGAACTATCTGTCACATCCATTACTCTAACGTCTGAAGTTCCATCTGCAATTTGTTTTTGGGGGATAATCTTCGTGTATTATCCGACGTGTCACCACTCGAGTTTTGTGCAGCATTTGGGAAGTCAATTTCTGAACTCTCTGTTGCATAAGTCAGTCCGGAGTCTAAGCTTTGTGTCGCAGTTGCCAGTTCAATGTCGGAAAATATTTCTGCCGCTGATAATTCGGCGCCTGAAGGTTCCCACACATCAGGGAGTTCGAGGTCCGAACTTTCTGTTAGTGCTGTTAGCTCGATATCTGAGCTGTTTATTACAGATGGTGGTTCAACGTCTGAACTTTCTATTGCACTTCGTATTTCGTTGGCAAGGCTTTCTTCTGTCGTCCCCGGCTTTGCGTTTATGTGTTCCGTCTCAGTTGTTGGTTGAAAGTCTATACTTTCAGTAGTCAATGAGATGTCAAGAGCTGGACTTTCTGTCATATTCTTTAGCACATGGTCAGACATTTGTGTCACATATTGTTCTTCAGCATCTGAACTTCCCATTTTTTCCGATGGCTCAGCGTCCAAACTTTCTACCACAGTCGCAACGTCTGAAATTTTGGCTGCATCTAGTACCTCTATTCCAGAACTTTCTATCTCAGCTGAATTTTCGATGTCTGAACTTTCTCTTGCCGCTGTTAACTGCTCTTCTGCACTTTCCGCCACGTCAAGGAGTCCGACATCTGAACTTTTTACCTCGTGTGGTAGCTCAATGTCTGAGTCATGCATCACGTCTGATGATTCGACCTCCGGTCCATCTGCTGCAACTGGTTGTTCCAGTTCTGAAACTTCTATCACCTTTAGTAGGTCTACATCTGGACTATCCAATGCATCTGTCATTCCCAGGCTTATGTTGGCTGTAGCAGGCTGTAACTCGATATTCAAACCTTGTGCTGACATCGATGGCTGGACCTCTGAATTGTCCACATTGCCGGACATTTCAACGTCTGAGTTTTCTGTACCAGCCGGGAGCTGAATGACTGAGCGTTCTGCAGCAACTGACAATTCGAACTCTGAACTTTCTGTTGCATCTTGTAGCTTGTTCTCAGGACTTTCTGTTGTAGTCCGCAGGTCGACGCTTTCATTTTCCGTGGAAGCTCGTAGTTCATTGTCTGTACTGTCTATAACCAGGGATAGATCGACATCTGAACTATCCGGCACATCCAATTCTTTTATATCTGAGGTTTCTGCTACAGTTTGTTTTTTAACGGTTGGTCTGTCTGAATTCTCCAACTGCTTAGTACTTGAGCCTTCTGCTACATTTAGTAAGTCAACTTCTGAACTCCCAATTGCATGCGTCAGTCCAGCGTCTGAGCTTTGTGTCGCAGTCCGCAGTTCAATGTTTGAAAATGTTGTAGCCTCTGATATCTCAGCACCTGAAGTTTCTCTCGCATCGGAAACTTCGAGGTCTGAGCTTTCCATTGCAGCTTGTAGCTCGATGGCTGAGCTATCCATGACCGATGGTAGGCCAACGTTTGAACTTTCTGTTACAACTCGTATTTCGTCGGCAAGACTTTCTTCTGTCGTCACTGGAATCACGTTTACATTTTCCGTCGCATTTGGTGATTCGAAGTCTGTACTTCCAGTAGTGGATGATTTGTTAAGAGCTGGACATTCTGCCACATCCATTATCCCAACGTCGGACGTTTCTGCCACATATCGTTGTTCAACGTTTGAACTTCCTATTTTTTTCGATGGCTCAGCATCTGAACTTTCTATCACCTGCAGCAACTCAACGCCTGGAATTTCGGCTGCATTCGGTGCTCCCATGGCAGAACGTTCTGTCACATCTGATTCTTTAATGTCTGGACTTTCTATCGCCGCTTTCAATATATCTTCTGAACTTTCTGCCACGTCAAGGAGTCCGACATCTGCACTTTTTACATCATGTGGTAGCTCAGCGTCTGAGTCATGCATCACGTCTGATGATTCGACCTCCGGTCCATCTGCTATAGCTGGTTGTTCCAGTTCTGAAACTTCTTCCACCTTTGGTAGGTTTACGTCTGGACTATCTAATGCATCTGTCATTCCCAGGCTTATGTTGACTGTAGCAGGATGTAACTCGATATTCAAACTTTGTGCTGTTATTGATAGCTGTACATCTGAATTTTCCACCTTGTCGAGCAGTTCAACGTCTGAACGTTCTGTCCCAGCCGGGAGCTGGTTGTCTGAGCGTTCTGCAACAACTGACAATTCGAACTCAGAACTTTGTGTTGCATTTTGTAGCTTGTTCTCAGGACTTCCTGTTGTAGTCCGCAGGTCCATGCTTTCTGTTTCTGTGGAAGTTCGTAATTCATTGTCTGTACTGTCTATAATCAGGGATAGATCGACATCTGAACTGTCCGCCACATCCATTTGTTTTATGTCTGAGGTTTCTGCTACAGTTTGTTTTTTAACGGTTGGTTTGTCTGCATTCTCCGACGGCTTAGCATTTGAGCCTTCTGCCGCATTTAGTAAGTCAATTTCTGAACGATCTGTTGCATGCGTCAGTCCGGCGTCTGAGCTTTGTGTCGCAGTCCGCAGTTCAATGTTCGAAAATGTTGTAACCTTTGATAGCTCGGTACCTGAAGTTTCACCCACATCTGAATGGTCTGAAACTTCAAGGTCTGAACTTTCCGTTACAACTTGCAGCTCGATGTCTGAGCTATCAACCACCGATGGTAGGGCAGCGTTTGAACTTTCTGTTCCAGCTCGGATTTCGTCGGGAAGACTTTCTTCTGTCGTCACTAGATTCAAGTTTACATTTTCTGTCGCAGTTGGTGGTTCAAAGTCCATGCTTCCAATAGTGGATGATACGTCAAGAGATGGACTTCCTGTGACATCCATTATCCCATCCTCGGAAGTTCCCGCAACATATCGTTGTTCAACGTTTGAACTTCCTATTTTTTTCGATGGTTCAGCATCTGAACTTTCTACCACCTGCCACAACTCAACGACTGGAATTTCAGCTGCATTCGGTACTTCCATGGCAGAACGTTCTGTCACATCTGATTCTTCAAAGTCTGGACTTTCTCTCGCCGGTTTCAATATATCTCCTGAACTTTCTGACACGCCTAGAAATCCAACATCTGACATTTTTGTCCCATCTGATTGCTCAACGTTTGAAGTGTCTGTTTCAGCGCGTAGCTCGTTATACAAAATGTTTGGTTCAGTTTGCAGTTTACCGTTTGCATCTTCTGCCGGAGCTGGTGATGCAGCGTACGAACTTTCTGCAACCGATGATGGGTCGATAGCTGAAATGTCTGCCAAACCACGTAATTCGACTCCTGGACTTCCCTTCGCAGATGGTTGTTTGGCATATGAACTTTCCATGGCCGGTGACAGTTCGACGTCTAAGCTTCCTGTCACAGCTAAGCTTTGAATTTCTAAACTTTCTGCAAGCGCTGGTTGTGTGATGTCTGGACTGTCTACCAGGTCAGGTAGTTTGACATCGGATATTTCTCTCGTAGCTGGTGGTTCAAAATATAAGCTTTGAGTTATAGTTGGCAGCTTGATGTCTGAGCTTTCTCCCACAGCTAATGGCTCGATGGCTGAGCTTACCACAGCTCCTGGTGGTTCGAGGTATGCACTGTCTGCCTCCGATGGCGCTCTGACATCTGGACTTCCGGTCGCCCCCAGCAGTGTGTCGTTTGAGCTGTCGGCCACAGCTCGTGGGAAGTCGGAGTTTTCCACCACATCCGGTAGTTCAACGTCTGAGCGTACACTTACATCTGTTAGTTTGACGATTGGACGTCCTACCACGTCCTGCACTTCTATGCCTGAGCTCCCTGTGACGGTTGGCTGGTCGATGTCTGAACTCCTTGTTACGTCTGGGAAGTTTTTATCTGAGCTCTCCTTTAGAGTTGAAATGTTCGCTTCTGAAACTTCTGCCCCAGCGGTGTCGACCACAATTTTCGTTGGAAGTTCTCCGGTCGCTAATGTGCTATCGATGGGATTCAACCCTGGCATGCCCCTCAAGCTCCCGTCTTCAGTGTGTCCAGTAGCCTTTAACTCATCAATATGTGATGTAAATGGGTTTGTTGAAATTACCGGCTTAGCTTCACTGTCAAGATCGTTATTTGCTGCGCCATTCTTGACTGCAAACGGGTTGGCTGTCGGTACAGCTACTGAAAACTCAACAACATCAGCAGATGCCGGGTGTTCCAGCTCTGCACTGGTGAGCACCACACTGGAAGACACATCACCGTCTGTGCGATCAGTCATCAGGTTGGTCTCGACATGTCCCACGACATCCCCGCTCTGTACTGGATTTAGATCATGTTCTTTAATTAGCCCGAGGCTCTGCAGGTAGTCAGTGAAGTCGGCAGAGCTCGGAGAGTCATCAGACGAAGCTGTGTACACGCCATGTTCATCGCTAGCAAAGTATGGCATGCCAGTGCCTGGACGGTCGAGACCACTGGAGCCCACATTGAACTGAACTGTTGCACTGGCCTTGTGATCACCATCGTGCGTGTTCATGTAGCCCTCGTCGCCACAACGGTGCTCGGAACTGCCGGCGTCGTCATGCTCGTAATGCGCGCTGCTGGCGAAGTCACGGCTGGCATTCACTGCATCCTGGTCAGGAGTTGTTCCGTCTGGCGATCTGGTAGACCAACTGTTGTCTCCGAATCCACTACTGGGTGTCCGTGGTGCGTCAGCCAACAACTTGTTTTCCTCTTCTGAAACGACCTCAAAATCAGCCAAGCCGTTGTCTGACTGCCCTTGGACGCTGTCGTGCTCTGAGTGATTATTTTCACCGTTGTGATTGCGGTCGACGTTCGACAGGAACGGGTTCACCGCCAGAGTTGCTGACTTGCTTTCACTCTGATTGTGTTGCATGTTGTGCCGGTGTGCTGCTTGTCCGGAAGAGTCTGGATCACCATCAGGCCACGGAGATCGCCCTGCAACAAATGAACTCAACATATTACGTGTGAAATTAATATCCGCACGGAGATGCAAAACTGCTCAGCATTTGGTCGATTAGCAAGATATTTAAATATATATTAGGGTGGTCCAAAAGAGGGGTAAAATTTCAAAGTGCACTGGTCCTTTCTCCACACCACTACTTTTTTCGTGAAGCATTCCTCTCCTTGTGTGCAAAATCTCATTGCGATACAATGATATTTAGAGGTCGCCTCACTTTTAACCCTTAGAACCTGGCGCAACTGCTGCTGCGTGCGCCATAAATCAGTGCTGCACTCAATTGAACCGTTGCTGTTGTCGTGGGTGCATTGCGTCGCTCCCGTATTCGTCGTGTGTGTGTGTGTCACGACTCGCGTGTGCGCTGCAGCACCATCAACACTTGGATATTAGTACATGTTCAGGGTTGCCACAATGTCCTTGAACTTTAATTCAGCTTATTATATAATTGTCATTTAAAATCCAATTAAATGACATATATATTCGCCAGCGTTCCTAAACGAACGTAGTGCAAGACTGCGTTAGTTTAAGAACATCGCTCAGGATGTATGCCATTTAATTTAATTATAAATTGCAATTATGAAATAAGCTGAATTAAAGTTTATGGACGTTGTGGCAATCTGCCCTGGCTGATCGAACAAAGTGTCCGCGCGAGGACTACTTCGAGTTCCTGCAGCTCGCAGCCCTGTTCCTCGGAGGGGGCACAACGACTCAACCATCGTCTCGTGCCCCTGGTGCCATGCACCACGCGAGGTGGATGTCAAAGGGCATCTACTGCCTCAAGATGCTCCTGTTCCGACACCAGTTCAAGACAACGAGACGAGAGGAGCGGAATGTGACTGGCATGCCGCTGCTCGTTGCCCGATTTTGGCACGAAGCTCCTGTCATCCCACGCCCCATACAACATCATGATGCTGACTGAACTCCAAAAGTACACGAACCAGGTGAACGTCGCTGCAACCGCGAGCAATGCCCTCCAACGGCAGCTCTGGTACGTGGCGGAAGACTTTCCTGTTGGACGATCGGGTTCCAGACAAGATGAAGGCCGACTGCGTGACTCGGATGAAGACGGAAAATTCGACCGAAGATCACCCAAGCCGGGCAAAAATCGAAGACACACAGGACATCCGCCTGATGCCTTCTTCACCAAAAGGTCGCATCGTGTTTTCGATGTCCTGAAAAAATGCGGAGCCCAGGAAGCGAAACAGGGCTTCCTGCAGATGGATCCTTCGGCTTGGAAGGAAGACAAGCTGTTCGAGGACTTTCAGACCAGAGCCAAAAGCTTGAGAGTGGTGAACGACGCAGTAGAACGCGGAGTGGCCCTGGCAGAAGCGTACAATGCGACGCTGACGAAGGATGAGGGTCAGAAGCAATTCATTTTCCGTCTCGTTCACGGACACCGAATTGCCATCCCGACACCCTCAAAGACCAACCTGACGAAGTGAAAAGTTGGGCGACCCCTAAATGACAAGATAGAGAGACGAAATTTTACGTGTAATTCCTTTTCATGATGTGTAATAAAATTAGTCCTGTGGAGAGAAAGAAATATCATTTTACGTTTTTTGGACCACCCTAATATATGTATATATATATATATATTTACACACACATATATATATATATCTATATATATATATATATATATATATATATATCTATATATATATATTTCCAATAGTAAATAGGTATGGGCGTATTCAGTATTAAGCAAAATATTACTGCTGGTGTGCTCTTGCATGCAAGTGGTAATTAGTGCAGTCCGACAAATAATAGGCATAGGTACGAATGTAGCCACACATGCACATATGCACAGGTATGCCGGTACTGGATATAGGTCTACGAATATATAGGTGTGGCTATTACCCGCGATCTTCGAAGATGATAAATATACTATCATATTTCAACATTTACGAAATTTAATGCCCTTGACAGTTATATTTATTCAGTTCTATGTTGCGAACGCAGGCGCTGATATTTCGGCATTGAGCCTTCCTCATTGGTTGAGGAAGTTATGCTATTGGAGAGCAGTTATGCTAGGAAAAAACTTGCGGTTCAAAGGGTTCAAAGAGCAGTCTACAACTATACTGTGAAGACAACTTCCTCATTCGGCTATCGAGTAGATTTTCCGAAGACCTAGTGTCACATTTGTGCAGGGCGATTTGTCAACAATAGGCGGTTCTACGTCGTAGTTTTAAGCCGTTCTCGATGAGTTCCATTTCCGCTTTGTCAAGATTCATTCGCTCATCACCTTAGGATTTAATACGTACTGTGAGGTAGGCTAGTGCCGCTCAGGGACTATATCTACACACAACTGAACTGAGCAAAGGCGAGGTGTCCGGTGCGTGGTGTCCAATACCTTACTCACCTGTAGGATTGACCAAATCTAATGAAACCGAGTCCATTTCAGTCCGATTCGATGTTCAATTTCACCATTCGATGACCCTTAAAGGGAAGATCATCAGCCGCCTGAAAGCAAAACCGCCATGAGCTATCGCAGCGAGCCCAATGTCACACCAATTACCTCAGCCTTCACGTTCCGCACGAGCAGCAAGTTAATTAGCTCTGATAAGGGATTGTTGTGTGGATTAAGGGGGTATTGTGGGCCTTTGTCATGCAGCTCTGGAAATTCCAATCGCATGGTAGAGAGCGTGATCATCTGGGCGTGACTAGGTACTGTGGTGCCTTGCTCAAGGAAAATTGAGCATGAGTATACAGGGGCGTGGATTTCTGAAAATGATTTAGATTGCTCAAATATTTGAAGGTATATGGTGTGACGCATGTGGACGGGAACCTGCAAGCCGTACTGAGGACATAAACAGGGATGATATTTTTTCTCGATCGTATATAAGTCGCATTATACTTGACAGCGGCAGATACCCAAAACAACAAATATGAATGACGTACGGCATCGAAAGATATCACATGTATCAAAGGTACGCTATTCCGATATGTACCACAAATTATCGTAGAAAGTTGGAAGATAGTCGCCTTTGGCATGACATGCCGAACATACCATCATCTGATCTTTACCGAACATCCGCAAAATTCGTTATTTCTAATTCCTCATTCATCATCCTCATTCCCAAACTCATCGCTATGCTCAGTAGTCAAGCATCACGGCGATGCGGGCTACAAAACATTATTTGATGGTCCAGTACCTTATGTAATGTCATAGGCCGTGGCATTTTGAATATAAAATGGCACATCAGGCCTATGCAACAGCCATGGTGACATTGCTGTCATGTGTTCTCAGTTGATACGGGGACATTGCATCTCATGGTAATGGCGCAGTTTGGTATCCGCGTGGCCGGTGTTAGCCAGGGGCGCAACCATAGCTTGTGTCGAGCTGGTCCTTCCTTTCAGGAAGACTTGCTCAGCGAAGGTAACTGGGATTGGCCAACCCCAAAGGAGATGGGGGAATTTGGATCAGTTAGGTCCCGGGCTACTCTTTATGTTCAGGTTTTCATGATAGGAATCGAAAAAATTCGACTTCAATGATACTCCTTGGTCCCGAGCCTCTTCCCCCACCCACACACACAGATTCAAAATTGGTGAGTGGCAGATGTCAGTGGTATCAGCAATCCTATCTAGGCCTTGATATTATGTTTCTGTTTTTATAGTGCTGTAAGAAGGAAATATCACTCGAATGGCGGTGTGAGAAATTAAGCGAGACTGCCATTATGTACCCAGGCTCTGGGAACAACCAAGGTTAACAAATATGAATCATGGGCTTACAGCTGGTTTTTGTCGGCGGTGCCTGCCCCAGCTTTCCTTTCCGACCAGTTCTCCTCCCACGCCAATCTACCCGCCTCATGAGTTCAACTCTTGATTACATCACAACTACATCTGGTCCTTCAGTATAAGAAATCATCTGGAGACTATATGCACGTGTTGGGTTCAATGCTTACCCTGGATTCCAACTTCATTTTCCGCATACAGTCACAACATTTTCAATATTTCATACAAGAAATGCTGAAGTATCGCTGGCCTCTCCCCCAATGTTCGACGTGATCCATATGTTAACAGGTTCCGGGCAGTGCTGTTGCCCATAGCGTGCTGCCGGTAGTGAAGCAATATAATTTTATCTGGAACAACTTTACTTGAACCGTAAATATATTAAGACTTCATTCACATTGGTGCGAAAGCCTACCGAAGGTGGCATCTCTGCATTCGCTATGCCTAGTCGTAGTGGGCGTGTGTGTGCATGTGGTTAGTAAATGCTTGGATACATACTAGTTGAACTAGAAATGTTCAAGTTAGTGACAATAAAAAAATACATTGGAGTAGCTGCTGCACAGGTCATCATGGTAGAATTCAGCATTCCCGTGACTTCGGGTAAACATTGTGCTAGCACCAGTCCCTATTGAGACAAGACACTCCCGTATCTGTATCCTCATACCGAAAGCTACATCGTCGCAGATTCCATGCACCCGTCCAGAGATAAGCCGGCCGTCTGTGCGGCTGCGGCCCGCACGCCCTGTGTGCGCACAGCATGTTGACGGTTTCCAGGTGCGGCCACCCGCCGGAGAGTGAGCGCACCGTGACATCGCCGCCGCTCGTCAGTTCCGCCAGCAGCGGCCTTGCCGGTCGGTCGGGTGGGCCGCGGCCGCCCGGCGCCGGCGGCCGCGTCAGCTGTGACGGGCGGTTTGGACACGCTAGGCTGTGCCGATTCGGGTCAGTGTCAGTGCGGTATTGATCCGTGACTACGGTCGGGCGAGGCTGCACGAGGCGGGACTGTGTTTGTGGATCTGATTCGTAGTGAAGTTGCGCGAAGTTGCTCAACACGCGATCGTGCTTCCCGGATAAGCGAATTTGCTGGGATATGTAGTGAGATATTTTGAATAATTTGTTTCGATGCATATCCAGATGTGCACAGCTGCATTTATATCATGTTGCAGATGGGCTCTCCAAATTGTTCCAAAAGCGAATTGTCCATATCGCCATATATGCGAAAACAGAATGCATGTACGATGATATATATGGGATGACCCTCTTATAAACAATTCATGAGCTTTCGGAGCTCCTAGCGGCTCGGTCGTCAGACGACGTAACCACTAGGAGCTCCGAATGCACATTATTATTTTTGTAATGGTCATCCCATATATAGCATTATCATTCTTATAAAACCCTTCATATGTCTCTGAAAGACAATGTATGTAGCTTAAACAATGCTATCATGAGGACGGCGAAGGGCAGGCTTGCTAACCATGCGTGCCAGCGTAATATTTGTGCACTTTCTAGACCGCATGACTTATTATGATGTTAGTTGTATTAGAACATCCGCTCTGCACTGCCCACCCACCTCCACCTCTCCCACTGTCTAAAAATCCTGGATAATTTATGTTACCATCCTAAGTTTAAAACTAGGAGCTTGCGTATTACATTGAGACGAAAAGTCGAAAACTTTTTTCAGGGACACGACTTCCCTTTTCATCAAGTCACGTATACTGAGGCGTGATCTGTGTAACCGAAGGGTTATTCAGCGGTATCTGCCCAGCCCTCTCTCCATCAGATCACGTATACTGAGGCGTGTTCTGTGTAACCGGTGAGTTATTCAGCGGAATTTGCCCAGCCCCCACCCCGACCTTCATCAGGTCACGCATGCTGAGGCGTGATCTATGCAACCACTGAGTTATTCAGCGGAATCCATCTGCCCTGGAAAGAAAGTCAGGCTAACCTTGGGATCTGCATGCATCCATGCGAGCTTGGGTTACTGGCAGCGCAAATATGACGCTGACAGCGCGTGCGGACGCCGGGCAGTGATGTTGATGGGTTGGTGCCACAGCCGTATCAACCGTTGCTGTGGTCGTCCCATCGACCCATTGCGGTCAGCACGCGAGGCTGGAACAACGAATCCGACCCGCCATCACAGTCCGGCCCACCTGTCCGACCCACCTGTCCGACCCGGCACCACAGTCCGACCCGGAACCACAGTCCGACCCGGCACCACAGTCCGACTCACCTGTCCGACCCGACACCACAGTCCGACCCGGCACCACAGTCCGACCCGGAACCACAGTCCGACCCACCTGTCCGACCCGGCACCACAGTCCGACCCGGAACCACAGTCCGACTCACCTGTCCGACCCGACACCACAGTCCGACCCGGCACCACAGTCCGACCCGACACCACAGTCCGACCCGACACCACAGTCCGACCCGGCACCACAGTCCGACCCGGAACCACAGTCCGACCCGGCACCACAGTCCGACTCACTTGTCCGACCCGGCACCACAGTCCGACCCGACACCACAGTCCGACCCGGCACCACAGTCCGACCCGGAACCACAGTCCGACCCACCTGTCCGACCCACCTGTCCGACCCGGCACCACAGTCCGACCCGGCACCACATTCCGACCCGGAACCACAGTCCGGCCCACCTGTCCGACCCACCTGTCCGACCCACCTGTCTGACCCGGCACCACAGTCCGACCCGGCGCTACAGTCCGACCCGGCACCACAGACCGGCCCGGCACCACAGTCCGACCCGGCACCACAGTCCGACCCGGCACCACATTCCGACTCACCTGTCCGACCCACCTGCCCGACCCACCTGTCCGACCCGACACTACAGTCCGGCCCGGCACCATAGTCCGACCCGGCACCACAGTCCGACCCGGCACCACAGTCTGACTCACCTGTCCGACCCACCTGTCCGACCCGGCGCTACAGTCCGGCCCGGCACCACAGCCCGACCCGCACCACAGTCCAGCCCGGCACCACAGTCCGATTCAGCAGTACAATCTGCCCTTTCTGTCCGACCCACCTGTCCAACCCGACACCACAGTCAGACCAGGAACCACGGTCCGACCATGCACCACAGTCCGACCCAGCACTACAGTCGGGCTGACCTGTCGGACCCAGCAGCATTAGTCAGGCGAACCGTTCGCCCATGTATGCGTTTGATCTCTATGATCTCAGAACTTCACCAACTTCCGTAGTTTGCTGTGCGTCGGCATATGCTATCCGAGACGAACGGAATATGCTGAGTAGCTGTTGCTTTGTAGTTGGCTTCCGTTTCTTGTCCGACATGTTTTCCAGCCCTCGCCAGTGGAAGTTGATGCAACCCCACTTCCCCCAAAGTTTTTATCGGATAGCTTCCGGACCGCCCAACGGTACCCTGTGCAATCTACAGTATTCTTTGGGCATCGTTTTCGGAGTTTTCGGTGACAACTTTGTGTCAGGTCACGTCAGGTTACAGAGTTGTGACATCATAACGGAGAACGTATCGAAAATCGCGGAAAAGAGAACACCTGCGAAATATAACGAAATCACGTATTGTCGCATATGGAGATGAAATATGTCCTTACATCTGTAAAACACCGACGAGCACCCAGAAAAGAACCAAAAGTGTATATCTGTTGCAGTTTAGGAAGCGTATGCCGTCAAATTGTGAAGATACTCGCTATTCACCAAAAAGTGACTTTGACCTGGTCCAGGGGTTCACCTGTCAACCCCATGTACCAAAGCCGGGTGTTATTCGCGACTCGCAAGTCATGCCATTACATCATCATGTCATTACATTGTTACTACACATTGGTGTCAACCTCATCACGCGGTTTGCTCAGTCGGCGCACTGACAGACCGTCGCTACTTGTCAAACGTGCTCTCACGCCATGGCTCCAGTCACCGCTGTCCCAGACTGTGGCCTCATCAGGGTGTGCTCTTAGGAGTTTTCGGTCTCAGCCGTTACGTTCCTCGGCTGTGGTCTCTTCGAACGTGGTCTTGGCCACTGCTCTTCTAGACTGTGGGCTCAGCAGAGCTCAGTCACAGGTGCTTCGCCTCACACTGTGGTCTCCTCAGGGCGCGGTCTCACCCGCAAGGGCGCCAGCTTTGGCTAGCCTGACACCCACGCAGATTATAGTCCCGCAAGAGAGCCAGCTTCGACCGGTGACGTGCGTAGGGAGCACGCGGACCATAGCTGTGCATAATTTCCTTTCGTATCCCATTGGCCATTCGCTGTGAACGTCCTGTATCCAACCTTGCAACACTAACCGCTGCCCTGTCACGAGCAGCTAGGCTAGCTTCTCCCAGTCAATCCGTCGTTTTATCGGGATAGTCGCGCTCGTCGGCCCGTTCCTCGGTGTTGATGCAGTTCTGGAGGTTAAGATCCCTCGTCGCACAATGCTAATTATGACGGGGAGCAACACGCCTCTTTGTTCCCGATATCCCGGAGGCGACGGCCAAGTGACAAGTCGCCTCTGGTTGGGGCCTGGGTTTCTCCCCAGTGCCTACCTGCCTGGTGGGCCACGGTTAAGGGGTGGGCCCCAACCATCCATCATATTGTGCCATATTTAGTCCACACGTTGCCGAGCAGTTCACGTCTGATTGTGGATCCTCAGCGAGACCAGTTTCTTAGTGGGTGAGAGATATGCTGCCTACCGATTCGGCAAGTGGCACATATTGAACCACCCACAGTCGAGCCCTGGCGGGTGGCACCTGCCGATGTTGCAGTTTCACTAATGACTCAAAGGAAATCCCAAACCACTCTCGGCGAATTTCATGGTCTAGCTATGCACAGTACTTCCATACACTTCGATTGTCCCGTATTCTACACCAACGGGTCAAAGGCACAGTCTGTTGCAGACTGTTCCTTTGTGAGTGGCGTGATGAAGAAAATGCATGCTTTACCTGTGGAGTGTTCTATTTTTTACCGCATAAAAATTCGAAATATGAAAGACGCTGTTTTATTTCTTGACATCACTTTCCAAATTTATTAAACTTCTCAGACACTGCAAGTCCGCTCCAATTTCTCTCCAACCCACTACTCTCATATTACTTAGTATCACGCATTTTATATAGACTGATCGCACTTGCACAAAGGCAAAGCCATTTTTATGTGGTTATCAGTTGTATGTGTCTGCCAAGCAATGCCGAAGTTCATGGGAATGATAGCTAACGCTGCTGCCAAGGGACCATTAGAACTCCCTGTCCCAGCCAACATTAAGATGCCGGGAACAGATTTGCTCATAGTGATTCAACAGACATCATCAGTCCTGGATGAACGGCCGCATCAGTGGTCTTCAGAGAAGCCGTGTATTCTCAAGCAAATATAACCATCTGTGCGATCTGGCAGTCTGCGGTGGGTCGGAAAATAGAAAGGAAGATGTGGCACTGGGCAGACTTTAGTGTCGAACACACACATATATATATATATATATATATATATATATATATATATAAGCTTAGTCACTGCTTTTTATGAGGGAGGGAGGGAGGACTAATCAGGTCGAGGTGTCAGCGGGTTTACCTTTGCACACAGTGGCCTCATCAGGCCGCGGTGTCAGTGGGTGTACCTCAAGACGATGGTCTCGTCGGAGTGTGGAGTCAGCGGGTGAACCTTAGGACAATATCTCACCAGGCCTCGGTATTAGTGGGTGCATCTATAGACAGTTGTCTCATCAGGGTGTGGAGTCAGCCAGCATACCTCTAGACGTTGGTCATATCAGGCCGCAGTCAGCGGGTGTGCCTCTAGACAGTGGTCCCATCAGGGTGTGGAGTCAGTGGGTGTACCTCTCGACAGTGGTCTCATTGGGCTGCGCTATCACAGCCGGTGTACTTTCTGGGCCGTCAGGTCGGGCGTGCCCAGGTCCCGGTGCTGCGAGACAGTGGCGTGACTCACGGCTCCCTCCCACCCTGTCACACCGGCGCGCCTAGCCGGCTGACGTCAGAGCGCAGACCACAGGCGCACCTCCGCGCCGGAGCAGCAGCCGCCGCGTGCTGCTGTGTCGCCCAGAGTGGCGGGTATTTGCCGGGGCAGCAGCGGCTGAGAGCCGGCGGGTGGTATTTGTACAGTCGCCCAGGCCTCCGGCGCGGCGGCGTGTGTTGTCACAGCGCAGCTGATCCGTGTGCGACGGTGTCGTCACAGCGCGGCTGATCCGTGCGGCGTGTGTCGTCACAGCGTTGCTGATCCGTGTGCGGCGTGTGTCGTCACAGCGCTGCTGATCCGCGCGACGGTGTCGTCACAGCGCGGCTGATCCGTGTGCGGCGGTGTCGTCACAGCGCGGCTGATCCGTGCGGCGTGTGTCGTCACAGCGTTGCTGATCCGTGTGCGGCGTGTGTCGTCACAGCGCTGCTGATCCTCGCGACGGTGTCGTCACAGCGCGGCTGATCCGTGCGGCGTGTGTCGTCACAGCGTTGCTGATCCGTGCGGCGGTGTCGTCACAGCGCTGCTGATCCGCACGGCGGTGTCGTCACAGCGTTGCTGATCCGTGTGCGGCGGTGTCGTCACAGCGTTGCTGATCCGTGTGCGGCGGTGTCGTCACAGCGCTGCTGATCCGCACGGCGGTGTCGTCACAGCGCGGCTGATCCGCGCGACGGTGTCGTCACAGCGCGGCTGATCCGTGCGGCGTGTGTCGTCACAGAGCTGCTGATCCGCACGGCGGTGTCGTCACAGCGTTGCTGATCCGCGCGACGGTGTCGTCACAGCGTTGCTGATCCGTGCGGCGGTGTCGTCACAGCGCTGCTGATCCGCACGGCGGTGTCGTCACAGCGTTGCTGATCCGTGTGCGGCGGTGTCGTGCTGTGGCTGCCTGCCGCACGACGCTGCCGCAAAAGGCACGCACAGGTGGTCTCGTGGCATTGTAAACGTTGATGTTTCGTCTAGCATCGTCAGTAAATTAGCCTGACTGTCGTACACATCAGTCGATGCTCTTTTAAATACGTTCTAATTGCTGCTTACCACCAGTGCTTACATATTCATTGATTAAGTTCATGATGTTTCCTTAATTAGCATGAGGTATGCGTGAACAGTTACTAAGGGATTAGATTGCGCGCAAAGTAAATGAAGGTGAACATCATACACCTTAGCATTCCCGAGATATTGACAACTTCGGCACTGTCAAGGAAATTTTGTATTAAAGCCTGGAGCAGTGAATCACTGTCGCCACGCTGATGCTTCTGACGCAATTCCGTCGCCATACTCCAAGCCAAGTCGGTCTGCTGTAGCATGCTTATGGCTTCTACTGGCTCAATTACCATGTTGGAATGGAAATTCCACACTTTTGCAGTACATTATTAAGAGACACATGCTGCCCAGTTCCCCATTTCGACACGCGTGCACGCTAATATGGACTGTGCGTATTTGGTTTTCCCAACAGGTAAATATTTAAATCGAAGCATTCACAAAAGACCGATAGGCAGTGTCCGAAGCACGCCACCGGACCAAATAATCGATGTGGAATGGAAACAGGATGACAGTGAAATCAGTCTCCCGGCCGATAGCCCAATGTTGCTAATTCCGTAGCGGTCAATATTCACTGGTCGACAACATTTCCAGGAAGGACGCCTCTTGAACATAGTTGAATGACAAAGGAGACAAAGGAGACACGCTATCAATATGGCAAACTTAATGTTGATGCTACATTCTTGAACTTTGTTAATGGGTAGCTTGCAACATATGTCGTGGAAAATCATGCGAGATGTTTTCTGCACTCGCTAACATCTCTTTGTTTATCTTTTCACGTTGCTAAATCAAGCAGAAAAATAGCCACGAGCACAGCTGTAAAGGCTGGCCGTTGAGGCTCGGGAATTAGTATGAATACGTAGCATACATGTGGAGTATTTGAAGTAGGACAACAAATATATATATATATATATATATATATATATATATATATATATATATATATATATATATATCCTAAGAGCCGGTCTGGTGTGCTTTTAGGTTACCACAACATCCAGTGGTCCGGAAGGTTCTAGGCTGAAAGGACTATGCCTGGCTGTACCAAGACGTAGAACATCATGTGCATTTTGTGCGGAACACCATTTAGTAGGGAACAGGATTACTAACCTATTTGTTTGCCTTTAGTCTTCGGATTCATTATTCACCTGCATCCTTACTATTCAAGCGACCGTCAAGCCGCGCATTCTGCTGTTTTACCGGCTCCGCTAGAACCCAATAAAGCAGCAGCGTAACATTTCGCGACGGAACGTTTTTGTGCCGGAACACTGCACCAGTCACACGATATATCCGTCGATCAGTACATTACTCCCCAATTGGAAGGTCGAACACGTGGGCACAATAATATGTTGTTCTAACAATTATCGGAGGATGGCACGTTCGGAACATTTTTCGTTTTTGGCTTCGTGTTAATTGGTGTTGACGGAAAAAAAACATCAGTATTTCAATTCGAACACCCAACTTTAGAGGGTGTGAAAGCAGTGCATCAAAGCATATTCTCAAGCATCAAACAGGTGTCATGGGAGACTAATGATATGTCTGGGAACAGTAATGTACCACAGTATTGGGAACAGCAATGACATACTATGAACAGTAGCGAAGTCCAATGTAATCCTAGTATGAATGTGAAGCTTATGAGCATATCTAGAATTCCTGATAAATTAGTACGTCAGTTCAATGGATGCTTTACAATGACTCTTTGAAGACATGCCCAGCCAGCGTGACGTGACAGAAAACGTGACGCTGGCTGTGAGCATTGTGAGCATTGTGAGCAGCGCGTGACGAACCCGTCGAGTGCTGGTTGGTGATACAGTACTGGCTGAGTTAGCCTAAGGACGGGCAATGCCGAAAGCATACATGTAGATGAAGGTGAATTCATCATATACATATCGGACGGACAATTGAGCTGGTCATCCCTCTTTTAGTACATGACGAATGAGCAGGCACATGCTTCCATGCATGTGCATTGCTAATATTGAACCTATGTTGTTATCAGACAGACTTAGTTTTGGGGACAAGTAGTTTAGGGGTAAGTTGCTCGTCTCACAGTCGAAAGGTTGTGGGTTCGAGTCTCACCTGTCGCTACTCTTCACCCGTGACCAATCGCCGTGAGAGGTTGGCGACGCTGCATAACTTAACGGTCGCTGTGTCGTAAAACCAATAACCAACCAACCAGCAGACATAGCTTCACCGTAACATGCCTAGCATGGCCGGAGCTACGCATGATTAGGACTGCCGAATATGCCATGGAAGCATGCTTCTCAGTTCTTATATCAAAACTTCATGTAGTACTCAGCCAAGTGTCTCAAGTCGTAATTTATATGGGTATGCCTGGCTTCGTAGCGCGTCCACCACCGTCATTCTCCTCAGCCAGCGGCTTAGACGCCTTGGCCGGACGGGAGCCGCTCTCCAGCAAGTGTGTCGCCATACACACATACACATACACACACACATACACATACACACATACACACACACACACACACACACACACACACACACACACATATATATATTTATATATATATATATACATATATATGCACGCATATATATCTGCATGCATATATATCTGCATGCATATATATCTGCATGCATATATATCTCGCATTGTAGTTGCAACATCAACTTCACAGCTTTGTCTTTAACTTGGATAGTATGCCGAACATACAGATACACGGGTCATTGGGCCTGTGGTGGCACTCACCGTTTCACCAACTCCTACGTGTAGTCCCGGTCGACGTCAACCTGCTGCATACGACGGACACACCGGTATTGCCTTCGACAGCCGGCGCACCCACCGCCAGCGCCTGGTTTTCGATCGCCACTGTACCTGTTCCCGGACCGCGCACCTGCGGCCTGCAAGCCCCGCAGGCTCCACCCCTGGGCGGACAGCGACCAATCAGAAAGTCGGCTCGTGTTTCGCCCCCGGCAATTACAGCTAGCGAGCGAGCTGACCTGTATCCTTGGCAGGAAATAGGAAAACCAAGCCAAACAGTTCTGTTGACATCGGATGCTGTTGGCTGGTGCTGACATTTTACACTTCATTATACTTTTTGGATGTTAAGATCCTTCGAGGTTGAGAGCTTTGCATGCTGTGATCCTTGGACGTATAGGAACTTTATAAATAATGAATGCTCCCAGTTAGCAATGCGTGCCATTGATGTCGGCAGAAATTAGACTGTCAATTGCGTGTTCCATTTATTTGTGTCTATGCAGGCCCGTGTTGCCAAGTGACGTGATAAAGGATTATCATGAATGTTGTCAGTGTGCGCACACCTTTTGCCACCTTTTGCCCTGAAGAAAGTGATCAGATCATAGGGACTGTATCAGCTTGTATGGAGATACAAAGAACCAAACTAATCCAATAACCTAATTTAAAGAAGCTCACCTATTCGTGTATGGGTGGCTTTAACTATATGTCAGTCGAACTGCAAAAGAGCCAACTTCTATGGGCGATCTTGATATTGTGTCGTAGCATGAGCCAAGTCCAGGACAAACTGGCCCGGATATGACACACACTAATTGGTCCCTAGGCAATGCATCGATGAAACAGCTTGTGCACAGGGGTCGTGCTACCGACAGGGGGACCAGTCAGGTTTTGCCACACTACCTCACAAATTAGTGTTTTCGCTACCCAATGACCATGAAGGAGGCCGCAAGATAATAGTGCTGTGTTTATGTGTCGGTTTGTGTTGTTGAATGGCTCACCTGTACAGCAATATCTATGTCTTTGGGGCAGAGTTACGGAGGCGGTAGATGCACAACGCCGGACGCCGACGCGTTAATCACATCCTCTCTCATCTCAGGCCTCTTCCCCATCTATCCTTAGCTGTCTCTATCTCTATCTCTACCTATATCTCTTCTCTATCTCTTCTCTATCTCTATCTCCATCTCTGTCTCTTTCTCTATCTCTATCTCGATCTCTATTTCTATCTCTATCTCTATCTCTATCTCTATCTCTATCTCTATCTCTATCTCTATCTCCTTCTCTATCTCTATCTCTATCTCTATATCTATCTCCATCTCCATCTCCATTTCCATCTATATCACTATCTATGTTTCTATCTCTATCTCCATCTCTATCTCTATCTCTATCTCGAGCTCTATCTCTATAGCTCTATCTCTATCTTCATTTCGCCTTTTCTCTCGGTCTCCACTCTCTCACATTCTCCAATTCACTCCTTTCCATCTCTCCATCTAACTGGAGATCCTGCCGCTCCCCAGTGGGAGCGGTCCAACACAACGGAGCCAAGACGGCTGCCAAGGCCCATCTCACCTGGCCTTGTGGAGGGAGGGGTTGTGGACGCACCCATGCACGGCTGCGGTGAGTCATTGGTACTGCCAGCGAGTGGTGGGGGCGTCAGCGGACTGCCCTGCCGCTACATGCGCGTCCCTCAGCTCAGCTCATAGCTCTGTAGCAGAGCATGTGAGGAGGGAATCGTCGAGTCTCAACAGCAATTCGAATACCGACAGCATGCACTATGTTGAACGGTATGCAATTTAAGGACATTTGTGTTTGCATAAATGCTATGACGACGACTGCACAGTTAATTTGAGCTTCAGTATAGTAGCATTTCACTTAAGCTTTTTGGTACGATCTGATACGCTAACATTAACATCTGACAATATCTGTGGATTTTCTCGGCATAGAGCCGTTTCCCGAACATTGCAGTTTCTTTAAAATAAATTTCCAATTATCCCTGCCGAACGTCCAGGAGGATGTATATTTTCATGCTGTCACAATAGAGGTGCTTGTCAAAGTTCTAGTGAAGAATGTGCACTGAAGACGATCGCTGATAATTGCGGACAGCGTCCAAAAACGGAACTACTGCACCTCTTGTTACGTGGTGAATCGTTTGTCTGCTTAACATCTCATACAGCTGCTTTGGCGAATGACATCTTGCAAAATCCAATCTGAAATGTAAACAATTTCAGTAGGTAAGCGCCAGTTTTGCTGTGCATGCTACATGCAGCTGTGGTAAGGCTACATGAATCATCCCATGATGGTCCCTTTATGATTAATATCAGCTGCAACATTGTTGGATTTCGAGTGGTTGGAGTTCATGGTGGCTCACCATGCAATTTGCCAGAGTATCCTGTAGCATCGGCAGGCAAAGTGGTGGGAAAACTTTCCAACCTCCGGTACAACATCATTCACAGTACAGTGAAAATGCATCCTGCATTGTGTCCCAGTGTTTATAGTGCACCGAGCCGTTGTCTGCGCCGCATGAGACGGCGATGCAATTTCGTTTCATGCCATGCAGCCCGTTTATGGACTATTGCAACAAAGTTCCTGCGATTAATCCTCTCTATCAGTGGCGCAGACAGGATTTTCTTGAGGGTGCTCGAGAAAAAAAAATGTTATGAAGCAGGAAACACTTACGACGAGAGAAACCACCTCCCACCCCACCGCCTTGGCTGTGCCTTTGCTCTCCAGCCAATAGTTATTTATGACTGGTAATGGAGGCAGGTGAGTCGGTGTCGTCCGACTCGGCTTAGCGCCAAGAGGAAAGATGTCATGCGGCCGAAGTCACGTGCCCCATGCAATGCACAGAGAGCAGTGCATATCAATGTCCACCCACCGGCATCATCACAGACACGCAAACAAATATACACAGAAATGGATGCACAGTATGCGTACATATGCACACATGCACACGCACACTATCACAAGCGCGCGCACATTTATATATGCATATATATATATATATATATACATATATATATATATATATATATATATATATATATATATATATATATATATATATATATATACATATATATGCATGAATGGGCATGTTTATGTGTGCTGCATTAACACGCACCCTGGAGGCCCACTGAAAATGACGCGAACTGCAGAGGGGGCGAATTCCGCCCCCTTGAGATCTCAGCTCCTATTATAGCTAGAGTAACGAGCGTTTCAGAGTAGATGGCTAACGTGGTGAATTATATTGTGTGCGAATTGCATGACCTTAGGTGAATGTCTTCAGGGTCTAATCAGGTTACGTGTGCAATATTTGGCTTGTTTTGCGTAGTTTGGATTGACATTGTTATGGATCGCTGCGAATGTGTTTAAATGATCCAAAATGGGCATCAATTGTGTTTGTGCATAACTAATGAAACAATGAGGATGATATCTCCGGAATTCGACCTTAGGTCGCTTATATATCGGCGCTTTATCCGGTCAGTTGCCTGTCTCACAAGCCAAAGGTTGTAGGTTCAAGTCTCACCTGTCGCTACTCTTCGTCCGCGTCCAATCGGTGTGAGAGATTGGCGACGCTACATGACTCAACGGTCGATGTGTCGTATAACCAATAACGAACCAACCTAGCACGTTCTTGAAACAATGCAGTACAACAACATACATAAAAGTCGCTAGTATTCCTAAGAACGCTTAACTATTTCCGATATTCGGGAAGCGGATCAGCGCCGATTTTTGTCGCCTGACGTTATGAAATGTTTTGACTTTAACGGCCTCCAACGGATACATTCTCGGCCGGTTTTCATTTTTCTTGTTTTAAGCGACGCGCCGGATATTTCTAAGTAGGTATCCAAAAAATGACTTATATCTACCATAAAAATCGGAAGTTATGCACGAACAATCTGAAGATTGGTGCTTTTTGTTCCCCCCTCTACCTATGCAGTACACGTGTTAATATCGTTTGCGCACTTGCATGATTTCATTTGGTTGTATGATAAATGCTGGTTGCCTGATCTAGCTAGCCTGTCCTTCCTGACTTTCTTTGCAGCGAAAGCCTCCAAAAAGTTGCAGTTTCGTATTCATCAGGCCACAGCGTGCACTCTCGAGCCGTCGGCTCGTGTCCGTCGGCAGCGTCCACCTCGGCTGGAGTTGATGACTCAGCATGAGGTATGACTTCAGCTGGCTAAGCTGTGCAGCTGAATCAGCACATGCTGCTACGGAGCCTCAGCGAGCACCTGCACCGTGCTGGACTGCGTTTGGGCTCGCCCGGCTAGTGACCGGCGGAATGGGCTTCGATAGGCAACGGTAGACTGTCCGCGGAGCTGTAGACATCGGCGGCACTTCCGCACTCGCGGATCACTGCATGACAGCCAGCACTCGGCTTTCGATGAGTGCATGCCCGGTCGTATGGAAGCCATAACCTCTCCTGAGTTGCTTAGTCCTATTATTGAAGGGATGGCAGGCTTCATCAGCAGCATCTTCGAGTTTATTATTTACCATTGTTTAAATCATTGGAAGCAGCGCCTTGAAATATTGGAACACTCGTTATCTTTCATTCTTGTATGTGAACCACAATCGTGTTAATCCATGCCACTCGTCCAAGCCAAGCCACTGTGGATGTTATTCACCCTCCCCCTTCGCTAAGCGACTGCGTGTATTCTCCCATTATCACATATTATTATTCACGAGTGACAATCAAACGTAGCGCAACTTTCCCGAGACCATGTTATGACTGGACTGCTGCAAAATTATAAAATACATATTTCAACGTTTTTCCCATTCCCAGGCGTACTTGAAACATCTGATGGATATTTATTGTTCAGCCGTGGAGAAATATGAGGCGCTACAGCGCTAATCGGCCCCATGCACGCCACAAATAATTTGCTTGTTTAATACATGTATGTGTATATATATACATATATATCTTGGCGCATGATACCATTACTTTTCATGCAATAACATGGGCGTAATTTGTAATCATCATCAAAGTTGGTGGCACGTCCACCGTGCTCGCTATTTCAGCTGCTGTTCATGCATGCAACGAAGTGTCATCACACTAGCGAGAAGCGCGGGCACTGCGCCTGGCACACCAGACGCACCAAAACTACCGCGGAGCACTCTGCCTAGCACACCAGACGCGCCAAGATTACCGCCGGGCACTCCACCTGGCCCGCCAGATGCGCCAAGATTGCCGCCGGGCACTCCACCTGGCCAGCCAGATGCGCCAAGATTATCCCCGGGTACTCTACCTGGTACACTAGACGCGCCGATATAACTGCGGAGCACTGCGCCTGGCACACCAGACGCGCCAAGATTACCGCCGGGCACTCCACCTGGCCCGCCAGATGCGCCAAGATTATCCCCGGGTACTCTACCTGGCACACTAGACGCGCCGAGATAACTGCGGAGCACTGCGCCTGGCACACCAGACGCGCCAAGATTACCGCCGGGCACTCCACCTGGCCCGCCAGATGCGCCAAGATTATCCCCGGGTACTCTACCTGGTACACTAGACGCGCCGAGATAACTGCGGAGCACTGCGCCTGGCACACCAGACGCGCCAAGATTACCGCCGGGCACTCCACTTGGCACGCCAGACTCGCCAAGATTATCCCCGGGTACTCTACCTGGCACACCAGACGCGCCAAGATTACCGCCGGGCACTCCACTTGGCACGCCAGACTCGCCAAGATTATCACGGAGCATCGGCTGCGGGGAGTTGAGGGACACCTCACGTTCCAGACCGCGGAGGAAGGCGAAAGTGGGCTGCGCTCTGACTGTCTGGGAAATTGGGACAGTGCCGTCGCCGGCCGGTGACCTCGGCCACGCTCGTGCCATGACGTCACCAGTCATCGTCGCCCAAGCGGTGTGCACCGGTCGTGATGGTGACGCAGTCGTCACGCAGCTGCACAGCGCACTGTGACGTCATTGGTGATGACGTAGTGGGCGGTGATATGTGGAAGGTGTAGTCAGTTGTAGCGATGATGTCTATGTGGTAGGTTCATGCCTGTTATACTTATTTGGATATGATATGTGTGGGCGTTTGCCAATAGCAATGCTAGCTGCCTGTGCTTTTTTCTTTGTTAATAATACGTTCGCGCACTTTACTAGCGTTTTTGCTCAGCAAAACTGTCAAATGTGTTCTCACAAAGCATATGGCTGTTCGTGGCTTGACCTATAAAATGCAATTGCGAGAGCAAGAAAGTCATTGGCAACTACATATGTAAGCAGGCATAGCATCCGCAGCAACGCGAGTCAGAATATACAGTTAATACTGTTGCCAGGGACATGTTACTAACGCTACTGCATAATAATACACCTATTCAGGCAACTTCATTGGCAAATTCATGAAGGAACTTTCAAAATAGATTTGGGTGATAGCACAGAATGTCATTAATTTATTTGACTTGTCATAGGCAAAACAACACCTTAACAGGGGGTGGAGAGAAGTGATATTCGCCCATCACGTAGGGTTTTCCGCAGACAGTGAAAGAATGTCGCGCTGTTGCGCGCCAAACTTTCATACTTTTTTCGACATCAATTTGGCATGTGGTGTCAACATGTTGAGGTCAGGTCATCTAGGGTCAACGAGTTAGTCTAGGTCAAGTCTAGGTAAAGTTTAGGTCACCTCCACAAAAGTTCAACCTTTGAAATTGACTTAAAGTTCAAACTTTAACCTTTAACGGTTTACAGGACAAAGATATTTTAATGAAGCTTTCAGGATTTGCTTATCCTTAGGGAGGAAACCAAATGCACCAGAGGAATTTTATATTTTTTTCGTTTTTGTTGACATTATTTTTGCATATTTGACTATTATGGCTAATATCGAAGATTCTGGCTAAAGTACGCATTTTATATGAGAACAAGTTCACTTCAAGCAATGTTTTGCAGTCCGCTCTAACGAATTGAACTAAATTGTAACATGTATAACAAAATAAAACAAAAATTTGGGTGGGCAAAAATGTTCGGGACATAGTTGATATGATGGCTATATGATCAGCATGGTCGATGCGCCCTAAAGCCCAAATTACTAACTGGGCCATGGTTGATTTCGCCTTCCCTTTCTGATTACAAATAATTTGTTCTCTTCAAGCTTCCCCCAAAATGAACTCCCCAGAGCCAAAAACGTGAAGTCAGTTGTGAAAACCTAGACCCCCTAGTGACGTCACTTTGGGGGGATTTGGGGTGGTTTCTGTCTCCACTCTTCGAGCGCTTTCCGATGACGCCTCTTTCGTTTCCGTACAATGCTTAGTTTTGAGATTCGATGGGGGCTCCATCAACCTCCGTCCGAGATGTGGTGTGAGGATCTGACCGGGAAAAGGGTCAATATTTGCTTGATCATTTCAGTGCGTATTTACACACAAATCCGTACGTATTTCTCGGCAAATTATTTATTACTGCGATCCAACATAAATTACCATCAATACATTCCAACAAGTAAATCCGACGACTGACGCAAACGGTGGGTAGTATCCCAACTTTGTTCCCCAAGTGGCGCCGGCCTTAGCGGCACCGATTCAACAGGGCAGACATCACAAGCGCCTATTATACATCAGGGCAGACATCACCAGCGCCTAGTGTACATCAGGGCAGACATCACAAGCAGCTATTGCGCATCAGGGCAAACACCACCAACGTCTAGCATACACCAGGGCAGACATCACTAGCGCCTAATGTACATCAAGGCAAACGTCACCAGCTCCTATTATGTATCAGGGCAGACATCACCAACGACTAGTGTACATCAGGGCAAACATCACCAACGTCTAATATACATAAAGGCAGTCATCACCAGCGTCTATTATACACCGGGGCAGACATCACCAGCAGCTATTGTACATCAGGGCAGACATCACCAGCGCCTATTTCACATCAGGACAGACATCACCATCAACAAGAAAGCACATTTTGAACACCTCCTGCGCGTCGTTGAGCCCTCTCCACGGAAGCGCCACGCGCCTCTCCAGGAAGCTGATCAGGCGACCGACCTGCCCTCTGACATCGCAGCTCCTCCCTTCCAGAACGACACCGACTGCTCGCCCCAGCTCGTCCGCGGCGGCCGCCACTTTCGCCACGTACGCGGCCACGTCGGCCACGTGGCCGCACGTGGCGACATCGCCGGCGCAGGCGGCGCAGACGACCCGCGGACGACTGCTCGGTATCTGGTCGTAGAGCGGCAGGTCCGCCGCGCACGCGTCGCACTCGCACCGGAAGAAGTACTGACGCGCCAGGCCGCGGCGCCGCTCGGCGAGCGCCATCACCGCGTAGTGGTAGCCGTAGTTGTCGAGCAGCTCGCCGCCGGCGGCGACCGGCCGCAGCGCGCGCAGCACGGCCGTCGTGCCGTGGTAGCAGCGGAACACGTTCGGGTCGCACGCGTGGTTGGTGAGGCTGAGCAGCGGCAGCAGGGCAGCGCCCGTCTGCCGCGTGGTGGCGCCCGCCAGGCGGCCGTCGGGCAGCGCCTGCTCCGACACCTCGTGCGCGTTGCACGGCAGCGCCTGCAGGTGGCGCAGCAGCTCGGCCGACAGCCGCACCAGCCGCTCGCGCCGCTGGTCGGCCGCGCTCGGCGCGCTCGGCAGCAGGCACGACCGCTCCAGCAGGCGGCCCAGCAGCACGGCCATCAGCGACCGCTTGAACAGGTCGCCGGCCGGCCGCGCGGCGGCGTTGCTGACCAGCTCGCGCACGCGCCGGTAGTCGTCGGAGCGGTAGGCGGCCTGGGCCGGCGCGCCGGCGGCCGCCGCCTCCTGCAGCCGCGTCCAGCCGGCGACGACCACCGTGCGCACGGCCAGCAGCGCCATCTGGCCGGCGTCCAGCGCCACCAGGTCGCCGTAGATGGCGCACTCGACGGCGTGGTACTGCGCCCAGGCCGCCGAGCGACAGCGGACGCCGCAGAACCTCACCTGGCAGACGTGGAGAATCGGTGATGGTGTGAAGCATTCGGCACAGTTCCGACAAGAGCGGTCAGGGCTTTGGGATCGCCAAAAATAGGCTCTTCGGATAGGGCTGATGCCCTGATAAGTTCTGGGAGCTCGTAAATATTTTTTCGTGGGACAAAATGTACTGCAATTAGCGAAGTTTTAATAGTAAGAAATATTGCAACACAGCACTGGCGCTATGACACAAGTCATCCCACTCTGGCTCTTCTTCAGGTTAGTAGAAGCCATGGTTGTTAGAAGCACACCGCAGAGCTGTGTCTGAAAAGATGGGACTAGTCATTGACTCAGACGAGTCATCACAGACAAGATTCGATGCAGAGATGCACCTGGCATCAACCGCAACCAGCAGCGATAACCAAAGCCATGAGAGGAAGCCATGGGTGCTCTTGCTGGCATGACAACATGATAGAAGGGAAGGTGTGCGTGTGTTGACCTACCTCGGTGCAGTGAAGACAAGCGATGGGTGCCGGACACCATTGGCAGCAGTGGTGGCAGTGGCACACCTTCTCCTCCGGCAACACCACTGCACTGTAGGGCCGCTCCACCACCAGCACCTCTCCTGTCACAGATGCGGCGGGTTGGACTAGCGGCGGGTCAGACTAGCAGTCAAAACGCACTGCACCGCCAACACGCTCTTGTCAGATGTCAACTTTGCGGTTGGCAAGTCCACAAGCTGGGATTAGAACTGTCACGTGTGTGCCGTGCACAAGGAGCACGCAATCTTTCACATATACCTCGCGGTGCCTTATCAGAAAAGGAAACAAAATTGACAACAAAAAAGGAAACAAAACAAACAACAAGATATCATAAACGACAGTTTGCTATTATTGCGTAGCTGATCAAACCTCGTCAGCATTATGCCTGTCATTGCACCTCTAGAATAAGCACAGATTGTTCACAAGTAAGAATGTGAATCCATCTCTTCATTGTTCAGTCGACAAGGGCTGAAACCTTGTGTAAGTAGGGTGATTGTGGTTTCAGCTCCAGAGCTGAATAAGTCATTGGAATTATGTCACCATATCTATCTATGTCGTCACCAATAGGGAGATATTAGCTGCAAAGAAATGCTTTGTCATCAGGTGCGCAGCGAACATGACCCCTGCTCCTTAAGAAAAAGATATACTAGATGAGCAATAAATTGATGAGCTCCACCCCGCCAAACGATTAATTTTAGTGGATTGTCTAGCCCGCCCGCAGTTCATTGCCAAAAATTATAACTTGACTCTTATGCTATCTTTACTGGTCAACTGGATGTGGGATCCTCTGCCGCCTTTGACCACTGACACCACTTGGCTTAAAGGTGGAGGGGTGCGCGCTCACTACTGGTTGGCCCTGAACAGTAAAAATTCGTCAGTCTGGCTGTCAGTTCCCAGCAGCAGATATCGGCGATATCCCGTTCAGGTCAGTTCGTTTAGATCCCGCCAACATCCCATTCAGACTGCAGTATATGCTCGTAAAGATCTCGATCGGATCCCGGTGAGATCCCGGTCGTATCCCGATGAGATCCCGGTCGGATCCCGGCCAGATCCCGGTCGGATCCCGATGAGATTCCGGTAGTATCCCCGTGAGATCCCAACAGTGAGCTCTGTCTCACCGGGCTCGATGTCGCGTGCTGCCACCAGACAGCGGCCTCTCCCGCTCAGCTGCCGCACCAGCACGGAGGCGGAGGCCGACGGCAGTGCAGGGTTGGCGGTGGGCAGCTCGGCAGCCGGCAGCGGCCGGAAGGAGCCTGCGGAACAGCAGGTGTCGCATCACGGCGGCGGAGCATGTCAGCAGGGTGTGATTGGCGGTGGGCAGCTCGGCAGCCGGCAGCGGCCGGAAGGAGCCTGCGGAACATCAGGTGTCGCATCACGGCGGCGGAGCATGTCAGCAGGGTATGGTTGGCGGTGGGCAGCTCGGCAGCCGGCAGCGGCCGGAAGGAGCCTGCGGAACAGCAGGTGTCGCATCACGGCGGCGGAGCATGTCAGCAGGGTATGGTTGGCGGTGGGCAGCTCGGCAGCCGGCAGCGGCCGGAAGGAGCCTGCGGAACAGCAGGTGTCGCATCACGGCGGCGGAGGATGTCAGCAGCGTATGGTTGGCGGTGGGGCCGGCAGCGGCCGGAAGGAGCCTGCGGAACAGCAGGTGTCGCATCACGGCGGCGGAGCATGTCAGCAGCGTGTGGTTGGCGGTGGAGCCGGCAGCGGCCGGAAGGAGCCTGCGGAACAGCAGGTGTCGCATCACGGCGGCGGAGGATGTCAGCAGCGTATGGTTGGCGGTGGGCAGCTCGGCAGCCGGCAGCGGCCGGAAGGAGCCTGCAGAACAGTAGGTGTCGCATCACGGCGGCGGAGCATGTCAGCAGGGTATGGTTGGCGGTGGAGCCGGCAGCGGCCGGAAGGAGCCTGCGGAACAGCAGGTGTCGCATCACGGCGAAACCTGCTGCACTCGGAATTCATGTAGTTGATTTCGGCCTGAGGAATAATATTGTGATGGAAGACACTTGAAAGTCATAGCCACAGGTAAAGGGATGTTTGGATTGGTTTTTTTTTGCAAACGAGGTATGCGATGTAAGTAGTCGATCCGATACTGCAAAAGTCAATCGGTGCAAATCGTCTTCATTTCGAACATTTGCAAGTGGCAGAAACATCTGATGAGTGCGGGGGGAATTTGGGCGGGTGAGCGGAGTGATTTAAGCAAAGTAAAAATTTAGTTGATTACGTCCTTAAGTTTGCAAAGCGAACTAAATTGGAAAACACAAGGCTTTCTCCTTCCCTCAAACCCCGAAAGATCTGAAAATCACCTCTGCCTGCAAAAAGTTGCGTTCTCTTCTCAGGAATGATGAGATGAAAGTTCATCTCTATGTTAATAAATCATGGTCGCGTCCCTGTCCTTATGTTCGTTTTCCACGTCCCACTGTACCTGACACCAGTCTGTCCTCTTCGTCTCCGTCCATGTTGTTGTTGACCTCCAGCGAAGAGGGCAGCTCCGGGTGCGGACGGCCTCGCGCCGCCTGCCGCACCTTCTCCAGCCGCTGCTCCAGCTTGAGCCGCAGCCGCGGCGGGTAGCCGTGCCCCAACGCACGACTCATATCCGCCACGCACGGGCCGAGGTGGCCCAGGCTCAGCAGCACCGCCGACCGGTTGGCCAGCGCCAGCGCCAGAGAGGTGGTCAGGTCGCCGTCGACGGGCGCGGCCAGCACCGCCTGGGTATACAGCTCCAGCGCCGCCGCCTCCTGGCCGCGCCGACTGTACGCGGTGTTGCCCAGAGTTCGCAGGCGGCTGCTCACTTCGGCGCACTTCAGTTTCGGATGCCACTCAAAAGATGGCGCGCAGACTACGTTAAGCGTCAGCAGGAATCGCACGCGGGATTCATCGGCGGTCATAGAGTTGAACTCTTTGGTGAGATCTGTCACATGGCCTTGCTCGGCCAAGTCTGCGCACAATTTCTTGTATATGGTTTCGAAGTCAATGTTGTTGACGGCCATAGTAATCGCCGTTCCACCATTCACCTCCATTATCACAGCACACTCAACCCGCACTCCCCACGCCGACACGCCTCTTCTCAGTTGTCGCTGATTGCGCCTGCGCCGGCGCCTCAGCCAGGTGTGTACACTCTCTGACAACGGATCGCGGGCCCGTCTCATAGCCGTTATACGCAATTGATAAGGTCCCGGTGGCAGGCATTTCCGACGATAGTCGGTGCGTTGTAAGGTGACGTGTATTGTTCTGAGGAGCTCGGATTCCAGTTTGCTATTTTTATCCTGCTATTTTGTCTCTGCATATCGGTAGTCCAATGCCAATTACTTGACATTCGTGGCGGAAGCGCATTGTGCAGCTGAATGACGATTTTTGTTCATATCGATGGCTTATCATGGTTGACGTCATGCAAGTACTATCAGCAATATCCACCAGCGGCGAAACGTGACTGAGGACTCTGTGGCACAGCAATGATTTTATTTAGGAGGCCCAACCAAAAAAATGTGAAGAAACGGAGACCTTTTTTTGCGCGCTTCTCACGCCGATGATTTCTGTACTTGCGTAGATAAAATCTGAAAATATCCTACTTAATCTAGTGTATTTATGGTTGCTAAGCGGGGGGAGGGGCCTTAGCTGCGCCCCGGCTGGGTACATGAGTATCCGTGAGCTAACCCACGCTCCAGTTGTGTTGTTAGTTATTTGTGAATCAGGGTGCAACGACGGCATTGATTGTATAGCGTCCGTCAGTTGTGTTATAGCATAGGTATCATATAAGCCCATAGTGTCCCCCAATAAGAGTAGCATGCCAACTTAAGGCTAGCCTGTGAACGAAGCCACGTAAATAAACTGTGGACAAAAGAGCAAAATGTGACTGAGTTATATCGTGCTTCTTTTAGTTCATCAATTTGTGGAGCCGTAATTCCATAAAAAGCAAGTTGTGATAAAACTGTCCAGGACACTGCAAGGCGAACTTACTACGGGGGCACTACAGTGCAATGTAATGGGTCCATGCTAGGGGTGGTTGGCCCGGGCCGGGGACATGAGCGGGAGGATGGGAGGAACGCGAAGGCGACTCATTCGCCGTCCGCGAAGGAGTCGCCGTCGTGGCACTTCTTGCGGCACCCCCTCCCCCAGGTGCGTTCTGGCTCAGACGTCGGAATCCCAGATGGTGGCGGTACCGTGGCTCTCCACGTGCCCTTGGGCCCGGAGCAGGTAGGCTGTCCACTTTACCGCAGCTCTCCGGGACGGAGTGGGTCCTGGAGGCGGCGGCTGTGGTCACTCGGCGCAGGTAGGCTGCTGGACCGCCTGGTGTGCACAGCTGTCTGCCCTGTGTCCCGCTGCGAGTGGTGCGGTGGTACAGGTGGGGATTGAGTACGTCGTCCACATCCACTACGTTGGAGAGGTTGGCCAACTGTCGCTGTGGGTCCGACCTCGCGGTGGGTAACTACGGGCGTCGGAGCGAGGTGGGCTGGGACGATCTCGTGGAGAGTTGGCGTAGCCCAGGAATCCAGAACGGATTCAGATCCGGACCGGCGGTTGATGGTGGCTGCGGCGCCGCTTCCCTCCTCGCTGCTGGCTCATGTTACTCCCGCCGAACCCGCTTGGCGTCGCCTTTGCGAGATTGCCGCTGGCGCTATCGCTGCTGCCGCTGTTGGCTGGGGGCATCCCTGGTGGGGACGTGCGGTCGCCCACGTCAAGTGGTTCTCCTGGATGAGCTCCGGCGACGACCGAGTGGCGGAGGCGGTGCTGTGTCATTAGCAATGGGGCATCGGTCGGCTCTGTCGGCGCTGTGACGATCGCAGCCCCCGCTGGGAGACGGTGTGAGGTCAGGCGAGCCTGCCAAGTTGGAGAGCAGCCAAGCGTGCCGGGTGATGGTGATCCTTTCTGTCTCGACGTCGACGGGTCTGGAAGGGAGCTCCCGCCAGCGTTGTCGTAATAGGAGCGGAAAATACTCTTGCAAATTATTTCCTTGTAGTTACCTGTTCTGCCAGCTAGGCCAACCTGCACCTTGAAAGCTACAAGCTCGAAACTAAGCCAGCCGGAAGTTCTTCCCGACGATGTGAATTCGATTACTCTGCAGGTGCTCTTCCACAAATTTGCCGTGCGCTGTTATGGAACAGCCTTGCGGTTCCCAAGACCTTAGCCTTATGCCGGGAGAAGGGAGAGGGACAAATGTTTCCCTCACCGCTCTGTGTAGGAGGGACTGGGCGAATATTGGGAGGCACCTCTGACAGGTTTCAGCGAAAACTTATGAACAGCATATACACCTGAATACTTGCATTGCTTTGGTGCCCAGTTCACAATGAGTTGGAATTCACCTGCTTATAATACTTTGCCTACCTACGGAAATGGTTACTTTAAGCCTAGTCTTTTTAGGAACGGATCAAAGAGGGGGTGAAAATGGGCAGCATGTGACCGGTTTTCTCAAGGCGATAACATTTACGCTGCCATTGGAAAGTTGGGAGGGTGGAGTGAATTCGGAACACACAATACCATTTCATAACAAGCAGTTGTGGAACAAGAATACGTCCCCAATGGTGGATCCAGGATGTTCCGGAGTTATTCAGGAAATTCCCCTTTCAAATCACTACATGCAATGGCGCAACGAGGGTGACACTTTGCCAATGGCGGATCAAGGAGGAGGACTGCATTCAGGGCAAACGATGATAGCAAATCGCACGCAGTGGCGGAGCGATACAATTTTCTCAATGGCCAATGGCTGCAGCAGGCTTCCCACTCAGGCCTCTCTGGATCATCCCTAGTGCAATTTCCTGGCGACGCCTCTGGTAAAAAGAAAACAATTGCAATCGCAGTCCCAGATGGTTTCGATCAATTTCTCCCTGCATGTCTTCCGATTTTGCCATTGGAAAAAAAACATCACATTTTGTCATTCTAAGTGTGTAGATTAGATCAGAATAATTCATTTCAACTATCCAGTTTTGAAGTCGGGTCAATAGATACCGGTATCTCCGCGGTGGGTGGAATCCTCGCGCCCTTGTTATACATAGATTCAGGCGAAAACGAATCCGGCCGTAATATGGTAAACTGATGGGAAAATAACGAGTTCACCGTCATCTGGCCAAATAAATTTACCAGGTGATATATGGCTGTAGTCGTAATTAGCTGTTGCGGAGATAGCCATGCACGGCAACAATTAGCTAAACAACAACCTATCGCGATTGTGAAACAACCCAACCGGTGTCGGTATTTTGACCCCGAACAAAGCGCTTTAGTTACTGTGGGCGCTCAATCTTGTTTTCAATATTCCAAATGAATGAAGCTTTGCATACCGCAGACTTTTCGATTACACCGCAAGGCATGTATGCTGTGAACTCAAAAAAGTATTATTGTGTGTGTGTGTGTGTGATTGTGGTTTTAGGGCGCATCGACCATGGTTGGTCATTTAGCGCCCAAAAAAGTATTATTGAGAAAACCTTACTGAAAAGTGTACCAATTGAAATGGATTGCGATTCCCTCAGTCTGCGATGTGCTAGGAGAACGTACAACTTATCAGCGTTTTTAAAACTATTTTAATGAAAAAGAGAGCACATTTTGACATACCTGTACACAATAGAGTTTCTTATTTAGTTCGAGAACACACTGCATCAGCTCCACCTCATGAATTGCTTGAAGTATATGTTCACTATCGAGTATGGTGTATGCATGCATGTTTCATTGAACTTCGCTATTATTTGTATTTCTAAATGCATCTCAGTTACACGAACATGGCTTCAGCTCCTTCCTCAGCGTACCCTTTTTGCTTCACATGAAGCGCGGAAATGGAGCCTACCAGGGAAGGAGAGAGTCCCGAATTGCTTGGAGAACGTGCAGCGGGTTTTACGATCCATGTCGAGGTAATGTGCTTTGCAGTTTTCCATTGGTATTCTGACAGCCTAATATCGATTCGTTTTTCAAATTTGTGGTGCGTCATGTGCGTGAGACCGGTAACGTCTGTCAGGCTCGGGCACTGGGGTCTGGGCACGAGGACAGCGGGTGCAGTTGAGGGTCACGGGCAAATATAGCGGCACAATCCGTCAAACACCGAGAGGTCAAATGTCAACCGCTACCAAAGGCAGGGACGGTGTTATAGTTGTAACACACGCGGTGCCTCCTACGCTATTTCGACAACTTAACATAGCCTTATAATGTGGGATACGCGGGAGATATTCAGCAGATGAGGTGTTGCGTTTATGTGAGCGGGTCGCCAACTTCGATTGTAGAATACCAATGTTCAGCGCGCTTCTGCCAAAACCGGAGACACGACTTCCAAGATCTGTCCAAGTCAGTTGTACATGCATAGCCGTGAAATGCGTGCTACTCCGCCGCTATTGAAGGCCGTATCAGCACAGCCGGCCACGAGACCGTCGTTGAGGTTGGTACAGAATTTCTTCATGAAAGGTACTATCATCGATCCTGTGCACGCAGTCCAGGAGTTCTGGAGTTATATAGACTGTATCTTAACCCCTCGACCGTTCAGTGCCCAAAGTAACACTTTCTGGTGCGATGTACTTCACCACTAAATTAATCACTCTAAAAATACAAGCAATTACACGCGGACACATACACCCCCATGAACACACCCATAAACCCCCTCAACACACAAGTATGTACGATGCATGTATGCATGCTTAATTCTGGATGATATATATATATATATATATATATATATATATTCCTGTGTCTCCACTACACTTCTACGGTTGAAACCTCGAATGATACGCAAGGACGCATGGTAATTTCACACTTCTTATGGACACAAAACACCAAAATGTATACGGCGAAGGATTTTTATATGTAGCGTCGCGTCGTGGTACATCTAGACAGCGAAGGTTTTCTCACTGACTGGCCGAACATTGCACGGTTCGACCCGTGCTGCTCATCATGTTCCTAATGTGACATGTGATTCACGTGACGTGCTATGGCAATGGCTCACTGGCTGGGAAGAGGTGCGTCAGCGAGCAGGTCAGACGGTCGGCGGAGGCGCTGGAGGTGGCGCCGCAGCTGAAAATAGCCGGCGGCGGTATTCGGCGGCCGGGGTCGGGTGGCAGACGGAGGCGTGGAGTCGTCGCCGACGCGACGGACCGGCCGGCGGCGGCTCTACGAGTCGATTACTCAGGTGCGAGGCCCTCCCGGTGCTTCGACAGGTGCTTCGTGATACTCTCAATTGTGTCAAGTTGTGTGTGGTGACTGCCAGGTACAGGGACGAACTGTGCTACAGCTGATAGCTCACTCGATGTGCAATTAGGTCATTGGAAGGGGGACGAGTAGCCTAGGGGTAAGTTGCTCGTCTCACAATGGAAAGGTTGTGGGTTCGAGTCTCACCTGTCGCTACTCTTCGCCCGCGACCAATCGGTGTGAGAGGTTGGCGACGCTACATGACTCAACTGTCCATGTGTCGTAAAACCAATGACCAACCAAGGTCATTGGAAAAAAATCGTGTTTGAAGCAATCACACGATTTGTTGACTAAACTGAACGGAGCATGTAGTTGCTTCATTGCAGGGATATAAATCCCTGGCTACTGCAGATGTCATAAATAACGAGCGTGTCATTGCAATCTGTGTGTGGCATATTACACATGATCTAATTTAATGATTATTTGTTTTTGAGAAGATCGCATGTCATCTTGTGTCGCGCATGTGATTGAGACTTTCCCTTGGATTGCGATTTAAAAAAGTATAGAATGTAAATGCAGTGTCATTTATAACAAACTTGAAGTACTAACGGTGATATGATGAGACAAAGTTGGCAATAATTCTTCAATTTATGTACACAAATTTCTGGCCGCAGTGCTAAGCTGTTCAATGCGCGCTGTATGTATCACAATTGTGTCTTGCAGCATTGGCTCTGGTTCGTTATCTGCTAAGCGTTCCACCGGACACCGGCCGGCAGCATGGCTTCATCGCCTGACTTTGAGACTCAGCTGAAAAAGCTGTACACGACGCTGGAGAGCCAGGGTCGCGTCCAGGAGGTGACCGACAAGTTCACCCGGCTCACCACTGACATTGAGCGAGTTCAGTTCGTGCAGAGCCTCCCCGAGGCCGACGTACTGGGCCAAGTCGCCTGCGGGCCCAGTGGCCAGCAGGGCGCGTTCGCCGACGAGAACAGCCGCATGGACCGGCCCCCCAGCGGCGCCAGTGGCCAGGTCAAGTCTGCAGCCGTGTCCGAGCAAATGCGGAGCGCCGGCAACCGGCTGTTCCGCCAGGGCGACTTCAGCGGCGCGCTGGACATGTACTCGGAGGCGGTGCTGAGCGCGCCGCAGCCCGCCGACGAGCCGTCGCCGTCCACCCACCTGAGTCTGGCGCTGGCCAACCGGTCGGCGGCGCTCTACCAGCTGGACCAGCTCGAGGCGTGCCGGCGGGACATCGCGCTGGCGCTGCGCCTCCACTACCCGGCCGAGCTGCGCTGCAAGCTCTACCAGCGGCTCGGCGAGACGCGCCGCCGGCTGGGCGACCGCCTCGGAGCAGAGGCGGCGTTCTGCTGCGCGCTGCGCGCGGCGCGGGACGCCAGGCTGGACGGGCAGCAGCGTCGCCAGCTGCTGACGCGTCTCGACGCGCTCATCAGTCGCAGCGCGGCGGAGCGGGTGCGTGGTGTGCTGGCCGACGACGCCGACACGTCCCTCGGGGAGGACGGCGGCGTCGATGGCAACACCGACAGAGTGCACGACAGTGACACGGTCGACCCTGTAGGCAGCGCCAGTGGAGATTTCCTGAACGGCTGCGGTAGCGGCACGGTCGGACACGACAGCGTGAACCGGTCTGCAGAAGAGATGGCACAACCGCAGCTGCAAGATATGGTGCCGTCACAGGTGCAAGAGAAGGTGCCGCCGAGTCTGCAGGAGACGATGCCGTCGCAGCTGCAGGAGGTGATGCCGTCGCAAGTTCAGGAGACGGTGCCGTCGCAGCTGCAGGAGACGATGCCGCAGGGTCTGCAGGAGGGGGTGCCGTCGCAGCTGCCGCCATTATCGTACGGACGGCACAAGGAGATTGAGCACGCTTCGGCTGGTGTTGATCTAGTGACCTCTGTTGACCGCGGCAGGATGCTGGTGGCCAGTACAGACCTTCAGCCAGGTGAGCTTCACTGGCCCCATCCGCATTGGTCTGAGATGCGATGCAGTGTCCTTGTCGGGTGGGAGTGAGGAGAAACATAGTTTTTTTTTGCGGACGGATTTGAGCGCACGTATATATACTTTATTAGATGGCTCAAATGAGATCCTAATGCATCTGTGTGCTAGTTCCGTACCCGCTAGCATCTGTGTATACATTCATGGGTGCTGTATGACCGAAGCAGTCGATGCGCCCCTAAGCCCAAATAACCAACCAACTGTGTATGCATTCTCTTCTCAGTACGTTAATCTGAGCTCAGTTGCTGAATAATAGTTTTGGTTCTCGTGCGCTTTCAAAGTACATGGGCTGGATAATATTCCAAGTAATTTGGATCATGCCTGCAACACCTACAAATCGGAAAAGAGATGTAGTGCAGAAAGCAAGTGCAATTGATACACAGCTTCATCAAAATGCATACATATATGTCCTTATACGTGCTACAGAAAGGTACAGCACATGGGTCGCCCCCCCCCCCCCCCCACACTCCCCCCACCCCACCCCACCCTGGCCACCCTATAACAGAAAATTATGCTTGATGAAACGGGACATTTTGGGGTTTGTCCAACACCAAACATGAATTTATCAGCTCGCTTCGCAGCTGGAAAATTTAAGCAATGTAGCTGTTGGATATGCACAATATGTCGACAACCTAGTTCATTTCACATGCTTGCTCCATACAGCTTTTGCCGTCTTAAGCTAAACTATGTTGGATTAACTTTTCCCTCATGACATTGATTGGAGCTGCCAGCTTAGATCTACTTTTGCATGCTTCTGGTAATAAATGGTATCAATAGCAGCAATGTCTAAATGACCTAAACAGCCAAGGAAGTGCTCTGAAAACCTACTGTATGCCCTACATGATGACGTGCTGATTTAGCATTTCAGGGCCAGGGAGATTGTTTTCATACCACTACTGACCATATAATCAGCAATATGAAGCGTACTTTGTGTACTCTAACCACTGAATACATGCGAAAGAAATGGATTGGGTCACATCTTGACATTTCAGACACCATGAGCAATAATGGACTGTTTTTACACAACACAAAATCTTCACCAGGAATGCTTCCTTACCCCTCCACAAAT
The DNA here is from genome assembly GCA_034440575.1 of Imbricaverruca yamaguchii. Taxonomy (NCBI): domain Eukaryota; kingdom Metazoa; phylum Arthropoda; class Thecostraca; family Neoverrucidae; genus Imbricaverruca; species Imbricaverruca yamaguchii. Next base: position 666,238 of record JAOTOL010001564.1, read on the forward strand.
TGGACGCTCCCACATACCATATTAACACTATATTTCGAAGGAACATTTATGATGATGTATGTCCACATGAAGCCGCTGATGTGGAATAGTGGCGAGTAGCTAGAACTAAGCATCTTGTATATTGTTGAGATATAGTAATACCATAGAGAAGAAGCATGTATGTGAATGACTACCATGGTACACATCTATGTCGTGCTGTTCCCCTCTCGTGAAAATCGATTGTTGTGTCTATTAATCTGACTGGAACGTCTTGGTTTTTAGCGAAGCGTTTGCAACCGGGCTCCAGCTGATGCCCAGCTGTAGTTCGGAAATGCAGCCAGTCATGAAGGGTTCCAGCGGAGGTATCACTTGGCCCAGCTTGAGTTTCGCGCCCCGGAATAACGCATTCTCTGCGCACCACGATGACCACCACCACCACCACCACCACCACCAAGGCTCCACCCCAGCACAGCCCACTCCGCCCCACCGTGACTGTCGCTTTACCAATATTGCAGACTCGTATGCACCAGCTGGAGAAATTCGTGAACAGGACATGCTCTCAGGAAAAGCGACTTGGTTTTGTGCTGATTTTTTTGTCAGATTCACGTAAACAGTTCAATCAACAGGCAGCATCGGAAGGACTTCATTGGTGGGTTGTCTCCTCTACAGACATTGTGAACTACGCAACCAGGTAGCCATGCCATTTCTTCGTTCCAACAGAAGCGGTGGCTGTCACGACTGAACCCCGATTTCAGGCTGCCCCATTCCCACCCACCCATTCAGGCTGCCACCGACCCCACTGCTCTTGCTCCCACCAGTCTTACCCTTCCCCCACATATACGTCTTCTGCACCGGTTAATGTTTCCTGTCTTGTTGCTATTTTTTGCTCGTGCTGAATTTATTGAAGATCCCTCTTTCTTCGACACCTTTCCAACCGAACAAATATGCGTGGTGTTAATGTTGGGATCAACTGACTATTGTGACTGCTGTCGCACATGCAGAGCTGATACACTCCCCTCCACTTTCTACATCCACAGCTTCTCATCGTACCCAACCACTGACGTGCTGGCGCCGGAACAGGACGGAACACCATCCTGCTCTGGCTGTTGTCTGCCGAACTGCAGCGTCAGTCGTAGTCTGTGGGTCGGCACCGCTGCACCGACGCCCCTCCCTCTGCCGACCTCCCGCTGTACCTTGTTCTGCTCTGCCACCCCCGAGCGGCCGCACCTGCCGCCGCTGCTGGCCGGCTGACCCGGCCCGGCCGATGCCGCCGCTGCTGGCCGGCTGACCCGGCCCGGCCGATGCCGCAGGCGAGGTTGTGATCGTCGAGCCGGCGTTCTGCTGGACGCTGCTGCCCGAGTCGTGGCCGACGCACTGCTACCACTGCTGCTGTCGGCTGCGGACGCCGGTGGCGTGCCCCACAGGCTGCTCGGTACGTGTCCAGGGCCGGACAGCGCCGCAGCTCCGGGACAGTGTGATGAACCACCGTGTGCTGATTGTTACAAGACTGGGTGTAGACCGTATAGTGCGCGTCCAAATTATAGCCGCGACTTGCATATTATTGCATCAAATGAACTTCAACCTGTACAATTTGTACGTCCCTCCTGCAGCCAGCAGGTGCTACGATGTAACAAATAGGCAATAGTGTTGCTATCCTGGTAGCTTCACACAACTTCCACTGACGCAGTTATCGACAGGTCCGATGCCGTCAACACTGCAAGACCGTGGGCTACCGTACAGGTTCGAGTCGAATGATGAGATTTCCAATAGCACGAGTACTTCCTGTATCTTGAAATCTTGGAATAGTTTATCTTAGAATCTCGCTGCATTATATCCATATTCCACCGGGTGTTCTGTCGAACCGCCGGAGTTGGTAGTGATGTGTCATGGTGTGTGATGCGGCTGGTGTTGGGCAAGGGTAGCTTCAAATGTGGCAAAATAGATTGGTACCATGCAGCAGCAAATCAGCAAGTACTTCCTTTGTCTGATCAATACTGGTATGATGGGCTCTACTGTGTAATGCAATGTGCCTTCATATGTGATGTGATGTGCACTGATGTGTGACGTGATGTGTTGTGATGTGTGATATATTGTGTCCTGATTCGATATGATGTGTGATGTGATGTGTCCTGATGTGCGACGTGACGTGCCCTGATGCATGGTGTGATGTGTCCTGACATGCAGTGTGATGTGTCCTGATATGTGGCATGATGTGTCGTGACGCATAGTGTAATGTGTCCTTATATGTGACGTGATGTGTTCTGATATGTGGTGTGATTTGTTCTGACATGTGGTGTGATATGCCGTGATATGTAGTGTGATGTGTCCTAATATGTGATGTGATATGTCGTGATATTTAGTGTGATGTGTCCCAATATGTGATGTGATATGTTGTGTGGCGTCATGTGTCCTGCTATATGGTATGATATGTCGTCATATATGGTGTGGTGTGTCATGATATGTGGCGTGATGTGTACTGATGTGTGATGTGATGTGCACTGATGCGCCACCAGGTGCGCTTCTGCGGCGCGCGGTGTTCGGCGGCGGCGGCGGCGGCCCACCGCGCCGAGTGCGCTCTGCTGGACAGCGTGGTGGCGCTGGACGTGGGTCCGATGGCGCTGCTGGCGCTGCGGCTGGTGGCGGACAGCGGGCCGCGCCAGCTGCGCCAGGCGCGCCTCGCCAGCCCCAACAACAGCGTGGTGGCCGGCCCGCTGGCGGCGGCGCACGGCCTGGTCGGCCACGCCGAGCGGCGCTCCGTGGCCGACTTGTTCCGACGCGCCGCCATGGCCGTCTGTCTGGCGCGGCTGCTGGTCGGCGGGCGCGTCGGCGTCGACGGACGGCCGGCCGACCCGCCGGCCGTCCGGCCGCAGTCGCCTGGTCGGTCCGACCGCGGCAGCACGTGCCGGGCGGAGGAGCTGGCCGAGCTGGCCGCCGGCCTGCTGCACTACCTGCAGTCGCTGCCCTGCAACGCGCACCAGATATCCGAACAGGTGACGCGAGGCCGCAGCGCGACCATGGAGGAGATCGGCGCCGCCGTCTACCCCACCTGCAGCATGCTGAACCACTCGTGCGACCCGAACGTGCTGCGGGTCAGCCACGCCAGCGCGTGTGTGGTACGCGTCATACGACCGGTGAGGAAGGGCGAGGAGCTGCTCGACAACTACGGCTACCACTACGCGGTCATGGAGCGGCCGGAGCGGCAGGAGGTGCTGAGGAAGCAGTACTATTTCGCCTGTCGCTGTCAGCCGTGCCTGGACGACTGGCCGCTGCACAATCAGCTGAGTGAGCAGGAGCGCTTCAAGTGCGGCAGATGCGGCGTGCCGACTGCGAGTTGCCAGCACAAACGGGACGTTCCGGCGGTTAAGGAGTATCACAAGACCAGGAAGGGTTACCTGAAGGCCATTGATCGCATCAGGGCTGGCAGTGCGTCCGGACAGAGCACTCCACTGGTGCGGCATCTGTCGGTGTTGAATCGAATCATTGTGAGACCATCCAGGGAGTTCAATGGTTGTCAGGAGGGCATGAAAATGTGTTTCTTTTCATTGGGGAATACGCACCACGCGGTTTCAGAGGCAGATTCCGAAGCTGAATTCGTGAAACAGAGACCCAGTAATTGCATAGAAAGACTGTATGGAAAGAAAACATCTGTGTTATGTACTTAGAATAGCGTTTTGAATGACACGGCCGTTTTGCTATATGTCCCATGCACGTGAGTTCTGCTAGATGTCAGCACTCGCAGCTGGAATCCACGAACACTGTGAAATCTTTCAGAACCAGCGGTGCATGCCAAAATTAGTCAGGCTTGAGTTTCTGGCTCGGCTGGGATATTACCTGCGCATTTATTTTACTATTGATCAACGTGTTCCCGACTCAGATAGTATTTGAACATTTCATACCGGATCACCGAAATTCTTGGTTTGTGGATTGGTGGAACAAATCGCTTATAAGCTTATGAAGTAGCAGTGCTGTGATGGAACTGAGTTCCTGCCGGCTAGTTTGCGTTTGAGAAAGCAGCATGATTTGGCGGTCCAACGCCAGCTAACGATAATACATCTGACTTTTCTGTTCCATGTCAATGCATTATGTCGCCCAGATCACTACGAGGTCGGGATATGGGGTCACCAAGGTACTTATGTAATGCCGATGCTGACACATTTTCAAATGCACTATATGGTGGACATGATTCAGCCTGCATTCACGTTGATCATATCTCCTCATTCGTCATCAGCACCCTGAATGTCATCACGCGTTGTGCAGCTTTAAAAAGCTAAATGTGCCGATTACATTCGATTCATGGATGCAAATAGTCTTACATGCCTGCATTTCTTCACAGCAGCTTTATTGGTTACATGGGCTTCAATGAAGATTATAAGCGGATAAACTTCCTCCTCGTTGCACTGAGGTACACCGCGCATCCATGCACGTAACAACAGCATGTACTTTAGACATCACCACGAAGCATTCATCACAAACATTGCGAAGTTCAGCATGTCACAATCAATAACCGTGTGCATATCTCCACAAGTATGACGATATCTATATGCATGTGAAGGCATAAACAGTTCCCATAAATATGTTTGCGTCTGTACCCAGCGCAAAGCAGTAAGTTGGATATACCAATACCGATCATTTTCATACGCACCATATATGCACTAGGCAAGATACGCGTTTAGCAATCCAACAGCAGACCTATTCACATGCATTAGGCACGTCACACACAGCTACTGGGGGAACATAATTGCTGAGCTGGTTAACGTATACACTGCATAAACTCATCCTGATATTTCATCCATCAATGTTCGACGTCAATCCTCAAATAGGTACTACGCTTTTCCAAATGGTGATGCCAATTGTGCTAGAGACCATTGCTGCACTTAGCGCGTACCAGTCCGCAGCTCAATCCGGTTGCATTGCACCTGGCAGTGTCGTCGATGTCTACATTGGTACTCAGTAGCGCAAGCATCTCGCGTCACGACAGCCGAGTGTCTACCGACAGCCAGCCTCAAACACACTGCGAGCGGCATGGAAGGCGCGCTCTGACTCCAGCGAACCCGGGCGGTCTGGCGAACTTGACTTCAGTACAAAGCGGACCCCTTTGTCATTCGTAGACGTCGTTCTGACTTCGACCGTGTGCAGTGGGGATGCCGGGTCACTGGGCGCGCGAGAAGCAGCAGCGGTCTCGTCCAGAGAAGTTTCCGTCATCGCATTCACCACAGACGAACCGGTTTTGTCATCTGTGAGGTCGGTGTTTTTCGATATTGTCCGATCAACTCCGCTCCCAAAAGGTGAGCCACAGGTGTGCTCACTGAACAGGGATGGTTTGTTCTTCCTGGGGAACTACGACCTTCTACTTCTAAAGCCACGATACTTGCCTTCACTGAAATAAATGTGCTTGCATTCGCTACTGGAACACTGATTGCTCCCGCCGAAGGAAGAGCGGCGACGTCTTCATGGGAAGAAACGTTCATCTTCGCCCGGGGGGATACACTTTTCATTACCAAGGTGGCATCACGTGTCTTCACACAGGGACCAGTGTCCATATTTACCATGGAGATTGGACCTCTCTTCACCCGGGGAAGTGTGTTTGCGTGCGATGAGGCTACTTTGGTCGTCACTGATGGGATGTTGATATTGACTGAGCGATCAGCTTCTGTCTTCTCGGAGGAGACGGCCTCAATATCTGGCGATGAGGATATTTGTTCTTGCATGTTCACTACGGGAAAAGCTTCGACTGCCAGTGGTGTAGTTAGGTCTTCTTTTACAACAGAAACTGTTCTGAATTTCACTGGCGAGGTAACATTTTTCATTCCAAACGTGGCAACAATTGCTTTTACTGAAGGTGTGGTGCTCGACGTTTTTGAAGAAGCAGTGCTCGTATCTGTTGAAGGATGTGAAATCGCTTCCGATGAGAGACGAACTTTTGGGCTTACTGATCGAGCAGGCACCAAGACCATTAAAGGTGTGACGTCTGTTGCTACTCTTGCAGCATAATGTACATCTGGTTGGGATGGAGCGTATGGCTTCACTGGGGTAACACAGCCTGTCTTCCCCAAGGAGGCAACTATCGATTTGACTGAGGAACCGCCGCGTGATATTATAGACCATGCATCGTGTACCGTCTCAGATTGTGGATGTATTTCTTCTATAGTGCTCACATCGTTCTTCTTCTCTGAGGAAGGCGTCGCTTTCACGGAGGAAGAATCAAGCTCGTTCCGTGAGACTATGCTATTTCCCTCTCGGGGTGGGCCAGCTTCTGGCTTTACTGAGCGGGCATCACCAGGTTTTGCTGAAGAAGAGGTTTGCTCCTCTGTGGAACTTTCGATTGGCTCATCTGCGAGAAAATCGTTGAAATCATCAACTGAGCAACGGTTTGTCTCCTTTGGAAGGCTGTTCCGTGATGTAGTATTGGTTGGAGTGCTCATCTCCTCGCAGAGCGAGCAACACGGAGCTCCATTCACCTTTGTTGAGTCACGTGAGCTGGAAGTATGCACCTCCGCAACCGGCTCGGCGTTTTCGTGTGGCACGCGTGTAATGGAGGGAGAGTCAGGTGGATCCGCCTGTGTTACTGCTGGCTCACTGTGCTCATCCCTGACTATTTCATGTGCTGCGGACTCACATAGATGCACAGTGTCACCAGAAGGGAGAACTGCTGAAGCTGAGCATCCACTTGGATGCGAAGCAGTATCGCACTCTGGGGACCGTTCGGATGTTGGTGAAGACCGCCCGGACACTGACTGTACTGGTAACGCTGGAGATTGCTCAACCTCTTTGGAGTGTTCAGTAGCTGCCTCAGACGCATCGGAGACGGAAGATTGTCCTGATCCCACAGACAAGCAATTGTGTCCAGGGGTCTGTTCCGTCCCATCCTTATTGGACTCGAGCTTCAGGTGTATATCCGGTGTTACCGTGGACTGACTAGTCACAGGGCACTTCCCGGACTCCGCTTCAGGTTCACAGTGCACCAGGGTCTGTGCGGGCTTTACTGTTGAGTGATCAGGCACTATTGTAGCCTGGCCTGGCTCCCCTGCAGACTGATCCGACTCCATTGTGGACTGACCGAAACCAGATAGCTTTGGTTTGATGCATGCAGCCAATGCTTCCGAGGCCGCAAGAGATCGGCAATCAGCGGAAGTGTTCGCAACAGCGTCAGATGCCACCGATTCAATGAGCTCCTTCGAGACATCGGCCGGGATACCTTCAGCCATGTGTGCTTCGCACTGCTCTTGCGCCACCGGTGTCACCTGCTGGCCAGTGCTGGTCGACCTTGGTTGCCCGGGCGGTCTACTGTCTGATGATCTGGGGTCGGGGTGTGCAGTGCTGCGAGACGGCCCCCGGCTCAGCTCGTGCTTCGGGAAGACCGAGTCATCGGCGTTCTGGCTGTCCAAGACGTCGGAGAGTTTCCACAGGTCGAAACACTCCGTGTCTCGAATTAGCTCGGACAAGAGAGGCTGGCTGTAGTCGCAGCACGTGTCCTCCTCCTCCTCCAAGTCGTCTGCAGAATCTGCGGTAAGAAAGCAGACCAAGTTCAAGATCTTCTTCAGAAGTTGTCGGTCTAAGCGCGTCAAGTGTTTGACGCTGGGAACAATGGAACAGTTTGGGTTTGACGACGGCTTTGGCTTCACGTTTCGAAGCCTAACAACAAGCCAGTAGAAACCTGGTTCAAACAATGATAGTTAAGACCCCGAAAATATATGTCAGCTACTTCATGACATTCACACCGAGAAGAAAATCGTGGCCAGAAGTCGGGTTGGTGGGGATATCCGGAACAACTTCGAGGTGGAGCTAAATGAAGAATCGTACTATATCGAACCACAGCAAAATGCGAACGAATGAGATACTTCCTGTTGTCTGATTTCCCCAGGTATTAAATCGCGTAGAACGGTACATTTTCTAAGTATCTGCCTTTAGCGCCGGTACAAAAGGCACTGACGATGCCTCAACAGCTTTGCTACTCCTGCGAACAATTATTACGAGTTCTATATGAACTGGGGAGGAGGTGGGTCGATCATCGGCCGCTAACCGCATTTTCGAAAGTTCACAATTCTAAAAGTTCATAATTTACAAATTCGAAGTTTACTTCCAAAACAATGTGGACCATTATATATCAATGTATTATTCCGATGTGGCAGCTAACTTCCAAGGTTTGGAGATTAACTTCAAATTTTAAAATTAACTTCCAACATGCAACTTATGACATTTGTAAAATATGAACACCCCAATTTTTTTTAAAATTAACTTTCAATTTGGAAGTCTTGAACGTAGGAAATTGTTAAATTCGGAAAATATGCACCACGATCATCTTGTCCAATGAAGATTCAACATGGAACTTATGACTTACCCTAATTATACTGGATGAAGATATTATGTCAATTGGGCCCTCGGGTGTGAGCAGGGGTATCGCGCGGACAGAAAAATGGAACATCATCGCTGCGAAACGATATCACATACTCCATGCACAGTGCATAAAGGACATCACTATTCGTTGCAACACTTAGCAGCATATTGACACTACATTGTATAGTACTTCAGAAACACCAGTGAGTGGATACTTTATTATTTCAGATTTCGCAGCTGCAAAAAAAAACATAATCGCTTGTAGCCGCAGCACCGAAGTTTTCGCGGTATTGAGTTGCCAAGGCCGCTTTGTAACCCCGACTTTATTATGAGGAATACCAAATTTGGTTGGGATTTTTCATTCCAAAGACTTGGCAGAACTTTCAGCACCTTCAACAAATTTCCCAATCTCAACAATCACAAAACAATCGTATTCACCGTTGGGTCAAAACATGAGGTCAACGCAGGCATCAGCATCACTTGGCCAGGCCTTCGGCATTCCAAACGTTCGTCGGGTAAATTTTATATCTACAACACTGGAGCACTTGCCATGCAGACGGACTGATGAGGCAAGCTTTAGCATTGACCTCTCATCCCAACATGGAATATTCGGTTTCCGATTGCAAAGGATTCCTAGCTTTTTGCTTGCTTTCAAAACCCACTCCATTTAAAGTCAGCGCAAATGACCTCTATGTTCCGGCAAGCCCCTGAACTCATTCCCTCCGTTTGCAACACTCGACACCCACCTAGGTGTGGCACTTATCATATTTAATAAATCTATTTATTATTTAACATCTAATAATCTGTAATATCAATATATTACTGTCATTATTCTCAGACTGAGACACCACTCCCTTCCAAGGGCAGGCTGGGACAGTTCATCAACCACGTATATAACTCGCCATGATTCCACACGCAATTCACTCGGACTAGACTTGGTCGGACTGATTCACAATACATATGCAGTTTGTGTTACAACCAACTCCGGGTCTTCAAGGGCGAAGGAATGAAAAGATTTGGACGAAAGCAGCGAGCGAATAAAACAGTTATTGATACCAGCGCACTCCGGTGGCCTCCGCTTGATGGTCACGACTTCAACGTGAGAGACTACATCATACGGGTCTTACAAACGAAATAGTGAACTACATGGCATACCACAAGTGGAATGTCTACCCATTCATTCCTTCTTTTTTGTAGGTCAACAGCCCCCGTTGATTTCATGCCACCGCTTAGGGATGCTACACGCGTTTAAGTGCGCCATTCACCAGAAACAATGCACTTAAGTGGACCCGGCAAGTGCAGACAGCGAGTGGCGACAGGTCGGGCGACCCGCAGACAGCGACCGCACTCCCAGCACAACCGGCTCGGTCGCGTTGATTAACTAGTGGCGGGGCGACGCAGCCAAACGGGTGCGACTAACCGACACCTTCTGATCCAACGACCCTGACCTGAGCCGATGACCTCCAGGGCACGGGCGGCCGCCAGTAGGCGACGTCGGTGGTCGGGATCGTCCATGCCAAGCTCACACAACTGGTCCGACTGTAGACCGACAAAGTCCTCCACTCGGTCGAAGCCGTGCAGACTGAACACGCACAGGTACCCCTGCGAACGAGACGCAAGCGATGATGACTTGAGGGGCATACTGGGTAAAGGGGATGCACTCATGTGTGCATATAAATGTGGACATATGTACATACATACATATATATATATTATATATATATATATATATATATATATATATATATATATATATATATATATATATATATATATATATATATATATATATATATATATATATATATATATATATATATATATATATATATATATATATATATATATATATATATATACTTAATGTGCATAATTGTATGCATGTATATATGGGCTTTTACAACGATTATTAAAACAATACCAATCGTTGCTCGAGCAATGTCGCAGTCTTTTCCGAATTACTGATTTGAAGATAGTGGTTCCCTAAAACAGCAAGACCATTCATAAATTGCATGAGTGCACTTCTTTTTCCAAAAGCAGGGAAAGGATCCTGAAAGTTTCAAAACATCCTATGCCATGGGCGGATCCAGGAACTTGCATAGAGGGGAGGGCGGAAAGACACTAATTTGTAGGAACACCACTTCCAATAAGTGTCACCACTGCTAATACCTGGAACGACGCCTTCGGTTGAAAATCCATTGAGCGCGAACGAGGGGGGGGTGGATGATCCCGAGCATACTGAAAGGGTGTCTTGGGCTGAAAGATCTGCTCAAAGAAGGGTATGGTAGGTGATGCACTCAAGCCTCGTTAGAGAGGATTCTTTTCCCGCTCACAGGGACGTCACTTTTTCATGGAGAGGAGACTTCTCTCCAGCGCTCCCCCTGTATCCGCACCTGTCCCAGGCCTCAGTGAACGAAATATTATGTTCCTATTCAGGAAACATTGCACTCTTTGCGCAGTAGGCACCTTACCACGAATGAAGCATCATATGTACAATTACCATCAGACATCTGTGTAAACCTACTATCTAACGTAATGTTGCGCAGCTGAGCAACAACAGAGCATTATTTTGGATAATATTTTGGATAGCCAAGCACCGCGGGATTATGCGCAATCAAGGGAACACCCGGTGTCCTCCGTAGTTGATCTTATGCTAGCCCTTCATTGGTCCGTGCACCAGTCACGTGGCATAATCCTTCAGGCGCTTCCGGCGTTTCTAGCGTTAGTTTGCGCTTGGATATGGATGAGTGTGTGTGGTGTGCGTGTTGTGATGCGAGTGTGGCTATTGCTAAATCGATAGCCTTACCGGAATCATAAATTACAATGGGAAGTGCACGGTGTTGTCAGGCCGCAAGTTCCCACGCCCAGTGTTTGTATTGAGAAGCACAGTAAAACAGTGAATTTGGGCGAAGGTGGTCTCCAAGGTGAGTAACCCCGACCACCATTGAGCTCCTGCCTGTGTAGTTCGCTTTGCGAGCACGTGCGGCAACGTGGCGATGCTGCTCATCGAATGCCATGATGCTATGTAATTACGTATCATGTTGACGGTATTAGGCAGCTGGAGCGAATTGGCCGCACTGGTGCACCCACCTGCCTGCGTTGGTGCTTTGGGCCGTCACTGCAGTGGGTCGCAACTGCGCGACCTGAGAATGACGTAGTAAAATATCTGAAGGTGGTTTTCGACGTCATTCGTGGCTTGAAATGAACCGACAGCAAGGTAACTGCGACGCCAAGGATGCATTGCGTACGGTTGAGACCTACTGGACAGTCATTGTTGAGAGTGGTTATGGGAGTAGTTTCAGTTTTTCATCCAGGTTCACGTCAAGTCAAGTCAACTTTCGTGTAGACTAAAACGATCGCGTTCTTCGTACAATATGCAACTGTATAGCTCCGCGGCATGCCGATGGCATGCTATAATGAGCTAAGCCCTCGCCCTGCAACGCCATGGCATTCATGACACTAAATACTCACGATAAAAAAACACTCGTAATCATCAGGGTTGAACACATTACAATTGCATGTTTGTCATTGCACAGCCGTCAATTACGCTCCACTTGACTCAAATTTAAACACCGAGGATTATTGTATGGATGGAATAGGTAATTGCATTGTTTTTGGGGGCGGAGCTCTAAATGGCCACAGGTCGTCGGTTGGCTATTCGAGTTTTGGAGCGCATCGACTGCATCGCTCATACAGCGCCCAACCACCCACAGCTCTTGAGCCAAGACATCAAATAGCCAGAAGTGTATCCTCCGCAAAATAGCCTTAGAATCGTCATGAAGAACGTGATGGAGGGAGCTGATGTAGTTATGTAGAGTTCTCACGTGGGCAGCACGCGCAATTGCCTCAGTTTTTGCCAGACAGGGCATATATGCGAGATGGGAACCACAGCACTCCCAAACAGTTGAGTGAATAGTCTGTTTTACAGCGGCAATTTGCTCTCCCGTCTAGTCGATTTTGATCTTTCCAAGTCAATCCTTGCTTCAACTAAGCATTCCAGACATTAACTAATAAAGCACATTGAAAATCTTTCAATATTAATAAGAATTGTTTTCGATCAATTTTCGCAGCTTTCTCATTAAAAAAAATGTTTCTTAGTGGCGAAAATAAAGCGATTTTAGAGGATTGCTTTAGTATAATTTTCCTTAAACCATTTTATATTCCGAAACTCGTATTCAAAGAGTCTGCATGTAACATCAGTCGGTGCACGAACGTCTTACTCGTGAGGTATGTTGTGAATAGTTATTAGTTGTGCAGTGCGCGCAAGTCAGGAGTGTCAGGTATGGATTTAGAAACTTTATTCACGTCGATTAAGTATACTTTTGAATCATTTTCTCTACCATTGCTCAGGAAGTTGGCTTGTAACCTCATCCTTCGCTAATTTAACCACAACACCAATTTGTTACCGTGCAGTCATTCGTTGGCTGCCATATTCCGTAGAGCTGTGCGCAGTCTTCATGTAAATCAGAAAGCATATTACAGCTTGTTGATGTTCGTAAGTTTAATTATACTTATATTCAGCAGAGTCAATAAAACTAATTTAGTTATTCAAACTAATGTGAGAATTAGGTTTCGTGCTCGCTTTTAATTTATACAGGTCATTATGCCTGGTCTTCTACCTCTATCTTGTTCCTGAAACCACTTGACCTTCGAGCAAATTTACGCCGTAAAACCGGCTAATGACGAGGTAGCAAGCACGTGCAATAATTCGGTTCGAAACATGAACGGAATGTATGGTGCATCTAATCAAGCTGGGAAATATGTTCTTGAATGTCGGGTCGAATTACTATGTCGGGCCGCAAAAGAAGTTCGAAAAACGGCGATCAGAAAGTACATTGCTTTTCGGATATTCACGCACTCGGCACTGGCTTCGAGCACAACGCGTGTTTGCCTGCCATTTCCGTTGCCACCGCAGACGAACGTTGTCCAGTTCTTGCACAACTTCAGTTATGCGAGAATTTCAGTAACCCATATGAGAATTATTTCAGTAACCCATACAAACGTCCTAACTTTCGTCGCGTACGTCTGTATCATGTCTGCGAATGACTTTGGTTTGCGTTTGCGGGACGTACAACCGGCATTCATGTGGTAAATGAAGTGAACGAAGGAATAATAAGTTTTGATCGATATGCGTGAAGCACGGGCATTTGCTGTCCAGTGCATCCGTAGAACCACCGAGCGATGTATTTTGGAAACGGGAATACATAAAGACGTTTAGAGTATTTTTTAAAGGAAAGTAATTGATGTTTTTAAGATGGTAAATATTTTCGAATATTTACCATCCATTCTCATAGGTACATTTTGTACCCTATGTACACGTAACAATTCCGTACTTCATATTCATATCAGGTAGTAGGACAAGTGAGATACCCCTTTGTAAATGCACAGGCTCGCGACAAATGCCGAATATACCTTAGTGATGGATTGCGCAACTCGTCTGGCCCAACATACGGGAGACAGATTAACCACTAATCCATCAATGCAAAACCCGATTCCACTTCATTGATTTTTACCGTCATTTGGGAGGTGAAGCCACTGGAAATGTAACGGATAATCGTATAGATGTTTTTCAAGCGATGCAATTGCATATGATTTGAAGGGTGTACTGAGAGGCTACATCAATGCATACAGTCGCAGGATGTAAGAAAAATTTCACTTCCATCACTTGACTCATGTCGTAGGATTGAGACTGGAAATGATTTGGGCTGGGGGGCTCGAGGCTCCCAAAATATATAGAAAGAGTTCCGCCTTTGATCAATACCAAGCAGCATCGGTTCCGCCACAGCAAGTCTGTAGAGGATACTCGTGGTTGAATGTGCATTACCTTCCTGAAACACCCATTGGCGTAATGTTAAACCTGAAAAATATTCAGTGATCTGTCCAAATCAACACTGATGGTAGCCGAAACCATGCAAGCCACCTTGCTTATCGTTTCAGCTGTGAAAACCCTTCGGCAACTTTAGCGTTGGCGGCAATCCAAGTTTACAGGGTGGTTTCTGATCCGACTTGTTTGTCGGTGGTGAGCAGCTGGCCCGCGACCGACGCCAATGGCGGATGAGTACCAGAATGTAGTTCCAGAAGACAAAACGCAAAGCAACAATTTCAGTGTAAATAACAATGAAATTGACATCTGAAGGCAAGCTAACTTCAATAAATGAACTTATCAACACATTTTATGGTGATAAAGGCGCATAAATTGTAACTATTATTATCTGATGCACTTGAGTGGCATAGCGCGCTTAACCCGCGCCGTCTCGTGGGGTCGTTGACGACCCCCGCCGAAATTTGGCATACATCAATTTGACATTCGTCAAAATTTTGAATTCAGGTCATCTAGGGTCAACGAGTTAGTCAAGGTTAAATGAGGTCACCTCCAAAAAAAGTTCAACCAGTCGTCACGCTTTAACGGATAAATATATTTTTATGACACTTTCAGCATTTGCTTATCTTTAGCGATGCAAGACAACGCACTAGAGGAAATTTTTATTTTTCCACGATTTTTTCCCATTACTTATCATTTTTGTATATTTGCCTATCAGAGTTAAAATAGATGATTCTGGCTATAGTAAGCATTTTTATTGGAGCAAGTTGACTTCGAACAACATTTTTAGGTCCACTCTACCCATTAGAACAGAACAATTAAAGAAAACTATTTTGAAATGGAAAAAGAAGATTTTTGGGTGGCCAACGATGTTATGGTACTGGTCGATTTAGCTTTTCTTTTCTGATTCCAAATAATTTTTTTTTCTTCAAATCTCCCTCAAAATGAACCCACCAGAGTAACAACTACAATGTAATTCGAAGAACTCTAGGGCCCCTGGTGGCGTGACTTTCTTGGGGAAAACTTTTTTTTGGGGGTGGGTGTCCGGCCCTACTCGTCGAGCGCTTTCCGATGACACCTATTTCGTTTTCGTGCCACGCTTAGTTTGGAGTTTAGAGGGGGTTGTATCAATCCCCGTTCCGAGACGTGGTGTGAGGGTCTTTACAGGAGAGACGGGTTAACGTAGACGTGTATATTTCAGAGTTATTGATACTAACAAGGACCCACTAGTTTTATTTCTTGGGCTGAAGATACCCGATGCCTGCATTGCCATTGCGTCTGCTCATGTAGCATCGCTGACTGTGACATGATATCTTTCTCCTTGAAATAAAACGCATGCAAGACAGCCGCGCGCGCTCTCGGTCCACCCGCTAGTCGGGTATGCAATATGCTCGGGCATCCGCAACTCGGCGGCACACGACTGTCGCGCGTGCTCACGGCCCACCCGCTAGTCGGGAATGTAATCGGCTCGAGCCTCCGCGACTCAGCGGCAAACGTCTGTTGCGCGAGCTAACGGTCCACCCGCTAGTCGGGCCTTGCGAGAGAAGCCGCTTGGCATTATATTGCCATTATTCTGCTGGAATATCATGATGAAAATGTTAGAAATAGCCACATGCAAATATATGTATTCATTTTTTGGGTATAAATAAACCTGGTTTTGGCTTTCCGTGCATGACTGCCTATCCTGTCTTCTTCTGATATTTCACTACTCCCAAGTAGCCTTGTTCTTCATTCAACACAGTTTATGGAAAATTATTTGCAGGAAACTGGGAAGAAGTTGCTAGTAAGCTTCAAGAGGTTCATACATCTCTCTAAAAAATTGTCTTCATTGGGGCTTCTTATATATAAATACCAAGGTTTTTGGAATTTCGAGGATAGAATAGAAACAAGTGTTTTTCCTGAAAAAGAGGTAGGTTAGGTTTGGACTGGGGAAGGATTGTGGTGATAACGCAACCAGCATTGTTGCATATGTGATATCAAAGATATTCAATGGATGACATTGGTTTGGATGCACTGTTTATACATTTAACATTATCCTTCATTACCAATTACCCCACTCAAAGCAACACATTTCGCATTACTTCATTTACGAACTGAAATGCATGCATTTGCGCTGGAATACAATGGTCATATCATCTTAATGACTTTCAGAAACATGCATTTACAATTTTTTCTTGAAATGCCACCTCAACTAAAATGCAAATCTTCTTCTGCAGGTGCAATTGTAAAAACCTCACACAGCTCCAGCCTTGCCTCTTTTCAGAAGAGAACATAAATTAGCTTCCAATTAAAAAAATAACATTCATGAACAATTCGATATAAAAATTGAGGAAGCTAAAGAAAAGCCTAACTTATCCCACCCTCATTTTAGCTTTGCCTAAGTAAAAATGTGCAAAACCTCACTTGTAAACACTCAAAACTGCATAATGAACCCTTAAATCACATCTCACACAGTACAGGTGAGAGTGGTCACATTTTAACCACATCAATCAACTTTGCATTGGAAAGGCATATCAAGAATTCAAATATTAACTGAAAAGTACATATTTCCCTGAAAATTTTATTTTGGGGTCTGATATTTTTTTTCTCCAATTACACCAGTATTTTTAGTGGCTACTAATAATTGGTACCACAAAAGCTACAGTGAAGTAATCCTGCACAACCACTTTCATGTTCAGAATATGGCACAACACTACAAAACAATTATATGTTTTAAAGTAGCTCTATGTGAGTGGTTAGATGACTAAGATAGAGAGAACCATCTGAATATGGATACCATCTTCATTTTTTTAAATTCAGTAAACAGTATAATTACTGGTTTGGCCACACAAAAGCAGCAGTAGAGCAATTTGTTCCATGCATTAAGTGTTTGGAAACTCCCTCTTACCCTACTACCACTACCGCCCAGCCATGATACAATGGGCAAGCAATTACCAAATTGTCCACAAGTTGGTGAATGACACGTATGGCATGATTACATATAGCACACAGAAACAATATGATAACTGACAGGGGGCCAACGCACATGCTAACATTAGTCACCAGATTGCATCAATGACATGCTGACCAAGTTGACATTGTGGGTATAAGGCCTTAATTCGCATAAATTGTCTGAGGTGTGTTCTCAATATCAACCACGCCATGGATAAATTAATTCTGGGTATGGTGCCTTTCGGTTTAAAGCCACCAGCACGCTAGCAGAATAAGAAAAAAAATATTCAAGCTTCAATGAATGACTAATGTGCTTTACAACCAACGGGGAAACTAATCGTGAGAAAAGCGCCATAATTGTGCTAAAATGCACCATGTTTAGTAGATTTATTGGTATAGTCCAAAACTAGAATATAATTCAGCAGTATTCTGGAATACAAAAAGCGCTTCTGGTATATGACGTCAGTTGGCGTAGGTGTTGTCTAGTTTCAACTAACTATACTAGAACAGCCAACTTTGGAGTACCTGTTGTCTCTAGTTATCTTGCTTGGCATGTCCGGCCCTGGCGGAAAGCGGCTCTGTGCTGACACCACGTGTCGTCGCAGCCTTCGCACGACTCCGGTACTAGCGTGTGAAGGGAGTGGAATAATTGCTCTGTAACGACCTTCGTAAAAATTCAAGGCGCTGAAAGTAGTGCACGAGTCCCGCAAGAGGCGGTTGAAGTTCACGGCAAAACTGCAGATGATAACGGATCTAGCGGAAGTGCTGGGAAAACGTGGAAACATCAAAAGTACCCAACTCCTGGTCGTGTCGGCCGTACCAAGGTTCAACTGTTCAGTTGTTTTACACCATACATTTGAATATCGAGTGCGTTCTCACGTCTCCACCAATGCGCTATCTTTTCTAGGACTCACCTCACATAACCTAATAACATCTCATCTCACCTCTCCTCGTGCCACCTCACATCACCTTATCCTACCTCACCTTTCCCTACCTCAACTCAACTTAACTGAAGTCACCTGGTATCTCTTTTAACATCGCCACTCCCTGCGGCGCGCCATCTCACCTCGTCTCACATGCGTACTTTTTACATCAACTTCCAGGTCTGATGTGTACAATTTGATCAAACCTAGCGTAGCAGAATGTAACTTGAAATGCACATTAATTATGAGGTGCAATCAATTTGCACCAAAGGTGAACATGGATGCTTTTAGCCAAGCAAATGTTGAAATATTAACGGCAACAACAAACAACTGTGCATGTTTAAAGACCCATAAGCCTATACTTTTCCTCGATGTTCTTTTGTCCAGTTATTTCCACACATCAGGTCGCCTATCTGTATCCTTGGTTTACTTGGCCAACAATTTCGATGAGACCCACTTATGACCATACTTTACTAAACCTAGCCCATCCTAACATAACCTTAACCCATGACCACCTTATGGTTCAGGTGCTTTATTTGACATCGGAATTAGTACGTATATGCCGCTACGTGGTTATACAAGATTGACGTCATGGTTTAAACCATTCACACAAGTTAAATCAGCTTACGCCTACGAGGTTAGTATTCGATGGTGTCATGAATAACGTCAGCGAAGTCTCATTTTATACATTTATGATGCTGCATGACCGACGCAGTCGATGCGCCCTTAATCTCCAACTCAAATACATTGATGCATAAAATCCGATATTAATATCGAACGACAATACGTGTTGCGAATTTATATCATGCTTTAATACAATGCCGACATGAATGGACATTCACAGACACTCATATAAAGGAAATACAATATCATGGGGAAAATGAAATGTATGCTGGCGAGCAATCGCACGGCCATTCGCTTTCTCGGAGTGACTAATTTTTGTGCTAATCCAGCAGACACGACACTGGCGTACGTACGAGTGTTTCTCGGGTCAGCCCATCCAATAAAAATATAATCTTCAGTTACTGCTCAGCAGTATCATGAGTGCCATTCTGAATGGAGCAATTGTGACGTTCAAATGCAGAATACATTCATTGCACTAATACACAGGGGGCATTCTTTTTACGTGAGTTCCATCCGGACAACCATCAAAGTTTCGTGAAAAGCTCATTTTCGAAGACGTTTGCTGAACCCAGAGCTCAGTTGGCTCAAACGCCAGCCTTCATTGGTCCCCCTAAACCTGCCGATACTTCTTCGAGTCGTTTCACGCGCTGACACAGCCCCGCTCCCGGCTGGAAGAGCTGGTCAGCAACTGGTCAGATCAGGTTGGGGACGCGTTACCTGTTCGGTCGTGTCAGTGCATGAACGACACTTCGAGGTCCGCCAAAATTATGCCGCTGAATTGGAACTCACAGAACCGGCGATGAAGTCGGGGATCACATAGCAAAAATTACTTGGCATGGATCAATTTTACTTGATGCCACCCAGCAAGCGCTATGGATTACTTCTTTTTAAATGCTATCATACGGGGTAATTACGGTGCTTCATTTCACGCTGTCCTTCTGAAGACTCATTTCGCAGTAAGTGATTTCTGCATGCAATCCATTTCAGTTCATCATTTCCTCACGGCATGATGCTCATTCGTCGAGAAGCTATCCCAACACCAGCCGGGAATCGAACTCGCGACCATCCGGCTTTTCGTCATCCCGGTCATCCCGGTCGACCGGAGATATCCCGGTCGTTACGTGGCCCCCGGCACCAAAATTCAACCTCCCTGCACCCTCGAAGCTGTGGCCCTGTCTCCCACCAGTTTTCCCCACCCTTGACTCTAATTCGTCGGAGCCGGTTTGGAAAATGCTCGTCGTGAGCTCACTTGACCTGCACTATTGCCGTAACCGAACCGGCGTGGGAATGGCCCCCCGCGCTGACGCTTCTGGCGCGGCCTCCAGATGGCAGTTGTATGGCGGATGCGTGAGGCCGAACCTGCGCTAGGTCGCATCGCTTATAAGCCGCCCACCCACCTCAGAGGAGTCACTCCTCGTCCCGGGATCATCTGACTGACGTCTTCTCCCAGCCATGAGGTGTTTAATCAGCGTGTCTGTTCTGGTGGTGGCTGCTGCCGCCGCCCCAGCCCCGGAAGACTACGGTGCGCCTCCGCCACTGGACCCGAACACCTTCGGATCTGGTTCTGGCCTGGCAGGTCGATCCGACTTGCCGCCGTCGGGGGCAGGTAATCGTGCGGTCCAGCCATTTGGAGGACCTTTCAACAGGCCCCGTGGCGGGCCTCTGGGTGGCAACAGATCCTTGTTTGGACGGCGGGGAGCACTACGTCCCGACCCCGTGCTGGACGACGTGCTCGGCCGACCCGGCATGCCCTACAGCTTCAGCTGGGCGGTGGACGAGCCTGAGTACGGCAACGACTACGGCCACGCCGAGGAGAGCGACGGCGTGGTGACGCGGGGCGAGTACCACGTGCTGCTGCCGGACGGGCGTACCCAGGTGGTGACGTACATTGTGGATGGCGACAGCGGCTACCAGGCCACCGTGACGTACGAAGGCGAGGCCCAGTTCCCGCTGGCCGGCCAGCCGAGTGGACCAGGTGCGGCGCGATCGTCCCGGCTCGGCGCCGGCCTGACACAACCTCCCCGCGGCACCGGCCGGCTCGGCTCACCGTTCCCGGCCACCGCCACCGCCGACCTGGACCGGAGTGGGCTCGGCGTCGGTCGCAGGTATTAGAGTCGGCGTACAGCGAGTATCAGCCTGCCGAGTTGGCATGCTAGTGTCACCTGCTGACATCGGCTTTCGCTAAAGATGGGGGTCTGCTATCAAGTGCAGCCCTGTTCATGAACATGAGGAACTGTTGCCGAAATATGTTACAGCTGTCCGTTTCTGTTGTGTATCTTGTGTAATTTTGATTGTGAAGCTCTTGTCACGAACTTGCTGTGTGTAATATAATACCTAAAGATACGTGATATGTGACTATTGTTAGAACGTCCTCGATCGATCCCCGACCACACATTCAGCTGATGCGTTCCGAAGCTACAATAACAATATTTATTGTCAGACACGTGAGAATTGATTAAGCTGGATGGATCCGAGATCTTGGATCGAGATTTCATACGCTTGCTTGTGGGGAAATTATCCGTCTGCGAACAACCAGCATAAGAGTCATCACACTCCGAGACTTGGTGATGGCATAGGTGCGTATGAAAGCCAAAGGCTCTAGCCTCCCATGACTGCTAATTAATTTTCCCCATCATTTAAGCTCAACATGTGAACAATATATGGTGCTGTTGGAAATGCTAGATGGGCAAGCGCAAGAGAGCAGGCCGCATGATCCCCGTGCTACAGGCACAGGATCGGGCATCAAACCGTGATCGACGGGGGAGGGTGGCTTGAATGTTGCAGTCACTATAAATGGTGATGTGTGTCGTGCAGAGTCATTTAAACTATCACCAATAGACTCGGAGATGCAAAGCGCCGCCACGAAACCACTGATTTGAAGATAATATGCCGTGGGAAACTAGGCATTCTCACAATTTTCACTGAATTATAGTGTCAAATAGGGTGTGTGTGTTTGGGGGGGCGTCGGAAACTCCGTGGTTAAGTTGCACGTCTGGCACGCCAGAGGTACAGGGTTCGATTCCTCGCGATGCCCGTCCTTCCTGCCAGGGTGGGAGGCAGTCGACGCCATATGGCTTCAGCCGCTGAGTGCGTCGTAAAGCTACAATACAATTCATATAATACACTGGTTTGAAATAGGGGATCGATTATTCGACACAAGTTTTGCATACTAAATAAAGAACAGGTAAAGAACTGAAATGTCGATCATAGTTCACGACTTGAAATGTGATTGACTATGCTGTCGCATATATGTCTTGTTGAATGGGAAACACGTTGTTACATGATAGCGTAAATAAATATGACTTCTCCTTGCGCCACTCTAAGACTTTCGGTTTCTGCCAAGCACAGAAATAAAGGTGGGAATTTCAGAGGATTTTGAGGGAGTATGAAGTTAGAGCAACCTGGGAAACGTCTTGAAAGTCTGTTTTAAGTTGGATTGCTCCTTTCTATTAATTATTAATTAACGTTTCAGACACCGTCATAAAGTGCACATGAACTTCAGATAACCTCAGGAACTTTAGCGTTCCTAAGCAACTGTCACCTTCCGGACTCAACCGGGAGGCGACAGACTTCGAGAGTGCTCGTGCAAGTTGTATACAGCCAGTCGCAATGTGCCAGAATATCCTCTGGAAGGGAACATACAAACACGATCACACCACAGTTTTCTGGTGCATAGGTGCCTGCATCTCATTCTTGGACCAAAAAAGCTTAGGTTTCATTTTGCGACTCTAATAAGTCGGAACATCTGTCTCCCTAACATCTCCTCCCTGAGAACTACCAGGCTAAGCAAAAAATATGGGAAAAACATGGACACAAACTTACAATTGGTGAAAGACATCCAAAACGAAGTTCTTACAATGGGAATGGGCCATGCGTCTGAATAGTCGCCGAGATCAGGCGAAACAGGAATAAGTTGGGTTTTCCTGAAGTCAGCGCTGGGTCGAAATTAGCACGTTTTTTCCACGAAGGCCTGTAACAATTTAGTACCACCGTTGGAAGCTCACCGTAGGAGGCTGCTGTATTCGCGGCGCCTTTTCCCCCGGACATTTTTGCAGAGTACACGCCGAGCTGATCTGAGTCCAGTCTATGTTATATTAATTAATGTGTTTACGAACTACGCTCGTGCTACTCAATTTGTATGAGTACTTATGTAAGACTACAATATTATTATAAATGCGCTATGTCCTGACGTGTGACCGAATGCGGTACAAAGGAACTGGCATCACTGTTGTTGATACCACATAGCATTGGTATTTTCCTGATAATAATATTCCTCCGAACTGACGCTTGGACTGTGCGGCGACTTGAGGTTTATGCCCAAAAATATACCATCTCAAATGGTAAGGAAATGTGTCCTATCATGAGGAACGCCTTTCACAAATGAGGGAGGATCGTCCCATCACAGGAATGTTTTCGCTCTCCGTGGTAGTAACTGCTATGATCACAAAGTGCGTGCCGCATTGTGTTGTATTTCTGCCGTCACGTCCACGAACTGATGTGACCGTATCTGAGCCTGAATGAAGAAGCAGACGGTATTATATATATAGACGATGTGAAGAGATATGAGTATAGTCGCGGTTCATGCTCACAGTCACTTACCTGCGTCCATCCCAAGATACAATTTAATGGCAGTGCGCCTGTCTTCCCAAATACTGTTTTTGTGACTGAGGAATAAGCTTCTCGTCAGATAAGGGTTAGTTTCGGCGTGCCTGTTTGGCAACGGCAGTGCCTCTTTCTCTCTTATGTCCTATCATACATGCTCCACTGAACGATAGTGTCCGCTTCCTGTAACAGAAGCGTCCTTCGTCGGAAAGTGACTCGCCTCTCACCATGAGTGCCCATGTCGTGTCATAGGGACATTACTTTCAACTACCAGGCACGTGTATTTCATAACGAAGGGATTGTTTGAATTAGCGGGCAGTCTGTCTCCCATCACATAGCCTTTTGAGGACACGACATCTATGTCACATTGTAGAACTCTCTGCTCCCTTCAGCGATACCGGACAACCGTCCGATCGCAGAGGTGACCAATTCAGCGACGGGGTGTTTTTTGTTTGCTCGTCTCAGGCCACTCTCTGGGATGTGTCGCCAGTGTCCTAGCACAGGAGCACCGTTTCGGAGAAGACGCGCTCACGCTTTGTGCCACAGGTTGTTTCGCTGGCTGGACATTTGTGTTCTATCGCTGGGGTGATTTTTCAACAGTCGAACGCGCGTTCTTCGCTAAAGTGTTGCCTTGAACGGTGCGGTGTTTTGTTTCTCACAGGGGCGCCCTTTCAAACATGGGATGTAGTTTGCTTTCTCGCAGAGTCGCCTTTTCGGCAGCAGGGCACCCGAATGCTGTTGCCTGGCTTTGTCTCAACGACCACCGTCTATGTCCTGCCAATGAAGTTGTACCTTCCGTGACTGAATACCCATTGTTTATCAAAGGTCACACTTAGCAACACCCTTAGCTTAACACATTTTTTTGTTGGTTTGTCACGGAATGGTGCGAAGATCCTGCCCATGGGGCGCCTTCTCGGCAATATTGGAATTTATATCAGGCACATCATCGCTGGATGACCAATTTTTATAACAGTGGCCCTTTTAACGGTAGCAGAGTGCTTGCACAGTATCGAGGCATGTATTGTGTGCCACGACGGCGCTATAGCGGCGACAGGGCGCCTGCACTACCATTAAAGCACCAATGTCCTGGAGGGCTTCTGAAATTTACGCGCCTGGAAGGGGCGGGGGGCAGATTCAGTTCCCCTAAGATCTCGTAACCCCGACAGCTATGACCATATTACAAAAAAAAAAATAATCCGAGTTGTTGCTGGGATGACTTTAGGAGCCAGGGTTCTATTGCTAAGCAGAGCTTGTTGCGTGAACCCTGGCCCCACCTCCCGATCCATGAATTCCAGTTCAACGGCAGAATTTAGACCGAAAGTTTAACGTGCCGTCAATACACCGATACGGTCGCCCGGTAGCTCTTCCCCGGCCTTTTAGGGACAGCTGCCAACTGACACTCCCGGCCGGGGGCTAAATGCGAGCGCGCGAAGCAACTCGAACACTGTGTTGCCAGGACAGGGGAGACCAGTGCAGGCCAGCGCTCTAACCAAGTGAGCTACCGGGGCGGCTTGCGCCTTTGCTCCCATTCCCCTAAGATCTCGGCTCCTATTAAAGCTAGAATAAGGAAATCAGCAGGGTGGAAGGGTACAGTATTGATCTCTATCGTATGCAAATTTCATTACCTCAAGTCAATATCTTCAAAGTCAAATCAGATCATATATGTGAAAATGTTCTTGTTTTTCGTCGGTGAGTTTGTCATAGTTGTGGATCGCTGTGATGCGTTTTGTTCCAAAATGGGCATCAATGATGTCTCAGACATTATTAATGATGCAATACAGATGCTACTCCCGGAACTTGACATCAGGTCACCTATGTAGCAACACTTTATTCGGACATAAATTATGGAAACACTCAGGTACACAATGACAAACAGTTGTTTTCGGGATGTGCAGTGAGTAACATGCGAGGTGACATCAATCGCATGACAGTCGTTTGTATTTATGACAAAATTCCAGTTGACCAAGTTTGGTTCCATTAACATGTCATGAACTTGGCCTTATTTGACCTCGGTGACTTAATATGATCTTGAATCTATATAGCATAACAATATACATATAATAAGTCGCTAGTTTTGCCAAGAACACTTCCCTTCTGATATTTTATACGCGAAGCGCATCAGCGCCGATTTTCGTGGTCGTGAGCTACGAATTTTTTTTATTGTATATTAACGGCGCGTGATGCGATGGGATGAGGTGGGATAGCGGTGATGATACGCTCTAATCTGTCAAAGGTACGCACCTTTTACCACCTGGAGGTCATTTTTAGTTATGATGCACACTTCACTCTACCGTCACTTGGTCTTCCGCAGGCTCGTTTCAAGGCAGTATGTTCTCGTTTAATGTGTGCTATCATTCTGCGGTGTCATGATCGCGGCCCCAAGTCCAAAGTAGGACGTGCGATTTCATGAGATCGTCACCTCTCCCATACCCTTTGCAGCCTGTACTAACCTATTGCTATGACGATACCTCTGTGACCGCTAAAAGCAATAAGTGACCAGAGCACATGACCGACCTCGCGTGAGGTTACATCGTATATAAACTGCCAGCTCTATCGGAGAAGCATCACTCCTCTCTCTGGACTCGTCCGACTGACATCTCCTCCCAGCCATGAGGTGTTTCATCAGTGTGTCGGTTCTGGTGGCGGCTATTGCCGCTGCCCCAGTTCCGGAAGGTTATGATGCGCCTTCGCCACTGAACTCGGACGCTTTCGGATTTAGTTCCGGCCTGGCAGGTCAATCCGACCTGCCGCCATCGCGGGCAGGTAATCGTGCGGTCCAGCCATTTGGAGGACCTTTCAACAGGCCCCGTGGCGGGTCTCTGGGTGGCAACAGACCCTTGTTTGGCCGGCGGGGAACACTACGTCCCGACTCCATGCTGGACGACGTGCTCGGCCGACCCGGCATGCCCTACAGCTTCAGCTGGGCGGTGGACGAGCCCGAGTACGGCAACGACTACGGCCACGCCGAGGAGAGCGACGGCGTGGTGACGCGGGGCGAGTACCACGTGCTGCTGCCGGACGGGCGTACCCAGGTGGTGACGTACATTGTGGATGGCGACAGCGGCTACCAGGCCACCGTGACGTACGAAGGCGAGGCCCAGTTCCCGCTGGCCGGCCAGCCGAGTGGACCGGCGTCGTTCGGGGCTGGACCGGCGCCGTTCGCGTCTGGACCGAGAGGACCGCTGGGAGGACGGGGGTCCTCGTTGGGTGGTGGAGGTCCCCTCGGCTCGCTGTTCCGAGGCGTGGGCGAACCCAGCACTGGCTACGGCTTGTAAAGTCTGCAAACCTTCAACATTTCAGTGCAAACGCCAGTATCACCTGAGGATACTGGTGGTTCCTAATGTGGGGAATGATTCAAGACACTTCGTACCCTTGTTCGTGCACATGAACAAACGCTACTAAACTGTGCTTGCGGCTGGTCCTTTGTCGTGATGTTGCGTATAATTTATTGATGCTCATGTTGTCCTGCGGTCCTATGTGGTTATTTGTGTTATAAATATATTAAATGTATGCTAACTCATCCGTGTTGACTCATGATTGGCAGCGTATGTCCCGAGCACCAGTTGCTTGCGTCTGTGGTTTTACCATGCACCCAGGGGTGTCGTTTGGTATAACTTTGAGGGTCAAGTGCCCTCTCAATGTTGGCTTTGCCTCCCCAATATTGTCAGCTTTTAGCATGGAACCTGTGGAGTGTGACGCCTTCCCCAATCAATTCATTTGGCTTAGAACTTAATGAATATTTTCATCCAAGACACATGTGGGGTGCTTGACAACTGGGCCACTTTGTTCCTAACCACGTGAACCACAGCGGAAGAGAATCATGTCAAGTGCCATCGGACGTACCTAACGAATTCCAAACCTTATAATTTCAGCCAAGCAGGGCCTTCTCGCTATTTATCGGCCGCGGACGGAACCTTTTAACCCGTCCCGTCTCGGGAGGTTTTCAACCGCCCCCTCGGGTTTTTCGCGGATAGTGGACGAGCGATGCGCGGCAGCGCGCCGAAATTTGGCATACCTTTTCCCACATCAATTTGGCACTTTGATGCGAAATTTTGAAGTCAGGTCATCTAGGGTCAACGAGTTAATCAAGGTTAAGTGAGGTCACCTCCAAAAAAAGTTCAACCAGTCATCACGTTTTAACGGATACAGATATTTTAATGAAACTTTCAACGTTTGCTTATCTCTAGGGATGCAACAAGACGTACGAGTGGAATTTTTATTTTTTCTTCTCGTTTTTGACTACATATCAATTTTGAGTATTTGCCAAATTGCAGTTCAAATAGAGGATTCTGGCTAAGGTAAGCATTTTGTATTAGGGCAAGTTGACTTCCAACAACGTTTCTCGGTCTGCTCTGCCCATTGGAAAAGGAAAACTAAAGAAAACTTTAAAACGCAAAATTGTGAAGAAAAAAATGGGGGGGGGCGAAAAATTAAAGGCCTGGTCGATTTCGCTGTCCTTTCCTCATTCCAAATATTTTTTTTTCATTTATCCCAAAATGAACTCCCCAGAGCCAAAAAGATAATGTATGCCGTGAAAAGTGAAAATCTAGCCCCCTTGGTGACGTCGATTTTGGGGGAAGTTGTTTTGTGGGTGGACCCGGACCCTACTCGTCGAGCGCTTTCCGACGACACCTATTTCATTTTCGTGCGATGCTTAGTTTGGATTTTAGAGGGGGTTACTAATCGCCCCCCCCCCCCCCACCCCCGAGACGGGGTGTGAGGATCTGACCGGAAAGACGGCGCGGGTTAAAATAATTCCTCGAAAGCAACAACAAAGAATAGCTTATTTCTTCTCAATCTAGCAACATTGCATTTGACAATGCTGCATGCATAGTTCACGAGCAAGGCAATGCTAGACCCTGTACTTTACACCCGTTTTCATCCACAATGAGCGATGGTGGCTCCGATTAGGCGAAAGTAGGTAAGCAACGTACGAGTAAGCTTCGCACACACACACCCACACACACACACACACACATATATATATATATATATATATACATATTTTATATACTTCATCGACGGAATCATTTGTCACCATTTTGCTGTATTAATACCATTCCTTAGGTCGGAGTTAAGGTCACCTTTTAACATGCACTATCCGTTTGGTTATCGCTGGTTTCTGCCTTTTCAGTTACGTTACCGCGATCCTGCCAGACAGGTGGGATGCACCATGTACAGGACAAACTCGGGAAGGTTATAGCTCCCGATGCCGTGTTTTCTCACGCTGATCCAGTTGTTCAGGCGATAGTCAGTTTAATGCAACCACCGAGTAAGGTTCTGCCATTCCTTACAACCTCATGGAATACTTCCGTTCAAAACAGTTTTGTTGGCTCATTCCCATGTGTAGGATTCGTTGCATTACCAAGCCATCCTGACCTGCATTTTATCTCTTGCTTTTCGGCTGTCAAATTGGAATTTGTGTTGACTATAATAGTTCACATGGCGCATGGAAACATTCTGCAAAAGAGCACGACGCGAGTACACTAGTAGTTAAGAAGAAGAAACATGATGTCGGATAATTCGTGCAGAAAAAAGGAGAGGGACATGTAATTTCGACTGCCAAAGCAAGTTGCAAATACGAGTCCGAATATACGGCGTTAGCATCAGATCGTTCACAGCGGCAGGCCTTCACTAAGGTATCGAGTTCATTCTCAGTTGAGTGAGTGAGTTCAGTTGAGTGAGGCCTATATATGTCCATACAACTTTTGAAATCCTACCATGCGAGCTGCAAAGAAAAACGACCAAATCTTACACGGGCTTGAGTAGCAATGCAAGTAACAGCACTAGATCCTAACAACACCCTGAAAGTAACAAAACGGACCTGAGAAACGGCCCATACTATGTTCGGCAATTATCCCAGGGGTAGCTCGAATATATTGCCGTCAGCCATCCGAGATTTGTATAACGTTTCCATGGACGCCATGCTGGGATTATTGCTGTGCCGTGCTGTTGCGAATGCGGCGCATTTGGCTCAACATGTTATGGTTCGTATCAGACCACAAATTACAGCGCGACGTGCAAGCGCTGATTGCATTTGTTTGCCAACTCACCCACACATGACGCTCCGTCTGACCCGTGCTATGATCTGATACCCTGCGGTTGTAAATGTAGCCATTGGATCACACCGTGTGGCCAGTCCCTCACTCGTTCACACCATATTAAAGTCACCCGTGTAAACTTCGGAACATCACTCCTTAGCCTGAACTCATCTGGTTAGTTATTAGGGTTTTAGGGCGCATCAACTGCAGTGGTCATACAGCGCCCATCTGAACTCATCTGGCATCTCCTCCCAGCCATGAGGTGTTTCATCAGCTTGTCACTTCTGGTGGTGGCTGCTGGCGCCGCCCATCGTCGCGGGCGGGCGACCATCCGAACCAGCCGCGTGGAGGACCTCCTAAAAGGTCCAGTGATGGGTCTCTGGGTGGTAGGACGCCCATGGCCGGCAGAGAGCACTGCGCCCCGATCTTATGGACCCGGCATGCCCCACAGGTTCAGCTGGTGAATTGGCTAGCCCGACCTGGGGGAGCACCGGTAGTGGATGATTTTGTGCCTGGCTGGTGTCTACTCGCCTCGCCGTTCCCTGGCCGGGACGGACCCAGCATCGGCTACGAGCCGTGAAGCCCGGATACATCGGGAACCACTGTGCACTGTCCTAGCACACCAGCAGCACCTACGGATATTGGCGTTTCGCTGATGGGACGAACTTCGCTGACACCGCTTAGCCTTGGTCGTGATGGTGAGCAAACGTTGCTGACACGATAGCGCAGCTTATCAGTTAGTACGCAAGTGTGCAAGTGCATGAACGTGGTCAAATTGGTCTAATGCGGATTCATTAATGAGCAATCCGGCCACCCACTGGATGTGAATATAGTTTGTGTCCATGCAGAAACATCCTGCGAATGTTGTAGCTTCTCTTTGTTTGCGGAGACTGATGCTTATCTACTTATATTATTACTATTCTACTTATCTACTTATTGTGCTTGTTTGCGGAGCTTTTTGTATTTGTTTACCCTCTAACGAACAAAGAGTCTGTCTCATGAATGCCCGACTTGTGTTGCTAACATAATGGGCCAAGTAGGCAGCGTTGTACGTCTCTGATGCAACACCTCAAGATTGGGCGATGTCGGATGACTTCGGGGTATCAAATGATGCTGCGAAACTAGCTCAGGTGACCTATATGCGGTGTGACCAGACAAGGCGTTGGCTGCACGCCGTGGTCCATTGATTTCCCCTGCAGTCACTGAGCTGGGATCGCAGGGCAAGCGGGTCGCCGGCTTCGGTTGGGGTGGGAACGGTGGTGGACCAGGGCAAGCGGTGTGTGCAGCATTCTGCTCCTACTGATGGTCTGATGAATATCGGAAGTTGTTCTTGGGAATTATCTACTGGCTTGGCAATATTCTCCATGCGGATCCAGATTCGGATGACTTTGTGTGAGTATCAGTTGTTGGTTGATTCGACATATCGCACAATTAACATTTGACCATTTGTCACCTTTGCACTGCCTGAAAGTTAGCGACATCCCAGCCATTGTTTTCCCAATATTCACCAGAAAAAATATCGTACCACGGAAAAAAATTGCTTGGGTCCAATCCTTCAGAGTATGTGGGTGTGCCCATGGAATCGGGCTGCGAGTGGGACTCTGCAATCTCTAGATAGATAGCCCCCGCATTGCACAAGGGTACAAGCAATTGCACAACTTTTTGCACGAGAAATAGACACAACTCCGGTCCAGCGAGGTCCGTACCGGTGACTGAGAACGGTGGTGTTCGCTTGGTCTGGCACCGAGGAAGAGGCGTGACTTCCTGGTTGCATGTGCGCCTGTCGCTGTGTCGCTGGTAGTTTGCAGACAGTGGCGCTTCACTCGTTTGACTAAGAGGCGGATATCCACGATTCAGTGCCTTCATCTCTAAGTTGTTATAACGGATGAAACACCTGCATGCCTCATCAGTAATTGTTGGTCTCGCACCAGCAGCTTGGCCAAATGCCTTTCCGGCAGCAGGATTGGATGCGTAGAATCATAGAACAGGCTATAGACAACAGCAAAAGAAAAAACCCTCTGTCATCGTATTTAAATATCTTGTTCATCGCAGTAAGCCCGACTAACACTAGTTCCAAGACTATTAAATCAGATTGTTTTGTAGTCTTGTTATTACGTATTGTATTTGTCGCCGTTTAGTTCGTGAAAATAATGCAAATTTTTTTACGGTGCGAAAAGGATTTAATCTCATCACAACATGATATCACATTCTATATCGGGTACCGGGATTTACTGCAATGTCACATTTTTGGATATTGTTTACCCATTTAGATAGCGTTATTATCTCGCCAGGTTACAGGTGCATGCGATCCGCCGATTACTGCTTTTAGGTCATGTTAACCCGTGTCGTCTTTCCGGTCAAGTCCTCACACCCCGTCTTGGGTGGGGGGTTGAAGAATCCCCTCTAAAATCCAAACTAAGCATCGCACGAAAACAAAAGAGGTGTCATCGGAAAGCGCTCGACGAGTAGGGTCCGGGTCCACCCTCCAAAACAATTTCCCCAAAAGTGACATCACCAGGGGAGCTAGATTTTCACGACCTTTCACGACTTACATTATGCTTGTGACTCTGGGGGGTTCATTTTGGGAATATATGATAAAATAATTATTTCGAATGAGTAAAGGACAGCGAAATCGACCAGGGCCGTATTTTTTTTCCCCATACAAAATAAATGTCTGAAACTTAAAAATTTTGAGTTTTTAGGTTTTCTTTAATTTTCCTTTCCCAATGGGTAGAGCAGACGGAGAAACGTTGTTGGAAGTCAACTTTCCCTACTAAAAAATGCTTACTTTAGCCAGAATCCTGTATTTGAACTGCAATTTGGCAAATACGCAAAATTTATATGTAGTCAAAAACGAAAAAAAAAACAGATTCCACTCGCACGTCTTTTTGCATCCGTAAAAATAAGCACACACTGAAAGTGTCATTAAAATATCGGTATCCGTTAAAGCGTGACGACTGGTTGAACTTTTTTGGAGGTGACCTCACTTGACCTTGACTAACTCGTTGACCCTAGATGACCTGACCTAAAAATGTTGAATCAGCATGTAAAATTTATGTGCGAAAAGGTATGCCAAATTTGGGCGCGCTGCCCCGCGCCGTTCGTCCGCTATCCGCGAGAAAAAACCTGAGGGGGGGGCGGTTGAAGACCTCCCGAGACGGGACAGGTTAAGTCAAATATGTGCATGTTTTGCGTACATGATTTTCTCGTACTCTATCAGTGTTTGGGAAGACAAATTTGTCGTACCCAATTTTATAAGATGAAAATGAACGCTGAATTCGAGTTTAGTACTCGAAATCACTCTTGAATAGTCTTCGATCATTACCCTGGTATGAAAAAAAATTAAAGAGATAATATAGCATTACATGTAAAACGTGATGCATAGCATGACATAACATGGATGAGACCTTAAGCTCTTTTTTATAAATATGCGGCTATGTGATATCGATTTTTATTGCAGCGGGTAATTCCACTGGCAAACATGCATCACGTGCAGTAGGCCCACGCAAATGTGTGGTGACCTTACATGACCTCATTTACCCGGAACCTGATTAAACGACATGTATGCGATGTATCCAAATAACATTTAATGCCCTGTATGTCAGTATTAACTCATACGAACTGTTCGGTCGACATTTTGTAGAGCTAAGCAGTAGTCCCAAAATGTTAAAACTAATCTTGCTTCGCCTAATCTGTGACGTCATCGGTGGCCTCAATTTCAACAAAGTTACACTTTATATGTTGAATGTTGTTGGGATATTGAGAGCACGTGATTTCACCTCGATCTGTCACTTTTATCCGAACTTACGAGGGGGTGTTAAAACCTCCCCCACGCCCACCCAATGATTGGTGTATGGGACCACACGTCAGTGAATGGCGGATGAAGTTATGTTCTGGCAACCCACCATCCTGCGCATTTGCTGCCCATAGCATCATTTCATTTACGCACTATCAGACTGACGTGGGTCTGCTAATTGCTCCCTTTCGGTGAAGTGGACTGTAGGATTAGCTATGGCGTGGATCCAAGTTAAACCGTATAGGAGTGATGAGCAATGCGAACAATAGTCTGGATGTGCGTCCGAGAAACGAGGAAATTTCCTTCCCCGTGCTTGATCCTCCTCGTTAGTACAGAAGTAAGGTACAGACACTTCTCTGGAACATGTGCCACGAGGTTCTTGGTTGACTACGATGCTATTACTGAATTCCCTCCACGTTTCCAGTGATCAAGCAACTAGCAGCGTTCGACACGCATAAAATCCAAATGAATGATGTGGATGAAAATGAGATGCACAGGTCCAAATCGGAGCTGAGCAAACACGATGAGCTCCTGCTCTATGTGCCTGTTGGTCATCTAGTCGAAGCCATGCTACCTTGCCCTATCTGTTATATTCCCCCTGCAACAGTGCTGTACGTCCTCCGTGTACCAAACATGCTTAAAGTGTGTGAATGCATCCGACAAATGGTGGTTACGCCATATACCACTCAGACAGGTTCTAGCATACCTAATTAATATATTCGTAACAGACACAGACTTATTTAGCACATTGGTACCTGATCACAGTCAATACATTAAGCACACCAACAGAACAAAGGACAAGCTACGGACACCAGTGATGGCGCCTGCTCATTTGGACGTACAAGGCTGTGTGACGTCTTGAACGTTCTCCAGCGTTGGACACCAGCGGTATCATTGGGTGATACCGGCGAGTCCACTCAGTGCGCACCACTACTGAAGGTCCGCGT
Organism: Imbricaverruca yamaguchii; assembly: GCA_034440575.1. Taxonomy (NCBI): domain Eukaryota; kingdom Metazoa; phylum Arthropoda; class Thecostraca; family Neoverrucidae; genus Imbricaverruca; species Imbricaverruca yamaguchii. The sequence continues at coordinate 700,236 of JAOTOL010001564.1, forward strand.
TCTCTACAAGTCGTAGCCGGTGATGGCTCCCTCAGATACGGGGACGACGAACCGATTGTGCCTGCACCCAGCGCAGGCCCCTGTCCACCCAGCGGTCCCTTCGGACCAGCCGCGAACGGCGCCGGTCCAGCCGCGAACGACACCGGTCCACCAGGCCGGCCGGCCAGAGGGAACCGGGCATCGTCTGCATACGTCACGGTAGCCTGGTATCCGCTGTCGCCCTGCACGGAATAGGTCACCATCTTGGTGCGGCCGTCCGGCAGTAGCACGTGGTACCCGCCCTGCGTCACCACGCCGTCACTGTCTTCGGCGTGGCCGTAGTCGTTGCCGTACTCGGGCTCGATTACTGCCCAGCTGAAGCTGTAGGGTGTGTCGGGTCGGCCGAGTACGTCGTCCAGCACGGGGTCGGGACGTAGAGCTCCCCGCCGACCGGACCTACCACCATGAAGCTCATCAGGGCGCTCGTCGAGAAGTCCTCCAAATGGCTGGTCCGGGCGATGACCCACCCGAGGCGGCAGGGGGTCGGGTCGACCCACCAGGCCAGAACCCGACCCTAAAACGTCGGAGTCCAATGACAGAGGGGCACTGTAGGTGACTTGTGGGATTGGGGCGGCGGCAGTGGCCATCACCAGAACAGACACGCTGACGAAACACCTCATGGCTGAGGGGAGATGTCAGGCGGATGAACTCGGAGAGAGGAGTGATGCTTCTGAGGCGGAGCTGGTGGTTTATGTACGGCGGTGGTCCAGTGATGGCTCGGTTGCACGCTGTGACCCATTGATTGCTTAAGTAGCCGCAGGCGTCACTTCGCCGTATGGGTCCCAGATTGGCTCGGTTGCACCCGACTGTTTTATGGTTAGTGCTGTTTTGCAATGCAGCTATGGTTTGCGTTGCTGTCTGCTTCTACCGGCCTGCCGGTTTAATTCGCAGCAGTCCCTCGCAGATGCCTTTTTGTAAGTTCGGCAAAAATTCCACGAATTTGTTGAATCTTTTCACACGGACAAGTAATGCAATGGTGGTGGCGAACCAACCGCGCCTTCCGGTTTGATAAAAACAAGGCTGGACATCGAGTGGGTTTTCCTTCAACTGTTGGAAAAACAATCAAAGTGAGTTGCAAGCCCGACTATGTGGCTTCAAAAGGCTATTTCAGCCTGGTCACCGGGTTATCCGTGATAACATGGTGTTCACCAAAGGTAACCCAATTCCATGGAAGTTCCTTTTTGTTGTCCCATGGACTGCAAACGTGATAATAGTGCTTAAAGGGACGTTACCCTGCATCTACTGGAGATGTTTCTCCGATTTAGACACGTTTGGATGTGAGAGAACAAAATTTCGTAATGCATGACCCTATTTGCACCGAAGTGGTATAGTTTACTAGAATAGTAAAAGCCAGATTGAACGCCCCGACCATATTCAAGCCCACGGTTCACGATGCATTCCACTCATGCGCAAAAAAAAACGCTTTATTACTTTTTCATAACACTCACATGTCCGGGGGGCGGATATCTGCCGCCCTGCGGTTTTTCCTAATTTACCTCCATACTAATCGGGTTAGCAAGGCCAAACCTAGCATGGCTGCTCATTAGTTTTTCCGCATATCCTCATACATTTTCAGCCCTGGGTCATCTCAGGTCAGGTCACCAGGTCAGGCGAAGTGACCCAACGTCCCTCGGGAGTTCTAGGTGGCATAACTTCCACAATAATTGGGCGATTGATTTCAAACTTATAACACGTCGTGATCTCATCAGGGACCATAATATACATCTCGGGGTTTTTCGTAGCATTGACCTGAGGTCAGGTCGCGGCCATTGCTTCCCCCAGTATAGGGCTATGGTAAAATATACATTATATCGAACTGCATTGAGCTACAAGGCTAAAATTGCCGTCATTGTGCTTATATCGCCAAGTCCTGTCGATTGATACAATACATGCCTTTCCTAGGCTACTTCATGAACTTGACCTGAAGTCAGGGTGGGAATTTTGGGCTTCTCCTGGAGTATGGAGACCTAAGGACATTTTATTCTCCAGGATTGTGACTGCAAATGCTGAACGTCTTTGTTCTCCGAATGAAACGCGCCAATAATGGATGACATTTTGTTTCCAGGATCTCAGTCCAGCTCCAACAATGCAGTTGCAGTTTCCAGTCCATCATACAAGTTAGAAGCCTGGACAACAGAACAGAAGAGCATGACATAGCAGGTTGTAAGGCATGAAATGCAGGTTGCAGTAAATTTCCCAGGAAGCATATCATGTTATATTAGAATACCTACAAGTTTGTGGTGGTTGTTTGGATTGCATTGTGCACGTGTCAAACATATTGCATGCTATGCATGTGTGTATGATTCTGCAAATATGCTTTGAATAAATACATTCAACTATGGCTATACCTATACATTTATTTTGCCTGGAAGAACTGATATAGAAGGTGCAAGGAAATGACATGAAGGAAATGTTGCTGCAAAATCCCACACATTTGTGGTGGAACGCTTGTTTATATCAGATAGGTACGGATCGCACAGTTACAAACTATGTCCTGGCTCAGTTTAGGCCCCAATCAAGGCCGAACTCGTGGGGGGGGGGTACTCAGGTCAATCGTTGGTGTGCACGATGCCACCAAATCCGAACGAAACAAAGGCATCGACATAGCATAAAAGCAAAAGAGAACAAAATAATGTAAATTTCTGAACTAGTTATTACCTTTAGCCTATTACTCTCTAGGATATTTTCCTTTAGCCTATAGGATATTTTCACACTGGCAGGACGGCGGCCCAGCGCAATCACTGTAACCACAGATGAATCGTCATTCAGCTTGCGCCAATCTCGTCTCATTCTGAATAACAAATATATGAGGGATTAGGTTTTCGTATGTCTTCAGAATTCTGTCGAAATGATGCTTCAGAAGGAAAGATTGGAATATACCACGATTCTCCTTCATAATTCCGGGAAATACTGGCGTTACACCAAAAAATCTCCATTACGAAATCTCTCGTATTGCTACCATATTTTGCCACCATAGTGGAACTCGAAATATGCACAATGACGTCAAATACTCGCATATCGGACCCGAGGTCCGTTCTCCAGCCGCATTCCAATCGGAGACTACCGTAGAACGTAATTCTGGATATATCAGACCGTTTTCAGTAATTTTATTAATTTCATGAAATAGAGCATTCAATTTCGAATTTATATGCATAAAATAGCACCAGCTAGCGAACTTCATTGATGGCAGAAGACCTATTTTTGGGAGCCATGTAAACGCTAAAAAATGAGAAAAAAAAACCTTGGGTTACTTTGGTATGAATTCCACCTCAATTCGCAAAACTACAGTAACCCATCAAGAGAAAAGCATCTGCATAGTAGTTTTATCACTTCAGCAACTGCAGTAACTGCATGTACGGAGTTTATACGTTCTCTGGGCTATTTATGGTCAAAATTAGACGTCATTTAAAATAGTTACGAAAATCTGTCATTTCATCATTTGACCACCCTTGGATACGTCCCCGTTAGGAAAGGACAATATCCGTACTAGAGTAGGAGAATTAACAACTTATTGGGACGGTCTCGCCCGATTCATGCTTTGATGTAGGATAAAGACAACGTAATTTCATGATTAGGAACACATATCTTCAGTTTATTGATTCCCATATAACTGAAGAAAAAAGGTAACACCGTATTGACGTATGAATTCCTATTAAAGGCGACAGGAATTGAGGTCAAACAGCGGTCTTGAAATTGTGTAAATATTGCAGTCATGTTTACACAGCGACCACGTTTTGACCGCGCGTCTCGTCTCGCTGCTTTGTCCCCTCCCTTTGTGCGAAGATCTTTGTCTCGATTGGTTGGGTATACTCGGGTTGAGACAAAGTTTTGAGAGCTTTCCGGAGAAAAGCCTAGTATGCGCGAGTGAATTAAGTGGGCGTGATTGAAGTGACTTAGGGTCCAGTAAAGGGTTGTAAGTTTATATACTTTGTGGGGGCGAGGCATTCATAACTGCATAAAGTCATAAAGTCATAAGGTGTTAAGGCTTAATAAGGGCCACAAGGGCCCATCTGGGTCAAGCCTGTCTAGAAGATATTAGAAAGTACATGTTCACACCTATCAATTCCAAACCCATGCAATCCCTCCACCTGTGCCACCACAGCCAATCTCATCAGTATGACATCGCAAAGGAAGTTGCCAAATCCACTGCTAGGTACACCCCATATAGTACAACATAATACTAGCATAATGTTATACCCTATATAGCTAGTGAAAATACTCAATATCCCATGCATCACAAGTTAGAATTCAAAAACAACATTTTCCTGTCTAAAAAATGTATCCACCCTACTTTTAAAGACATTCAATGAGGGACTCCCCACTGCATCAGCAGGCAGCCTATTCCATTGGTCAACAACCCTTTGACTGAAGACCTGTTGTCGTTTAACTGTCCTGCACCTCATTTTGTCTAACCTGAATTGATGACCCCTATGGGATACTCTAAACTGCAGAGCATCATTCAAATTGACCTGATCTAGCCCTCTAACAATTTTGTACATTTCAATCATGTCTCCCCTTAATCTCCTATACTTGAGTGAGTACATATCTAATGCATTAAGCCTTTCTCCATATTCTAAGTTACTTAATCCACTGACGAGTCTAGTGGCTTTGCGCTGGACTCTTTCTAACATATCTATATCCTTTTCTAGGTAGGGGCTCCATGCTTGTACAGAGTACTCCAAGTTTTAACGTGTTTTAACGTCAGGCCTATGGCGGTGCATGATATGAATGGCCTTACAATAAATACCGAATAAATATGCTCGCCAAGGACCTAGGCACATGAAAGCTACAAAGTTATTGCTATGGTTGGGATTTGGAAGAGGCCCCTCCCAAATCGTTTTTTTTTATTATGAAGGAACCTCTGGAATCTTTGTCTTTGGAGTCTTTGTCTCTTTATGGCATAAGATCAGGTTTCTATGGCGATGGCCTGTGGTACTAAGCCAAAATATGGACATTGCTTTAAGTCCAGACCATGAATCATGATCATGGATGTGACCTGCAGAAATAGAGCAAGAAGGCTTCCTGTTGACTGCACTGTGACCGTATCTTTGTACCGAGCTAGGCAAAGAAGGCCTCTGCTGGGCCACACAGAACCTACCACAGTGGGATATTACTGAACACAGTAACCAATAAATACTGCAGTGAAAATGCACTGCATGCTTTTGGTGTTGGTGTTGACTGCAAACGGCATGAAATGCAAATATTTGTTGCAATGCTTATTCTTGATGCTTTCTTGTGGTCTGTGGGCTAATGGGTGATGTGTTGTATGCAGCAGCCTTTATTACAATTTGGATCACTCACTATAGTGTGCACAATTTGGCACACCTTCATTTTGCAATAGCATACATGAATAAATGTCAATGCAAACATGCACAATTAAAACAATGAATATTATAACAAAATAACATCAACACATTATCTGCATCACCTATCACTTGCCTTCTGCTTATGCATTGCTCACCACATTGTTTGCTGCACATGTGCATGAAACCTTGTCCATGCCATGGTAATCCTAAATGATGCTGATAACCTTGCATTTGTATGCTAATGCTGATGTGCAGCTTTTGCTTGTTGGTTACCACTGGCTAGGCTGTGGTCATGTGGTCATGACTGCATCTGGTGAAGCTTGCTTTGGTTGCAATAGCATGCTTGCTTGTTTTCAACAGTGACATTACAAATCCTCGCCCACTTATCAGAGACTTGTCTGCAGCAAGGTTAAAATAATAGTTTTTAGTTAGGTGTGAGATGTCAAAAAGAGTTCAGTAGGATGTCAAAATTTGGCATGGAAATAGTGTTATTTAAAATGTGTTTCATGCCTCAGACTCAAATTTGAGCTGATGGTGTGGGAAATTTGAGCTGATGGTGTAGGTTCCAAGGAGCAGGATGTTGATACTCCTTGGAGAAGGATGTCAACTGAACATTCAGAAAGTGGTATATTCCACCCTATTTCATGAATAATTTATTACTGGTCTGCAGTAAGTGGCATGTCAAAATCTGACTGCAGATCCTTGTAAAGTAAGAGCTGCAGAATGGTAAGTGTATGGGATGAGAACTGCTTTAATTGTTTTCTGATATGCAAAGACTTTCAGTTATTCATGATAGTGGAATATATACAAAGTGGTAGCAGGATTTGTGGCATGAATTGTGACCTATCATTGGACAACCAAAGCATTCAGCATGCCATGTAGGTGAATGTTCTATATTTTAAGTTGAGGCAGTATGTGCAGCAACTGTGACCCAGCAGCAAGCTGGGAATTCTCCCATTTGCAAGGAACTTGTTTAATCTTAAATACCATTTTCCAGCATTTTGGTCATCCTTCAAGATAATAATTCAAAGGAGCCAATTGGAGCATCTGCCATGGGAAGGAAACCCAGAAAAGATACTATACATGGCAGTTTTACCACAATTAAGCACACAAGAAATGTGGTCTGCTATATTTGTGCTATCAAAATTACCAATGCCAAACATTTTCCAAGACATATTGAAAGACATCATCAAGAGGAGTACAGACAGGCTTCACAACATGGGAAACATGCTGCTTATTTCATTGAAAGGCTGCTGATTTGATGTGATCGAAGGCTTTGCAAGGCAGGTCAAGTAGAGACCAGATGAAACTACCATAGAGGCAGAGTCAGGTGCTGTTATCACCCTCTCTAATGATGAATTACCCTGCCAGCCATCAGGTCCTGCTCAACCTCAAAACCTCCCAGAGTCTACAACATTTGAAACTCCTCCATCTGTTAGGTGCCAGCATCCATAACAGCAGGGAGCACACCCCATCTGATGCAGATATGAATATATCAAATGATTCCAACTTGGTCCAGTCTGATGGATGCCTGCCCCCTGATATGCTAGCAAAGGATGACTCCTTTCCCTGATTGCCTGCCATCTCAGTCAACAACTTTGGAGTCTGGTGTTGCATTGAAGAATAGTGATTTTGTTAAACTTTACAGACAAATGGAGAATATGACTGCAGCCATGGCTAATGCTCATTCTGTCTTTGATTGCTTGGGGAAATTGCATGCAACTGGACAACCAGGCCAAGATAAAACATTGCCTCATAAATTGGATATGCTAAGCAACCAGTTGACCACCATTTCCAGTGCAATGTCCCAATTTATATCACTAGTTACTGATGTCCAAAGCTTGAAACGCCAGGTTCCAGAACTTCAGAAGAAGCTGCCTGATGCTATATCAACACTCAAGCGCCTGTCATTGACTGATCAGTTTACATGGCTGGTTTTAAGAGATGACGAGCGTGGTCCGCGAGGCTTTTGCTCGACTTGCATGTCTTGCAAGGATGCTATTGCTGGAAAGAAAGGCGGCAAACTGGCTTTGAATTGGCTCGATGATGGCGTTTCACTGTCTCAATGGTCGAGCAAAATCTATGAACCATGCAGCTTCGGCCATTCACATAGAATGCCTGGAAATCGCCGTCCAACGTAATACTGTGAAAGCGAGGTTTTCCTCTTCGGATAGACTGAATCGCTCATTAACAAGATATGCTTGTTATGGTGTATCATCATATGATGAAAGGTCATTCTTATGCAGATTTTCAATCGTATATGACTGAACTCTTGTCATATCTGGAACAGGCGCCAGAATACGCGAAAATTCGGCGTAATATTCACACAAAAACTGCGGCCCAAGGGGTCGATGCGTTTTATCACGTGTTTGTGCAGCTCCTTAGAAAGTATATTAGGTCGCCAAGTCCTCAAACGGGTCGACCTCGTCACTTCCACATAAGTGCAGACAAGGGGACAGTGGGGAGGATCACAAGGCGAATTGTGAACATCAGGTTCATTGATAGCCGCGGTAACCCGGTTGCTATTAATCTATATGTAGACGTGATCCGCAATAGCGCCTTTGAAGACGAAATACAGCGTAATATTGCCCATGAATCCGACGCTGTTGGATGTCTGGAACACATCGTTACATCCCTAGGTAAAATCGTTCTGGATCTCACAGAGGATGCCATAGCAGTGATGTGTATGTCTTTCAGCTCTGATAAGGAGGCTGTTTATGCAGGTGTGGGAAGTGGGGTGGCATCTCGATGGAGAGAGCGTTTTGGTAATCCAGCTTTCATGCACCTAGTCGACAGGGCGCATAAAGTTGAAGAAAAAAAACTTTTTGAAGAAGTCTTCGAAGAAAATGACTACATGGGCTCACGCATTTCTCCATGAAAAATTAAACGCATTGTTGAAATAGTTGACCAGTCTTCTAAGAATATGCGTCTCGCCAGACGCGTTGATGCATCTTTTCGGACGCTGCACGGAATTATAAAAACTAGATTCGTACAGTTCTCCGTGGATGCAATTCATTCGATCATAACTCAATATGACCGAATAATTATTATCATTGAAAATATGCCAAAAAAGACTGAAAAGGATACTGATCGCCTAAACGCCTAAGAATATGCGTCTCGCCAGACGCGTTGATGCATCTTTTCGGACGCTGCACGGAATTATAAAAACTAGATTCGTACAGTTCTCCGTGGATGCAATTCATTCGATCATAACTCAATATGACCGAATAATTATTATCATTGAAAATATGCCAAAAAAGACTGAAAAGGATACTGATCGCCTGAACGCGCTTAAAACGTTGGTAGAGTGGAATGTATTCCTATCGGCCTTGTGTTGTTCCACACCTTACAGATTGGGGTGCAGATCAGCAAAACAAGCCAGAAGGATCACTTTTCACTATGGGACGATAAATTGGCAATTGCGCAGTTCAACGAGAATCTGACCAAGTTGAAAAATGACCCATATTCGAATCCACTGTTAAGAAAACATGAAGCAGAATTCCTTTCGGGCATTTTCCAAGGATTTAACCTCACAAGTTTGTCAGCAGTTATCAGATCTCATGCACACAAAACTAGATGCCAAGAACCTGGTATCGACAGTGAACTCACAGATGCATGGGAACGTGCTAAGCGCCGACAGTCCTCCTTGGCCGAACATTTGTTATCATCTTGCGATAGGTACTTGGACGTCACAGACATCGAGTTCATTATGAGCTCAGTGTTCGACGTCTCAGCGTACCCATTCCACGATGAACAGCTGCTGATCAAATTCCGGAATTAAATGTTTCAGGAGGCACTGAAATATTTAAATGACAAAAGCCCGCTGTCTTTGCCATCGCAGCATTGCTCCATTGGCTGCGGGCCTGGTTGTAACTGCGCATTGGATCAGTATATTGTGTTAAAAAAACGGGTTGTGAAACAAATTCACCTAAGAAATGAATGGTACAGCGAGTACAAAGATTGTCCGGTAAAAGTACTGGATAATGTTTTCGTGCTGCAGGATTTCCTTCTCCCTGCCAGGAATTTGCATTGCGAAATTCCTGACGTTATCGAGCTTGTGGAAATTGTGCTCATAATGTGTCGGTCGCAGTCAGACACTGAACGTACAGGGAAGGTCGTTAAATAACTATCAGAAAACCGTTTCGGTGGTAAGTTCCCTGAGCTGCAGCCAGAAGACAAGGACCGATGCGGAAAAAGTGTTCATTCGATCACATGGGGTGAGCATTCCAGACCTGCCGATGGATCAGGTTCTGACGTTCTGGAACCGCAAGCATTTTGGGGTGCTGAAAAAAGTCTGCCAAGAGGTCTGGGCATATGGCACAGAGGAAGCGGTCCAGGGTAACTTTTCTGGGCGACGCAAAGCGCGCGTCTTCTTCATTGGAACATGACGAAGGCGTCGACTGTACCCAGACTACATTTGGACCGAGACCCACCAAACGCAGAAACACTTGTGCTGCCTGCTAATAGTACTCAGCAGTCTGGGGAGGCATTGTATCAGAATGTGCGCGACCCGAATTTTCCGACGCACACTAAAGCTAAAGCCCAGGCTAAAATAACTCATTTTAGCCAAGCAAGGACTGCCTATCCTTCAAAAGCACTCATCACTGACCCGTCTGCTGTAAGGAGCAAACTTCCTTCAAATCAGTGTTATGAAGATGATTTAACTGCTTCAAGTTCAGAGGCAGAGCCTGAAAGCCGTTTTGATGCCATGCAGAGTAATGGATCTGATGGTGTGGATTCAGTCTCTAGCAATCATGACCATATTCCGGAGGATTCCGGGAATAACTCCATCGATGTGCTGTTGCCTGCCGTTGGGAGCGATGTCTCAGAGTTGTTCCCGGTTGTTGGCCATCGTCCTAATGGTTTTGTTAACCGTGGAGCTGGAAATAATTGTTATTTGAATGTCATCCTGAAAATTCTGCCCCTAATAAAGCTGAGACACCCTGAAACCATGGACAATTTCTGTGAAAAGCTGGTATTTGACATCAAAAGCTGTTATCGTTCACAACACCTGTGCGATGCGCGGCCTGTAAAGAAGAGACAAGCAGACAAAAATTCGCTGTTTCATGACAATGATCAGCAAGATGCCTCTGAGGCGCTGGGATTTATCTTAGCTCAGCTCGAGATTGGCGGCATCGATTTGTCTGGCTTAGAATTGGTCAGCGAATCCCGCACTGTGTGTGATTAATGTGGAAGAGAAGTAGTTTCGCACGACAAATGCTTGCAACTGCCATGCATTTCCTCGACCAGTTTACACTCACTCGAGCAATATTTGGAACATGCTCGTTCATGCTATACTTTGTCTGAGTGGTCTTGTGATTTATGCAACCATAAGGGTGGTAAACAAACAGTTTGTGTAAGCTCTACTCCAGAAATCTTGCTTATGAACATCCAGAAACCACTCTACTCTCGGGTACGCAGGCAACAATTTAGCTACCCGATTACAGGTCTAGTTATTGATCCCACATATAACAACAATATTTATGACCTCATCGGCGTTGTTGTGCATCAGGGTGTGGATCGCAACCAAGGTCACTATTATTGCATAGTTGCATATGGCCAAAGTGTATTCAAGTGCAATGATGAGGAAATTACTGAGCTTGGCACCATCACTGAAGAGGCATTGCAAAATAGCGGTGCCTATATCTTGGTGTATGAGAGGGTCATGCCACGTTAGTGCAGAGCGCCTGTTTATAACGCCGTTCGAAATTAAGACGTGAAAGCGGTATGCCAGTCCTGAAATACACTCGTGCACAAAATATAAAGGCAGTGATCATTTGCGAGCCTCCTCACACCCACCATGACGTGCGTGTCCCGCGTGCCTTTGAGCAAAAGCGGAGGAGTGCTTTGTTCCTTGCACCCAGAACATGGCGTGCCCCGCGTTCCTAAATTGGGACAGCAGAGAGGAACGATGAGATGCCAGCCTCCTCACACCCACCATGACGTGCGTGTCCCGCGTGCCTTTGAGCAAAAGCGGAGGAGTGCTTTGTTCCTTGCACCCAGAACATGGCGTGCCCCGCGTTCCTAAATTGGGACAGCAGAGAGGAACGATGAGATGCCAGCCTCCTCACACCCACCATGACGTGCGTGTCCCGCGTGCCTTTGAGCAAAAGCGGAGGAGTGCTTTGTTCCTTGCACCCAGAACATGGCGTGCCCCGCGTTCCTAAATTGGGACAGCAGAGAGGAACGATGAGATGCCAGCCTCCTCACACCCACCATGACGTGCGTGTCCCGCGTGCCTTTGAGCAAAAGCGGAGGAGTGCTTTGTTCCTTTCCCCCAAAAAAAGGGGCCCCCCGCGTTCCTAAATTGGGAAAGGAGAGGGGAAAGAAAGAGGCCCCCCCCCCCCCAAAACAAAAAGGGGGGGGGGGGGGGCCTTTGAGCAAAAGCGGAGGAGTGCTTTGTTCCTTGCACCCAGAACAGGCGCCCCCTCAAATGGGAAAGAAAGAGAAAAAAAAAACCCCCCCCCCCCCCCCCCCCACCCCCCCTCTTAAAATTGTTCCTTGCACCCAGAACATGGCGTGCCCCGCGTTCCTAAATTGGGACAGCAGAGAGGAACGATGAGATGCCAGCCTCCTCACACCCACCATGACGTGCGTGTCCCGCGTGCCTTTGAGCAAAAGCGGAGGAGTGCTTTGTTCCTTGCACCCAGAACATGGCGTGCCCCGCGTTCCTAAATTGGGACAGCAGAGAGGAACGATGAGATGCCAGCCTCCTCACACCCACCATGACGTGCGTGTCCCGCGTGCCTTTGAGCAAAAGCGGAGGAGTGCTTTGTTCCTTGCACCCAGAACATGGCGTGCCCCGCGTTCCTAAATTGGGACAGCAGAGAGGAACGATGAGATGCCAGCCTCCTCACACCCACCATGACGTGCGTGTCCCGCGTGCCTTTGAGCAAAAGCGGAGGAGTGCTTTGTTCCTTGCACCCAGAACATGGCGTGCCCCGCGTTCCTAAATTGGGACAGCAGAGAGGAACGATGAGATGCCAGCCTCCTCACACCCACCATGACGTGCGTGTCCCGCGTGCCTTTGAGCAAAAGCGGAGGAGTGCTTTGTTCCTTGCACCCAGAACATGGCGTGCCCCGCGTTCCTAAATTGGGACAGCAGAGAGGAACGATGAGATGCCAGCCTCCTCACACCCACCATGACGTGCGTGTCCCGCGTGCCTTTGAGCAAAAGCGGAGGAGTGCTTTGTTCCTTGCACCCAGAACATGGCGTGCCCCGCGTTCCTAAATTGGGACAGCAGAGAGGAACGATGAGATGCCAGCCTCCTCACACCCACCATGACGTGCGTGTCCCGCGTGCCTTTGAGCAAAAGCGGAGGAGTGCTTTGTTCCTTGCACCCAGAACATGGCGTGCCCCGCGTTCCTAAATTGGGACAGCAGAGAGGAACGATGAGATGCCAGCCTCCTCACACCCACCATGACGTGCGTGTCCCGCGTGCCTTTGAGCAAAAGCGGAGGAGTGCTTTGTTCCTTGCACCCAGAACATGGCGTGCCCCGCGTTCCTAAATTGGGACAGCAGAGAGGAACGATGAGATGCCAGCCTCCTCACACCCACCATGACGTGCGTGTCCCGCGTGCCTTTGAGCAAAAGCGGAGGAGTGCTTTGTTCCTTGCACCCAGAACATGGCGTGCCCCGCGTTCCTAAATTGGGACAGCAGAGAGGAACGATGAGATGCCAGCCTCCTCACACCCACCATGACGTGCGTGTCCCGCGTGCCTTTGAGCAAAAGCGGAGGAGTGCTTTGTTCCTTGCACCCAGAACATGGCGTGCCCCGCGTTCCTAAATTGGGACAGCAGAGAGGAACGATGAGATGCCAGCCTCCTCACACCCACCATGACGTGCGTGTCCCGCGTGCCTTTGAGCAAAAGCGGAGGAGTGCTTTGTTCCTTGCACCCAGAACATGGCGTGCCCCGCGTTCCTAAATTGGGACAGCAGAGAGGAACGATGAGATGCCAGCCTCCTCACACCCACCATGACGTGCGTGTCCCGCGTGCCTTTGAGCAAAAGCGGAGGAGTGCTTTGTTCCTTGCACCCAGAACATGGCGTGCCCCGCGTTCCTAAATTGGGACAGCAGAGAGGAACGATGAGATGCCAGCCTTCCTCACACCCACCATGACGTGCGTGTCCCGCGTGCCTTTGAGCAAAAGCGGAGGAGTGCTTTGTTCCTTGCACCCAGAACATGGCGTGCCCCGCGTTCCTAAATTGGGACAGCAGAGAGGAACGATGAGATGCCAGCCTCCTCACACCCACCATGACGTGCGTGTCCCGCGTGCCTTTGAGCAAAAGCGGAGGAGTGCTTTGTTCCTTGCACCCAGAACATGGCGTGCCCCGCGTTCCTAAATTGGGACAGCAGAGAGGAACGATGAGATGCCAGCCTCCTCACACCCACCATGACGTGCGTGTCCCGCGTGCCTTTGAGCAAAAGCGGAGGAGTGCTTTGTTCCTTGCACCCAGAACATGGCGTGCCCCGCGTTCCTAAATTGGGACAGCAGAGAGGAACGATGAGATGCCAGCCTCCTCACACCCACCATGACGTGCGTGTCCCGCGTGCCTTTGAGCAAAAGCGGAGGAGTGCTTTGTTCCTTGCACCCAGAACATGGCGTGCCCCGCGTTCCTAAATTGGGACAGCAGAGAGGAACGATGAGATGCCAGCCTCCTCACACCCACCATGACGTGCGTGTCCCGCGTGCCTTTGAGCAAAAGCGGAGGAGTGCTTTGTTCCTTGCACCCAGAACATGGCGTGCCCCGCGTTCCTAAATTGGGACAGCAGAGAGGAACGATGAGATGCCAGCCTCCTCACACCCACCATGACGTGCGTGTCCCGCGTGCCTTTGAGCAAAAGCGGAGGAGTGCTTTGTTCCTTGCACCCAGAACATGGCGTGCCCCGCGTTCCTAAATTGGGACAGCAGAGAGGAACGATGAGATGCCAGCCTCCTCACACCCACCATGACGTGCGTGTCCCGCGTGCCTTTGAGCAAAAGCGGAGGAGTGCTTTGTTCCTTGCACCCAGAACATGGCGTGCCCCGCGTTCCTAAATTGGGACAGCAGAGAGGAACGATGAGATGCCAGCCTCCTCACACCCACCATGACGTGCGTGTCCCGCGTGCCTTTGAGCAAAAGCGGAGGAGTGCTTTGTTCCTTGCACCCAGAACATGGCGTGCCCCGCGTTCCTAAATTGGGACAGCAGAGAGGAACGATGAGATGCCAGCCTCCTCACACCCACCATGACGTGCGTGTCCCGCGTGCCTTTGAGCAAAAGCGGAGGAGTGCTTTGTTCCTTGCACCCAGAACATGGCGTGCCCCGCGTTCCTAAATTGGGACAGCAGAGAGGAACGATGAGATGCCAGCCTCCTCACACTCACGCGCAGTAGGCATTTAAATCGGTTTGAGCAAGTGCTCCCGATGTAACCTTAGCGGGGAGTACTGTAATCCAACGTGCGAATTATATGAGCGGTATGGTCTTAACGTAGTCGGATTACAGGGGCATGGAAGGGTACTCCTGGGCACCTTGCGGGCAAATGCTGCTGTCGACTTCATGTGAGGCAATTTAACATGTCTTTCAGAATCCGACATTCAGTATTCGCATGCTTTCAATAGGTGTCGGCTAGCGATTGTCTTCAATCGTCAAAATTGTATTATAGGTGGAGAATTCGTTGCGCAGTGAGTCAATGACGAAGGAGGGATCTTTGCAAAACAAAATATATGGATCATTAGCATCGTGTTGCCATTTCAGAGCAAAAGTTCGCGCACCTACGCCAGGAGGTGCGGCGAAACGCCGCAGCCGCAGCCACAACCACCAGCCGGCCCAGAGATGGACCATGCCGGCTGACCGCTTGTAAGCGCCGCGGGCCCCAGTCGGCGCCGACCTAACGCGCTGCAGGCGATGGCGACAGAGCCGTACCCGCGGCATCGCGGCCGTGGCCAGCTCGGCACAGGGGCTGCCGCCGGCACGAAGCACCGGGAGGGGGATAGGACGGGATTGGCAACATTTGACGTAGTGCTGGGCATCCTGTGCCTAGGGGACTCCCACCTTTCGGCGCGGAATCTCCCCAGCCCCTCCCACTCCACCTGGGGTAGTATGGCAATTACGTACAGGATGCTGCGGGATGGAGTCCGCGGCGGATTAGGCGGCGACAGCACCGCCGATTGGCAAACCCTGGCGGCAAGTGTCTATAGCGCAAGGCACTTGACGCAAGGGTTCGTATTAATCAGCGCTGGCGGCAACGCCCTTATCTGTGGGCAGGGGCGGTTGAAGCACGACTACGCCGAATCCGCTGCGAACTGCGTCACATAGCTGCGCCAGTTCATAATTTGGATGCACCTTATGCTCCCCCAGGTGGAGCATGCCATAATCCTAAGTCCTATCCCGCGGGCTGCGTTGACGGAGGAGGGATGGCTGGCTTTCAGGAGCCTGGCCCACGACTATAGAGCGGTGGCCCGCGAGCTAGACTGCCGCTTTATAGATGTGGAGGGCCAGGCCTGCCGTCGCCGTCACCGCAGCCCGGCAGTCGGCAGCGGAGATGGTGAGTGAGCCCGCTGCCAGTGCCACGACTGTGTCGGACGTGCCGTTGGAGTCGGGAGACGTGCCCGGCCAGCCCCCGGCCAGCCCCCGGCCCTGGCAGTGGACGCCCCCTTTATGCTAGCGTCGGACTGGCGGGATGGCGTTCACTTGTCAGAGGCGTCCGGCAGGTTCAGCTTTCAGCGCCTGAGTCTGTGAGGGCAACGCCGCTGATGCTGTGAGCCACCCTTTAGGGCCAACATCCTCCTCCGCTGACGGCTGCACATACCCCTTCCCCCGTACGAGTGAATGTTTGAATGGCTGAATATGTACGAGTGCGCGATTGAATGACTGTTTACCTATTATGCAAACCCAGATGTTGTTTTTCTATTGTACTTGCATCCATTTCGTGCTCGATCCATTTCCACTGACTTTCCATCTATGTTTTCGGATATTTTGCGTTTCTGTATCGTTCTGCCCGGCACTTACTTTCGTTTTGCTTTATTTGACCGCTATTGGAATTGTTATATTCTTCCACTAGTTGTCAGAATGCGAATGTTTTGTTCTATTTCGTCGATATGTGCCATTTTCTTTTACTTCATGCTTTTGTTTGTTGTAAATTCAGTTTTTAATATACTTCGTTTCGTTTGCTTTCTTTTTATTTGCGTTGCCACACCACCTAGCAGATCGTGACTGAATTCATCAGCCACTCCATCCATCCCTGCGTAGAGGTAGAGGTTCAGGATGTATTGCATTCGCTACACTGGTGTATTCTACAATTCTACAATACGATACAATTGGAATCGGGCAGCCTATTCTACGATCAGCCTAAAAAAGTAAGTTGAAGCGCAGTACCAAGCGACGGTTTGAAGGCCTCAGTCATGTTTTGTTTGTATGAACTGGTGGCATGAATATCGCATGCCTGGGCTCCGCCGAGGCCTGCAAGGATATATATAATACCTCCCCACTGATCATTTGTGAAACTAAAAAAACGGAGCCCTGGAGTTGCACCATCTGATACATGATTGGTCCGTATGCATGGTACCATTAATTCCATAAGTTTGGTCAGGACAGCACCGGGCAGTAGGGACCCGGCAATATTTGCATCATTTCGGCGACGTGAATTAATGTAAACTAAATACAAACTACATTCAATATATATTCTTCACACTGATTATTCCACCGCTTAGATTTGCATTTTCCGGCTTGCATGCTTTTTATCAATCATCTTTTTTGGGTTCCGACACCACCAGTAGCTTTGTTTTTTTTTAGAGGGGAGGGGGGTCCGAGGTCCGAGGCCAATTTTTTTTATTATCCGACTCCATGGGCAGGAATATCTTTTTCTTGGAGGGCTCCGATACAAGTTTTTTTATTCTCCGACTCCAGGTCAGCGAACCACTTCCCACGCTGCCTGAGGTCATAGTTTCGGTTGACCTGAACTTAAAACACACCGCCTATTGTCGATAGCACATTTTAAGGACTGTCGAATAGCGTTCGCCGTTTGTTTCTATCTGTTACAGGTCCTGATATATGTGTCAATATCTGAGAGTCCCACCGGATCTGGTAGAATTTTACCTATGATGACTCAGTGACCTGAATATTGACCGGAGCGAAAAATGACCGAAGCACTTTCAATTGAGCCCGTCACCGGCTACCCAACGCCATTTTCCGTTTGTCGCTAGCTAGCATAGTTCTAGAAATCTTGGGGGCAGACACCTGCCCCCACCCACCCCCCCATCGGACATGCGAAGTTGGCGCGGACCGCCGGACGTGCGAGTGTCGTAGGAGCACACAAGCACCAGGAGCTGGAATAACACCAGCAGAAATGCTTGCAGAAATGTGCCACCTACACTTCGCATCTAGCCCATGTCGATGCCCTCAATGCGCAACTTTTGCCTTGTTTTCGTAATACGCTGTTGGCGACCATGTACCCATTATCTTTTAGGCTGTGTTACTCATATTTTGTCACACTTCATTATCTTCATTATATACATTGCAGGTTTCTAATAAATATATTACGTGCCTCTCGAAGGTGCCATAACATTTCCTACGACTATGCAATTTCTTTGGAAGAACCCAGGTCGATACCTAGTGACAAAATACAGCACCCTGAACGAGGTTACCTTCCGTTTTATTTTTTCGATGGGATTTCCGAATGTCGCAGACTAAGATGGCATGAAAACATGCCATTTCTAGCGTTTATGCTTAAATTTATCATCCATCATGCAAAGAAGTTGAATCAATCGACTCGATAGATTTGTAACTTGAAATCTACCTGCAATCAATGCATTTTAATTTTCGGATATTCGGGCTATTTTGTGTAGTGCAATTGGATTCGGTGTCGACTTCTACTTTTACTCCAGGTATTTGGAAAATACTGACTGGGCACCGTTTGGGATGTGTCGACAGTCAAATGCTCACGTTGATCAGAGCTGAACTGTGATCTATGCATTTGAGTCTGGCTTGATTCTTCCTTAGTACGATACAACACTGCCCACACAAGATGTGTTGATGGTATTGATAAAACAAATATTTAAACACAATGTCTTGTAGATCATTGTTCACCCCGGTAATTCTACGTGACTTCACGGCCCCAATTATGCTATTTAAAATGCACCAGGGTGAACAGTAGCATTGAACATAATGTTAGCGTACAACCCATCCTTTTTCGCGCAGTGGGTAATGCATAGATCCTGCTGAGTTCATTATGCATCTGGATGTATGATGTTGAAATCGTGGAATCGAGGAATCGATGAAAATGTGACCGAAAATAGCTTTACATCAGGTTCCGCCCACTCAATTTCGTATTCACGTAATGAGTAGTTCATTGAAACTCTTATTTCATCCACAGTGACCCCAACATCATTAACTCATGCCTCGTCACTGTAATAATGTTATATGTTTATTCGTGCAGAATTTTGCTCTTTTTCACGAACAGCCACACAGCATTGCTTTTGTTCCACGATTGATGAATTTCTCAAGGACTAATATATATATATCTGTCATAACCACAAGCTGCGGAATTTCAACAACACGTAGGTAAACCATTTATTCACGTTCCGAACGGAATACAGTAAATCAGTAAATTCAACACAGGGCAGTGCATCAAATGGCGTGTATTTTTAACCTCTTACCCCGGTATTGATTACCACAGTGCAGTTTCAGGTGCCGTTATTAGAACTAGCGACATACCTCAACATGTCTCGCTCTTGCAGCAGTCATGTTCAGATGCTGCTGAGCAGACAGCTGCTGACAGCAGCGCGGCGACGGCGGAGCCCGAGCATGACCGCTAATTCGCCTGATATATTGTCCCTCTGGACAACATGGGTGACAATATCGAGCTGGTTCTTTTGGAGACTGCAAGTGCTGCTTTCATTACGTCTCGAATTATTAGACGTCTGTCTGAGATATCGATGTCTTTCTGGCGTCGCAGGTGCAGTAGGCCATATTAGTTGGCCATATTGACACGAATCCAGTGTCTTTATTTCGAAAATTGTGCAGTTGCTTTTTCCGGACTGTGAACAGGAAGCGCTCTACCAGTCTTTCCACATTATGTTCCGTGACGCTTTTCCCACTGTCTTCAAAAACGTGTCTTAGAGAACACCGACTGATTTACGTATCCTCGTCCATGGAAATGGAGAGTCGATCATTGGATACTTCGGCGAGATTCTCACCTATAAGTGGCTCTAACCTCACCCCCTTCCATAATATCATCAGTTACGATTTCTGTATTCTACTGTCTAAACAGGATAATTGTAAGTGATACCCAGAAATAATTTATGTATATTTCGGCCTATATTTTGGAATTATAACATGTATGCCGTTTATTATTCGGACGTGCCGCAGCTCTTATCTCGAAAATATTGTGGAGCCGCACAAAATGTTGCACGTGTTTGATGCCAGATACAATTATCAATCCTGGTGCAGTCCCGTCTGTTGCTAGATCAACTACTCACGCCACTAACACAGTTAACTAGACGTTGCTGGACGCTTTGTGAAGATAATTGCAATATTCTTAAAACTGAGCCCTTTATCGGAATAATCTCACACGAATCTGCTGTGCAAAGATACATCTTATTGTTTACCCGGCGTCTATATGTTTCCAATTGGGAACGGTACGTATGTCTTGCCTTGGCGCCTTGTGTCTTAACATTTGATTGCATGCAGGGGTAAATGCCATATATGGCACTTGTCACCAATGTTCATTACGTAGTTGCGGAAAATGTATCAATGCAATCCGCTTTGGACACGCCCGGGTTCATGCATGCTTTTCAGAGGTCTCTCAGGGGTTAATTTAAGAAAAATGTGTTGTCTATACTCGTTCCGCATGGACGTTGATTAGGAACACTTCGAATGCGAGTGTTCGGTATCAGCAAGGATGAGATAACGTCCCGGTTCTTGCAAACTATCGCGGGTGGGCGTTATGCTATGGTGACTTGACTTCCTTGACCTCTAAAATCCGAACTGAAATGCTTGGATTTTTGGAGGGGCGGACAAGAGCTCTTTCGTGACTGCTGTCGCAAATTCAGTTTTTAAACCGGAATGCGCTGCAATTCAGTGCGATTCAATCTTACGAATGCAATAGTGTGATGCTGAATTAGCAGTAGCCGTTGCGAATAGTGGAAGTTCTTGTTGATCATGAACTATACAAAATGGATATCTCGAAGAGCACATATGTCTAGCTTCGAGGATGTGACTTCGCCAATAAAGTAATACATATTTTCAGCCTTCAATATGGTGCATCGATGTTATCAGGAAGCCGTGTTCTGCAGAATTTAACTATGGTCACAATAAGTGTGACAACGAAGCAATGCACGTATCCACGAGGGCACTGTTGTCCCGAGTCGCCGTTTACTCACCGAGAGGTCGAGCTGCTCGAGCAGGTCCCTAACCGACGCGGGCCGGCCTCGGAGCGGCGACTCGACGTGCCCGGCGGCGCCCACCTCCTCCAGCACCTCGACGTTGATGAACTTGAAGGTGCCGATGCGGCCGGCCAGCGCGCCGCGCCACAGCCCGCTCGGACTCTTGCTGATGATGTCGATGATGTCGCCGCAGCGGAACGGCAGCGCGTCGCGGTCGTACGGGCTGGGCTGGTAGTGGACGCGCGCTCGCGCCCGGCCCACGCGCGGCCCCCGGTACGGCTGCCAGTCGGAGTCGTCCGACGAGGCGGACGTGTCCGAGAGCAGCGAGCCGCGGTCCGTGTGCCGGTACGACGGCCGGCCTCCTGCGCGGCAGCCGGCACTCGTCAGATGCCGCCCTCTCCGTGCCGACGGTTATGGCAGAACACGAGCCAGGCCCAAATAGCCAATTAACACGAGTCAGGCTCAAATAACTAACTAACACGAGACAGGCCAAAATAACCAACTAACATGAGACAGGCCCAAATAACCAACTAACACTAGTCGGGCCCAAACAACTAACTAACACGAGTCAGGCCCAAAAACTAACTAACACAAATCAGGCGCGACAGATTCCAACACAATGTCTGGTTAGCTAGGGAGCTGTAGCTTGCGAGCAAACTACGGACTACCATCTATGCCACAGATGCGTGTTTAATAAATCAATGTCTGTCACTAGACATCAGGCTGGGAAGATTTGCAGCATGTCGTTCGTTGACATTTCGGGCATGCGTTGCTTCGCGGTTTCAGTTCCTGTTATGATCGTTTTATGGAATGTGGGTCACTATTCTGGCAGTCAGGAGTACTTTACGTATATTTGGTGACGAGAATCGGAAGTCAACATTGCCCAATTGCACCAACTTTCAGCTTATTTTTTGTAGGTCACCCACCTATAGTTGACTTCTGAGGTTTATGCAAAATAAGGTTAGTTGCTGCTTTCAACATGCCAGTTTTTTTGCTTGACTTACACAGACAGATCGTAAGCAAGCCTGAGCTTACCTGTTGGATCTCGGCTCGCATGATCTAGACTTATGTTCTGAGGGCTATATCGGTTTATCACCAGTCTAACCTACACCACTGGACCAATTTGATCACATGCGCTTACTACAGTGCTACATTTCCAAAAATGCGTTTGTTTGATCCAGCCTGGTGTGCTCTCGCTGACACGATTCGTGAGGTATAAGAGATGCATCTTAATCACGCAGACGAACTGCTGGGGAGGCGCGTGCAGGTGCCTTTGACAGACCGCAGTCGGGTCAGTCGTGCCGGAGACGTCCGTGGCTATCACACGGATTAAGTCGTCCGAAGGTCATTGAGAGCGGTTCAATGAGTCTCGAGAGGTGACGGAGAGTTGATGCGCAAGCCCCACCCAATAGCCGAATAATGATTACCATCTTGCTATTGTGTTTATCAGGTCACTTATAAGGGATGTGTCCGAAACGAATTTGGGGCGCCCAAAACCATGATAAACTAGTTAATACATAACTTTTCCAAACAAAACCAGTTTCTTCTGTTATTGCATCGCTATTACTGGCAATTTAGTACGATTAGGTAAACTCGGCATAACCTCAGCATTGCTGCACGATGATGATTTCCATACAGTTGTGAGCTGTTTTGTCAGCGAAACTAAAGCACTTGTGGAGTCATTTGTAATCACTCGAGAGTTTTAGTACAATTAGTCATTGCAGGGGCGGTCGGCAGATGTAAGGCACTAAGGCAGTGCCTCACCCGAGTAGAACTGGGGAGTAATTTTGTATGTTATTTTCATACAAATCACCCATCGGCAAGGGCAAGCCTCTGGCACATATCGCCATATATGGCGCGTTCGTTTCATAACAAGCGCAGGGTATGTCACATTTTTGGAGTGGAGTCCACATTCTACTCTTAATGGAGATCGCTGTGTGATTGACATATTTGAGGTACACCGGGCCATGTTTTGCACAAAAATGTTCCCAATTCGTGAAAGTATGTGAATGTGCGGAATTTGATGCCAGGAGCAAATTGCATACCCATCCACTTAGATAGGTACGAGCAGTGGCAAATACTAGAATCGAAAGCCCAACGAGGAAGTTTGTTAGCAACCAGTTCACTCCTACTGGACTTTCATGTGATGTTTAGTCAGCTCTGTAAATTGCATGCATTCACTATTGTTTCCAGGGCGGACATATCAGTCCAGGCAACAAACAAACAAAAAATAATTTGGAGCAAACTTGTTCTTCAATCTCAAATTATGCAAAACCTTGTAGCGTTTTATGAAACGGTTCTGCTCTGAGCTCATGCCTAGGTAGTTAGACACCTACTAAGCCTTCTAAACCAGATGAACTTGGAAATTTGTGCGAATTAGCTTGTACTTGGCCGTGCCAAACGACTCGAGGCAACTTTTTTTTATTTGAACAATGTATGCAATTTCTGTAAATATATAGAAGCCCCTAATGCACTTTTGGTTTCAAAATGTGTGCTTCGGTGTAATTTAAAACAATTTTAAGTGAATGCCTGTTTAATGGAAACTGTTTTACATAAGCACTTCCGGTTGTACTTATATCTCAATATGCAGTCATTTCACCAAGAATGGGATGTATTATTGTGCTTTAAGGTGGTAACGAGACAAACAGACAAACAAAATTTAGTTCGTATACATATTTGCCTCCATGAAGGAAAAAGTGGCTTGTGGTTTGTATGGTTAGGCTAGCTTAGGTTTTTTTAGTTGGATTTTTTTATATAAAGATCACTGTCTTCAAGAGCAGCTGAGGTTAGGTTAGGATGGGCTTTGTTTTTATTACAATAGTTTTCAGACAATAAGCTCCTAAATTGTTTCTATTTTTAAATAAAAAAGTATCCAAAATGATGCTAGTCTAGATTAGGTTACTTTATGTTACATTTTTATTCGTTTATTTGTACATTCCTTTTTATGCTATGTTACTTAACTCAAAGCACACTTGTTCATGTTATTTTGCTCACAACCTGAAAAGCAAACATTTTGGCACAGGAAATCAGTGGTCCCATCATCTTAGTCCCCTTCATAAACATCGCATTGGACTTATAGATTTAAAGAATTAGTCAAACACCATATATTTATATATATATATATATATATATACATATATAATGCATAACGGCCGCACAAATATGGGTCATCATCAAGAATATGAAATCTCACTGATAATCCTTAAAACATAGCTTTCTTATCTATCACATAAATAATTATGCGTCATCAAAAAAGGACCAGGGAGGCCAGTGCTGTTTTTGGAAACCTAGGCAGGGACGGATGGAGATGGATCTGGAGGAATGTACCTCTCATGGAAGGTGGTGCCCCTCCGGTCGGGTAAAGACTCCGCTCCAGGAAGGCTCGAATGCATCCCCACCTCAACATCTTCAGGCAGAGGAAAACCCTGAGAGAAACAGCCGTAAATTTTCGGAACCAAGGAAATAAAGTGGGAAAAATCCGAGGACAATTTGTTCTGGGAGGGGGTCGCGTTTTTCTTGCTCACCTCATTTGGGTACCACGAACCTCCTCGGCAATGGCTAACCGACTGTATAACGCCAACAGCCGACAGCCGTACATTTTGGTTCTAAAATGCATAAACAAGAAACTTTCTATCACGAACGGTTTTTATTGAAATCCAACACGTCAGATTCTTGCTGATGGCCATCACCCAGCGAGCTACTCAAAGGTCACAAAAGCTGATATTTATCCTGGAGGAGGTCGTCAACTGTTCTTGGTATTGAAAAAGATGGCCTAGCTGTTCTGGCACATCATTAATCCTGGAGGAGGTCATCGACTGTTCTCGACATTGGAAAAGATGTTCTGGCTTGCCTTGCAAATCCCGCGTTCACCAAGAGCTCGGTTGAATTATGCATGAGTATGCAAAGAGCGCCGAGGAGCGACTGGCTCTGCACGCGTGTGCATACAGGTCCCGATTCAGTGCACAGATGCGAGTGCGGCAACACACTTCAAATCTGAACCTCGATGGCCAGCCGTGATGCTCGCTTGTGACAGCTGGGATCAATAGTTTACGGAGACTGCGCGACAAACATTCAGATAAGTCCCGGGTGAACAGGGCACACACACTTATCGATCATGGATGTCACCAGTGCCGTTTTTGCAAGTCGCCACGCGGAGGTGGACAGGCACATACTCGGCCAGTCTGCTGATGTTCTCCACTTTTCACCACGGGAAGCTGCCAATAGCCCTGACCAGGGGATGTTCCAATCTTCCTATATCGCAACAAAATGTTGCCAATGTGACCGACCCCGCCTCGCCCTCCCCTCCTCTCCCTCCCCTCCTCCTCTCCCTCCCCTCCTCTCCCCCTCCTCGTCCTCTCCCTCCCCTCCTCTCTCTCCCCTCCTCTCCCTCCCCTCCTCTCCCTCCCCTCCTCTCCCTCCCCTCCCCTCCCTCCCCTCCTCGTCCTCTCCCTCCCCTCCCCTCCCCTCCTCCCCCGTCCTCTCCCTCCCCTCCTCCTCTCCCTCCCCTCCTCCTCTCCCTCCCCTCCCCCTCCTCTCCCTCCCCTCCTCCTTTCCCTCCCCTCCTCCTCCTCCTCGTCCTCTCCCTCCCCCCTCCTCCTCTCCCTCCCCTCCTCCTCTCCCTCCCCTCCTCCTCTACCTCCCCTCCTCCTCCTCTCCCTCCCCTCATCCTCTCACTCCCCTCCTCCTCTCCCTCCCCTCCCCCTCCTTTCCCTCCCCTCCTCCTTTCCCTCCCCCCCTCCTCCTCCTCCTCGTCCTCTCCCTCCCCTCCTCCTCTTCCTCCCCTCCTCCTCTCCCTCCCCTCCTCCTCCTCTCCCTCCCCTCATCCTATCCCTCCCCTCCTCCTCTCCCTCCCCTCCTCCTCTCCCTCCCCTCCTCACCCTCCAACAGTTCCAGGTCCAGCCTTACAACATGTCGATTCGACTGCGCCGGTGCCCTTGAACAGCTTCGATAAGCGGATGTGCTCTCAGCAGACGTCACTGGCGAACAGCACTGCATACTGATAACTCAGGCTGGTGTCATTCGAGTTTATGCCATTTTCATGGGCTCGGTTGTCGCTTGCTGCACTAAGCTGGGGAGTCGTGCTGATCAACAGATTGGGTGATGAGATGGGGCCCAGCCTGACCGCATGTACATGACTCGGGGCAGCCGTGTTGCTAGGCAGACTGAAGAAAGGGCGTACCGTTGGGTGCATCGCACTTAGCAACAGAGCCAGGCAGTTGAGCACTAATCGTTGCTAGCTTGGACGGAAATGAGTGATGATGTGGGATAAACCTCACCTGCCGACAACCCCAACAGGTATGCAGAGTGCAGAATGGCATATAAAACAGGAACATGTTGCCGGGACCATGTTGCCAGGACCCTATTGCTCTGGAAGCAGATCAAAGTCGAGATACTCTTGCATACTTTTTTAACTGCATTGGGTACTAGCTTAGACCAAGCTGTATTAGACTCGGGGCAAGCTTTTCAGCCAGAATACCGGTGTAGCTCCACCAAGGGAATATGGGAAGCACTGTTTGGCTAGCTGACCTGTATTAGTTGTCTGAGAAGTGACCAAAATTTTTATTAGGGGACGAAGTCAGCAATGCACCTTCACATGCTGACGATGTTTCAGTCGAGAGCCCAATAATTAATATGCAGAATGCACCCTTGCTATTAAGGGGGAAGATCGCCAGTTGCTCCCTATGACCTTGCCATGGCCCCTTGTAGAAGACCCACCTGTCCATCTCCCCCAACTGGCGCTTCATTTGTCCTGGCCAAGTTGGTACGCTATACTGATGACAGTTTACCTCACTGGCAAACTGTCTGAGCTGTGTTATCACCTGAGGACTGCGGTGGAGAATTCTCCTCACCTGAAGACTGTTCCAGGCTGCAGACGCTTCCTCGGGGCCGCTGCAGCCTGCGTTCGGCCAAAGTCAGCTGACTGCCGGTCAGCTGACGGCGCAGAAAGCGCACGCCATCGGCCAGTGACGACAGGCGGCGCCTCGCGCGCCGAGAATCCTGTATAGAGGGCGGCACATGTGAGCATCTCGTGACTGGAATGGGGAGGGGGTGGGGGAGTGATTTTTGGCGTGCCGAATATAAAGGTCATTTGTGCCGCCTTGTGGCTGGAATGGCACGACGGATATTAAATATCCACGTTTGTTAGGCAATAATCAGTGAACCGATCACAAGGCGTTACCACAACAAAGCACCCGACATAGGAACTGGAAGCCACTTAACAAGGCGTCGCAATATTGCAACAATTGGTGAAAAATAGAGTCAGTGGTGTTTCTATGGGAGGAAGAACTAGTGCTGGTTCGCGTAGAAGTGAGACAACTGTCATAGTCATAAGCTCAAGACAATGGAGCGGGTAGAGCCCATCGTGGTGTCAGACATACTAAGTGGAAAGGGCCGTCCGAACCAAATGATGACCATTCTGACGTAGGAGCAGGCTCGTGACCTCGACAAGGTTCCGTTGACCTGGGTAAAGCTTTCGATGTCTTGCAGCAAGTCAGGCATGCCGGCGATGCACGTTTGCCGGCTTGGGAGACCGTTGTAATCATCTCGTAATCATGTAATCATCCTGTGGCCGCGGCGTGCCGGCGGCAGGCGGCCGGTGGTCGGTGACCGCCGGCACACCACTGTCGTCTGGACCCACATGATGTGATCTGCCAGATTTCCCTCTGCGTGGGGCAGTTCACATGACTTTCCTGCCGGCTGTTTTCCTCTCTGCCGACCGTTCCGGCCGATAACTGCGACAGGGGCGGGAGGTGGCACGGGTGTGTTCAGCTCAGAGTCCTGGCAGCCGATCATGGCTCGCCGTTACAGCGGTGACGACGTGCACCGGCAGGGGATCTGATCGATTTCAGCTCAGCAGCGGTTCCGGCCGGTATTGCGCAGCGGACCCTGTCCGTTGAGACGCGTTTGCAGTGCACAGGGTAGCAGATTGTCACGATATGGCCACTGCACTGGAGCCGGCGGTGATTGGACCTCGCTCCCCGTCCCTCCATCACCAGTTAGCAACTGCTTTCAACATCTGCACAGAAGACGTAGTACACACGATGTAGGCGCATCAACGTTTGCACAAACTTCTATGGCCGAAAATTAAGGTTGTGAAAATTGTTAGGGAAGGCGTCCCGTCAGAAAAACATGGCGATTAACAAAGCCATTGCCATGCAGCCTTGCAGATAACTGAATCTCGCGTGAGCTGATACAAGTGAGTCAGAATTTTGAAGCCTTATCTCTCAACATGCGACGAAATAATTGTATATTTGTTACGTAGTAACAGAGTATAGGAGCGAAGGAAACTGGTTCTTCGCCTAAACGTATGACATTTGTAGCACACAAGTTTATTGACGAAAAAGTTTGGACACAAAAGTGTCAACTTGCATGTTCAGTTGCATGGAAGTCCGCGTGCCAACACGGAAGTGTAGACGGCCGGAGTTTGACATTGGTTTGAGAACTCAACAGCCACGAGCCAGAATAAGGGAATAACCACACAGTGTGAAACTGCCAGATACCTGAAGTTAAATAGAAAATAATGGGGAAAGTTGCATCGTAGATAATTGCCGTGAATGCTGATTTCCAAATGGATTCATTTTTTCCATGTGATTTCCTGAGGCCACGTGACGTCTTACAACCACTCCATGAAAAGCTGCAAACAAATAGTCGCGTGTAAGGGGATAGGGCTTTCCAGCATTCGAACCACATCAACTAGCTACTACACATATCTCACGGATTAGCAGCGGCAGTGGCGTTGGTCATCTCCACTTTCGGCCTGCATGCAAATGCCCCGATGGCACCGTCTCGGTAAAATTCCTATAACGGACGCTTGTAGGCAAAATATTTGCAGCGTTTTGTTCACCGCAGGCGCGTTAGAACTGCGAGGTGGGTGCGTTATTAACTGGTACGATACCTCGCCTCACAATGGTAAATCAAAATGGGGTTTGTCTGTACAATCATGCAGCCGTGGACAGGGTAGATATTTCGGTAGAGCTAGAGCTGACACATTGTGTGTTTACAACCTTGTTCAGCATATTTAGCGTGAGTCATTCGTGTTCGACTTGGATTCAACACGGAACCCGACACCTCCGTTTACGAATGCTGGCTGCGCCTGTGGTCCCGGCTGACGTGAGGATAGACGTGATACCATCGACTTCGGCTGCGTCCTTATACAGATACAACACCGCTATAGCACGAGGACAGGCGACTTTTGCAGACTGGTCTGTCAGGGCGTGATTCACGAGCTGCGGCCAGCGGTGACCGTGAGACGAGGACGTGCCAGATGACTACGTTGTGCCGCGATCTGGCTGTATTTCCTACTCGGCCGGAACTCAGTGTGTCTGCGTATCCGCTCTGTGAGCTGACGGCGGGCTGTCGCCACGCAGTGCGGCGTGAGTCACGCCGTCAGACCGTCACGAGCCGGTCGAGGACGTGCGCCGCGGCGGTCGTCGCCATTGTCCAGCCGGCCCTCGTGTGTGACGGAGGATTTGAAGGTGCAGTCGCACGTGCTTCCACTGTGGATAGAGACCTCCACGAACGGAGGAAAACGCGTTGTCAGGCTTCGGTGTTGAAAATGGTCGGCGGAGGCGAGTTGTCGCACGAGTCTGGCCCGTCACGTACCTTCTGAGAGCTCCGCTGCACTCGAGTGTCGTCTTGGCTTCTGTTGTCGAATGTCCAATCATGGTCCGAGTATACCTGTATCAAGGTAGTATGATGTTAGCTGACACTTAAACAAACGCTGACAGTTCCACTCCAACACAATGAATTACCATGCACATGAAGTAATGCTCTGACAGGGAGAGCTAGCTGTTCAGGCCTTGGCACAGATGGATATCGTCCATAATCTGACGCGCGTCGTCAGACAAAAATGGCGCTCAGGAGATCTGTCGTCTCCTGGACTGCGGTATCCGCACGACGTTGACAGACTGTGGGCAGTTGACAGCTGGCCGCTGGTGGACGGCTGGGTTGTCCCCCATGTGTTTCGGCAGAGGCAGCGGAATCTGGCGAGATTAGCTGCGGCGTCGAGAACCGATCTGCCACGATGTGGTCGGCCGGATGTGGTCGGCCTTGGTACCGGCGCTGAGGCAGACTTGGCTGGTGATGGCCAGTCACGAGGAACCCCCGTCCCTCCCCGCTCAGAACGAGCCCGGACAGACGCCTATCACGAGCACACACACCCAGCCCGGGACGAGATGAGTCCAGCCTGGCCACCAATCACGAACGCACATCTCTGCCCCTCTCCTCCGAGATGAGACTGGCTGGCCGCCCGTCACTGGCACCCCCCTATCCCCCCTATCCCTCCCCTCTGAGACAAGACTGGCCGGCCGCCCGTCACGAGCACACCCCCGCCCCCTCCGTGGGGAGACGGGCCTGCCGCCCGTCACGAGCACACCCCCGCCCCCTCCGTGGGGAGACTGGCCGGCCGCCCGTCACGAGCACACCCCCCCCCCTCCGTGGGGAGACAGGCCGGCCGCCCGTCACGAGCACACCCCCGCCCCCTCCGTGGGGAGACGGGCCTGCCGCCCGTCACGAGCACACCCCCGCCCCCTCCGTAGGGAGACTGGCCGGCCGCTCGTCACGAGCACACCCCCCGCCCCTTCCATCTGAGGTGAGGCTGCCCGGCCGTCTGCAGGCGACATCCCGGGTTTGCACGGCGGTCGGGCTGACCGAGGCTACCGATCGGACCACCGACAACTGCTGAGTGACGCTGCACTAGGCAGAGTAGGCGCCGGACTGGGGAGGGTAGGTGCAGGACTGGGGAGGATATGTGTAGAACTAGGGACGATGGGTGTAGGACTAGGGAGGGTAGGTGCAGGACTGGGGAGGATATGTGTAGAACTAGGGACGATGGGTGTAGGACTAGGGAGGGTAGGTCTAAGACTGGGGAAGGTAGGTGTAGGACTAGGGAGGGTAGGTGTAAGACTGGGGAGGGTAGGTGCAGGACTGGGGAGGATATGTGTAGAACTAGGGACGATGGGTGTAGGACTAGGGAGGGTAGGTCTAAGACTGGGGAGGGTAGGTGCAGGACTGGGGAGGGTAGGTGTAAGACTGGGGAAGGTAGGTGTAGGACTGGGGAGGATATGTGTAGAACTAGGGACGATGGGTGTAGGACTAGGGAGGGTAGGTCTAAGACTGGGGAAGGTAGGTGTAGGACTGGGGAGGGTAGGTGTAAGACTGGGGAGGGTAGGTGCAGGACTGGGGAGGGTATGTGTAGAACTAGGGACGATGGGTGTAGGACTGGGGAGGGTAGGTGTAAGACTGGGGAAGGTAGGTGTAGGACTGGGGAGGATATTTGTAAAACTAGGGACGGTATGTGTAGGGTTAGGGAGGGTAGGTGTAAGACTGGGGAAGGTAGGTGTAGGACTGGGGAGGATATGTGTAGAACTAGGGACGATGCGTGTAGGACTAGGGAGGGTAGGTGTAAGACTGGGGAAGGTAGGTGTAGGACTGGGGAGGATATGTGTAGAACTAGGGACGATGCGTGTAGGACTAGGGAGGGTAGGTGTAAGACTGGGGAAGGTAGGTGCAGGACTGGGGAGGATATGTGTAGAACTAGGGACGATGGGTGTAGGACTAGGGAGGGTAGGTGTAAGACTGGGGAAGGTAGGTGTAGGACTGGGAAGTATATGTGTAGAACTAGGGACGATGCGTGTAGGACTAGGGAGGGTAGGTGTAAGACTGGGGAAGGTAGGTGTAGGACTGGGGAGGATATGTGTAGAACTAGGGACGATGCGTGTAGGACTAGGGAGGGTAGGTGTAAGACTGGGGAGGGTAGGTGCAGGACTGGGGAGGATATGTGTAGAACTAGGGACGATGGGTGTAGGACTAGGGAGGGTAGGTGTAAGACTGGGGAAGGTAGGTGTAGGACTGGGGAGGATATGTGTAGAACTAGGGACGATGCGTGTAGGACAAGGGAGGGTAGGTGTAAGACTGGGCAGGGTAGGTGCAGGACTGGGAAGGATATGTGTAGAACTAGGGACGATGGGTGTAGGACTAGGGAGGGTATGTGTAAGACTGGGGAAGGTAGGTGTAGGACTGGGGAGGATATGTGTAGAACTAGGGACGATGGGTGTAGGACTAGGGAGGGTAGGTGTAAGACTGGGGAGGAGCGGACAAGACGACCACCGCGCTGGACAGGGTAGGCCCTGGGCTGGAGAAGAGTGGACCAGATGACCACCGCGTTGGGCATGGTAGGTGTAGGACTCGGGAGGAGCAAACCAGATGACCATTGAGCTGGGCAGGATAGGTGTAGGACTCGGGAGGAGCAAACCAGATGACCATTGAGCTGGGCAGGGTAGGTGTTGGACTGGGGAGGAGTGGACCAGACGCCACCGTGCTGGACAGGATATATCCTGGACTGGGAAGAACGAACCAGATGCACACCACAGGATACCACAAACAGGACACACTGCCAGTCAGAGCGCCACAGCAAAACATCACTGACAGCTGCAACAGTAGGGCGAACTCAGACAACTAAACAGCATTAGGATGCTTCGGATGGCCACGGGAGCAGGCATCACCCGGCGGCTACGGCGGCGATTCGACAACCGCGTGACCAGCCACAAGCAGCTGCAGATCAGACAGCTGCGGGTACCGGAGCAGGCTGAACTGCTAAACATGCAGGGTGGCATTAGCAGCTGCAACTGCAGTTCACATGTGCAGACCCGGGACAGCAGCTGCCCATATCGTACAATAGGCTATAAACCGCTGTTGCTCGGTATAGTGGACTATGAGGAATGCTGTTCCTGTCTTGTAATGCTTTAGAGATAGCTGCCGTGCTCGCGCAATCTTCTTTTGTGCATTGTAATGCATTATTTGCGATAGTCATGCAAAGTCACTAACATGCGATAGTCAAGGTGTCCCCAGATTGTGTAGAGCTTATTGTAAGCACCATACATGATACACGATGCAAACGAAAAACTTCTGTAAAACCGATGCCAACGTCGTGAGTCATAATAGGACAACTGGAGAGACGTAAGACGTGTGTCGCCAGTTGGATGATGCGCCCAATGACCTTGGAACTTGGTCCTGACCGGGTGTCGGTGTAACCGTTTGGAGATCGTTCGGATGCGGCGGGATCAGAGGAACGGCTCTAGACAGCTTGATAGAGTTGTGATCCACTGACCGCACGGCGACCACCGCCAACTGACCGCACGGTGACTACCAGCTGACTTTACGGTGACCGCCAACTGACCGCACGGTGACCGCCAGCTGACCGCACGGTGTCCGCCACCTGGCTGCACGGTGACCGTCAGCTGACTGCACGGTGTCCGCCACCTGGCTGCACGGTGACCGCCAGCTGACTGCACGGTGATCGCCAGCTGACTGCACGGTGACCGTCAGCTGACCGCGAGCTGACGGCGAGAGCGGTTCTTCGCACTGTTCCGACTCTCGCACGACCTAAATTTCGCGGAAACTCCCGTCTGACTGGCATCAGTAAATCGTCGGGACAGGCGCACCTTTGTGTGGTGTCCACGGCATGTGATCCACTCTCTCCACATGATCTGGTCATTCCTGAATGTTATCACCAGTTTGGCAGGTAGTACCATTCCTGAATGTCATCACCAGTTTGGCAGGTAGTGCTATTCCTGAATGCCGCGACCGGTGCGTTGGCAAGACCGGAGTAAGGCGGCGGTTAGTTACCGCTCGTCTGTAGGCCACCTAGGAGTTTCAATGCGCCAAGTATGTCACATCTGCGCGAGGTGTTTTCATTTCTGGGCGCCGGTCACTGCTGATTATAATCGATATAAGTATCTGACTGTGACTATGATTATGGCAAATGGTGCTAATTGCCCAATATTCTAGTAGTTCTAATAACTAGTTGGTCCAGAAGGAGGGGCAGAATACGTCATAGCCTTGTGCGGTGGAAACTAGATGGGGAGCAAGCAGTTATTTGCCCCCTCCCATTGAGGCTAAATAAATATAATAACTGACATATTCAGCAGATGTTTTGCTCTTCCGAATAAAAATGAATATTTTCTGCCCATTCGGCCGCGATCAGGTCTCCCCACCTGCTCAACTTGTTCCAATACACTCGCCATGATTTAGCGGCTTGTAGAAGCTTCCCAAGAACTGACCAGTTCTGCGCCCCGGCTTGCCCCTGTTTCGCTTTGAAAGTCGGCTGGATCCACTAGTGGCTGTAATGGTCGTGTAGAAGTAATAGTCTTCTGCAGTAGTCGTTAATTTTCTCGCATCGTGTCATCAAGCTGCAGTATTCGTTATTTTTTTCGCAGAGTGGAACGTTGACATGAAATTTGTCATCGTAGATGTTAAACGATCGATATATTTTCTTCAGGATCCACATGCCCCAGAAGAGTGCTAGAAGTAGTGATTGATAAAAGACATGTTGGGGTGATGGTCTTGCCCCTTTCACACCCTGGTTACGAAACTTCTCACATACCATATGTCAAATTAGCATGTCACAAGTTTACCTAGCTTTCATTAGCTCAACTTCCCTTTCATTTTTGTTATTCGGGTCGGTCATAGCATATCTACCCTAAAATACGTATTTCGCCAAGCAAGTATTTTCTAGGTACCCTACGTTTTATTCCAGTCATCAAGAGGACGGGTTGAAATTGAAACGACGTTGATATAACATGTAGATTCGCATGGCTTGGATGATCACGAACAAAACGTGTTGCAAGTGATGTACCTTTATTTGCATTCAATATATGCGATTGTGAGTGTGCACATTGCATACTGCTTTTCTCATTGATGTCCCAATATAAAT
The DNA here is from genome assembly GCA_034440575.1 of Imbricaverruca yamaguchii. Classification (NCBI taxonomy): domain Eukaryota; kingdom Metazoa; phylum Arthropoda; class Thecostraca; family Neoverrucidae; genus Imbricaverruca; species Imbricaverruca yamaguchii. The sequence goes on from JAOTOL010001564.1 coordinate 734,656, forward strand.
GTACTGCATGTAAAACTTCTTATGGCATCAAAGGCGACCTCGTTGTACCCTGAAGTATGACATGAACCTGTTGCCGAAGGATAGACTGCTGTCTTTTATGTTACAACGAGACGCCTGCTGCATGTTTTTATGACAATCCATAGCCTTCCCATGCGCTCGATAAATTCATTTAAATGAGTATTAAATCATTTCAATGCTTTCCTGAAGCTCGGTGAAATTCCACAAAATGCCGACATTCCATTTAGAAATTAGCCCAACAGTCATTGCTCTCCATCTAATGTCCATAGCAGTGATTGCTAATGAATTGCGGAAAATTGCCATTTTATAGTCATCCCTTTTTGCTTTATATCCATCAACAGCATCAATTATGGCAGCAGTTGCAGGTGGCATCTTACTCACTTTGCTTCAACAAAATGCTGCTTAAAGGTGTTGGACGACATTGGCCTGCAACTGCCGATCACTTATTATGTTGTTCTACACCTACGTATGATTGTGTTGCTCTACACCTACGTATAATTGTGTTGCTGTACACCTGCGTATGATTGATCATGACAGCCTACAGCTGCGGATAGCTGATCATTTCTGTCTGGACCTGGTGATGATCGATTGCATCAACTGCTACACGTGCACAATTTATATCTCCCTGCAAAAAGTTCATTAGCATTCCACAATATACCTGGCATTCCATGTGAAGAATGATCCTAAGCGCATGTGTGCCTTGCGTAAAATCCATAGCTTATAGCCAAAACATCCCTGCAATCTGTCAGTTGTTAGCAGTCCCTTTTCGTAATATATCAACGGACAAGAGCAAGATATTGCGGTAATTGGAACAGGAATCGTATCCAATCTGTTCCATCACAATGCTACTTGAAGGTATGCTATGACGCCTACCAAGCTATCACCAATGCACATGTGCATTTCAGCTGCATCTCTATATATTTGCCCATGTATTATGTAATGCGTCCACCTATGATGTAATGCGAAATGGGCAATATTCCTTATAAAAAATATACTTGACATGCCATTCACTGACCACTTAAAAAGTATTTATAGTGGGACACAGCTTGCAGTTTACCACGCTCATTAAGTACCAGTTATGGAACTATGTATAAACAGCCTCTGTTTGACTAAATTGGAAGCCATGTTGAATATTCAGGTAAGTCCAGCATAACTTATGGCATTGCCTTTTAAACTGTATTACTCATTTTGCCAATAGACATAGCGAATGCTTTTACTGTTTGTACGCACACCGGGTTGCATCGGATTTGAAACAAAAACGTTAACTGCCGCATTAACACTAGAATAGATTTCCTACCCTTCTAAGCTCCATATTTCCGTGAAAATTAGCACCATTTCATTATCACAAGCCCTCGCCGTATTCTTCACGATGGGAGTCAGTTGGAAAACTTCGCGCGGAAAATTCCACGTACCAATCGGGGAGGCACTTGACAATTCAGGCACGAAAACTTCGATTGGCCAAAAGGTTTTTTAAAAGGGTGCCCTTGTGTGCTTTGAGTCCACGGTTATGAATCTTCAAAAGAATACGCCATATGGTGTTATATACTTTTTCAATATCAAAGAAGACCAACCCTAAATGTTTCTTCCTCCGAGAAGCCAGACGTACTTTGATGTCTAAATTTAACATATGGTCTACGGTGCTCCTGTTTTTACGAAAACCACATTGAGTGATAATGAAAATGTAATGATGTTATTTTTATTTAAAAAAAATACAGAAATACAGGACAGGCGTCGGTTCACAAGCTTCTTCATTACCCTGCCTAAAGCGGAGGTCAATGAGATTGGGCGATAGTCTAGAAGGTGTAAACCACTTATTCCAGGTTTTAGGAGGGTAACGACGGTGACATGGCTCCACGATGGAGGGTACACACCATTTAACCCTGTGATTAAATATTCGTTGTAGCTCCGCGACCACAGAGGAAGGAACGTGTCGCAATAGCTCATTATGTATCCCATCAGGCGCCTCAGAAACACTGCGGAATGACTCAATGGCACATGTAAGTTCAATCGGTGTAAGACATCTGTTGCACCGAAGGTGTTCTGTAGTGGATAAATCCACTGTAGGTGGTTCACAGCGGGCTTTGGGCATATAAAACGTGGGTCGGTGTTGCATGTACGACTTAAGCCGGCCGGGGACGAGTAGTCTGGAGTAATTTGCCAGTCTCATAATGGAAAAAGATTGTGGGTTGAAGTCTCCCCTGTCACTACTCTTCGCCCGCGGCCAATCGGCGTGAGATTGGCGACGCTGCATGACTCAACGGTCGACGTGTCGTAAAACGAATAACCACCATTTAAGTCAGCCTGGGCAAAGCCCATCTCGTTGACAACATCAACGGAGTAAGCCACCTCACGGTCACCAAACGATGACATAGGAATTGGGACCGCATGAACTGACCCAGGGTACTTTTAACGCGGGACCAAACCAAGGAGATTGGTGAGCGTTGGTTTAATGAGCAAACATTTTATTCCCATGGTGACCGCTTGGCGTATAGCATTGTACGCCGGGCGCAAGAGCGAGCCTGTTTGAAGTGCATTAAGTTGGTGGTGGTGCTGTTCCGATTAAATGATCGGAACGCCCGTTTTTGAGCTTGGATGGCGTCACGGCACTTCACCGTCCGCTACGGTACAGCGGTGCGGTGGGGAAGTCCAAACGTTTTGGGGACATATGACGCTGTACACTCCAAAGGAAGTGTTGTGAAATCCGCCAGTGAAGTTGCAGATTTTTTGCTTCGTTGCAAAACACTGCTTCAGCCTCCTCCTGGAACTTCCTTCAGTCTGATGCTTTTAAAGTCCATCGCTGCGTAAGAGAGCCCAAAAATTGGACCATCCAGGTATCTCAGTCAGATAGAATAATGGTCGCTCCCCAATGGGTCGGGGTCCACCCTCCACTCGAGGCTTTGGGTCAGCTGTGGGCTAACCAGGCTGAAAGCTAGCGTGGCGGAGTTGCCTGAAGGTGTTGATAAGTATGTATGTGTCCCTGAATTTAATATGCATAGTGTTTCGTGAGGAATAAAGGAATACAGGTGCCGACCACGAGTATCGACGTCATGACATACCCACAATATGTGATGGCGTTGAAATATCCCATGGTAAAAATACATTTGGATCGATTTAATGGAAATGTTTTCCTTCCCCATTTGATACCGTGCACCTAACACAAAATTAGGATCTTGAAACAACATCAATAGATGGCGAATTTCCCTCTCCATGTCGCAAAACATAAATTTGAATAATTTCTAGTAGAGCAGTCCACATTGGTGTCATGTGGGTATGCTAGGGAAGCCCTACCTAACACCTATCTTTTGCTAAACATATAGGAATAGTAAGTTTACCGTATCTAACTGACCCTAACTCAACGATACTTGCTCACCATTACCCTGCTGGGAACACTTCACACATTCGCAAGTTTCATTACAATTACATTAGCAATTAATTACACCTAATGTAATTACAATCAATTACATTAGCTGATCTAAAACCCATTGGTAGATTAAATAGGTGCGCCTCCAGCAGGTGAGGAGCCCCTCTGCAGATCTCTGGGATTCCCTACGACTGCAGGGGTGTCCTGCAGACTAAAGGGGGATCCTACAATGGTTGGGGTTCACCTCTGTAGCCTGCACAGGTTTGGGGTGCTTTCTCTCTGTCTCTGCGGACTGCCGAGGTGTACGTACAGCAGCTGGGGTGCCTCTATCAAGCTTGTTCGGATGCCTAATATTTGTTTGTGGCACCCACAAAATAATACTGCAGAGCTACTTCAACATAGTTGAAAAGTTCCTGAAATGTTCGTGGATGAGTGCCTCCATGTCCCCTCTCCCACCCTCCTCTCGTTGCTGCGCCACTGACCTTGACTATAACTACGACAAGCACATGCCAATTGCTGGGAATGCCATAAGTCGAGCACAAATTGGACACGAGGACATTGTGCTGCAGGAATGCTATGCTCTGTGGTATTAACCCACTTGTCATGCAAGTTACATTGAACATTCTTGTGGTATTGTAAGTGGTTACGGTTACTACACATCTTATGCTTCTGGTTATGTTCATTGCATACATCACATGTCATATACGTTTATTTCTGATTGTGTCTGTTTGCGTATTTCTGATCGTGTCTGTTTGCGTATTTCTGATTGTGTCTGTTTGCGTATATAAGGTGTATTTCTATACTAAGGTATACTAGGGTCTATAAGCTATACTAAAGTGTATTTCTGAACGATCTTCTTCTGATAAGCTACTACTGATGTTTTTGTCGGGGATAATTTGTTGAAAGTTCCTGCTGGCCGACCTTTACTTAAATGTTCATCTGGTTTGATATGTAGCGAAATCAACCATCGTGGAAACTGTCGTCGCTTGTGAGAATACGTCGATATCGTTGTATTATATGTGCTTTGGCAACCTTACGTGCTAAACCTAACAACCTGGTAGGAGCTTTTCCATAAAGCAACGTCTTCTAACCACATTGAGCGTCTTAATTCTGGGTTACTGGACAAAGCTGCGCTGATATCAGTATTATTTTGTTCGTTTCTTTACCCAACTTGCAGCTCAGCTTTTCTTCAAAGTTTTCGTGTGATAAAAGCCGGTGGTACGGATTGTCCCATCCTCTTCTTGATCAGAAATAGAAAGGCATGTGCCAAATCTTAACCTGTTCTCCGTAGTCAAGCCCAAACTCTGGGCGACATAGCAGAACAGATTGAACAGAGATACTGGTTCCAACATACGCAGTAGCGAACCATAACTCATACCCAACCACGCAGCAGCCAGCGATAATCCGTCATACCCCGTTATAGAACTGACCTTCGAATTCCTCAGAACTTCAACTTGCTTTCCGTCTTTTATTCAACCAACAGCACCAAAGCTTCGTATTTTAACTTTGTAAGGAATATTTCAACACTACCACAGCAGTGCGGATACTTATGTTCCTATTTGCGCTGTTGTGTGCATTCTCGAAAAGGCGCGGCTCAGCTCAGCGCCAGGAGATAATCGCGACCAAGAAGAAGGGGAAAACGACGCTTGGTCTGCGTGTCGATTCTCCGGACAGCATTAAAGTGCGATGTGAAACTGTGGGAGACACCGTCGCCGGCCGTGGCCACCGAAGTGAAATTAGTCTCGCGCCGAGCGTGATGCCGTCCAGCACGTCCCGACACCCGCGCACACCCGCGACACTGGAGAAACCGGTCGGGTCCGGCGGCCGCCGCGCCCGTCATCATCACGAGATCTCGGCCACTCACGTCCACGAGGCAGACGCTCTGGCTGCGGTGGAGGGCCTTCTGCTTGCCGGGCATGACGACGGCTCGCGGCTGCAGGCGTTGCCCGGCGGCGATCAGCGCTGTGGAGATGGGGGCGTCGTCAGGATACCAGCTCTGTGTTGGGGCTCGCACCTCCGCACCAGCGGGTGGCAGATACCGGGCAGACACAGCGGCCGCGCTGCCTCGCCGGCAGCGGCCGCTCGAGTCGGTCGGCGCACGAGCGTGCTCTCTGCCGACGAGGACAAACACGGAGGCAGCCGGGGCTTTCACTTGCAACGGTCAATGCACGTGGCCCATCCTTGGGTCAGATATGTCATTGGGCCCGTCGGCATTGCACCATCGGGCGTGCTGACGGCTGGCCCGGCCTTCGTCCCTCTGACCGGTCAGCTCCCCGGCACACCGTCCGTCCACACCGGAGACATGATGTCTGCCACTGAGCTGGTGGTACCGACCCGAGACCGTGACACGTCATGTGCTTCTTGTAATGCCCACATTAGCATGCATTGGCTTACCCGTAATATGATTGGAGTTTCTTCTGAGGTGAGATGAGGTGCCCTATGAGATGTGATATTCCTCCTGAGCTATGATTTTCCTAAGTCTCTCGCGCGCAGCACTGTAGCGTTTCTTTATCGACAAGTACACTGGCCAATGTATGGACGCACGTGATCCCGGCAGCTTTTCCGGTGCACATGATGTGAACCCTGCTGTAAAGCAGCCTGACTGGTTGGGGTTAGCACGCAGCACCATATCATGCTTGTCAGCAATTCGGTAATTATGCACAACTGTAGCACACGTTTCTCCAGTTTCGATACCCAAGAAGAGCGGTAGCATCGGCATCGTAGGGAAACAGTGGGATGAAAAGGTATTTATGTAATTAGTGAATTGTTTCCATGCCACATCAACAAACCGCATACCTGTGAAACGCATTCACATGTATCCCCAAAATACATTGCATCATGTGCCGTGATTCGAAATTTGTATGCATCAGCTATTTACACAGCCACAATCGGATGCCTTCAACGATCGAAGCCAACATGCCGAGACTGTCATAGACTTGCCTTGTCGGAATCGAATGCACTGAATTGGGCGATGTCTTTATTCTACAAGTCGCGAGCCCGTTTATTTTACAGTCTTGCATAGGTGACACCGCCACGAGTTTCCCCGCTTGACCATTTTTATAACAAACATCTAGTTGGGCAAAGTGAGAGTCTGGCCTGATTGGGACCAGTGCCGGTTGGGGCTCGGGGGAGGGGGGAGGTCACGTCCTGCGCTCTGCCAGCCCGGCTACACCAGACCAGTCTGGCGGGGGAGGGGGTTGGCGAATTTGGAGTCCGTGGCCGAGCCGAGTGGCCAGATGTCGCCCCGCTCAGGACAGGATGCTGCGGCAGCGAGCACAATGGGCGACCTGTGAACCGGTTATGTCGCCCGGCCGTCCGGACCAGTCATGGGAGCTGCCGCACCCGGTTTTCCGCAATGGTAATGAGGAGAAACCAACTCCCAGAAGTCGATGCCTATCGGGCAATTTCATTTTTTGTTGGTCTGCTAATCAATTCCTCGTATTTTGCCGGATGCATTGTATTGTTGGTAATCGTTCTGGGCGGGGCTGTTCAGTCTCGAATTACGATCCAATACAGGTGCTTAATGGCCATTAAACCAACGAGGTTGGTTTTTCAACGATACCACACCTTTACGAGTCACATAATACAATTGCGGCCTGATTCAAAAGCAATGCGATCTACTGAGATTTAACCTAAAGTGGATGTGAATGGCAGACGTTTCCTGTGCCAACATATGAATAAAACAGAACTGGTCCTTAGCCTGCATCGACCGTTTAGACCGCATTGGGTATCCGTGGTGTTTGTGTGGGACCCTTTAATTCAACAAAGGATTCAGATATGAAAGAGGCAAGCATTTTTCCTTCATTATTTTGCAAATATGTTGAATTGTCTGTCCATTCAATTTAATTGTCGAAGCTGGATTTCTCCCAAATCCTTATGCATTACAAAGGAAAGCAAAGTTAAAACGCATTGGCGGAATATCACAGGCATCAGCAGTATTTCACCCTCAGTTTACGAGTTAGAACTTCTGAGCATACCGTTTAAGCGCTCAATGTTCCATCTAATTTTAAGCAGAGGTAAGATGGTTTCGGAGACCGACGCACGCCACCATTTTGCAGTTTTTTTTCTCGACCATTGGACCGTCGCCTCTATTTAGATAAAATCCTCACCGACTGCTGTGAGGCTTGGACCCAAGTCAGTCGGCGTTGTGTGGTTTGTTCTACATGTGGTTTGTTCTAGCAACAGGGAGCGATGGAGACTGGAGTATTGGGAGGCAGTACTGGCTGCGATGTCGTACCAACCAAGTACATACGTATGTATGTGCAAATGCGTTCGGACCACTCGTATTTGCTCTTACCTGATGAATAAATCACGGTGTATATACAACATACTCTTGGGTTGCTGTTATCCTCACCATATGCAGCGGGGTGTCGTAGTTATTACTAGCACAAGGCACCTTTATGGGCGTTGGATGAACGATGACATGCGAAGTTGAATCCCCTTTTCATCATGTCAAAGGCACATTGCCTTGAGTGTTGATGCGGGAACGCGCCTTGTGGAATGTATACAGAGTTCAAATGATCTCGGAATTAAATGCAGGAATATAAAGCTAGATCTCTCCATGGACCTGAACTCGAGACTTCGGAATGCAAACACGATAATTCACCCCTTTCCCACCCGGAAGGGTGGCGAGTATTGGCTGCTGTACCAGGTCTATGTTTAGATGACCGCGTGCGGCAATGTCGCTGCAGAGTAAACAAAAATATTATCGGTTAAAAATAAATAGATAATGATAAAAAATATTTGGGAGTACTCATTTATCACTTCATAGGTAAGTCACCTGAGACGACATCTTCACAAGCATTGCACCATGAGATCGGCAAAGGATGCTCCATAAGATATGCCAAGTGGCGGTGCGCTTGCCTGCGCCATTTATCGTGGCCGACAAACTGGATGGAGGAGGCAACAACACCGCACCGCTGCACGGACGAGGGTTAAGGGGAATGAGTTGCACACTTAATACGCAATGCAATGAGATGTATCGATGAGTGCTACAAAGCTGGGGAAGAGATTGGCGATCACCTTCACTCGCGAAACGGGTCGGTTTTACGACCTCTTGCGTCAGGAAAACAAATTACAATGAGTAACAGAGGGAGATAGGGGGAAGAGGGAGGGACAGAGAGAGGGGATTGGGAGAACAGAGAGAGAGAGAGGGTGGGAGAGGGAGAGAGAGGGGGTGGGGAGAGAGAGAGAGAGGGGGGGAGAGAGAGAGAGGGGGGTGGGATAGAGAGAGAGTGGGGTGGGAGAGAGAGAGAGAGAGGGGGTGGGAGAGAGAGAGAAATGGGGTGGAAGAGAGAGAGAGGGGGTGGGAGAGAGAGAGGGGGAGGGAGAGAGAGAGGGGGTGGGAGAGAGAGAGGGGGTGGGAGAGAGAGAGGGGTGGGAGAGAGAGAGAGAGGGGTGGGAGAGAGAGAGGGGGGGGAGAGAGAGAGAGAGTAGGGGATAGACGTTCAAGTGATATGTGGATAGGGAGACATAAAGAAATAGACAGAGACAGAGAGTGATACAGTGGGACTTGCCAAACAATTATTTCTTCAGTGAAAAATTGTGAGCAAAAAGGTATATGCGATGGCCGATCAATGAAGAATTTAATGCAAATTCATACAATTCAAGTTCATGCTTGATCATATGACATTAAGATTGCTACCATGGAACACTTGTAGCAAACATTTCAAGGGAACGAGCATTGGTGACAACACATTTTCCAATTACGTGAGGCGGTCGCCAACTATCGCAATAGAAAGCAAATTACGAGCCAGGGCAAAGCCTGAGACAGTCTACTCCGCGCATGTAATATATTGTAAGAGCTCATCTGAGTAAAGAAAGTTGAACGCGAAATGCAGTAGCAAAAGGAAATTTAATTACGATTTTTTATAAAGTGACCGTCAGGCCGGACAGCTGGGATAAACTTTTGTACCATGCACCAGTGACTGGCTGGATCGGGCTTCGCGCTCGCTTGTAGTGAGTGCTCGTCCCGTTGTACAGTATGCATATGCTGTTTCCTTTTTTCCAGATAAAATAGTTCAAACGAACATCACCAAATTTCATAACAAAGTTCGGCGAAGATTTCGACGCTGCTATATATATATATATATATATATATATATAATATACATATCATGGAGGAGAAAATTGGAATACTTCATGAAAGTCATGCCTTCCTTTCCCCAGTTATAATAAGCTAGATAATGCCCTATTTATATTCAGCATGGCGATCTTTGATGTAGGTACTATCGGTTGGATAGTGCACACAGACCAAAACAGCAACGTTGCGCGCACATCCAGTAAGGAAGCTTCCTGGAGTTTTTTTTCCAGTGACATGTTATGTCCTCATCTCGTCGAACGGTACAGGGATAATGGCTATATGAAAATGAAACCGAAATGAACATGGAGAAAACATACAAATGATTCTTCACGGCGAATATCCTCCTCCCTGGTGATATCCCTTTCGTCCTTCCCGACGTCGAAATATTGATGCGAATCCAATTTTTCACCGCCGACTGCGGCATAATCGCTGACATTCTGCTCTAAGTTTCGTCGTACGTCACACTTTCGCTGGTGACGCGACCGGGAAGCATGCCGTCGAAGTAATCTCGCCATTCTTCGTAAAATTTAGCATTCAAAAGCACAAATATAACCCAGTATATCCAGACGTTTGGGAATATGACTGATTCCGGCGATAATTAACAATAAGCAAGTATTAAATTAACTGTGTGTGCACTCTGCAATGCCTTTGATTCCTTTGTAAGCAATGGAGCAGTTAACCAGACCCAACCCAACTGACCACAAAATAGTAGTCGGCCACATATTAGCCCCCTTCCCCGGCCCCAACAAAGTCTATACAGATCACGTCCGAAGTGCACTGGTAATGCCATGTCAGCACTACCATTGCAACCTATTGAAGTAAAGTATTGAGTTCAGACTCAGCCACGGTTCCCCCATTAAAAAAATTACTTTGACATCGAGACGGATACCTTTCAATCGACCACTGGACCTTTCGCAGAGCTCCTTACTGAACCCTCTCTCCGGATGGTCCGTCTTGTCCCCTACCACCCAACCTTTTCAGCAACGCCATCTCAGAAGCAGAAAATGGTATGTCAAGAATCCGGTTGTACCGAAACCTGTCATTATTGCGAGGAAAATGAAGGAACTTTAGCTATTTAGAAACGAGGGAAAATTACACGCGTAAAAGTTACGAATGGACTGGGTGCACCATGAGAGAGGAAACTCTCCAAGTAAATATTTGCAGCCGCTGTTGAAATACATTCTAAGACAATTCTGGTGCATGCCATTTGTAAAAGCCAGTGCTTGTTCTCGCCAGGCTATGCACATGATTCAGTTACCTTTGGCATGCTGTTTCTCTGCGTCTGCTGCGTGATGGCGGATGTATTAGCACATCGCTACTCTGCAGGCAGTCATTTTTGTGTCCATCGAAGCAGATGAACAATAAAGATGCTTCAGTTTTCCGGAATTGTCGGTACCGAAGCTCCCTATCTGCCACGCGCGCTTGTTTATCACTGCTGCGGCAATACTGGCATGGAAGATGCCATTGATTGCTAATAATTTGTACGCATATTCCGCATGGAGTCCAGACCAGTTCGATAGCCGTGACCTCGGCATTGACTGGGTGCATGAGTCAAACATCACATTGATCGTGGGCGGGAACACATACTACCAGCCTGCTCATCTCAAGAAAGGACGGTCCGATTATAGAATAAAATACAAATAAAACGGTAATTAATGGCGCTGTAACGTGCGATCTCAAAGAATTTACTAAATGGTGTTTAAGTGAGCGTTGTCTCGCGACGACAAGGCGCCCGCCGCCGCAGCGGCTCGGTGGGTCGGCACCATGCAGAGTCGGCGTGGTGTGCACAATGTACACATTCAAAACCACAACTATAGTTGTGACCATAACAAAACCATAACTAAATAATTAAGTATAGTTTGATAAAAACATTGTTTATCATTATTTCTACAACAGCTTGTTTGATTTTGTTCTCGATATCTTGGAATCTAATGGTACGATTCATATAATACTTTTCATTCATATTTTTGACGTAGATGCCGATATTTCATAGTTAAATATTCAAACAAGACACCGACGTGCCATGTCAACTACTGATTCGTCTCCCACTTTCCGTCTACAGACATCAAATGTGTTTGTTCGTTTTCTTTGTGAGTTTGTATGCACCAATGCGTCTGTGAAAAAGGGCAAATATGACGTCACTGACGTCACCCATGACTGACCTTTCATGACATGATACATTTTTGTTTGACAGGATGCGTATAATTTATCCAGTGACAGTCATTGTAAATGTGAAGATAACTCACCGCGTGTTCGAATTGTTTGAGAAACTTCGGCAGAAGGAGGGGGTGCAGATTTGACGCCCAGACGATGCCTGGCTATTGCTATCTTATGTGCATATTTGCCAAGTCGTAGTGGATTATTATAGATGCCTGTCGTTAACATATTTACACACCAGGTGTCAAATAAGTAGTAATTTAGAAGTAATTGATAGTACTTGCCAATTAGTATCATTTGGGTAGACATCAAGTCAGTTCATATATAATGTACGTAATGTCCATTGATCCATATCGTGTATATTGCGGTTACACCAGATAGTCATGCAAACCTATTTGCACCTGGTACGTTGCCTTACACATGAATCTCGTTTTTCACTGCTCGTAGCTTTCTTTGAAGGTTATTGCAAATAATAAGTAAAATATGCATCGAATTCATTTGAATGAATGTGACTGAGTGAATGATGGAATACTTAGTTCGTTAGGTGCATTGCTACCTGCTGTTAACACCACCAAACCGTGTTTATCGGACGTATTTATCTCCTCATTGCCGTTGTTCAGAGAATAAGGGATACCCTAAAATTTATGTCAGGTCGCGTGGTTTCTGTGCGTTTTATGTTCTGTCTGATCACTACGTGACCATATCTAGTCGAACAATATACGGTGGTGTTGATTTGGCTTTCTCTCTCATTCTGATTTATCTTCGAATGTCATAATTTATTGTGAACTCATAAAATGACCGATTCATCGTAGTACAGCGCGTACATGCACACATCAGATGCATTATTCTAAGTTCACAGCAGGCAATTCACCCATTGTATTCCGTCAGATCCTCACAGCCCGTCCCGGGGTGGTGGGTGTCAACAGGGATCCCCCTCTAATCTCCAAACTAAGCGTCGCAGAAAACGAAATAAGTGTCATCGGAAAGCGCTCAACGAGTAGGACCAGACACCATCTCCCAAAAAAATATCTCCCAAAAGTGACGTCACTAGGGGCCCTATAATTTCACGACTTTTCACAACTTACATCATGTTCTTGCCTCTGGCGAGTTCATTTTGTGGATATAAAAAAAAATATTTGGAATCGGAAAAGGAGAGTGAACTCGACCAGTACGATAAAAGTTTTGCCCATCCACAAATCAACATTTTTGTTAAATTTCACAATTTTAAGTTTTAAAGTTTTCTTTAATTTTCCTTTTCTAATTGGTAGAGCGAACCGAAAAATGTTGTTCGAAGTCATCTTTCCCCTATAAAGAATGTTTACTTTAGCAAGAATCTTCTATTTTAACTGTAAAGGGAAAATATGCAAAACCAATAAGTAATCAAAAACGGAAAAATGAAAAATTCCTCTGGTGCATTTTGTTGCATCCCTAAAGATAAGCAAACGCTGGACGTTTCATTCAAATGTCTTTATCCGTTAAAGCGTAACGACTGGTTGAACATGTTTGGGGGTGGCCTCACTTGACCTTGGCTAAGTCGTTGACCCTAGATGACCTGAATTCAACATTATGACACAACATCCCAAATTGATGTGGGAAAAGGCATGCCAAATTTCGGCGCGCTGCCGCGCGTCTTTCTTTCACGGTCCGCGGGAAACCTTAAGGGGGGTCGTCATCGACCCCCCCGGTAAGGCGCGGGTTAACGAACCTTTTGTAAGGTCCAGCATCACAATACAGCAGGGAAAATCCTTAAACCTCAATTCGTTTTCATCCCGCCCGCATCATAACCAGCTTTCTTGACGAGCATTTCTCATGAGACTGTCTCACGAGCCTGTCTCACGAGCCTGTCTCATGAGCCTGTCTCATGAGCCTCCCTCATGAGCATGTCTCATTAGACGAACCAAAGCACTGCGACTGTAACAAGTGTGCGCGTGTAGGCAGCGCCTAAGGAAGGAAGCTAACGCGTGTGCGAGACATGGTCGCTGCTGATGAAACAGCTTGCTATGCAAACTCGTTTTCTGCTTTGAAAAGCAGGTTGACTGTAATTACGTTTTGGTTTAGGAAAGGGAAACGGGCATACAAAATCCCGCTGCTAAATTTAGCTGTGCGGGCATAAAACGAAAAGCTTCGCCAGATGATAACTTAGGATCATTGCGAACGAAATACCGATATCTCACCCATGAATTTCTCTTTGGAACTGGAATTTGTCACCTGCATCTTATCGAAGTAAAATAAGCTGTGCACGCCGCTGCCCAGCCGACCTCGCAGCCACCCAGGCCGCTGAGCGACAATTCACCCAGTACATGATGCGCTCTGCTAAAATGGCCTTTCACAACGTCTTCATGAAAGCGACTTAGCACCAGGATGCATTTGCGAAGATGTCATGCTGATGGTGACGACGGGATACTGGAAACTGCATGACGACGGCGGGGACTTCCAACAGCGGTTTTTAACTTTTTGGGGGATTACGTAGGTCGTTAAGCATTTTACCTTTTGATGCAGAACACAGCAGCACATGTGCCATACTTTGCCCCTTCCTACCCCTTTGTTTTCACCTCTTCATAACCCTCGAACGTATAAAATCCCTTCTCCACAGGGGAACTCGATCAGGATGAAGGAAGTTGAAGAGAGACGCTTACCTTTGCACACCTATTGTCACTATGCCCGGTAGAGGTTCATCATCTGCAGCACCACTGGGTGATGTCTCCCGCCGCGTATCGGCCCGGGGTCCACTGTCCGCGAGGTGATCCAGGTGTCGGCGGCCGGTGGCGGTCACACGGTGTGGCCTCTCGCGCGGCACACACGCGCCCCGCGCGGGCCCAAGTCGGCTACTGCGGCGGCGCGGCAGGCCAGCGCCACGGGAAGTCCATCCGCTAGTCACTGTCGCACGGTGCTGCCTCTCGCGCGGCACACACGCCCCACGCGGGCTTGAGCAGGTGACTGCGGCGGCACGGGAAGCCCGACCGCCAGTCACTGTTGTACGGTGCTGCCTTTCGCGCGGTACACACTCGTCCCACGGGGGCTCGAGCAGGTGACTGCGGCGGCGCGGGAAGTCCATTCGCCAGCCACTGTCGCACAGTACGGCCGGCGGACGGCATACACGCCGCGACGCGTCGTGACCTTGACCCGATACCGGGATCTTGTAAATACATTTTATGTTATGTGTGTAGGATATTGACTTGGACCATAAGGGTTTGAAACTCGCCCTGAGGTTGAAGCCACGTGTTCATATTTGGAGAATACAAACACTAGTTTTCCCTGTATGCGTGCTGTCGGTGGACTTGGTAACTAGCTGAACCTATCATGTATACTTTTTTCAAGGTGAGATTATGTTGAGCTGGATTAAGCACACTGCAAAGTGTGTCTTCCACTGTTTTGTCAATATCTGAAGATGTAAAATTGAGGGTTGTTTGAAGAGGCCTGCACAATCCCGCTGCCTTGGCGAGACGTCGTTAGACCAGACAATGCCAGTGTGCCATCAAGCTAGCTCTGGGAGTCAGTCACTTACTCACTCAGTTAGTCAGTCAGTCGGGTGGGAGTCATGTACATGGGAAGCGTGAGGCCATGCCAACAGATACAGGGATGGCATCGGGATACTATCTGCGAACCAAGACATTGAGTGAGTGAAGCATCGGAAATCATGTCATTATCGGATGAGTGTGGACATTCGTGATGCAACCAGCAGCACGAAGAAGCTTGGACGAATCTGTCTGGCATGGAGAAGATCTCTGAAGAAGATGAAGATCTCTCAAGAACAGCGCGGGACATGGGCGCTGTATAACCACTGCAGTTGATGCGCCCTAAAACCGAAATAACTAACTAACAGGAGCGGGACCGAACACCTTTTGTGCTGCCACCACGACTGCCTCGTGCCGAGCATGAAGTGCCGAGTATCTATACTTATGTATATCAAGATTACGTCATTACTTATTTAGACACAGTGTATAGCAAAGAAAGAAACAAAATTGCCAACTCCGGTGATATATATTTCAAATTAGTCGATGTAGTATTCAGCTGGACCCTCCCATGTCGCTGAAAACTCGCTAGGCTGATGTAGGCCATTTTGTATGCAAGAACCTTTCATGCAGAAAATAGGTCAGTGAATACGGCAGAAATTGTAAAAGTTATGTGTGGTAGGTATACTTTTTGTTACGTTCCACTTGTTTGGGTCTTGTCACAAGTTATTAAAGGACTCTTCGTTGTGTGAAAGTGGAAATACTTAACCCACGTCTCCCCGGTCAAATCCTCACACCCCGTCTCTGGGGATGATAATAACCCCCTCTAATACCCAAACTAAGCGTCGCACAAACACGAAAGAGGTGTCATCGAAAAGCGCACGACGAGTATGGCCCGACACCACCCCGGAATAAAATGTTCCTCCAAACGTGACGTCATTAGCGGCCTATATTTTCACCACTTGCATCATGTTTTTGGCTATTGGGAGTTCATTTTGAGGGATATTTGAAAAGAAAGAAAGAAATTATTTGGAATCAGAAAAGGACAGCGAAGTTAACCAGGGCCCTAACATTTTTGTCCACCCGAAAATCAATTTTTTTAATTTCTAAATTTTGAGTTTTCAAACTTTATATTTTCCTTTTCTAATGGGTAGAACAGACCGAGAAACGTTGTTCGAAGTCAACTTGCCCTAATAAAAAATGCTTACTTTAGTCATAATCTTCTATTTGAACTCTGATAGTCAAATATGCAAAATTAGTAACTAGTCAAAAAGAGAGAAAAAAAGAGAATAAATCCTCTTATACATTTTGTTGCATCCCTAAAGCCAAGCAAACGCTGAAAGTTTCATTAAAATATCTGTATCCGGTAAAGCGTGACGGCTGGTTGAACGTTTCTGGAGGTGATCTCACTTGACTTAGACTGACTTGTTGACCCAAGATGACCTGACCGCAGAAATCTGACATAACATGCCAAATTCACATGGGAAAAGGTACTCCAAATGTCGACGCCTTGCCGCGCGCCGTTCGTTCACTATCCGCGAAACACCCGAGGGGGCGGTTGAAGACCCTCCCCGGAGACGCCGCTGGTTAATGCTTATCAATAAGCCCCACTTCATAAAATGGATGTTATGCGCTGGGAAAAATCATAATTAAGAGAGATATCGATATCAATTCTTGTTTTCACTGCATTTTAGCTGATAGAGCAATCAACTTTGAAGCTCCATGAGCGACCCGTAAATATTGTTCGTTTTTCAGCACAAAACGATAAGCATCTGCTGAACCCGACCATCCCCAAGGCCAACATAGGGCATAATTTTGAGACAAAAGGAAGTCCAAATTGATTGAGGACGGAATGGAAGTCCAGTGGATCTCGACATATCCACAAACGGCGTGGATTTGCATTTTGTGTCACATCCTACATCTTGAATGCAGGAAGGAATATATTCCAGTGATGGCATAGTGAAGGAAACCAAATGAAATTTCACGAAATATATTTGGTGAGAATTCCACCAAATATATTTCACCAAATATCGCAAGTCGAAGGTGTGAGCGAAGCCGAACCAATCGGCTTAAAATGACACGTAATCGAAGCCGAAGCCAATGCTGAAGAATCATGGCTTCACGAAGCCGAAGCCACAGCCGGAGCCGGTGCTGACTTCGCCCCATGTTCGACCTCTTGAAGGGCGAGTTTCTGCCGTGACCGTATACTGGGTCTTGCTCGAATTCTACTGCGTGCTTGCGATTTTGGTATCCACTCGGCTTGAGAGAGTGCATGTGGCCATTCGGCTTGAGAGAGTGGTGAGGGCGCATGGTCTACTCGGTTATTCAAGTCATTAGTACAACCAACGAGTTATTTCTAACGGCATATCAAGAACAAAAATTCGAACAGACTGTCAGAACGATAACCACCATGTAAAAGAACTATGCTACATGGAATGTAAACCACCCTGAGCATGCGCAAAGCCTAACTTCGGTTTTGTATGACTATTTTCCTCTTCGGTATTTATCAATTTTATATTTTATTGCACATTGATTCTTAGACAGGCATCTGTTTCGCTCAGCTGCTATGGAAACATCAAACTCGTGCACTTATGTTGATGCATTCCTTCGATTCGCTGGAGGCTGGCCCGTTTCGCCAGTCAACGCATCCGAGGATGTTGCCACCCTCCCGCTGCTTTCTCGAAGCTGAGATCGAGCCACGGGACAAACATCAAGCGCTTCTCATCATAAGAATCCACCGACACTCTATTTTAGTACTGTCAGTCAACAGTATACTTTGGGGCAGGCTAAAGTAAGACTATCCTGAACAAAATTAAATGCATGTGACATGTTCACGACATAACATGACAGGTAGTGTTCATGAGAGACATGAGCATCAACATGAATGCTGAGTTCGAATTCGGATGTGTATCATGTGCCAGTTTGCAATTTTGGTCCAAAATGTTGCTCTGTGTTAACCCAGGTCGGCAACATCGCTGGACTTTGACTAGGTCACGGATAACAAATGTTCTTGGAAAATGTTCAGTTTTCAGGTTCATACAACGTAGTTCATTTGTTAGCAAGGTTTGATTATGGGTGCTTTATATGTTTTTCTAGTTACGTGATGAAGGGGGCCATATGGGGTGGTGCTTGCATCATTTGAACTAGGTAAACAGGTTTTGATCGATGGAGTGCTTTCTATTGATATGAGTTTTCACTCCAATTGTTTTATCATATGTGCTCGTGGTGTTTCACTTGACTGGCTAGCTTTTCCTTGGGTTTCCTCGCTCATGTGCAGGTGTCTACCACAACCTAAAAGTTGGTGGGATCATAGCGCTGTTTAGGTCGAGTCTTTCCATGCAACGTCCAGTGGCGAAATGATAAGTACCGATAATATTTGGGAGCCTGTACCCCTTGCTATCCCTTCTCTTCTGCAGTGATGTCCCTGCGAGCGCTGCGATTCAATGTGGTTCGTTGCTTATTTGAGGCTTACATGTGGGTGCTGCGCCATTTTATTTCCAGTGGAAGGCGCTGGATGCTCGCCGAAGACTTGAATGTTTCGTCGGAGGGGAGCAACACAAAGCTTTTGTTCGGTCGACTTCTTCCATGCAACTTCTATTGGCGTGATGCTAAGTGCTTAAAATGTTTGAAGATGTGTCCTACTGCCCGCTCCCTCCATTCACTGTGACAGAAACCCTACCGACGCTGAAGTGAGCTCTGGGCCCCTGGTTATTGAAAGGGCTGGATGCTATTAGTCGATCTGCACTGCTAAAACAACTGGATCGAAGGGGCATATGTAGATCGCATGTGCAGTTGGCTATTTAGGGCAAGTTGCATTCAAGGGAACAACCTCCTACCTCATCGTGCTAGCACTTGAAGGCTTGATTAAATCGGTTTCAAAGATACATCGCATGAGAAGGCGAGAGTTTCTAGGTTGATGCTGAAAGCTTATAATTTTTAGGAAGATGGACGTTCCAAATCCATGGGCGAAATTGAAAGCGCGTGTATCGTATGCTGACCAGCGTCGGACTTACTACTCATTTTTGATCGTATTTTAAGGGGCACCTTATCAGATTTGAAAAATAGCCGTGACATTTTCAACCTACTCGAATTGTGTTTTAGATGTACGCAGTTGAATGTTCTTTTGATTCCTCGGCCCGGACAATTTTTCACATGAGTCTGACGAGATTTATGAATTATTTGGATTCAGATTTCACAACATTTCCCTCTATTATCTTTTGTCACCTTTAGGGTTTCCGGGTCCTTTTGTCTTCACAGATGGAGCTCCGTACTTCATTATAACTTTGTAGAAGAGGGAGGCACCATACCAAGCGCAGGTGAATAGTGTTCATGCAACATGCATAGCCGACAAGTGTTCCTTTGCCGGCAGCTCCATCGCAAAGGTCTTTCTGAGTTGCGTCGTATATTTCACATTCGAATTTCATAACGGTTCGCAAAGTATTAACAACGGTGCACTCGAAGCGGTCCGAAACACTGCCTGGGTGCACCGAACCAAACTGGCGAATAACAGCGGTCGCACGGCGGCCACTCTAGAGGACCTTGGTCTGCGGACGCAGTGTCCAGAGCGCCAGCCCCATCACGCCCGTCCAGAACGAGGTGGCCAGCGATGTGGTGAGCACCGGTCTGCAGCAGGGGAACGGATCCGGTTACCAACGCCAACCCGCGCCGTGGTGGTCGCTGAAGCCAGCCCACACTGTGGTGACCAAACTGAAGCCAGCCCACACCATGGTAACCAACTGAAGCCAGCCGACACCATGGTGACTAAACTGAAGCCAGCCCACACCGTGGTGGGCAAACTGAAACCAGCCCACACCATGGTAATCAACTGAAGCCAGCACACACCGTGGTGACCGAACTGAAACCAGGCCACACTGTGGTGACCGAACTGAAGCTAGCGCACACCATGGTAACCAACTGAAGTCAACCCACACCGTGGTGACCAAACTGAAACCAGCCCACACCATGGTGGTCACTGAAGCCAGCCCACACCATGGTAACCAACTGAAGCCAGCCCACACCATGGTAACCAACTGAAGCCAGCCCACACCATGGTAACCAACTGAAGCCGTGGTGACCGAACTGAAACCAGGCTACACCGTGGTGGGCAAACTGAAGCTAGCGCACACTGTAGTGACCGAACTGAAGCTAGCACACACCGTGGTGACCAAACTGAACCTAGCACACATGGTGGTGGGCAAACTGAGGCCAGCCCACACCGTGATGGGCAAACTGAGGCCAGCCCACATCGTGGTGGGCAACCTAAAGCTAACCGGTGACGTCAACCATCGTCATCCATTTGCAATGTTCAATCGAATCCATCATGAATCAACGTTTATCGGGAATTTTTTTTCGAACTAATCAACATTTATCAGTTGAAACCATAGTAAAAATTGCCTTTGTAAAACTGATGAGCCACATCCTGAGATGCGTCAGCTAAAACGATGCAAGCTGCAATACTGCAATAGTGCGTGCTTTGTAGGCTGGTAATAAAGGAAAACAACCAAACTGCATCCAGTATTACATTAAGCCCAAAATTAGACAAAGTAAAACATATGGCATACAGAAATTGTTCATTCGCGTGAGAACTACACTGAGTAGCCATGGCGGCTTGCCCACCACCATTACAGTGATAATGGTGAAATGAACCACGTGCATTATCGTTATTTTCTAAACCCATGGTTGCCACATATTTGGCCAGGTTGTCAGCAACAACAATGCCTGAGAGGCGCGCTTTGACTGGCGGGGAAAATGTTGTCACCATTCGGAGGTTTTGGAGGCTGGCTCCCAATCCCCAAGAGGTTTGTGAAGGTTTCAGACAACTTACTTTGAATAAAACGGCGCGCTCTCAGCGTACTTCGGCTTTAGAACTGGCTTCTTGATTCGAATTGTTTTCTGAGGAACATAATCATACGTAAGGAAGCACGCATCGTTGTCATGCACTCATAGCTTTCGTGTAGAAGCGGATGGTGAAGTTGCTTTACTCATCAATACAGGGAGATATGTGCGTCTTAGCACCCAATAATAGGACGCCTGTCTGTAACTGAAACAAAGTGACATTAACTGCGTCGTCTATTATCATATGAAAATGTTGGTCTTCACGGCAGTTGTACGTTGGAAATATACACATCATGGGAGTGCGAAGGAAACTGGCGTAGCACAGTTTGCGTGTGTCGCTCACCGTTAGTTCCTCTGGGGTCGTCGTGAATGGCGCCAATGCCCAGTGGTGTTCAGCTTTAGACGTGGTTGATTCAGAGCGTCTGCTCTCAGCCTGCCTCGCCTCCTGTCTTCGTTCATCGTAGCGCCTCGCTTCGGCTCGTCTCGTCTCTGTGCCTTCGAAAAGTCTGTTGTGAGTTTTCTCCGCCTCCGTACGCCGCTCTTCCGAACGTACGCTATGGATTCGCCTGGCCTCTAGCCCAACAGGAGCCACCCGTCGCGCATCTGTACGTCTGTCGTCGACTCGTCTTGCGCCATGAAGTTTCTCTTCTGGTGGCCTGTTGTCGATACGTCTGGCTGTCAGTCGCCTCTCTTCCGACCTGCCGCTTACTCGCCTATCGTCGAGTTTTCGCTCTTCGGAATGCCCATTGTCAGCTCGCCTAGCCTCCAGCCGCCGCTCTTCGTTGCGTGTGCTTCTAACTCGTCTCGTGTCAAGACGCCGTTCTTCAGAAAGTGTGTCGGTAGTTCTCCTCGTATCGGCTTGTCGCTGTTCGGAACGTTCATTGTCAGCCCGACGAGTGTCCAGCCGTCGCTCCTCGGCCCGTCGGTTGTCAGCTCGTCTGGCCTCAACATGTCGCTCCTCTGAGCGCCGGCTGTCAGCTCGCCTGGTGTCAAGTCGCCTCTCTTCAGAGCGTCTGTTGTCAGCCCGACGAGTGTTGTCTAGACGTCGCTCCTCGGCCCGTCGGTTGTCAGTTCGCCTGACCTCAAGATGTCGCTCCTCTGTGCGCCGGCTGTCAGCTCGCCTGGTGTCAAGTCGCCTCTCTTCAGAGCGTCTGTTGTCAGCCCGACGAGTGTTGTCTAGACGTCGCTCCTCGGACCGTCGGTTGTCAATTCGCCTAACCTCCATCCGTCGCTCCTCTGAGCGCTGGTTGACAGTACGCTTTGAGTCCAGCCGTCGCTCCTCGGCCCGTCGGTTGTCAGCTCGTCTGGCCTCAACATGTCGCTCCTCTGAGCGCCGGCTGTCAACTCGCCTGGTGTCAAGTCTCCTCTCTTCAGAGCGTCTGTTGTTAGCCCGACGAGCGTCCAGACGTCGCTCCTCGGACCGTCGGTTGTCAGTTCGCCTGACCTCAACATGTCGCTCCTCTGAGCGCCTAGTATCAAGTCGCTTTTCATCTGAACGTCTACTGTCAGCCCGACGAGTGTTGTCCAGATGTCGCTCCTCGAACCGTCGGCTGTCAGCTCGTTTGACTTCAACATGTCGTTCCTCTGAGCGCCTGCTTTCAGCTTGCCTGGTGTCAAGTCGCCTTTCATCTGAATGTCTGCTGTTAATCCGATGAATGTTCGGATGTCGATCCTCGGACCGTCGGTTGTAGTCTCGCTTGGTCTCCACCCGTCGCTCCTCTGAACGCTGGTTGACAGCACGCTTTGTGTCCAGACGTCGCTCCTCGGCTCGTCGACTGTCAGCTCGCCTGATCTCAACATGTCGCTCCTCTGAGCGCCTGCTGTCAGCTCGCCTGGCATCAAGTCGCCTCTCTTCAGAGCGTCTGTTGTCAGCCCGACTAGTATCCAGACGTCGCTCCGCGGACCGTCTGCTGTCAGCCCGACTAGCGTCCAGACGTCGCTCCGCGGACTGTCGGTTATCAGCTCGCCTGACCTCCGCCCGTCGCTCTTCTGAATGTTGGTTGACAGCACGCTTCGAGTCCAGACGTCGCTCCTCAGACCGTCTGTTATCAGTTCGCCTGACCTCAACATGTCGTTCCTCTGAGCGCCTGCTGTCAGTTTGCTCGGCATCAAGTCCTCGCTTCTCTGAACGTCTGTTGTCAGCCCGACGAGCATCCAGCCGTCGCTCCTCGGACCGTCGGTTGTCAGCCCGCCGAGAGTTGTCCAGACGTCGCTCCTCGGACCGTCTGTTGTCAGCCCGACGAGTGTCCAGACGTCGCTCCTCGGACCGTCGGTTGTCAGCCCGACGAGTGTCCAGACGTCGCTCCTCGGACCGTCTGTTGTCAGCCCGACGAGTGTCCAGACGTCGCCCTCGGACCTTCGGTTGTCAGCCCGACGAGTGTCCAGACGTCGCTCCTCGGACCGTCGGTTGTCAGCCCGACGAGTGTCCAGACGTCGCTCATCGGACCGTCGGTTGTCAGCCCGACGAGTGTCCAGACGTCGCTCCTCGGACCTTCGGTTGTCAGCCCGACGAGTGTCCAGACGTCGCTCCTCGGACCGTCTGCTGTCAGCCCGACGAGTGTCCAGCCGTCGCTCCTCGGACCGTCGGTTGTCAGCCCGCCGAGAGTTGTCCAGACGTCGCTCCTCGGACCGTCTGTTGTCAGCCCGACGAGTGTCCAGACGTCGGTCCTCGGACCGTCTGTTGTCAGCCCGACGAGTGTCCAGACGTCGCTCCTCGGACCTTCGGTTGTCAGCCCGACTAGCGTCCAGACGTCGCTCCGCGGAACGTCGGTTATCAGTTCGCCTGGAGTCCAGCCGTCGCCCTTCGGATTGCCGGTTGTAATCTCGCCTGGCCTCCGCTCGTCGCTCATCTGAGTGCTGGTTGTCAGCTCGCCTGGCATCAAGTCGCCTCTCTTCAGAGCGTCTGTTGTCAGCCCGCCGAGAGTTGTCCAGACGTCGCTCCTCGGACCGTCGGTTGTCAGCCCGACGAGTGTCCAGACGTCGCTCCTCGGACCGTCGGTTGTCAGTCCGACTAGCGTCCAGACGTCGCTCCGCGGACCGTCGGTTGTCAGCTCGCCTGGAGTCCAGCCGTCGCTCTTCGGATTGCCGGTTGTAGTCTCGCCTGGTCTCAATTTGTCTCTCCTCTGAGCGCCGGTTGTTGATTCGTCTTGCTTCAAGACGCTGGTGTTCGGAAAGCGAAGAGTCAGCACGTCGGCTTATTTGGGTATTCTGACGTCCATCGTCGTCCATGGATTTCTTGGTATTTATCCCGGAACCTTCAACTTTAGTATTGCTTTTGTGTGGTAGCAAACTGCCTTTTGTTTCATCTATGTCTCCGAACGGAGAAGAGGCACTCCTCACAGTCTGGACAACAGTGGTGTCCAGGGCGTCCAGGGTCGTCACCAGCAGGAGACATAGCAGGCAGGCGTTGCGGAGCATCCTGTAAGTAAACCACAGACCGTTGTGCACCGCGAAGCAGCTATTGACGAACGCTATCATAGTGGTCACCAATAGCGAACACAATGATTCTGTTTACAGCTTGACGAATCTAGCATAACAGTGATTAATTGAAGAAACTTTACACGTAACTTGTCTTCATAGTACATGTCACGCCACATGTCGCCAAGCTTGGGGAAATAGAGCAAGGGCACGGAAACCACGATGACGAGGGGAAAAAGGGGCAACGTCCACGCACCTTACTTTGGAAAGTTCTAGCATTTAATTAACATACAGACGTTGTATGAAAGGAAATAACTTCAAATTGTTCCCCTGAACTTTGAGACAGTTTCTGTGCCTATGCGATGAACATGTGGACAAGAAATATTCCGCCAGGATAGGCACTGATATGGCGTGTGTGTGCATGTGCTCAGACCGATGGACGCAGCCTATTGGGCTTACGCATGTGTGGAAAGGATGTCCGTAGAATGCACTAGCCTGTCAGCGGGCGAAACCGCATAGTGCAATGTCACATGGAAAGGCGAGACATGTGCAATATTTGCGTTGCATTTGCGACACATAGTATATCAAAAATGACTACAATTTGATAACTGAGGAAATCGCATTGATGTGTAGTGCCAAAAGCAACTTTCAAGTAACTATTTGCAGGATTTAGGTGTTTGGTGTATGCATCATACAGGAAAGAGAAGTGAATGAGGAGGAAGGCAGAGGTGGGGATATGGGAAAGTAAAATTTGTCTTCCAGCATCTTCATTATGGGGAGAGCGCAAGCATCTTCAGGGAAAACTGGCAGGATAGTCTTCCGTAAGTGGAAACAAATGTGTGGGATGGGTGGGTTGCTGAATGCGATGATAGGCATTATATCTACCAGCTCATTGATATCAGTGTGATTACGGTAAGCCCGGTCGTATCAATGTTAGGTAAGGACTGGTAACTGAAAGAACGATAGAAACAATTCACTTGAAACTATGGAAATAATTCACTTGAAACGATGGAAAGAATTCACTCAAATTCTATGCATATATAGATGCGTTCAAACATGAATTGGCATATGCATGTGCTTGACGTTGGCCTACCTGGTAGTATGACAATGTGCATGCATGCATGGCAATATAATTGGTGATTGACGGCGTCACATAATCAGTGTCCTAAAATTACTTCACCATTAACTGTGTGGATGAAGAAAGAAGTTGCTCGGGAATAGTGAAAGATTGGAAGAAAATAAAGGATCGCCACTTAAGGATTAAACAAGCGGAATGCCTTTCACTTCAGTCACATGCATTTTGCATTATTTGCAGTCGTGTGTATGACTCCTCCACATGTGGCAAAATGGTAAAACCTAAGACAAGGATGAGTAGCACAATTCCATGAACTGTGAATTTCCAGGCCACGTGGTCAATTATTTTACACTGCACATAATGTTCTACATTTTTCCATTTTAAAGGTAAGCATTGGCTAAATTCAAAATTTCACTTTTCAAAACTACTTTTGGAACAGGAGAACCTGTGGTTGTTTTACCAAATTTTCACTTTAGTGGCAAGAGTTCAAGAGTGATCGGATATCCTATACGTATCCATTGATTTCGCCAACCTCTATAGGGTCAGGTCTGGTATCTGTACCTAACGGATATCCATACGGACAGCCATCCCGAGGTCTGCTCTACCATCTAACAACCACCGATAATCGAGGACACACTAGTGAGCATAGTTCATAGACAAGGTAGCAAAGCGAGGTGGATTGCCTTGTCTTGCGTCACCACTTACTCTTAAAAGAAGAAAAAATAACTGCGTCAAAATAATCGTCATTAAATGTGTCTCTCTACTTATATTTCAGAATTTCAGGGACCTGGACGTACCTGATGGTCGGCCGAGGGCCCGCTGTAGAGGCGTCACTCGCCGTCCACCGATGTGTTGGATGTGTAGTCTGTGTCCAGATACACGGCTGCCAGTGGCTGTGTCGGTCAGTGGTGCCGGCCGCCTGTTATGTAGTCGACCGTCAGCGCATCGGTGACGTCACCGGTGACGCGCGCGCCCACGCGCCAGCGCCGGCCTGGCAGATAGCACCACAGCCGCAATTTTGAGGGACCATTTGTTGCAGCTTGTCATGGCAGCGTGTGAAACATGATATTCGTTCAGCATGCTTGTCAACTTGACCTTTTCCATAGCCTCTCGAAAGTATTGAGTACTTTGATCGTCCATTTGACCTATGGTGTGTTTATGAGCTTCGATGGAATAACTGACGATCATGCATTTCGATATATATATATATATATATATATATAGTTATATATATATTATATATATATATATATATATATATATATATATATATATATCGTAAATAACTAAATAGCGGAAGCACTTTTTCAGATATACACATGTCAAATGTGTGTTGACTACTAGAAGCTGCAGCCACCGCTCTCCAGTGTTCGTACATACAAATCAGAAATTGGGCCTTCAATTATTGGAGTAGACTTCAAGGTGCAACCTTGTTGTCTTCTGACTCTGGTTTCGAGTGCAGGATATTAGGTTGTTACACCTCCCACCATGACAGGAATGGGTTATATTTCTGCGGATACAATGGCTGTTTACATCTGGATTTCAATGACCCCATAAGCGAATGCAGCTTACTTTTCCCTCCTGTGTGCCTGTTTCTATTCGTGAAACATAAAAGTCGCCGAGGGCAATGATGGTCATTTGATCCCAATATAGATGTGAGTGGTGTCATCGATTATAAAACCTTCATGTTATAGTTGAACAGCTTTGTGCAGATAACTATAAATATGTCTCATTAACGAGGCTATGTTATGTGCGGCACCCCTTCTTTCTTCATCTGGTGTGTGTGCTTTTGAAGTGCGATATATCACAGACCTGGATGCGAGTCTAAACCTCGCCGGTGCGGTGCCCTGATGCAAAGAAGCTTCATGATTTTCGCGGAAACTCTGTGCAGTTTTTAACGGATACTGCCTAGGTTTAGCCTACCCAGCCGGACTTTTCTACAACTCTGAATAAACGAGACCCCGTGTCGTGTCAGGTCACGGCCTATTGCGTCCTCGCAGCAAACATAATTCATTTACGCAAATTGCAAAATGTGTCAATTTGTCGTCGCTTAACCTTATGACGAGGAAGAGTTCCTTTGGCTGCGAAACGCAGAGGATGGGAGGGAGAGAGAGCAAATACTGTGCCTTCTCATTCTCAAAAGCCAACCTGCCAATTTCCTGCAGGAAACGACGATGAGTTTTTTTTTGTTTGTAGCGCAACTTATATTTACATCAAATACAATTCTGAATATTTTTTACAGGCGGATGCCGGGCAAAAATGTGGATAATCTGGGAGGTTGTGGTACAGTTTGGAATGTGGTGCGCACAATTGTAACTCAACATCCAAACTCAACATCTCTGTCTCTGTCTCTGTCTCTGTCTCTGTCTCTGTCTCTGTCTCTGTCTCTGTCTCTGTCTCTGTCTCTGTCTCTGTCTCTGTCTCTGTCTCTGTCTCTGTCTCTGTCTCTGTCTCTGTCTCTGTCTCTGTCTCTGTCTCTGTCTCTGTCTCTGTCTCTGTCTCTGTCTCTGTCTCTGTCTCTGTCTCTGTCTCTGTCTCTGTCTCTGTCTCTGTTCTGTCTCTGTCTCTGTCTCTGTTCTGTTTTTTTTCTTTTTTTTTTTTTTTTTTTTTTTTTTTTTTTTTTTTTTTTTTTTTTTTTTTTTTTTTTTTTTTTGTTTTTTTTTTTTTGTTTTTTTTTTTTTTTTTTGTGTTGTTGTGTTGTTTGTTTGTTTGTTTTTTTTTTTGTTTGTTTGTTTGTTTTTTTGTTTGTTTGTTTGTTTGTTTGTTTGTCTCTGTCTCTGTTCTGTCTCTGTCTCTGTCTCTGTCTCTGTCTCTCTCTCTCTGTCTCTCTCTCTGTCTCTGTCTCTGTCTCTCTCTTCTCTTCTTCTCCTCTTTTCTCTTTTTTTTTCTCTTTCTTCTTTCTCTTTCTTTCTTCTCTTCTCTGTCTCTTCTCTCTCTCTCTCTCTTCTCTGTCTCTGTCTCTGTCTCTCTCTCTCTCTCTCTCTCTCTCTCTCTCTCTCTCTCTCTCTCTCTCTCTCTCTCTCTCTCTCTCTCTCTCTCTCTCTCTCTCTCTCTCTCTCTCTCTCTCTCTCTCTCTCTCCTCTCTCTCTCTCTCTCCTCTCTTCTCTCTCTCTCTCTCTCTCTCTCTCTCTCTCTCTCCCTCTCTCTTTCTCCCTCTCTCCCTCCCTCTCTCTCTCTCTCTCTCTCTCTCTCTCTCTCTCTCTCTCTCTCCCCTCTCTCTCTCCCTCCCTCTCTCCTCCCTCTCCCTCCTCCCTCTCTCCTCCCTCTCTCCTCCCTCTCTCCTCCCTCTCTCCTCTCGCTCTCGCTCTCGCTCTCGCTCTCGCTCTCGCTCTCGCGCTCTCGCTCTCGCGCTCTCGCTCTCGCGCTCTCGCTCTCGCGCTCTCGCTCTCGCGCTCTCGCTCTCGCGCTCTCGCTCTCGCGCTCTCGCTCTCGCGCTCTCGCTCTCGCGCTCTCGCTCTCGCGCTCTCGCTCTCGCGCTCTCGCTCTCGCGCTTCGCTCTCGCTCTCGCGCTCTCGCTCTCGCGCTCTCGCTCTCGCGCTCTCGCTCTCGCGCTCTCGCTCTCGCTCTCGCTCTCGCGCTCTCGTCTCGCGCTCTCGCTCGCGCTCTCGCTCTCGCTCTCGCTCTCGCGCTCTCGCTCTCGCGCTCTCGCTCTCGCGCTCTCGCTCTCGCGCTCGCGCTCTCGCTCTCGCGCTCTCGCTCTCGCGCTCTCGCTCTCGCGCTCTCGCTCTCGCGCTCTCGCTCTCGCGCTCTCGCTCTCGCTCTCGCTCTCGCTCTCGCGCTCTCGCTCGCTCTCGCGCTCTCGCTCTCGCGCTCTCGCTCTCGCGCTCTCGCTCGCGCTCTCGCTCTCGCTCTCGCTCTCGCTCTCGCTCTCGCTCGCGCTCTCGCTCTCGCGCTCTCGCTCTCGCTCTCGCTCTCGCGCTCTCGCTCTCGCGCTCTCGCTCTCGCGCTCTCGCTCTCGCGCTCTCGCTCTCGCGCTCTCGCTCTCGCGCTCTCGCTCTCGCGCTCGCTCTCGCGCTCTCGCTCTCGCGCTCTCGCTCTCGCTCTCGCTCTCGCGCTCTCGCTCTCGCGCTCTCGCTCTCGCGCTCTCGCTCTCGCGCTCTCGCTCTCGCGCTCTCGCTCTCGCGCTCTCGCTCTCGCGCTCTCGCTCTCGCGCTCTCGCTCTCGCGCTCTCGCTCTCGCGCTCTCGCTCGCTCTCGAAGAGCCTCGGACCAAAGTAATATTTCCGAACATCCACAGCGTCTGGGAGATGTCTTCTGTTTGTCCGTGCAACAGAAAAGACCACCAGTTTAAATAACTACTTGTACCCGAAAACCAGAACCAGCCCCATCTCATACACTCTATATCTGCCCCTTGTAAGCGTAGAAATTCTGAAGTTTTAGGTACCTTACGCAAATAGCCACAAAATAGTTTCTGTGTTCTAGTATCTCTAATACATTCAAGGACTAAGGTAAAGGAACACAAGTTAACAGAAATGAGACCATCTGTCAAACGTGCCTGCGAATGATATTGCCAGGAACCTCTCGGCAGTGAAATACACCTTCGACCTTTTCAAAGCATTCCCAAATATGCTATCATTCCTCACGTACCATCATAGATACTCAACGTCACCAGCTATACGAACTTCGCCAGTGGACCTTCTATCCACTTTCTCACCCACCTTCGCCTACTCCGATAAGAATATAACTATCAAATCCCAAGTCATGTAGGCAATGGCGTTTCAACACTGGTTGCGAGGTTTCATGAACTGTCACACTTCCAAATATACATTCAGCAAATGTTAAGCATGTTGCGATATGACAAATGTTATAGTTTTTTCCAACGATCGCCCCAAGACCCAACCCTGGATGCATCCCTGACCAAAGTCGATGCCAAAAATTAACATCTTATGTACAAAAGAATGTTGAGCAGAATCGCAAACTTTAGGATGATCACGATCACGACCAGGCAGGGTCAGTCCGAGACACCGAAATGGGCTGGGGCAGAAAGTCACTTCTGAACTCACCCACAAAAAAAACACTCCGAATTTCTGCCATTTTATTTTCGGTCCCTAAAAGTCTGAAGTTGTTCCGCCCCGAGAAAGCACTATTCGAACCTTGGTACCACTTTTCTGAGACCCTTCGGTTCCGCATATGTCTACTGTCACATTGGGGCAAAGAAAAAGCAATTCATTAACAAAATTCGTGTTCACGAGACAAATTTTGAAACTGGAACAAAATTCGTCTTCAACTAGACATGAGTGAATGTAATGTGTGCGGACAGCTATACAATTATAGGTGCTATTGTGCTTTAAGGGGTTCACGAGACCAATTTTACACGTATTTTACGTCTAGCAAGTGAACAATGAAGTTACGTTTCGCTAAGTTATGTTAGGTTATAATTTTCAAGCTGGAAAATTTGAATGCAAACTTGGACTAAAAACAAAGGGATTTTTATTCAAAAGCGGGTAAGGCTGGGCTAGATTTGGTTCAGTTAGATTTTCATAGTTGGAATTTTTTACCAACGATGTTTGGCATTCTTCCAAGTTTTTTGTGGATTAATGAACATTTATATTGTAAGACTAGGCTATAGGCTAGGTTTGGTTAGCCCATGCTAAATTTGTTTAACATAAGGATTTTCAGAGTGGTTACACATCTTACCTACACTCATAAACGGTGTATTGGATAAAGTCAAGAATTCATCAAACCCTGAAGCACAAGCTTCTTGAATATTGACTAGTGAGTCCGGTGAGATGTAGCCTGTCACAAGATGTTAGCGCTGGAACGCGTGGCGACTCGTTTGGACGGTTGTCCGTCACTGTCAGTCGGGATTGCCTGTTGTCCGTCACTGTCAGTAGGGAATGTCTGTTGTCCGTCACTGTCAGTCGGGATTGTCTGTTGTCCGTCACTGTCAGTCGGGATTGCCTGTTGTCCGTCACTGTCAGTCGGGATTGCCTGTTGATTCGGAGGCGGAAACGTCGGCTAATTTTGGTATTACCGTTGGAATATTGAGACTTGCAGAAGTTGCCACCGGTTGGTTTACCAATCAAGCCGATCAAATGCAAGGGCACTAACAGCTGCCGACTTTGAAAAACGGCTCGGGGACTTGAGAACTGGAGATAAGCTGCTGAACTTGAGAACCAATTATCGCACAATCGAGGAAAATCCAGATATATCACTGGCAGGCAGACGGACACGTGTCTGCATTTTTCCCGCAATAGTGCATGCTATTTGTTTGCAAGTGAATCCAAACCCTTCACAAATGTTAGCCTGGTATATTGGAACAGGTAATAAATTGGTATCTGAAGCACGCTTAGAGGATGTTTATGGGTATAAATGTATGGTTCTTGTTCGGACGAGACAAACTGATAGCATATTGATATTGATAGCCAAAACCATCAATTGAAAACTAGATACATGTGGGTGATAATATCAGATAAGTTTATTATTAATGATTAGAGGGGAGAGGTTCTTAAAGAACGTACGAAACCACAACATCTTTCCGCTCAGTTTTATCGGGGCAGCCGCGCCCCCTCGGCCCGCCCCCCGGGGTTGACGGAGTCCTGGAGGTTGAGGTCCCCCGTCGCACGGTGCTAGTTGTGACGGGGGATCAACACACCTCTTTGGTCCTGATATCCCGGAGGGGCGGGCGGGCCCGTGGGGCCTCACGCGGGCCAAGTGGCTAGTCGCCTCGGGCCGGGGACCTGGGATTCTGAAGCTTCCTGTCTGCCACGCGCGCTTGTTTATCACTGCTGCGGCAATACCGGCATGAAGGACGCCATTGATTGCTAATAATCTGTACGCAGATTCCGCATGGAGTACAGACCAGTTCGATAGCCGTGACCTCGGCATTGACTGGGTATATGAGTCAAACATCACATTCATCGGGGGCGGGAACACATATTACCAGCCTGCTCATCTCAAGAAAGGACGGTTCGATTATAGAATAAAATACAAATAAAACGTTAATTAATGTCGCTGTAGCGTGCGATCACAAACAATTTACTAAATGGTGTTTAAGTGAGCGTTGTCTCGCGACGACAAGGCTCCCGCCGCCGCAGCGGCTCGGTGGGTCGGCACCATGCAGAGTCGGCGTGGTGTGCCCAATGCACACATTCAAAACCACAACTATAGTTATGACCATAAAAAACCATAGCTAAATAATTAAGTATAGTTTGATAAACACATTATTTATCATTATTTATACAACAGCTTGTTTCATTTTGTTCTCGATTTCTTGGAATCTAATGGTACGATTGATATACAACTTTTCACGCATATTTTTTACGTAGATTCTGATATTTCGTAGTTAAATATTCAAACAAGACACCGACATGCCATGCCAACTATTGATTCGTCTCCCACTTTCCGCCTACAGACGTCAAATGTGTTTGTTCGTTTTCTTTGTGACTTTGTATGCACCAATGCGTCTTTGAAAAAGGGCAAATATGACGTCACTGACGTCACCCATGACTGACCTTTCATGACCTGATACATTTATGTTTGACAGGATGCGTATAATTTATCCTGTGACAGTCATTGTAAATGTGAAGATAACTCACCGCGTGTTATAATTTTCGAGAAACTTTGGCAGAAGGAGGGGGTGCAGATTTGAGGCCCCGACGATGCCGGGCTATTGCTATCTTATGTGCATATTTGCCAAGTCGTAGTGGATTATTATAGATGCCTGTCGTTAATATATTTACACACCAGGTGTCAAATGAGTAGTAATTTAGAAGTACTTGATAGTACTTGCCAATTAGTATAATTTTGGTAGACTTCAAGTCAGTTCATATATAATGTACGTAATGTCCATTGATCCATATCGTTTATATTGCGATTACACCAGATAGTCCGGCAAAACTACACCTGGTACGTTGCAATACACATGAATCTTGTTTTGCACTGCTCGTAGCTTTCTTTGAAGGTTATTGCCAATAATAAGTAAAATATGCATCGAATTCATTTGAATGAATGTGACTGAGTGAATGATGGAATACTTAGTTCGTTAGGTGCATTGCTGCCTACTGTTAACACGACCAAACCGTGTTTATCGGACGTATTTATCTCCTCATTACCGTTGTTCAGAGAATGAAGGGATACCCTAAAATTTATGTCAGGTCGCGTGGTTTCCGTGTGTTTAATGTTCTGTCTGATCACTACGTGACCATATCTAGTCGAACATTATACGATGGTGTTGATTTGGCTTTCTCTCTCATTCTGATTTATCTTCGAATATGTGTGTGTGTGTGTGAGTTTTGCCAGCCTGCCATCGTGTGGTGATATCGGCTGGTTCCGGTTGAAAGACGATGTGTAAGAGAGTGAGTAGCGTAGGGTAGGAGGATCAATCCGAGGTGGAGGTTTAGTAGAGTAGTCGAGCAGTGGTGAAGTAGCGTCGAGATGGTCTTGAAGAATAGAGCTGAGGTAGTCCGGATCGATTGAAGATGTAGAGCTGGTGCAGTAGAGTTGTTTGAGAGCCGGAGGTGATGAAGTCGAGAGAGAGAGAGTTAGTCCGGATGGTGCCACATTGGAGTATGGGGTGTAGTGGGGGGGGAGTCGGGTCATCGACATAATTTAACATTGGAAGAGCATAAATATATGTTTTCCTCCTTTTTTCTCTTTTTTCCCCATTTTCCTGGTTTTCTTCATTTTCTCTTTCGTTTTTTTTAACATATCTTTTCCTTTTTTTCTCTTTTTTGTTTTTTTTTCACAATTCTTCCATAATGCGTGTAGTTTTGAGAAAGTGGAAGAGGTGTTCGTGTAATGCTGGATGGCAGTGCTTTCCGCGATAACTAATTTTCGGACCTGCGATAACGATAAAACGATAAGAAAGGTTTGCGATAACGATAAACGATAAACGATAAAAAAAATTCACAAAATTAACAGCGATAGCGATAAAACGATAACGATAATTGTTTTTTTTAACAGCGATAACAGAAATGGACGCGTACAGATGCTGGTGTTGCATTCCTGGCACCATGCAAACCCCAGCTGCCATGCAGCCCCGTCGCTGAGGGGCACTGATTCCGACTCACCAAGATGACCAAGCGCCGCAAAAGCGCAGTACACTCAGCGGCCGCTTGTACACTCAGCGCCGTGGACGCATTCAGTCCGCCGCTTTGTTGGATGATGGTTCGGTGCTTGAGACATCTGGCCCAGCTACAGACCAATTATAGGCTACTTTAACACATTGTCTTCAATAGGTACCTACTTATTGTATATCCCAATATTCGCCAATGTCCAAGACAACGCTTAGCACAGTGGAAGTACATATATTCTGTCACTCCGTAAGTACCGACATACCGGCAGAAGTAATTATATTTTCGACGCAACCACTTTCGATAAACCCTCGTACGTCATGCGTAACGTCGTCTGTTTTGCGGCGCGAGGAATATGCTTTTGACAAACCCTCGTATGTCCATCGTCCCTACCAGTTCTTAAAGGTTTTATGTAAATAAGCCTCAATCAATAACTACAAAATCTTATTTCAAATTCTTTATACTGAGTAAACAATTTTATTTTCAAACGATAATGAAATAATAAAATTATCTCAATTATGATTAACTTTGAAGATAGGCTAATATTAACTTGAAGATATGCATAGTTGCCAGATATGCGGGAGTGTAGAACAATGCCAGTTCTTAAAGGTTTTTTGAAAATAAGCCTCAATCAATAACTACATGTTATTTCAAGTTCTTTACACTGAGTACAGAATGCTATTTTCAAATGATAATGAAATAATCCAATTATCTCAATGACGATTAACTTTGAAAATAGGCTTATTTTAACCTGAAGATTTGGATAGTTGCCAGATATGCGGGAGTGGACCCCCCTGTGACTGACCTCTGCCCGGCCCGCCGCGCAAATTTATACCACCCGTCGGCCGTCTGACAGATCTGTACACTTAGCAGATGGCAACAGGTTGCGCACACACACTGTCGCGCGGCATACACTGTCGATCGTCTTCCATTTTTCCATCATCCCGTTTTACATTTTATCGTTTATCGTTCATAATTTTTGGAACTTGCGATAAGTGGATGAGCGATAATTTTGAAAATTTAGCGATAAACGATAACGATAACCGATTTACTTAACAGCGATAATTATCGTTTATCGTTTATCGCTCATCCTATCGCATGCGGAAACCACTGCTGGATGGTCGTCGTTGAGGAGCGTGGTGAGGTTCAGTGGAATGTTGTTCGTGGTGCAATAGTTTGTGATATGTTGTCTTTGGTTGTTGTATTTGGTGCAGTATATGAGCATGTGTTTGACTGTGAGTGTGTGGTGGCAAGTAGTGCATTGTGGTCGTGGTGGATTGAGTAGGAGGTATGAGTGTGTGAGTGCAGTGTGTCCTATACGTAGTCGTGTTAGTGTCCGTTCTCTTAGTCTGGTGTTTTGGTTGATGGAGTGCCAGTGTTCGTGTTTGAAGTGTATTTCGTGTAGCTGTGTTGGTACTGTATCCCATGTTTGTTGTATGTGTTTGTTGATGACCTGTCGTATTGTGGGATAGTAGTCGGATTGTGAATAGGGGCATTGTGTGGTTTGTTGGAGTGTTGTGGCTATGTTTGCTTCTGTGTCTGCGTGTTCGTTGCCGTGTATGCTTGTGTGACTTGGGATCCCGAGAAGTGTTGGCCGTTGTGGAATGGTGAGTTGCTTGTGGATGCGTAGTATCTTGGGTATGAGCGGATGTTTGTATTTGATGTGGGGTGTTATGCTCTGTAGTGCTGATTTTGCGTCTGTGGCTATGATGTTGTGTTCAATTTTGGTGTTGTAGATGGTGCAGTATGCCGAGAAGATTGCGAATAATTCTGCTGTGTATGTGGATGCTGTGTCGTGCAGACGGGCGCGTAGGATGACCCGCTGCGGCGCTGCGTTGGTGTACAGCACCGCCGCTACGCCTGTCTGCTGTGTATGTGATTTGGAGCCGTGTGTATATATGATGTAGTTGACGTGCTGTGCTGTGAATTGTAGGAATAGTTGTTGTATTTCTGCGTGTGTGTATGTGTCTTTTGGCTTGTCAATGAGGAAGTGTGTGTTGGGTGTCGGCTGTTTCCATCATGCGATGGGTTGTGGGTGTGGTGTTGTCGTTGGGAGTGTTATGTCTAGTGTGTTAGCGTGCCGGTGTATCCGGCATCCTATTGTGGTTTGTAGTCGAGTTCATGAGTTGGTGTCTGCGTGCTGTGCGGAGTTTTAGTGCCTGTGTGCATGGGTCTTGTTTCGTGAGTTGTGTTTTGTAGTGGTATCTAAGTAGTGCTTCTGTACGTCTGTGCTGTAATTCTGGGATGTGGTTGTATATGTGAAGAGAGTGAGAAGGTGAGGTGGTGAAGGCTCCTGTGACTATT
The DNA here is from genome assembly GCA_034440575.1 of Imbricaverruca yamaguchii. Classification (NCBI taxonomy): domain Eukaryota; kingdom Metazoa; phylum Arthropoda; class Thecostraca; family Neoverrucidae; genus Imbricaverruca; species Imbricaverruca yamaguchii. The sequence goes on from JAOTOL010001564.1 coordinate 771,370, forward strand.
TGAAGAGGTCGTCGTTGAATTGAACCTATAATTTTGAGGTTTGATTTAGCTGCGTTTTCAAAGAGTGGGGATCCGTATTCCAGAATTGGCCGAATGAGTGATTTGTAAAGGGTCAGAAGTGTGCTTCGGTCGGATCCCCAGTGTGTGCCAGAAAGTGCTCGTAGTATGTTGATTCTTTTTGAGGCGCGTTTTTGTATGTTTAGGAAGTGTGGCCGAAAAGTTAGTTGTTTCTCTAATGTGATACCTAGAAATTTTGTTGTGGTGACAAAGGGAATGGGTGAGTTGTTTATTTTTAGGGGTCGTAGGTTTGTGTCTCTGTTGTAGCCGAAAATCATACATTTGGATTTGAGTGGTGCAATATGGAGTTTTAGTGTGGCGAGTTTGTTGTTGAGTTCTGTTAGTGCGTTTTGTAATACTGTTAGTGCGTGTGCTGGTGCTTTTGTTGATGTCCATAGTACTATATCGTCGGCGTAGACTGCAATTTTGGTCGAAAAGTTGTCGATGACGGCGGAATTTAGGGCTAAAATGAAGAGTAGGGGACTGAGGACTGAGCCTTGCATTAAACCGGTGGTGGGGAATTTGGTGTCTGAGGTGTGGGGCCCAATTTTTACTTGAAAAGATATATTGAGTAGATAGAAATGGAGATAGTGCAAGAGTCTGCCTTGTATGTCGATGTTGTGTAAGTGTTGTAATAGTGCTGTTATGTTGATGGTGTCATAGCCTTGTTTTAGATCCAGGAAGACGGCGGTCGTGGAGTGTTTCCTGACCGCCGCTTCCTGGATGTTTATAATCAGGTAGGTGAGGTTGTCTAAACATGATCGATTGGGAAGGAACCCTGATTGAATAGGAGAGATTAAGTGCTGTGTTATGTTATATTCGAATATGGCATAATTTATGGTGAACTCATAAAATGATCGATTCATCGTAGTACAGCGCATACGTGCACACATCAGATGCAGTATTATAAGTTCACAGCAGGCAATTCACCTATTGTATTCCGTCAGATCCCTGCAGCCCGTCCCGGGGGGGTCGACAAAGATCCCCCTCTAATCTCCAAACTAAGCGTCGCACGAAAACGAAATAGGTGTCATCGGAAAGCGCTCAACGAGTAGGGCCAGACTCCATCCCCCAAAAAAATCTCCCCCAAAAGTGACGTCACTAGGGGCCCTAGAATTTCACGACTTTTCACGACTTACATCATGTTCTTGTCTCTGGAGAGTTCATTTTGGGGATATAAAAAAATATATTTGGAGTCGGAAAAGGAGAGTGAACTCGACCAGTACGATGCAAGTTTTGCCCATCCAAAACTAAACATTTTTGTTAAATTTCACAATTTTAAGTTTTAAAGTTTTCTTTAACTTTCCTTTTCTAATTGGTATAGCGAACCGAAAAATGTTGCTAAAGTCAGCTTTCCCCTCTAAAGAATGCTTACTTTAGCAAAAATCTTCTATTTTAACTGTAAAGGGAAAATATGAAAAACTAATAAGTAATCAAAAACGGAACAAATAAAATTCCTCTGGTGCGTTTTGTTGCATCCCTAAAGATAAGCAAACGCTGGACGCTTCATTCAAATGTCTTTATCCGTTAAAGGGTGACGACTGGTTAAACATGTCTGGAGGTGACCTCACTTGACCTTGGCTAACTCGTTGACCCTAGATGACCTGAATTCAACAATTTGACACAACATCCCAAATTGATGTGGGAAAAGGCATGCCAAATTTCGCCGCGCTGCCCTGCGCCGTTCTTTCACAGTCCGCGAAAAACCTTAGGGGGTCGTCATCGACCCCCGGGAATGGCGCGGGTTAAGAGAGATTCACAATTAAGAGAGATATCGATATCAATTCTTGTTCACACTGCATTTTAGCTGATAGAGCAATCGAACTTTGAAGCTCCATGAGCGACCCGTAAATATTATTCGATCTCAGCACAAAACGATAGGCTGGGCGCGAATGATCAACCCTGGTCGATGCGCCCTAAAGCCCAAATAACTAACTAACTAACAAAACGATAAGCATCTGCTGAACCCGACCATCCCCAAGGCCAACGTAGGGCATAATTTAGAGAAAAAAGGAAGTCCAAATTGATGGATGACGGAATGGAAGTTCAGTGGATTTCGACATATCCACAAACAGCGTGGATTTGCATTTTCTGTCACATCCTACATCTCGAATGCAGGAAGGAATATATTCCAGTGATGGCATAGTGAAGATGGCATAGTGGGTTTCCTCGCTCATGTCCACGTGTCTACCACGACCTAAAAGTTGGTGGGATCATAGCGCTGTTTAGGTCGAGTCTTTCCATCCAACGTCCAGTGGCGAAATGATAAGTACCGATAATATTTGGGAGCCGGTACCCCTTGCTATCCCTTCTCTTTTGCAGTGAAGTCCCTGCTAGTGCTGTGATTCAATGTGGTTCGTTGCCTATTTCAGGCTTGCATATGGGTGCTGCGTCATTTTATTTCCAGTGGAAGGCGCTGGATGCTCGCCCAAGACTTGAATGTTTCGTCGGAGGGGAAACACAAAGCTTTTGTTCGGTCGACTTCTTCCATGCAACTTCTATTGGCGTGATGCTAAGTGCTTAAAATGTTTGAAGATGTGTCCTACTGCCCCCTCCCTCCTTTCACTGTGACAGAAACCCTACCGATGCTGAAGTGAGCTCTGGGCCCCTGGTTATTGAAAGGGCTGGGTGCTATTAGTCGATCCGCACTGCTAAAACAACTGGATCGAAGGGGCATATGTAGATGGCATGTGCAGGTGGCTATTTAGGGCAAGTTGCATTCAAGGGAACAACCTCCTACCTCCTCGTGCTAGCACTTGAAGGCTTGATTAAATCGGTTTCAAAGATACATCGCATGAGAAAGCGAGAACTTCTAGGTTGATGCTGAAAGCCTATCATTTTTAGGAAGATGGAGGTTCCAAATCGATGGGCGAAATTGAAAGCGCGTGTATCGTATGCTGACAAGCCTCGGACTTACACCTCATTTTTGATCGTATTTTAAGGAGCACCTTATAATCAGATTGGAAAAATAGCCGTGACATTTTCAACCTACTGGAATTGTGTTTTAGATGTACGCAGTTGAATGTACTTTTGTTTCCTCGGCCCGGCCAATTTTTCACATGGGTCTGACGAGATGTATGAATTGTTTGCATCCAGATTTCACAACATTTCCCTCTATTATCTTTTGTCACCTTTAGGGTTTCCGGGTCCTTTTGTCTTCACAGATGGGCTCCGTGCTTCATTATAATTTTATAGAAGAGGGAGGCACCTTACCAAGCGCAGGTGAATAGTGTTCATGCAACATGCATAGCCGACAAGTGTTCCTTTGCCGGCAGCTCCATCGCAAAAGTCTTTCTGAGTTGCGTCGTATATTTCACATTCAAATTTCATAACGGTTCGCAAAGTATTAACAACGGTGCACTCGAAGCGGTCCGAAACACTGCCTGGGTGCACCGAACCAAACTGGCGAATAACAGCGGTCGCGCGGCGGCCACTCTAGAGGACCTTGGTCTGCGGACGCAGTGTCCAGAGCGCCAGCCCCATCACGCCCGTCCAGAACGAGGTGGCCAGCGATGTGGTGAGCACCGGTCTGCAGCAGGGGAACGGATCCGGTTACCAACGCCAACCCGCGCCGTGGTGGTCACTGAAGCCAGCCGACACCATGGTGACCAAGCTGAAGCCAGCCCACACTGTGGTGACCAAACTGAAGCCAGCCCACACCATGGTAACCAACTGAAGTCAACCCACACCGTGGTGACCAAACTGAAACCAGCCCATACCATGGTAACCAACTGAAGCCAGCCCACACCATGGTAACCAAGCTGAAGCCAGCCCACACCGTGGTGGGCAAACTGAAGCCGGCCCACACCGTGATGTTCACTGAAGCCAGCCCACACCATGGTGGTCATTGAAGCCAGCCCACACCGTGGTAACCAACTGAAGCCAGCCCACACCGTGGTGACCAAACTGAAGCTAGCACACACCGTGGTGGGCAAACTGAGGCCAGCCCACAACGTGGTGACCACACTAAAGCCAGCCCACACCGTGGTGGGCAAACTAAAGCTAACCGGTGACGTCAACCATCGTCATCCATTTTCAATGTTCAGTAGAATCCATCATGAATCAACGTTTTTCGAGAATTCTTCGAAGGAATCAACACTTGTCAGTTGAAACCATAGTAAAAATTGCTTATGTATAACTGATGAGCCACATCCTGAGTTGCGTCAGCTAAAACGATGCAAGCTGCAACAATGCAATAGTGCGTGCTTTGTAGGCTGGTAATAAAGAAAAACAACCAAACTACATCCAGTATTATATTAAGCCCAAAATTAGACGAAGTAAAACATATGACATACGGAAATAGTTAACTCGCGTGAGAAATGCACTGAGTAGCCATGGCGGCTTGCCCACCACCAGTGCAGTGATAATGGTGTAATGAACCACGTGCATTATCGTTATTTTCTAAACCCATGGTTGCCACATATTTGGCCAGGTTGTCAGCAACAACAATGCCTGAGAGGTGCGCTTTGACTGGCGGGGAAAATGTTGTCACCATTCGGAGGTTTTTGGAGGGTAGCTCCCAATCCCCAAGAGGTTTGTGAAGGTCTCAGACAACTTACTTTGAATAAAACGGCGCGCTCTCAGCGTACTTCGGCTTTAGAACTGGCTTCTTGATTCGAATTGTTTTCTGAGGAACATAATCATACGTAAGGAAGTACGCATCGTTGTCATGCACTCTTAGCTTTCGTGTAGAAGCGGATGGTGAAGGTGCTTTGCTCATCAATACAGGGCGATATGTGCTACTTAGCACCCAATAATAGAATGCCTGTTGGTAACTGAAACAAAGTGACATTAACTGCGTCGTCTATTATCATATGAAAATGTTGATCTTCACGGCAGTTGTACGTTGGAAATATACACATCATGGGAGTGCGAAGGAAACTGGCGTAGCACAGTTTGCGTGTGTCGCTCACCGTTAGTTCCTCTGGGGTCGTCGTGAATGGCGCCAATGCCCAGTGGTGTTCAGCTTTAGACGTGGTTGATTTAGAGCGTCTGCTCTCAGCCTGCCTCGCCTCCTGTCTTCGTTCATCGTAGCGCCTCGCTTCGGCTCGTCTCGTCTCTGTGCCTTCGAAAAGTCTGTTGTGAGTCTTCTCTTTCTCTGTACGCCGCTCTTCCGAACGTACGCTATGGATTCGCCTGGCCTCTAGCCCAACATGAGCCACCCGTCGCGCATCTGTACGTCTGTCGTCGACTCGTCTTGCGCCATGAAGTTTCTCTTCTGGTGGCCTGTTGTCCATACGTCTGGCCGCCAGTCGCCTCTCTTCCGACCTGCTGCTTACTCGCCTATCGTCGAGTTTTCGCTCTTCGGAATGCCCGTTGTCAGCTCGCCTTGCCTCCAGCCGCCGCTCTTCGTTGCGTGTGCTTCTAACTCGTCTCTTGTCAAGACGCCGTTCTTCAGAAAGTGTGTCGGCAGCTCTCCTCGTATCGGCTCGTCGCTGTTCGGAACGTTGATTGTCAGCCCGACGAGTGTCTAGCCGTCGCTCCTCGGCCCGTCGGTTGTCAGTTCGCCTGTCCTCAACATGTTGCTCCTCTGAGCGCCGGCTGTCAACTCGCCTGGTGTCAAGTCGCCTCTCTTCAGAGCGTCGGTTGTCAGCCCGACGAGTGTTGTCTAGACGTCGCTCCTCGGCCCGTCGGTTGTCAGCTCGTCTGGTCTCAACATGTCGCTCCTCTGAGCGCCGGCTGTCAGCTAGCCTGGTGTCAAGTCGCCTCTCTTCAGAACGTCTGTTGTCAGCCCGACGAGTGTTGTCTAGACGTCGCTCCTCGGCCCGTCGGTTGTCAGCTCGTCTGGCCTCAACATGTCGCTCCTCTGAGCGCCGGCTGTCAACTCGCCTGGTGTCAAGTCGCCTCTCTTCAGAGCGTCGGTTGTCAGCCCGACGAGCGTCCAGACGTCGCTCCGTGGACCGTCGGTTATCAGTTCGCCTGACCTCAACATGTCGCTCCTGTGAGCGCCTGGTATCAAGTCGCTTTTCTTCTGAACGTCTGCTGTCAGCCCGACGAGTGTTGTCCAGACGTCGCTCCTCGGACCGTCGGTTGTCAGCTCGTCTGACTTCAACGTGTCGTTCCTGTGAGCGCCTGCTTTCAGCTTGCCTGGTGTCAAGTCGACTTTCATCTGAACGTCTGCTGTCAATTCGATGAGTGTTCAGACGTCGCTCTTCGGATTGCCGGTTGTAATCTCGCTTGGCCTCCACCCGTCGCTCCTCTGAACGCTGGTTGACAGAACGCTTTGTGTCCAGACGTCCCTCCTCGGCTCGCCGATTGTCAGCTCGCCTGATCTCAACATGTCGCTCCTCTGAGCGCCTGCTGTCAGCTCGCCTGGCATCAAGTCGCCTCTCTTCAGAGCGTCGGTTGTCAGCCCGACGAGCGTCCAGACGTCGCTCTTCGGACCGCCTGTTGTCAGCCCGCCGAGTGTTGTCCAGACGTCGCTCCTCGGACCGTCGGTAGTCAGCTCGCCTGGAGTCCAGCCTTCGCTCTTCGGATTGCCGGTTGTAATCTCGCTTGGCCTCCATTCGTCTCTCCTCTGAGGGCCTTTTGTCAGCTCGCCTGGCATCAAGTCGCCGCTCACTTGAACGTCTGCTGTCAGCCCGACTAGCGTCCAGACGTCGCTCCGCGGACCGTCGGTTATCAGCTAGCCTGAGCTCAGCCCGTCGCTCTTCTGAACGTTGGTTGACAGCACGCTTCGAGTCCAGACGTCGCTCCTCAGACCGTCTGTTATCAGTTCGCCTGGCCTCAACATGTCGTTCCTCAGAGCGCCTGCTGTCAGTTTGGTCGGCATCAAGTCGTCGCTTATCTGAACGTCTGTTGTCAGCCCGACGAACATCCAGCCGTCGAGCATCCAGCCGTCGCTCCTCGGACCGTCTGTTGTCAGCTCGACGAGTGTCCAGACGTCGCTCCTCAGACCGTCTGTTGTCAGCCCGACGAGTGTCCAGCCGTCGCTCCTCGGACCGTCGGTTGTCAGCCCGACTAGCGTCCAGACGTCGCTCCTCGGACCGTCGGTTATCAGCTCGCTTGGAGTCCAGCCGTCGCTCTTCGGATTGCCGGTTGTAATCTCGCCTGGCCTCCGTTCGTCGCTCCTCTGAGTGCCGGTTGTCAGCTCGCCTGGCATCAAGTCGCCTCTCTTCAGAGCGTCTGTTGTCAGCCCGCCGAGAGTTGTCCAGACTCGCTCCCGGGCCGTGTTGTCAGTTCGTCTGGCTCAACATGTCGCTCCTCTGGCGCCGGCTGTCAGCTCGCCTGGCATCGAGTCGCCTCTCTTCAGAGCGTCTGTTGTCAGCCCGCCGAGAGTTGTCCAGACGTCGCTCCTCGGACCGTCGGTTGTCAGCCCGACGAGTGTCCAGACGTCGCTCCTCGGACCGTCGGTTGTCAGCCCGACGAGTGTCCAGACGTCGCTCCGCGGACCGTCGGTTGTCAGTTCGTCTGGCCTCACATGTCGCTCCTCTGAGCGCCGGTTGTCAGCTCGCCTGGCATCGAGTCGCCTCTCTTCAGAGCGTCGGTTGTCAGCCCGACGAGTGTCCAGACGTCGCTCTTCGGACCGCCTGTTGTCACTCCGACGAGTGTTTCTAGACGTCGCTCCTCGGACCGTCGGTTGTCAGCTCGCCTGGAGTCCAGCCGTCGCTCTTCGGATTGCCGGTTGTAGTCTCGCCTGGACTCAATTCGTCTCTCCTCTGAGCGCCGGTTGTTGATTCGTCTTGCTTCAAGACGCTGGTGTTGGGAAAGCGAAGAGTCAGCACGTCGGCTTATTTGGGTATTCTGACGTCCATCGTCGCCCATGGACTTCTTGGTATTTATCCCGGAACCTTCAACTTCAGTACTGCTTTTGTGTGGTAGCAAACTGTCTTTGGTGTCATATATGTCTCCGAACGGAGAGGAGGCACTCCTCACAGTCTGGACAACAGTGGTGTCCAGGGCGTCCAGGGTCGTCACCAGCAGCAGGCATAGCAGGCAAGCGTTGCGGAGCATCCTGTAAGTAAACCACAGACCGTTGTGCACCGCGAAGCAGCTATTGACGAACGCTATCATAGTGGTCACCAATAGCGAACAGAACGGAACTGCTTCTTTTTACAGCTTGACGAACCTAGCATAACAGTGATTAATTGAAGAAACTTTACACGTAACTTGACTTCATAGTACATGTCATGCCACATGTCGCCAAGCTTGGGGAAATAGAGCAAGGGCACGGCAACCACGATGACGAGGGGCAAAAGGGGCAACGTCCACGCAACCCACTTTGGAAAGTTCTAGCATTGAATTAACATCAAGACGTTGCATGAAAGGAATTGACTTCAAATCGTTCCCCTGAACTTTGAAACAGTTCCTGTGCCTATGCGATGAACATGCGGACAATAAATATTCCGCCAGGATAGGCACTTATGTGGCGTCGCCAACCTCTATAGGGTCAGGTCTGGTATCTGTACCAAACGGATATCCATACGGACAGCCAACCAGAGGTCTGCTCTACCATCTAACGACCACCGATAATCGAGGACACACTAGTGAGCATAGTTGATAGACAAGGTAGCAAAGCGAAGTGGCATGGCTTGTCTTGCGTCACCACTTACTCTTAAAAGAAGAAAAAATAACTGCGTCAAGATAATCGTCATTAAATGTGTCTCTCTACTTATATTTCAGAATTTCAGGAACCTGGACGTACCTGATGGGCGGCCGAGGGCCCGCTGTAGAGGCGTCACTCGCCGTCCACCGATGTGTTGGATGTGTAGTCTGTGTCCAGATACACCGCTGCCAGTGGCTGTGTCGGTCAGTGGTGCCGGCCGCCTGTTATGTAGTCGACCGTCAGCGCATCGGTGACGTCACCGGTGACGCGCGCGCCCACGCGCCAGCGCCGGCCTGGCAGATAGCACCGCAGCCGCAATTTTGAGGGACCATTTGTTGCAGCTTGTCATGGCAGCGTGTGAAACATGATATTCGTTCAGCATGCTTGTCAACTTGACCTTTTCCCCAGCCTCTCGAAAGTATTGAGTACTTTGATCGTCCATTTGACCTATGGTTTGTTTATGGAGCTTGGATGGAATACCTAACGATCGTGCATTTCGATATATATATATTGTAAGTGACTAAATAGCGGAATCACTTTTCAGATATACACATATTAAATGTGTGTTGACTCCTGGAAGCTGCAGCCATCGCTCTCCAGTGTTCATACATACAAATCAGAAAGTGGGCCTTCAATTATTGGACTAGACTTCAAGGTGCAACCTTGTTGTCTTCTGACTCGGGTTTGGAGTGTAGAATATTAGGTTGTTGCACCTCCCACCTTGACAGGAAGGGGTAATATTTCTGCTGATGCAATGGCTGTTTGCGTATGGATTTCAATGATCCCATAAGCGAGTGGAGCATACTTTTCCCTCCGGTGTGTCTGTTTCTATTCGTGAAACATAAAAGTCGCCGAGGGCAATGATGATCATTTGATCCCAATATAGACGTGAGTGGTGTCATCGATTATAAAACCTTCCTGTTGTAGTTGAACAGCTTTATGCAGATAACTATAAATATGTCTCATTAACGAGGCTATGTTAGGTGCGGCACCCCTTCTTTCTTCATCTGGTGTGTGTGCTTTTGAAGTGCGATATATCACAGACCTGGATGCGAGTCTAAACCTCGCCCGTGTGGGGCCTTGATGCAAAGAAGCTTCGTGATTTCTGCGGAAACCCTCTGCAGTATTTAGCGGATACTACTCAGGTTTAGCGTACCCAGCCGAACTTTTCTACAACTCTAAACAAACGAGACTCCGTGTCGTGTCAGGTCACGACCTATTGCGTCCCCGCAGCAAACAGAATTCATTTACGCAAATCGCAAAACTTGTCAACTTATCGTCGCTTAACCTTATGACGAGGAAGAGTTCCTTTGGCTGCGAAGCGCAGAGGATGGGAGGGAGAGAGAACACATGCAGTGCCTTCCCAATCTCGAAAGCCAACCTGCCAATTTCCTGCAGGAAACGATAGTTAGTTTTTTTTTGTAGCGCAACTTATATTTACATCAAATACAATTCTGATTTACGGGCGGATACAAGGCAAAAATGTGGATAATCTGGCAAGTTGTAGAACAGTTTGCAATGTGGTTTGCACAATTGTATCAAAACATCCAAATTTTTCACGTCACATACCGCGCGTATGATTTTGAACACTTTGGAAAACCACTTTCTGTACCGAAATTCAATTCATAGGCGGAGTTGGAAATATCCGGATGGGTGGAGTGACCTCATAGTTCGACATAAACGCGAACTAAGCTTCCAGAGTTTTGCTTATCAACAATCTAGGCCTAACGTTTCTCAACATCCTTCGTATGGTGCCACCCTCAATACGTTAAGCTCCTTTCAAAAACGTCAGGCATTGACGTCAAATGGTCATGCAGCAGCTAGGCGCTTCAACTGATGCATCCAGATACCAAGTTTAGAAAATATTCCTGAACCGCTTTTAGCTGTGCCTATAAATCACCTAAGCGAGCCATGACAATATTGTGCACGTAACTGCTGAAGTCGTCTTGGTCGCACATTGTTACAAACATGCCTCTCGAACAACTCGCATGGAACAACCTCTCTCTCTCTCTCGCTCGCTCTCGAAGAGCCTCGGACCAAAGCATTATTTCCGAACATCCACAGCGTCTGGGAGATGTCTTCTGTTTGTCCGTGCAACAGAAAAGACCATCAGTCTAAAGAACTACTGGTACCCGAAAGCCAGAACCAGCCCCATCTCGTACACTATATCTGCCCCTTGTAAGCGTGGAAGTTCTGAAGTTTTAGGTACCTTACGCAAATAGTCACAAAATAGTTTCTGTGTTCTAGTATCTCTAATACATTCATGGACTAAGGTGCAGGAAGTCAAGTTAACAGAAATGAGACCATCTGTCAAACGTGCCTGCCAATAATATTGCCAGAAACCTCTCGGCAGTGAAATACACTTTCGACCTTTTCAAAGCATTCCCAAATATGCTATCATTGCTCACGTACCATCATAGATACTCAACGTCATCAGCAATACGAACTTCGCTAGTGGACCTTCCAACCACTTTCTCACCCACCCTCGCCCACTCCGATAAGAATATAACTATAAAATCACAAGTCATGTAGGCAATGACGTTTCAACACTGGTTGAGAGGTTTCATGAACTGCCAAACACTTCCAAATATACATTCAGCAAATGTTAAGCATGTTGCGATATGACAAATGTGATAGTTTTTTTTCAACGATCGCCCCAAGACCCAACCCTGGATGCATCCCTGACCAAAATCGATGCCAAAAATTAACATCTTATGTAGAAAAGAATGTTGGGCAAAATCGCAATGTTTAGGCTGATCACGTTCGGGAGCTACAGAGAGAAAATCGCAGCCGGGAGTTGGGACACATTGTGCCCTCGCTAGGAATAGGATTACTGATCGAATGCAATGTCGCGTTACGTGTGAACTCGCGCACGAGAAGGCTTCGCACATAGCCATAACCCGACAAAGGGTCACTCACATTTTGCTGCCGCGCGACAGGGCAGTATACCGGCCTGCCGCCTGACGTCCTCCGGCGTACTGTCCCAGTGTTCGGTCCTCATTTGAAGCGCCACCCGCGAGGGAATCCGAACGGACACCTAGCTTTACTCCGCACAATACTAGATCAGTTTGTGTGAATGTGCTGCGTGTATGTATGTTGCTATCACTAGCCTCTTTTTATACCGTTGACGTATAACCGTGATAGCTACAAGTCGATTCCAGGTGGTTCTGCCTAATCCGTGTTGTCTAATGATCGGGCAGGGTCAGTCCGAGACACCGAAATGGGGTGGGGCAGAAAGTCACTTCTGAACTCACCCACAAAAAGACACTCCGGATTTCGGCCATTTTATTTTCTGTCCCTAAAAGTCGGAAGTTGTGCCCCCCCCCCCCAAAAAAAAAAACAAGCACTATTCGAACCTTCGTACCACTTTTCTGAGACCCTTCGGTTACGCATATGACCACTACTGTCACAATGGGGCAAAAAAAAGCAAGTCATTGACAATACTTCACACTTTAAAGGGGAAGTTGACGAGGATAATTTCTCGCAAGCAAGCGTTGTTGGGATGAGTAGTTTAGAGGTAAGATACCCGTCTCACAATTGAAAGATTGTGGGCTTCAGTCTCACCTGTCGCTACGTTTGGCCGGCGACCAATCGGCGCGAGAGATTGGCGACGCTACATTACTCAACGGTCTACGTGACGTAAAATCAATAACCACCATGAATAATTTCAAAGTCGAATGACCAAATATTTGAAAACCATGGAGCACATCTGATTTACCAAAGCAGCGTTGTGCTCTGTTTCTTTCTTGATGGCTTGTAGTTATTCGTCATATGACGCGGAACAAAACGTAGTTTGAAGGATTAATCACTGAAATTGTTCATGCCTGATGGTCTTTATTTATCAAACCGTTATCCTAAAAATCATCCGAAGCAAGGCGAATACATTGATAAACATTCAATTGGAATTTTTTGTAAATATATTACAAATAAAATCGAGTTCGAGATCCATGAACAACTTAAAGTTATCAAAATTGTAAAGATCTGTTGTTACGTTTCGGCCATAGGCCAATAAGGATTCGGAAATTACTTTAGTACCAGAAACTAACATGATTGGTGCAACATAAAAGGTTATATAGCCACATCCAATCACCAATTGAAGATAACTGAATTACCATGCTTACCATACATTCACTAGAACGTCTAGGATGAACAGCGCAGCCACGCTCCCCCCCCAAAGAGGCTGATTTGGAACAAAATTCGTCTTCAACTAAGCATGAGTGAATTTAATGTGTGCGGACAGCTATACAATTATAGGTGCTATTGTGCTTTAAGGTGTTCACGAGACAAATTTAACACGCATTTTACGTCTAGCAAGCGAACAATGAAGTTACGTTTGGCTAAGTTATGTTAGGTTATAATTTTCAAGCTGGAAGATTTGAATACAAACTTGATTGTTGATACAATAGATTTGACTAAAAACAAAGGGATTTTTATGCAAAAGCGGGTAATGCTGGGCTAGATTTGGTTCAGTTAGGTTTTCATAGTTGTAATTTTTTAACCAACAATGTTTGTCATTCTTTTTGTGTTTTTTTTTGTGGATTAATGGATTAATGAATTAAGTTTTTTTGTGGATTAATAAACATTTATATAGTAAGATTAGGCTAGGTTTGGTTAACCCATGCTAAATTTGTTTAACATAAGGATTTTCAGAGTGGTTACACATCTTAACTACACTCATAAACGGTGTATTGGATAAATTCAAGAATTGATCAAACCCTGAAGCACAAGCTTCTTGAATATTGAATAGTGAGTCCAGTGAGATGTAGCCTGTTACAAGATGTGAGCGCTGGAACGCGTGGCGACTCGTTTGGACGGTTGTCCGTCACTGTCAGTCGGGATTGCCTGTTGTCCGTACTGTAGTAGGGAATGTCTGTTGTCCGTACTGTAGTCGGTTTTGTCCGTCACTGTCAGTCGGGATTGCCTGTTGTCCGTCACTGTCAGTCGGGATTGCCTGTTGTCCGTCACTGTCAGTCGGGATTGTCTGTTGTCCGTCACTGTCAGTCGGAATTGCCTATTGTCAGTCACTGTCAGTCGGGATTGCCTGTTGTCCGTCTCTGTCAGTCGGGATTGCCTGTTGTCCGTATTGTCGTCATGTCGTCTGTTGTCCGTTTGGGATTGCCTGTTGTCCGTCACTGTCAGTCGGGATTGCCTGTTGATTCGGAGGCTGAAACGTCGGCTAATTTGGTATTACCGTTGGACTATTGAGACTTGCAGAAATTGCCACCGGTTGGTTCACCAATCAAGCCGATCAAATGCAAGGGCACCAACAGCTGTCGACTTTGAAAAACGCCCCGGGGATTTGAGAACTGGAGATTAAGATAAGCTGCTGAACTTGAAAACCAATTATCGCACAAACGAGGGAAATCCAGACTATCACTGTCAGACAGTCGGACACGTGACGACATTTTTTCCCGCAAGAGTGCATGCTATTTATTTGCAAGTGAATCCAAACCCTTCACAAATTTTAGCCTGGTATATTGGAACACGTAATAAATTTGTATCTGAAGCACGCTTGGAGCATGTTTGGGGGTATAAATGTATGGTTCTTGCTGCTCGGACGAGACAAATTGATAGCATATTGATGTTGATAGCCAAAGCCATCAATTGAAAACTAGATACATGTGGGTGATAACATCAGAGAAGTTTGTTATTGATGATTAGAGGGGAGAGGTGCTTAAAGAACGTAGGAAACCACAACATCTTCTGGTCATTTAGTATCATGTCCAATATATGTTAAGGAAATTTTGGTCCATTGTATTGTTCCTGTTTCACAGTGCGAGCAAATGTTGCTTGTACATGCAGATAATATCTAGCCCATTCCTTCTGATGTTTTGATGTGAAGTTCGTGTTTTTTTAGAAACCAGTAATACGATAATGATGGTTCTCCTTGCATATGAGGCATGATGCGTAGGCTTTGTACATATTTTGGGTTATGTCTCTGGATCCCGTACTAACTGCCATTCTCCGGAGGTGGTATTTTATGCCACTCCCTAAGGTGTTCTACAGATATGGAAAATGGCGCGCGGGAGCGCGCCGAAATTTGGCATACTGGTTCGGTCATCAGTTTGGCATGTATCAACGTTTTGAGTTGAAGTCATCCATCTTCATCGAGCTAGTCAGGGTCACCGGAGTTCGCCTTCAAAACGTTCAACCAGTCGTCACGGTTAACCGATTCAATGTTTCAATGACATTCCAAGCGTTTGCGCATCATTAAGGATTTAATGAGAGCACCAAAGGAATTTTCGATATTTCGCGTTTTGTATGGCTTTTGTTCTGCGTATTACCCAATTTGGGCTAAAATCGACGATTCTGGCTAAAGCAGGCACTTTTGTGGGGTAAAGTTGACTTGCAACAACGTTACCTTGTGCTTTTTACCCATTAAAAATGGAAAAGGAAGACATTCAAGAAAATTGAAAACACTTTTTGAAAATTTCCAAAGCTTATAATTTTGATGTTAGGGTGGGCAAAAATGTTTCGACTATAATCGATTTAACCTTCCTGTCGTGACTCAAAATTTTCTTTTAAAAAATATACGATGAGACCAATCTCTGAACACTTCAAGACTGTCATGCTATTTAGTGTCGTTAAATTGCGTAAATTTGTAATGTTACATTTCGATGTGACACTCTCAACAGTGCAACAGCCATTTCAACAAGAAATCAGTGTCTACCGCGCGCATCCAGTATATCGTTTTGCTCAGGCAGTTTCTTGATGGCCACCCATCAGTGTATGCGTCGTCACGGGGCTGCGTTTGTAGCTGCGACTGGACGGTGATTGTTACTGTTTATCAACCTCGTGCAGCCGGTGTATTCGCCGCCGCCGCGCCATAAATCGGCCTGTATCGCTCACCACAGCCGCCGGCCACGTGCAGTGGCAGGCAATGGCGGCGAGCGCTGTGGCGTGTTATCGTCGGCCAGCAGACTCCACTTTACCCCGGCCCGCGAGGCGGCCTACATCCGCCGGCCGGGATCCACAGGCGAGATCCACAGGCGGGATCCACAGGCGAGATCCACAGGGGATATTCACAGACCCCGAGACCGAAAGATGGAGGCCCACAGAATAAGGCCCACAGACCGAGACACACAAGCTGAAGCCTACAGTGAAACCCGTAGTCCGAGACCCATAGATGGATTCCCACAGACAGAGACTCACAGGCTGATATGCTGATGACAGCGTACCAAGGCCCGTTTTCGAGACGAGTGTGCATGACTCGATTAGCGTATGCGACTTGAAGAGACTGAGTGAACTTTGTTGACTGAGACTAAACATAATGGAATATTTCCAAAAATGTGTTGCACCATATATTCAATTCATTCAGGTTTATATACGGATCCGCTTACATTGGTGCTTACTTCTACGTAGCCATAACAAGCACGAATTTTAGGTCGGTGTTCACAACAGGAAGGTAATTCAAATGTTTTTGAAAAGTGTGTTGGCCATTGGGAAATTAAAAACACAGGCAGTTCCCATTATCCGCTTGAGCACAGTCTGAGAGCCTCAGAGCGAGACCTCAGAGTTGGATGGTCGGCCACCGGTCACTCGAGCCCCACCGATCGGGTCCTCGCTGTGGTGGTCTTGTGTGGTGGTTTCCGCTTCTCCATCGCCGAACCGTGGGGACAGTGTGGCGTGCTCCCGGTCACCAAACCGTGGGGACAGTGTGGCGTGATTTCCCTCAGCAAGCTGTGGGGACAATGTGGCGTGCTCCCAGTCACCAGGCCGTGGGGACAGTGTGGCGTGCTCCCAGTCACCAAACCGTGGGGACAGTGTGGCGTGCTCCCGGTCACCAAACCGTGGGGACAGTGTGGCGTGCTCCCAGTCACCAAACCGTGGGGACAGTGTGGTCGTACCAAACCGTGGGGGCGTGTTCCAGTCACCAAACCGTGGGGACGTGTGGCGTATTCGTCACCAAACCGTGGGGACAGTGTGGCGTGCTCCCGGTCACCAAACCGTGGGGACAGTGTGGCGTGCTCCCAGTCACCAAACCGTGGGGACAGTGTGGCGTGATTTCCCTCACCAAGCTGTGGGGACAATGTGGCGTGCTCCCGGTCACCAAACCGTGGGGACAGTGTGGCGTGCTCCCAGTCACCAGGCCGTGGGGACAGTGTGGCGTGCTCCCAGTCACCAAACCGTGGGGACAGTGTAGCGTGCTCCCGGTCACCAAACCGTGCCGGGGGAGATGGGATAGTGTGGTGTGCTCTCCGTCACCGAATCATGGAAGGGCAATGTGGCGTGCTCTCCGTCACTGAATCATGGGGGATAGGCAGTGTGGCATGCTCTACCTCATCGAACTGTGGGGAAGGAGGGCAGTGTGATGCTCTCCCCTCACCTGCCTAATGTCTTGTGTGATACCCACTAGTCACTCGACAACCAAATCGTCCTAGTCTCTTTGGTAGGATCTACAGCATTCCATCATCAGAATCAGGTTATGGTACTTAGTGTAGCGTACACCCTCTTTCCCTCATCGCACCAACTGAAGAATGTAATTGGTGTGGTTTGCTCTGATATATTTTACACTGAAAGTGGAAAGCTTTGGTGCTATTCAACACTTGAATTCATCTGTTTCTTTTGCCTTCCTTCAAGTCAGCAGGACGACTTCTTCAGTGTTTGCTGTGGCGAAATTGTGGATGTTTGTAATTACTGACATATCTGGACGTGCAGGACTCTGAGTAAGCTTGCAGCATCCTTATCTTGCGTATCTAAGCATTAGGCCTGCACTGATAAGTCATGCATTCATGTCGAAAAAAGTAATGCCAGTTTGTCTAACCTCTAACTGCCCTTTTCGTAAGTATGTTCATTTTTCAGTCCTGCAAAATGCGGTAGTCTTTGGTGTCCACCCGATGGTGTTGGTACAGAAAACAAAACGTAGTATCAAAGTAGCATAATATTATTAGCAGCTCAAAAGCTATGGTGAAAACAGCGTCACGCAAACTCGATCTAATGCTACTGAAGCCATGGGGCATGCACATTACAACAACCTCGCATACATCACTTATATCACCGTCTGCGGATGACACAGTATGAACGCGTCAGCAACATTCGAGACACAACTGGTGGAATTGCCATGTCCAGTGATAATTTTAGACATACTGTCCAAGGCGGTGCTTGCATACATTAACAAATGTCTGTTTTTACAAGCGTTAACTTCCGGCACCTTTTCGGGCATATTCATTTTGTTTTAACATGCATCAACCCACATCCATGGGAGATGAAACTTGCAAAATACCCCTCCAGAGGCGTCTAAAATACAAATTGAATATCCAGAGATAAACCGAAATGCGCTCGAGGAGAGAGTGCCTGGCATCCTTAGAGCTATTTACTTTCACATTATGTCAGCAATTATGAAAGAGGCGCATGCCATTAATCTACGACGTACACAGATGCCACTCCCAGACAGGCTAGTTGGGCCTCATAGAATGGCAGTGGTTAAAGCATACATCACACTTGAAGAACGGGTCTTCAAAGCATATCTTCCCGCACAGCGAAGTTGGCCTGCGCGGCTGCCATTTGACGTTCGCCTAGCCAATATTCGGCATTTGGTCAGCCGGCAGCAAGCATTCGCGACGGCGTGGCTCCTGGCTGAAGGAATGACCGACTGGTATTTCCGCGGATTCAGATGTGGTTGAGTGGGCTGCACACTGGCCGACATTTCAGTTCTCGAATTTCGGCAAAATGCGCAGGAGCTCAGGCACTTGCTAACATGCGTAAACGACTGAAGACAACATGAGGCTCAAAAATGACTACCCGCATTTCAGTTTCCTCTACATTATCGGACAAAATATGGCAACAAGCATTGAATCAGCAGGCTACGCTTGAGTCTAGTTGTCAGTCCAGGGCAGCAAGCCCAGCTAATGGGCACGTGCTTCATTTTACGGGCCCATTGCCCGATGTCAACACAGCTTGTGGACGTGCAACTAACACGATCTGGACCGGCGTCATTTGTGCGGTCCGGTAGTCGCTGACAGCACAGTTTGTGGGCGTGCAACTGACATGCTCTTGACCGACGTCTAACCAAACTGAGAGCCAACTGGTCTTAAGCGATCGTCTAGCAAGCCATTGTTCCAGCGACCGCGTTGAAAACTTCTCGAAGAGGACATTTCGGCAAGCAAGATCGTTCCGACGACGCCAGACACGCAGAGGCTGCCGCTGGTTCTGTCCCGGCGTAGCCGAACGACTGCATTGTCGACCGCCGACCGAGACCGACCGGAGCAGGCGTCGTCTGTCACCCGGCTAGAAGGCCGGTCTGACTTCCAGCGGGCTGCTGATTTCCGACGCCTCGGTCCAGTCGATGTCCACCAGGGCCCGCTGTTCGGCAGTCAGCTGGTTGTAGACCCCCTCGGGAACCAGATCTGGCGGAAAGCAGTCGGCACAGTGGTGAGGGCCAGGGGCGCATCAACTGCTACTCGTTATGTAGCGCCCATCGGTCAGGACAACCCGAGAGAGAGGATTCCAGCATTGCCGTCTTATTCATGCTGTGAAGCTGACGCAAGGCTGGCATTCTTTCAGAATAGTTGGCGCCGGTGCCGCACGCGGCAGCAGTGGTCAAATGTCAATGTACTGATTAATGGCTGTAGGAAACCGGCAGGCTTGCATAGACAGACTGCGCCGTCTATTGTTTGACGACACGCCTGATGCCCAATGTCCGGTCTATGTGCGTACAGTGTTCACAGGTTGCTGCCTGGGTGAGTTTTAGATGTCGAAAAATTATCCAGGATATGCCGAAGTCTTTCAGAAGCAAATGCCAAAAAGCCACATAACAATGCTAATGAGAAGTTCGATGGACGGACGGTGTTTAGTAGTGGACATGCAAAGGTCAACATATATGTAGGACACGAATAATTGGGTAGCTGGCGTAAAAGGTGCAGATAAAACTTCGTCACTGCCATTTCGAGAGACAACAAAGGTTCCAAATTAAAAGCAATGCATCTTTTACCAGGTGGTTGAGATTTTCCTCAGGGGAAAAATACCGTTCCCGAAGAAAGCGAACTTGATTTCTTCTGCATCCAGGTGCGATGCTTCACGCATGCACATATGGAGACATAATATTGCATGCATACTGATGCCTGTGTAGCATTGTTGAAATTGGCACCTTGACAGTCAAGTACAGGTTCGACGCTAACCAGTGGGTGAATGCATACTCGGCGTCAGTAGCGCGGCCAGCGTCTTATTCAGTGAGGGGCACATATTCTATTAAGGGCCACTAGCTTCATGAGACCCCTAGCTTCAATAGGGACACTCCTGAAATACAACTCCGGGCTTCGGGACCAAGTAATATTTGCAAGAATGAAGTTACATGGCAGACGTCACTGCTTGCATGGGTTAGCGACAGAGGCACTGACTGTACGTAGTGCTGGTGGGGTGTTCAACGAAATATAACGCCAGTATTTTTCACAGTGCACGTGTACCTTCACAGCTCACTCCGAATAAGGCAGACGCCCGCATTCCTGCCATATCGTATGTATATCTCAGTGTGCGGAACGAGAGGAGCAAAGTGCTATTTGGGCAATATTCGGCCCATTGCCACGTGTCGCGCGCACACAGCGTCACGCTGCTCGCTTCACATGCTGCCACACCACGCGGGGCAGGATTTTCCCATTGAAGGGAGAGGTGGGGGAATGGGAAGCACAAACGGTTTCGATGCATTTTTTCACTCCAGCTTCGAAGTGTCCCTCAAGGTTTAAGAGCCCTTAGATTCTAGGGAGAGAGAGAGGGAGGGAGGGAGAGAGGGAGGGAGGGAGAGAGGGATCGAGAGAGGGAGGGAGAGAGGGAGAGAGGGAGGAAGAGAGGGGAGAGGGAGGGGAGAGGGAGGGGAGGGAGGGAGGGAGGGAGGGAGGGAGGAGGGAGGGAGAGGGGGAGGAAGAGAGGGAGAGAGAGAGAGAGAGAGAGAGAGAGAGAGGAAGGAGAGAGAGAGAGAGAGAGAGAGAGAGAGAGAGAGAGAGAGAGAGAGAGAGAGAGAGAGAGAGAGAGAGAGAGAGAGAGAGAGAGAGAGAGAGACGTGTCCCCTGCGTCCCGTTGACTGCGCCACTATTCGGGGTACAGTGTCAGATACCACAGGTATCAGCAGTGTGGTCTGCAAATGGCGTCACGGGTGCCGTACCATTGCATCTGTAGACCAAGTCGGACCAGATCACCTTCTCCTGGGAGAAGCTGAACACTCCGATCCTACCGCCTTTGAGAGTGCCGTCGAAGATGTTGCCTGAATCGGCCACCAGGTGTTCGCCCTGAGCAGAGAGGACACGAGTGGTGATGGCTTCACATCTCGCAGACTAGGCATCGTGAATGCACGTAACAATACGCATGCGAAGCCGAATTACTGTATACAATATATGAGCGGTACACACATTTTCCCAGTTATTGTCTGAGCCTGAGTATGTAACTGTACTGATGCGATTTTTATCAGAAGCCATATACATAGATTTCGCTGCATTTGCCTGATACTTCTTAGCGCTGTATTTTCAAGTATCGACGTCACATTTAAATAGTGTTATATTTAAAGAGACAACATACTCACAACAGCATCAAACATAAAAAATGCATATGCGCATTTATGCATACACACCACAGGTACATGTAAGCTTTCATACATACAGGATACATTGATGTTTTGAGGGTGTGATCCAGGTCTGACCTCGTATATACGTAGGCGGATGAGGTCAATACCGGGACGATGCATCAACAGCCAGCGGTAAGCTGTCCTTTCCTTCCACCCCACGTTCCTCGGGTCCTTCCAAAGCAGTTTCACCTGTTCAGCAGTGGTACATGTTTCGTCAAAATGGATGGAACATACCACTGGATGAATACCGAGTCTGCATCCTTTGCCACCCGTCCCCCTCCCCTCCCCCAAAAATATAACCGTTCTTCTACATGCATCTTCATCCAATCTCCATTCCTCCTTTATGATAGCATTACATTGACAACGATCATTGACATGTTCATTATTACAGCTGACGATACACTCACGTTTCGTATTGGAATTGCAAGGTATAGAGCTATGCTATATCTACGTATATTGTATAATAATAATTGTTGGTAGCATGTTATGTAATAACAGTTGTCGAATCCTATATTATATAATAACAGTTGTTTGGCGTGTTCATAGTGCCAGAGACCACAAATGAAGTATCCGATTTGTTTCCAGTTTGATGTGTTAGGTACTACAAGGCGTTGTAATTGACTCGTTTCCACTGCGAATTTGGGCATCGAATTACACCTCATCGGACTTCTCGTGCATAAAAAACATATCATAGCATTGCTTGTTGACTATACAGAGGTATGAATGCCGCCAATCTCCCCTGATCAGGATAAGCATAGGGCTAGCATACTGAAGCGCAGGGCTTCAGGAATTGCTGCCGTTAATTGGCTCGGAGCCTGACAGTGGTGTTGTGCCTGGCTCGGAGCCTGACAGTGGTGTTGTGCCGGGCTCGGAGCCTGACAGTGGTGTTGTGCCGGGCTCGGAGCCTCACAGTGGTGTTACACCGGGCTCGGAGCCTGACAGTGGTGTTGCACCGGGCTCGGAGCCTGACAGTGGTATTGTACTTGAATCGGAGCCTCACAGTGGTGTTATACCTGGCTCGGAGCCTGACAGTGGTGTTGTGCCTGGCTCGGAGCCTGACAGTGGTGTTGTACCGGGCTCGGAGCCTGACAGTGGTGTTGTACCGGGCTCGGAGCCTGACAGTGGTGTTGTACCGGGCTCGGAGCCTGACAGTGGTGTTGTGCCTGGCTCGGAGCCTGACAGTGGTGTTGTACCGGGCTCGGAGCCTGACAGTGGTATTGTACTTGAATCGGAGCCCACAGTGGTGTTATACCTGGCTCGGAGCCTGGCAGTGGTGTTGTGCCGGGCTCGGAGCCTCACAGTGGTTCTGCACCTGGTTGAAGGTGTCGCCAGTGTGCCAGAGGGCGTTTCTCATCATCGTGCCGGGGCCGGTCTCGGACCTGACGGCCTTCAGCTGGATGCCTGGCTCGGCCACTGCGCGGAACGGTGTCGCCTCCCAGTACGTCTGGCCGTACTTCTTCCACATCACCGTGTAGAACTGACCATTGTCCTGATAGCTGAAAAATGACACCACAAATTACCGTCCGTGGCCGTGATGTCAGGATTCCTTAACTACGTAATCGGTACAAAAGGTTACAGTGGAAAAATTGCAGGCTCAGGCTTGGCAACATGATTTGTCGTTTATGTCTGTTCCCCGTGCACGGGACATATTTATGATGAACAGTCGGTGCTGCAAGCTGCGATGCGGGCGGATAGGCTAGAGGACTGAAAAAGGACGACTGCGTGTAGCGTCAGATACCTGGAGTCGGAAAGTAAAAATACTACGTCTTCAGGTCTACGCTGCATAATTATGCCGTTATCCAAATATCTATTTGCGTCCAACACAGGGTAATTATACCCAACTTAGTAAGCGGAAATGGGGGATTACATTATCCTCCTTGGTATCCTAGCACAATGATCGAAAGTAGATGATCCATGTGAAGCTATTTATTTTCACATTGCATCGTAGAATACTCGTACCAAGTGTAGAATTATGGGTTAGATGTGGTTCGTGGGTCACAGGTTGCAAAATCTGGCATAACCGGCAGGCTACTTTGCGGAATGCCGATAAATGCTTCGCAGCTAATCAATGTATCATAACATGTCTTATAATCGGCTGAGCATCGATGGTGCCCACCTGAAGACGATGGTGCCCACCTGAAGACGATGTTACCCACCTGAAGACGATGGTGCCCACCTGAACACGATGCCGAAATAGTCGTCGTCTACATCTGTGTTCACGAAGAACGTGCCCTCGAAATCCAGACCGCTGAATCGATGATACCCTGAAGAGAAGAGGCGCGAGTTGGCATGATGGGAGTTTGCCACCGTTGCGGCTGGGAATTCTGCGCCGCGTGCTGCAGCAGTAGCGATCTGTGGTGTCCGAAAACAGCCAACTTGTGTGCATGCTCTTTCCCAGGGGCTCTAGGAGAGTAACACGCCATTATAACATTTTCGGAAGCGAATTCCCTTGACATGCAAAAACAAACATCGACACAGCACTGCTCAACATTTTCCACTGGCATGAAAAAATATTGGGACTCAGGATGGATGAGGCCACAGGCGAACTTTAATCTGCAAACATGGAATATCTATGCGGAGCATCAGGGGTGTGGAGGTTCTGATGATGTTGGTGAGATTTGGGCTCACACCATCTTTACCTTGGCCCTGCCGACTTCTTGCCTCCTTAACATGGGATCATATGAGGCGAGTCCCAACAATCATATTAGCAACATTCATTGCTTCCATGCATACGTCCTGACCAATCATTTTCTTTAAAACTTATTCACCCTTGCCGGTAATTAATCACGTATATGTCCACTGACACGCAGAGCTCAGTGGCGGGTTTTATGTGTTTGTTTAAAGGGTGGTTCTCGACGCACTTGTGGGCGCTACATAACCAGTAGCAGTTGATGCGCCCCAAAGCCCAAATAATCAATCAATCAATCTCGACGCATTTTATGCACTATCACGGCTAATGGCGCCGTCCACTGTTCTACCGGTCGGCTGCGTGATTGGGAAATGTCCCGAGTGGTGAAAGGCGGGGTGCAATAGCGCGGACGGTGCGGCTGGGCTGAGTCTTTCGCTTACCGACGGCCAGACCCGGGTCGCTGTTCGTGGTCTGAACGATCTCGGCACCCTGGTTGTAGATAACCCAGTTGGGGTCGATTTGGGCGTCTCCGAGCGGATCCAGCACAACCGTCTGGTAAGTCCTGCCAACACCAGCCCCGGTCGCTCGCGCACACCACGCATTAGTTTAGTCTGGTATCTCGTTCGGATCGCGACTTTCCTTCATCATCTCGAAACATTGTACGCATAGGTTACACATAGCACGCAACACTACAAAGACATAGTAGTGACTAACTCTTGACTACGTAACAACTAACTCTTGGCTACGTAACGGTCAACACTTGTTGGGTTCTGTTCACTTCCTTTGCAGGCTGGCTTACTCCTGGCACCCCTCTGAGACACTCTGCAAAATCATATGCTTTTTCGCCAGGCAATTTACATTATAATTGTGAAGTGTGACACACTGACATAATCAACACAACTGCATTAACTACATTGCACATTGGGTCAGTCGCAATACGCTTAGTATCACGTATAGCCCTATTCAGCCTACTGAGAAGCACGGCCGCTCCATACATGACAGCTCAGCTTGCAGCGCGGACGCCGTGCCGTACCGGAAGTCTGTGGCGAAGATGCGCGAGTTGTTAGGGCAGTTGTCGAGCTCGTTGCGGAGCTTGTCGCCGTCGTCGTCGTCGGCGCAGACGTCGCCCCGGCCGTCGCCGTCGGTGTCGCGCTGGTCGGGGTTGTGCACCAGCCGGCAGTTGTCGACGACGTCCGGCACGCCGTCGCCGTCGTCGTCGTCGTCGCACGCGTCGCCGAGCCCGTCGCCGTCGACGTCCAGCTGGTCGGCGTTGGCCAGGTCCGGGCAGTTGTCGGCGCCCGTCTGATAGCCGTCCCTGCGCGCGGGTGGTCGTCAGCTGGGCGGCTGTGGCGTGGGTCTTGGGTGGGGGTCGCGGAGATGGTGACGCTCCTTGGACGCATGTCGGCGGGAGGGCGATGTGTGGAGAGAGTTCGGTGAGGCAGACGTGGCACGGACAGAGACAGGAGGGCAGACTGCATGAACAGAGTAGGTGAGGAAGTGTAGTTAATAGGAGACAGGTGTGGTACACCCTTGCCACAACACACCTGGCTACAGACGTAGCTGCTCGTGACGACGCCAATCACTATTGGCAGTCCATATAAAAGTATAGCAAAGATCACCCAAAGCCCATGTTCCATTCAACAATAGAACGTGCGCTTTGAGAGCCCTGCTTTTCATCAATTGCGAAGGATAAGCAATGACCTTCACTATCAGTCAAACCGGATGTGATGTTGAGGGACCACCAAGTTGTAAGCGGCATGACCTATACTTCACTTGCCAAAACGACGACCGAAACTCACAGGCCCTGATCTACTCGTTTCGTCGTCATTTTGGACGGCCCTTGGGAGATGGCGCTGCTGAACCCTGAGGAGACATCCGCCAACTAGGCGGGGCCGTCTCACCGGTCCGGGTCGTCGTCCGTGTCGCACGCGTCTCCCACCAGGTCCATGTCCCGGTCGTCTTGGCCGCGGTTGGCGATACTCGGACAGTTGTCGCACACGTCTCCGA
Source organism: Imbricaverruca yamaguchii (assembly GCA_034440575.1). Taxonomy (NCBI): domain Eukaryota; kingdom Metazoa; phylum Arthropoda; class Thecostraca; family Neoverrucidae; genus Imbricaverruca; species Imbricaverruca yamaguchii. Next base: position 797,158 of record JAOTOL010001564.1, read on the forward strand.
AGCCGTCGCCGTCCGAATCCAGCTGGTCGCGATTCGCCACCAACGGACAGTTGTCGTCCTCGTTGCGGATCTCTGGAGGCAGGGGGCGTGGTTCATTGTAGAGGACAGTGTTGCCCTGATTAGGGTAGAGACTGTAGCTTCAGCAAAGCGAGCGGGTAGAAAGGGAATGCACCCGGACAAACGCACCCACTCAACGACGTAGTCGCCACATATGCGCATTCCTTTCGGTTCTCGACATCCCCTCACACTCTCGCGCCGTGAATCCATAATGCGAATGAATCCATGGGAATCCACCGTGATTCCATGGGCAATCAACTTTGAACGAACAAATTGTATCGCATTAACCGTTCTCCGCCATGTCATTTTGCTTTTGTAGACCTTTTTGTTTGTATTGGTGTAAACTTTGGGCTGAATCGCGATGGAATTTGAGCGACCCCGTGCCGTTGTCCATGGCGAGTGTGCCACCACTCACTGTCGCCGTCCATGTCGGGGTCGCAGGCGTCGCCGGTGCCGTCTCCGTCGGTGTCCACCTGGTTGGTGTTTCGCACCACAGGGCAGTTGTCACAGACGTCTCCACGTCGGTCGGGGCCGTCCGGCTCTGTGTCGCGCTGGTCCGCGTTCCTGGTGAGTGGACAGTTGTCCTGCGGCAGCAGTTCGAGTCACCAGTCAGATGAGCACTGCTCGGACGTACAATAAACAGTCCACTGGATTTTTGCTGGGACATGTTCGCAATGCAAGGACGATTGAGTTCCCTGTTGGAGGGGTGGGGTGATCGGCGGTGCGCCGAATATGATGTTATCAATATACCTAACGCAGTCAACAATGTTTTCCACCATTACTCCTTTCGTAGATTATCGAACATCCGGCACTCGTATTAAACACAATGCTGTCGCTGGTATCGATCATATTAGCATCGCTCACAGATGTACATAATTCCTTGCTTTTTTCTGGAGCACCTTGGTGACGACTGACTGACTCCACAGAGACCGGGATGAAGTGCTTCATAGGTTCGTTTGGACGTGCTGATCCGTTCTTTTTTCGTCCGTTTGAAGTTTATGTTTCTGTTTCCTTTGCTTCCTTTGTTCTGCTGTTTCCTTTGGAGTTGGAAATCGTTCCGTGTGAAATTATACGTCGTTCGGGTTGGAAAAGCCTGCTTGGACTGACTCGCCGGTCCGTTTGGAATTAATACCCTATTTGGAGTGACTTACCGCTACATTTGTGGTAATTGACCGGTCAATTTGGAGTGACTGACCGCTCCGTGTGTGGTTACTGGCCGCTCCATTTGTGGTAACTGACCGGTCCGTTTGGAGTGACTGGCCGGCCCGTTCAAGTGAATGACCCGCCCATTGGAGTCACTGACCGGTCCGTTTGGAGTGACTGACCAGTCCGTTTTGAGTGACTGACCGGGTCGTTCAGAACGCCGTCTCCGTCGGCGTCTTTGTCACATGCGTCTCCTATGCCGTCCCCATCTGTGTCGTCCTGACCAGAGTTGGGTGTATCCGGACAGTTGTCCTAGAGAAGATGGTGCACAGCGTCAACGCACGCGCAGATCTTGTACGTGTCGTGCACGTGGAAATCAGTTGACGTGTCATTGCTTTCAAAGTTGGCGGATGGCAAGTTCGAAAGTGGTGAGGGTCTTTGAGGGTTTTGGCAACGGGTAAGCACACGCACCTTATATGGAGAATTCGGTGAAGGATGGGAGGGCACTCCTTTTGAAATAAAGACATAAAAGACATAAAGACATAAAAGATTAGTGCAACTATGAGCCACAAGGGCCCTTCTTGGTTGCACTCTGTACACTGAACCAGTTGCACACCAAAACTGTTAATCAGCCCTCCCTGTAATACTGAAAAGCAAGCCCTATATTCTTATAATGATTGTCTATGCTGTTTTTAAAGACGTTCAATGTGCTGCTACTGACGATGTTTTCTGGCAGCTGGTTCCAGTGTTCCACTACCCTGTTGGTGAAGAAAGTTTGCCTTAACCTTGTTCTGCTGTGGTTAACTTTAATTTTGAATTTATGACCTCTAATTGCATCATTTCTGTTAAATTCAAACATTTCCCCAAGGTATCCCCTCTCCAGACCATTGACAAATTTAAAGACCTCGATGAGATCTCCTCTCAGCCTTCTATATCTAAGTGAAAACATATTCAATTTCTTCAATCTTTCCTCATATGCCAGGTTGCTTATGCCATTAACCATTTTTGTAGCCCTCTTTTGTACTCTCTCCAAAAGCCAACAATCTTTTTCATAGCTAGGAGACCAAGCTTGGATGCAGTATTCCAAATGTGGCCTGACGTATGCAGAGTAAAGCTTCCTGATCACTTCCTCACTTCTCTATGATACATTCATATTTATTGCCCCGAGCATTCTCAGTGCCTTCTTCCTGGCTTCCTTGGTCTGTTCTGATGCTCCCAGTTTTGTGTTTAGAATAACACCTAAATCCTTCTCCTGTTGAGTCACTGATAGCACTTGGCCACCCATCAAGTATGGAGCCTTCATATGCTGCTTACCTACATGCATGATTTTGCACTTATCAAAGTTAAATTTCATTTGCCATTCTTCGGACCACTTCACAAGTTCGTCTAAGTCTTTTTGCAGCGAGATATGCTCATCCTGACCTGTTATTGCTCTAAAGACCTTCAAATCATCCGCAAATTTCAAATCTTTACTGCTTAGGCCACTTTCAATGTTATTTACAAATATAATGAACAGTAATGGCCCTAGTACTGACCCCTGGGGGACTCCACTAAGAACATTTTGCCATGATGACTTTGTACCATTTAGCATCACTCTTTGCTGTCTATCTGAAAGCCACAACTCTAACCATTTTAAGATGCTACCTGCAATACCATGGGACTGAAGCTGTATCATTAACCGTTTATGGGGTACCTTGTCAAAGGCCTTACTAAAGTCAAGATATGCTACATCAACCTGATTTCCCTGATCAAATTGTTCTGTGGCGAAGTTCAAAAAGTCCAAGAGGTTTGTGAGACACGATCGTCCTTTTCTAAACCCATGTTGAGTATTTTGAATCAATCTGCTACCTTCCAGATAACTAACTATTCTATCCTTGATAATTGATTCGAGTACCTTGCATACTAGGGATGTGAGACTTATTGGCCTATAGTTTTCAACTTTCCCTCTTTCTCCTTTCTTGAAAATAGGAACTACATTTGCCCTTTTCCAATCGGTTGGAATTTCATTATGTGAAACTGATCTACAAAATATTATACTAAGTGGAAATGCCAGTTCCTTTTCAGTTTCCCGCAACACCCTAGCATAAATTTCATCAGGTCCTGCTGCCTTATTTTGCTTTATTTTCCTGATATGATTGTAAACAACATCACTATCAATGAAATCAACATCATTTGTCAGATCCCATGTCACTGAACTATGGTGTATGGTCGGCAGATTGGTCATATCTTCCAATGTAAACACTGATTTGAACTGCTTGCTCAGCTCCTCAACCATCTCACTATCCTCACCCAATGTAGTCCCGTTTACTTCCAGTGGACCAATTGTGCTAGAAACTTTACTCAGCTTGTAGAAACTAAAGAACTTTTTACTGTCCCCATTACAGTTTCTAGCTAAATCCAGTTCTTTTGCTCGCTTTGCTGCTCTGGTTTTTTGCTTCACAGTGTCTCTAGCTTTTCGATACGCCTTTAGATTAACGACATTTGAGGCTTCTTTAAAAACTCTAAATGCAGTTTTCTTAGCCTTAATTGCTTTTATCACGTCTGGTGTAAGCCATGCTGGCTTTCCTACCCTTCTTTTGCGTCTTTGCTTTTGGGGGACATGTCTAATCTGAGTTTCCTTCAAGTAAGATTTGAACTTTTCCCACATTTCACAGGCATTTAAATTGGAGAATTCTTCTTCCCATCTGATGGCACTTAAAGCCTCTCTCATGCCGTTAAAGTCTGCTCTGTTGAAATTTGGAACCTTTACCAAATTATCCTTGATAATTTCCCCTACATGTGCCTTGAATCTAACTATGTTATGGTCACTTTTTCCCAGAGTTTCGCCTACAGTCAAGTCTTGAACCAAGTCACTTAAATCCGAGAATACAAGGTCCAAGAATGAACCATGCCTGGTAGGTTCCGATACAAACTGGTGTAAGAACAGGTCCTCTTCAAGGCATTTCCTAAACATTTTGCATGATGGGGTGCCAACACCAGCATATTCATAACCTTTTAGATTAAAGTCACCGAGAATAAGGCACTTCCTCTTAAAGTTTCTACTGATTTCCTCACAAATCACCTTGTCAAGCTCCAGTTGCTGAGAATGTGGCAGGGTTCCTGATCGGTAGAAAGCTCCTATCCTAAGAGTATTGCTGTTGCCTTTTCCCACAGTGACATCAAGCCAAATGGACTCCACAGACACATTTTTATCCCCACCTGCTACTTTTTGAGAACTGAATAAGCTATTCATATAGAGCATTACACCACCCCCTTTCATTGCTGGACCCCTATTGCACGAAAACATATTGTATCCCTGGATCTCATAGTCCTGTAAGTTATCTCCAAAATACCCTTCACTGACCCATGCCTCCGTAATGCAAACAAAATCCGGTTCCTCCTCAGCAACATAACACTTGAACTCATCAAATTTGGAACGGATACTCTGAGCATTAAACATCATACACTTAACGAATGCTCCATAACCACCTTTGGCTTTTTCATATTGAGGAGTTCTTTTATCACTAGATGAACTATAACTCTGTCCCCTTGAGTTGCTGCTGTCCCTATTTGCAGACTTTGAGGTTCTATTGCCTTGGCTGACACTACTGGAATATTCCTGAGTTGGCAATGCAATTTCATCCCTCCCCACCCCATTTCCTAGTTTCCCTGAAGGACATGCTCGTATACTTTGCCTAACACATGGACCCCCTTCTCAGAAAAGTGCAGGCCATCCCTCTGATAGAGGTCCCACGATGCATAAAACCTGCTCCACTCGTCTACAAATGTAAAACCTAGCTCATGGCAGAGCTTTCCTACCCTGGCGTTAGCTGCCAGTGCCCTTGAGCTCCACTCAGGGGAGGCTCTAGCCCTAGGCAAAATTCCTGTTATAATGACTCTATTGGTACCCTTCAGGGTGGCCAGAAGGGCCCTGTACTCCCGCAGAAGCTCCTCACTCCTAGTCTGACCTATGTTATTTACCCCTACATGCACTATGACTGTGTTAAACTGATGATCACTGGTGACCTGTGCCACCGCAGGTACCAGGTCCTTCACCTTGGCACCAGGCCTGGTGATGCACCTCCTGTCCCTCCTACCTTTACAAAATACCCGCTCTAAATATCGCACACGAGAGTCTCCTATGACCAGCACTGACTCCTTACTACTGCTATCCTGGGGGCAGTCATCCAATGCCTGGAACATATTTGTTGTTACTATGCCTGCCCGCTGGGCCGGTTGGCTAGACTTCCTCCCGCTCCTACCACCTGCCACCTGCCACTCACTAACCTTTTCCTTAGGTTCGCATCTCCAAATCCTCCACCCCCTGACCTCATGCCACTTCCCCTCCTGTGACCTACCAGAACTACCCCTCCTCTGTTCACTATTAAAACTCCCCTCCTGAGAGATCCCAGCCACCTCCACAATAGGGGAAGCCTCAGCTACCTGGTGGCCTGCGACCACCTGGGCATATGATGTCCGAAATGTGCGAATGCTAATCTCCTGCACGTACTACATGCACACATGGTAATCATCGCTGCGTTTGTATGGAGCCACCATGTTGGGACGGTGTGTAGACATGGATGATGCGCAATGAAATCAGCGAAGACTGGGCTGGAGACGAGTAGCATTGGCTGGCCGATACCTTCATGCACGCTTTGTCGGCGCAGGACAGCGTGATGTCGGGAAAGCGGTCCAGGTCCCTGTCGGGACCGCATATCCGGCCGTCGCCTGCCCAGCCCACCTTGCACTGCGGGCACACCAAGGTCAGACGGTCGGCGTCAGCGTGACACAACGGTTCGCCCAGCTTCCGCCGGAGACGTAGTGCGGGCCGGTCGCCGACAGTATCCACAGCAATCATCAGCAGCGTGCAGGTCTCCAGATTATGCGGATGGATGACGGCGCAGTATTGTTGGCTGTTGTGTAAGCCGACCACACGTCAATTGTGATGGCTGTGTCTGGTCCTCGGCTCGTCACCAATGCACTGGTGACGCAAACTATTGGAGCCAGCATACCGACACGCAAGCGGCCCATGGCCGGCCACACGCCGACTGAACTTTCACATCTGCTGTCTATTGCACTCTTGAAGATGGTGCCTATGTTCCAAGTCGAAAATCTGCTTGGAAAATCTACCTTTAATGGGATATATATTTGGATCGTAAGTCGTATATGTTGTCTGTATCCTTCACAACCTGATATCGCTTTCAGTCTAGACATCTACGATGCATAAAGCGTGTTTTTTTACGCTGAACTCGTTGGGTATCGTTTTTGTGTGCGACTATATATTAGATTATATGGAAATGATGGCGTCGCTATTGCCCTTTAATTGCATCCTTGATGAAAATAACTCGGAATTGCGTCTACATACGACGTCAAATCAAGACTGAACTTGACCACACTGCTGCCTGCGGAGTCCCAACAGCCAACGTCACCGTCTGCGGTCGTACACGCCGTGACGCTGGTCAGGTCTGGGCCGCCCCCCCCCCAGCCCACTGCCACGACGTGCATCGCCGGCACCAGCGCTGCCCGGAGAGTGCGGTGTCGGCGACGCCGGCGACGCCGGCCCGGAAGGCGGCACACTCACAACGCACTGGTAGCGGCCGGAGCCGTACGAGCGCCGGCACTGGGCGTTGCCGTCGCACTGCGTGCCGTCCGGACAGCGGCCGGGCTGCGGCCGACAGCCCTCCTCCTGGCCGCCGACGAAGCCCTCCAGACACGGGCCGCACCGGTACGAGCCGTCCGTGTTGACGCACTGCGAGTGCGGCACGCAGCGGGCGCCCTCGTCGCACTCGTTGATGTCGTAGCAGCGCTGCGGGTGTAGGCGCGCCTGCGCCACGCCGGAGCCCTGCGCGGGCGACAGACGTGGCTCGGTATGGTCGTGGTTGGACGAGGACGGTGTGCATGTGCTGCGAGGTCATGTACTCGCCCGACACGAATGGCTTGCCCTATGGCTGAAGTGGTCATTCACCAACCTGTTCGGTGTACCTCGCATTGCTTACTACTAAAAGAGACCTTCAAAAGGAGTCTTATAAACGCACGGCTTGTTTTTGTTCATTTTTTTAATTTCCCAAAGCGTTCACCAGCATACTATTTGAGTCCAAAAATACGGTTGGGTATTCGTACATTTTTACTGTACTTTTTATATATTTGTATCTGCAGACATCCTCGAGCTGCTTATCAGCACCCGTACACTGTATTCACCTTCTTCTACGCCTAGCCACACCACGAAAGCCTTTGCATGATATATTCGTGAACATGACATTCTATATTTACAGCGTTTACCCATCCTGCGTAATTCGCAACTATAAGTAACCATGCTAAAGTGTCGCTAGCTTGTGCATGGAATTCAAACGTGCTGAATTACCTCGCTTGACACCTCACCTGAGCTGGCCCGCTGCTTGTAAAACCGGGCGGGCAGGGTCCACATCGGTACCCGCCCGCCACATTTTGGCACCTGACCCGAGGGTCACAGGGTCGCGCCAGCTGACACAGGTCGATGATGGTGCACTGCTGACCGTTGCCCTCGTAGCCCGACGGGCATCGTCCGCAGCGGTAGAACGGAGGGCTGGGCGTATCCTGACACTCTACGCCTGCCACAGGGAAGACAGTGGTGGACATGGAAAATATCCAATGGCGTAGTCAGAAAGCCAATGAGGGATGGGCATCATGTATTGTTTGTGCATGCTTGTTTTTTCCAGTCGGTGTCACAAATACGTAGCGTTTTCTCTTTTTTCATAGTATAGATACGTACAGGGAGATTTGTCGCCGGAGGCGGTCACCAGGGAATTATATTACGGAGGATTTCGAGAGGTCTGAGTGGAAGACTGGCACAATTTCCTTATTGGAAGACGCTCCTGAATTCGCCACTGTGTGCGATTTATTATAATATTTCGTCCTAAATTCACTCTTTCCTGCCCTTTATCGGACATTGACAGTGCCAGCGTCGTCGCGCCATTGCTTGCAGTGGTTTGCATAGGGCATGCCATGCATATCTGTCGTCGCCGCCTGGATATGCCATTGGAGAGATGTTCTCACTCCGACACTGCTTGGGATGCATTGTTGCAGTTTCTCCTGAATTCACTCACCCTCCCAACTTTCCGATGGCAGAAATAATGATACCGCTTGGAGAAAACCGGTCACATGGTGCCAATTTCCCCTGGTATAATAAGTCTCCAAATGAGCTTTTCTTTAGGTAGGCAAAGTAGAATGAGCAGATGAATTTCAAATTATAATAACTCGTATTGCAAAACAATGAACATATTCAAACGGATGTGCCGTATCTTAATTTTTGCAAGTCTTTCTAAGGAGCCTCCTAATAGCTCCTGGGGCCGCCTCTGGGGAACTAAAATTGTGGTGCCAAGTAGACAAAGGAAAGTGAGGGTACGTCACCGTGTCTCACGCTCCTATCACACAAGGTTAGGGAACGACAGGCGAAAACTACAGGGGGAGTAAACCGCTCCTCCTCCGTCTACAGTAGGGTTGAATTCGGACGTTCCGCCACGCATGCGGGGGGGGGGGTGTTTTTTTAGGCCTGCCGGACCACAAAGGTCATTTGCGCCGTCTTTAAAGGAACACGTTGCATATCTGTATATGACAGCGAGTGTTACGATCAAGGTACTGGCAAGTGGACATTTACGTTAAGGGAATTTTGCGTCATACTTTGTGCGAAGTTTTTTTTTGGGTGCTGAAGGCGGGGGCTGGGTTGGGGACGTCTCCTTTATGTCTAACTGGTTTAAATTTTCACTTTACTCCTCAACATAATAATTTGTGGTTTGGGTGGGGCTGGGGTGTTTTGAGTGTAGAGTTGATTTTGCCAGGGTGCCGGCTTTAACCTACTCCTATCGAAGAGCACCGAGGGATTTTTACCGTGCGGACAAGGAGGCAATTGTCCACACCGCCTCTCACGCCGGCTGCCGCGTGTTAGTTGTTAGTAGTTGGTTAGTTTATGCATGCCATGCAGGGTTGTCAGTTTGGTTAGTACGGTGTTTCATAATTTGGCTCCTCTACGTCCGCTGTTCCTCTGGGTAGCCATTTACGTTAGGTGTCGGAAGGCAAATCGGCTCATCTACGTCCGACGGCTCCTCTGGGTAGTGGTTTTACGTTAAGCAATTTTTTGTTAAAGTTTCGTTGTTTTCCTAAAGCAAGTCGGCTCATCTACCTCCGACGGCACCTCTAGGTAGCCAATTATTCCTAACTGGGAAGCAAATCGGCTCATGTACGTCCGACGCCATGCGGGGATGGCTATTTACGTGTCTCCTACTAGTGTTTCGCGGTTATGTATTGAAAGTTGATGTGAACGTTGGTGGTGCCTAGAGAGCTCCTGCTAGTTCTGTGGCATACAGATATTCAAATAGCAATTGAATGAGTTCTGCGTGTTTGTCACCGAGAAGCGATGGAAGCGATAGGGTGATGCCCTCTCTCTCTGGCAGAAGGCCTTAAGTGGTTGTCTCTGAGAGCTAAAGCTACTGCAGTCTAGCAGGATGTGGCCTATGCTTAACGTGGTGTTGCAGGTGTCGTAGTGAGGTATTGTGTGTTGGTTCTCCTCTAATTGAGGCTGTGTTAGTTTTGTGCAGCCGGTTCTAAGTCTAGTGAGGATGACCTCTTTCTGTCAGTGAGACTGATTTGATGTGTTCCATGTGCCTATGGTTGGTTTTATTGCGTGGGCGTGGTTGGATTTGTGTTGTGTTGAGTTGTATTGTGTCCATGTGTTCTGTTGGCGTTGGCGAATGCGATGTTGTAGGAGTGCTTTGCAATCGTCTACCGAATATTCTACGCTGGGGTAGGTGTTCGATGGTTGCCGCGCATGCCGCTCATATGTTCACATCTATCTACAACCTTTACTAAAACACCTTACTATGCTGCATCCGTGTCGTAACTACATACCTGGAAAGCAGGGTCGAATAGAACAGCCTCTGATTGGAGAACAGGTGACGCCATCTCCAGTGGTGCCAGATGGGCACGAGCCGCAACGAGGGCCTTGTACGGTATCGCGACACAGGACACCTACCGGAGAAAAAGGAAACACTAGTGCCGGCGCTACCGTCGACATTTCGCGTCGCTCTCGAAGCAATAATAATGGAGCACTGACGGCTTCACTCTATGGATAAGTGGGTAGACGTTGCTTTGAACACCCCTGCTTACATGCAATTCTGGATCACATCATCCACTAGAACAGACTCGAGAAGAACGAGAAGAACCCGAGCAACTCCATGTAAGAGCCCCCAGTGAAGATAGTGGACCTTCTATAACTTTGCGCCAGCTACCAGAACAGCATTCCCTTCCTCCGTATTAGGCATCTGATCAACATCTGCCCCTGCAGCAGGTATCACACAAACACCCACACCTGTAGCATGCTTTCGTCAGCACCTGTCATAGTAACAGTGCCAAGTCAGAACCTGCTCCTTCGGGTCAGCACAACTGTAGATCACATCACATCAGCACCTACCCCTGTAGCAGGTGTCGGGCCGGCATAGTGGGCGACGTTGGCAGTGGCGTCCATCGCCGACGTAGCCGGGAGGACAGGCCCCGCACCGGATCCGGCCCCGCTCCACTTCACACCTCACCCCCGGGTAGCATGGGTGTGTGCTGCACGTCTTCGGCACACGACCTGGGGAGGGATGCGGTCGTCGACTGGGTGATTCTGCAGCACTTCGCGCGTCATGTCTTATGCATATTTACATGTACTAATTCCGGACAAACTGTTAATACCGCTCTTAACTCTCGCATACTGAGGTGAAGGGAGTCGAGATTGCGCCTCCCAAGAGTTTTTCGAATCTGTAAAAAAACGGATAACACCATACCGCTGACATTTTGCATAGCTGAGTGCATCAACCGCACACATGTCAAGAAATTTCACGTGCCACGCTTATAAGGTCATTTTGCGATACTCGGGCTAGCGCTCACCTTTCGCGCCTTGGAAAACTACTTGAGGATTGTTGGACTATATAGACGGTCCACCATTTAATTATGAAATATCGTGGCTCCAATTTAGTATCGAGTTGGCAGTGTCAACTCAAGTGCCAGTATCCATTTGCCGACAGAAAACTTCTGCAAACATTCAGAAGCGATGACTTCGATAGCCTGGTCCAATATTGCAACCAACACAGCGATTTAGCACTGTCAGGAGGTTAACACTTGATGACCTCAAGAACAACCATCAGCTGGCTGCGGACCAGTTCGTGATGTTGAAGAATAGGGTACTTGGTGGCATTAACATGAGACAGGAATGGTTCACGGAAGTGAAGTGTGTAGAAACACTGGACATCTGTGCGGTGCTCGTGGACTTTCTGGTACCCGCCAGAAATTTGCATGTAGATATCCCGGCTGTTGCGGAGTTGATTGAAATAGCGGTGGTCATGTGTCGCTCTCAGTCTGATACAGAACGCACAGGCAAAGTGATGAAAGATTTGGCAGAACGTAGGTTCGGGGGAAAATGCACTGAGCTGAAATCAGAGGAAAAATATCGTTGTGCCAAGGAGGTATTCATCAAGTCATTTGATGTAACTGTATCAGACTTCCCTATTGACCGGGTGGTAGAGCAGTGGTTCGCCAGGCACTATGGCCTACTAAAGCGAGCTGATAGCGCACTCCCAAAATACATAACTGGCAAAGCGGTCTCAAAAGTGTCATTTATCCGACCCTCAGCCAAACAGAATGTACAATGCCAAGAGATTGGTCGCAGATGACACCCAGTTTTGGTGCGTTCGGCGAGCAAAGGAGATCAAGCCCGAAAACAGTGGAAGGGGTCCATCTCACAACCGCATACCGGTACCGTGACACACGGCATAGATAGCGAGTCAGTTACGCTACGAACGGCTCGGTCGACCGGGGTGACTGAAAACGTCGGCCCAAATCCCAAGGTGGCTAAACATGCCACACAGAGGACAATAACATCGTACTTCAGAGCGGTCGCACCCAAAGCAACTGGAGTACAAGCCGGCCACGTGGGTGACATGTCTTCGTCGGCTGAAGACGCTTCAGGCTGTGACGATGACTTGTGCATAATACCTGAAGGTTCGGCAGTCTGCAGCGACGAAATCGATGCACCTTGCGCGGCGAAACATTCCGATAATTATAGTGGAACTGCATTGGATGATGTGCGTGCGTGCTTCCCGTACACTGATAGACCATGCGGCATAGAAAATATCGGCAATACATGTTTCATGAGTGTTGTCCTACAATTATTGCCACTTATGTCAATCAAATACCGAGCATCGGCATGGCATTCACAACCTGCCATCATACATGAGCTCGATAGTTGCTACAGTCTCAAGCACGGAGTGTTTAATCCCAGAACGCTTCGTGAGCTTCTGGCTTCTGAACATCCATCTATGTTCGGAAATGAAAGGCAACATGATGCATCCGAGGCTTTGGTGCTAATTCTGGATACATTAAGCCGGCTGGGGTTTATTCTGGGTGACATACAGACTGGAATGTCGTCGGAAGTTCGTGTCGAAGCTGCCACACTAGGAACACCAGCCATTATAGTATTCATATATATATATATATATATATATATAGTATATTGCGACAGTTTGCAAGGAACCATACAAGATGACCTCGGTTATTCAGAGGATTACCTTTCTGATTGGGTATGTGGCGCCTGTAAGCTTGTTGGAGGCACCAAAGTCGATTGTATTACATCTACACCAACTGTGCTGATCGTTGATCTTCGACACCGAAATTACAATGCGAACAGGCGTGATGACATGTATCCCATTAATGGAATGAAAATCGGGAGTACTACATACAACTTGGCTGCAGTAATATGTACGATGGGTTCATCCGAGCTAAAGGTCATTGTTGGTGCTACATTAAGAAAAAAATGATGTACATTTCGAGTGTAATGACAGTTCGGTGCTGAAAACCACCCGTGCAGCCATGAAACGAAAGGATGCTTATATTCTAGCATGCGAGAAGAACATTGACTTCTAGATGGCTTAACGTGAGTCAGTCGTCCTGTCCGTGACAGTGGACGAATAACTCTCACCAGGGATTGTCTGGCGAATGAACCAATGGACCTGTCTATGCCGGGTTGGCGAACAACCCTTAATAGGGATTGTCTGGACAGTAAGCCAGTACGACAGTCAATGACAGTCGACGAACAATCCTTACGAGGGATTGTCTGATAAATGAACCAATGGGCCTATCTATCCCGGGTTGGCGAACAAACCTTATGAGGGATTGTCTGGACAGTAAGCCAGTCGTACTGTCGATGACAGTGGACGAAGAATCCTTACGAGGGATTGTCCGGACAGTAAGCCAGTCGTCCTGTCAATGACAGTCGACGAATAATCCTTACGATGGATTGTCTGATAAATGAACCAATGGGCCTATCTATCCCGGGTTGGCGAACAAACCTTATGAGGGATTGTCTGGACAGTAAGCCAGTCGTACTGTCGATGACAGTGGACGAAGAATCCTTACGAGGGATTGTCCGGACAGTAAGCCAGTCGTCCTGTCAATGACAGTCGACGAACAATCCTTACGAGGGTTTGTCTGATAAATGAACCAATGGGCCTGTCTATCCCGGGTTGGCGAACAACCCTTATGAGGGATTGTCTGGACAGTAAGCCAGTCGTCCTGTCAATGACAGTCGACGAACAATCCTTACGAGGGATTGTCTGATAAATGAACCAATGGGCCTGTCTATCCCGGGTTGGCGAACAACCCTTATGAGGGATTGTCTGGACAGTAAGCCAGTCGTCCTGTCGATGACAATGGACGAAGAATCCTTACGAGGGATTGTCTGGTAAATGAACCAATGGCCCTGTCTATCCCGGGTTGGCGAACAACCCTTATGAGGGATTGTCTGGACAGTAAGCCAGTCGTCCTGTCGATGACAGTGGACGAAGAATCCTTACGAGGGATTGTCCGGACAGTGAGCCATTGGGTCTGTCGTTGTCCTGCTATGTCCTGTGGTTGTGGCCACAATCCATAGGTACAAAGCAAAGATACTGACTTCCAGCAACTCAGCTGAGGGTCAACTCAGTATTTAAAAGGACACCTTTCGTGGTAACGTGGTCTACTCCAAAATGTTCCAGTATTGACAATATCTGCTGCTTACCAATTTGTCATCGTCAGACTGGTCTAATCCCCTTTTATATGGAAATGGCAAATTACTGTTGCTGTAGCGACCGTGCTTGATTACTGTTGCTGTAACGACCTACGACAAATGCGCAGATTTAGGATACCGGTGGGCAGTTCCTGGATTATTCACCTGTACGACTATAGTGCACATGATCAGTGTACAGATACTAATAAAGCCCATCACCTTCGCTCCGTTTCATTGTCAAACCAAACTCCTTCAGGTGCGGAAATACCATTCACAAGCCCTTAACCCAAGAAACGGCCAGCACCCAACCTGATAGGTATGCTCTATCCACAACAGGTGCCGACTTCGGGGTCCGAGCCTGCTAGCACCTGCTGCTACATGTGGTATCGTTACGTGCGTCGCGCTGCTCAGGGCGGCTGTGCCGACAGCACCTCATCTAATACCTGTGCCCTGTTCACAACAGGTGCTGATGTCTTAGCTCACGTCTGCTAAGGTCGACGTGGTTGGGTGCTCTGGTGGTGTTACGTGCGTCTCGCTGCTCCCGGCGGCTATGCCGACTCGCATCTGAGGGCTGCTTCACTGCCAAAGCGCTCGTGTTTACACCAGACACCTGCATATTGCGGCGAGTCTACCAAGTGCAGATGGATAGTTATTGGGTTGGAGATTTGGGGGCCGCGGTAGCTCAGTAGGTAGAGCGTCGGACTCTTGACCACAAGATTGTGAGTTCGAATCTCACGACCTACTGCATTTACCAAGTCCACCGGCGACCAATCGGCGTGAGAGGTTGGCGACGCTATATGACCTAGCGGTTGAATGCGTCATAAAAGAGTTGGGGCTTTATGGTTCGTTCGTTTTTGTGCGCCATCGCTGCTAAGTACGTCTCGCTGCTGCCAACATCTCAGATGCCTCATCTAATACCTGTACCCTGTCCACAGCAGGTGCTGATGTTGGAGCTCACGTCTGCTAAGGTCGACGTGGTTGGGTGCTCTGGTGGCGTTACGTTCGTCTCACTGCTACCGGCAGCTGTGCTGACTCACTGCACGCTGAGAGCTGCCGTCACCTTTCCCAGACCTGTGCATACTCTCTGATGTCCTGTGGCGCCTCTATTATTTGATGCACCTTTGGTCTCGGCTGTTGCTGTTTGAATGTTTTAGCTGGTTGAACTGCGTTAACAACACTGCAATAAAGCATGGTCTTCATGATGCTGAAATAGCTGTAGGTCTGGGATACACGTGGATGACTTCAGACGACGGTGTGTGGTGGCTCTCATCTGGTTGTCTTTGAGACACTAGGATAAGAACCGAACAAATGAAACCGATGGCGTTTTATTCTTCAAGAAGAACTTTGGGTTATTTTACGACGCATTCAACCCCAAGGTTATATAGCGTCGCCAACTTATCACACCGATTGGTCGAGGGTGGACTCTATGAATGCTGTCGGCCGCAAGATTCGAACCCACAATCTTGCGATCCAAGAGTTCGACGCTCCACCAACTGAGCTACCGAGGCCCCCGGGTTTTTATTCTTCATTCCAGGAAACATCACTGCATTTTTGCGAAAGGTATGCACTTCATTTGTTATAAAATGTATACAGTCCATTACTTAGTGCTTCAATATACACCCCAAAATTTGGCAAACCGAAAAGTTATACACTCCATTACATAGTGCTTCTCAAGATTTTGCACTCCAATATTTTGGCGAACCCAAAAATTATACACTCCGAATACAAGACCGAGAAGTGAAAATCTAACACTGGTTGGTACGTTGTTGGGTCTGTGCATGACAATTTTGGACGTGAATGGGGAATACTGATGGGAAATCGAATCCAGATATTATATTTTTATTCAAACTAGTAACGTCAGAATCACAGTTCGCGCTTTCCAGTCAATCCTGGGCAGATTATCACAGAGCAGTTAATTTGCAAATAACACCACTCAGTCTCCAAATGCTAAAAATGGAGATGATTTCCTGGAGTGGATAATATTCTGGATGTCACAAATCCTAGTATGTCTTATTTTTCAACTATGGGCTGGCATGATTTCCATGTGGCCTTGACTTGCAAAATTTCCAACTGCTTGGTATTGCTCCAATGACATTAGGACGCACCTCATGGACGGCATGCATATGATGGCGTTCCTATGACATCTGGATACCATAGGAACTCTGGTATCACTTATGTAATAGTGGTATGTAATGGTGGCTGAAATACCAAAGGCTCCCGGGTCTTGAACCCACTCCCATTCGGTACATAGCTTTCAATTATTATGTATGGGTATGGCTGGATGTAACAATTAAAATACTGGACTTCATTATCGAGATGTCGGCGCACACATCACAACTTTGGCTGTGAATATCACAATTTGATGATAAAAGAGCTAATTGGTTATTGTTTTTTATGGCACATCGACCGTTGAGTCGTGTAGCGCCGCCAATCTCTTGCGCCGATCGCTCGCGGGCGAAGAGTAGCGAGACTTGAACCCACACCCTTTCGATTGTGTGACGTGCAACTTATGATAAAAGGAAAGGCTAAGCTTTCAAAACGTAATCGTTAACCCGGACTTGAACCCACTTCCCTTTTCAACAACCTTTCCCTAGGAATCAAGCGACTTAGCTTGGCCTCGCACCTGACGACAAAGATGTGCATGTGTGTCCTTTGGCATCCCGGTACCTTTTAAAATGTTGTTCGTAGGCCTAGACTCTTCCACAGGTCAAGAGCACTAATCCCTAAACTTGCTGAAAATCGAAAATATCAGTGCATTTGACCTTGACATTGCGGGTTGTGACCTATCGGTGTTCGTAATTTTTGCTGTGAACGGAAATCACCCGGGCCTTGTAATTTCATGGGCGAAGCTGATATGTGCATTATGTTCATTTGTCAACTTATTTCCCATCGTAATTAATTTGGCACATCACCATTCACGAGTTGGAAAGGAAGCGGAGCACTGCGCGGTGAGTACACTACATCATGCGAAATATAAAGCATGTGCGAACGTGATAACACGAACATTTCAGTGGAATCCAGCATAGATTCTTCTACATCCTTACTACTGGTCTGGCCATATTTTGAACGGTCACCAATTACATGTCGCAAGATTCGCGATAGCTCACCACCGTTGCTCGTGTATAACCATGTGCCATCATGTGGCCCCTGACCTGTTGTGCACCACTCACCGGGTCGGCAGGCGTGACAGCGCTCTACCGTCTGTCGCATCCTCACGGTCTCGGCACTCTGTCTCTCCAGGGCAGAGTGCAGGCTCTTGATAGCACCCACCAGCTCGGACATCGTCTCCACCAGCTGCGAGGCGTCAAAGTTGAGCCCGCCGGCCGCCTGGTCAGCTGCTGTCAAGAAGTCGCTCAGGTCAGCTGCGGACTGATCCAGGGTGTCGCTCAGGTCAGCTGCGGACTGATCCAGGGTGTCGCTCAGGTCAGCTGCGGACTGATCCAGGGTGTCGCTCAGGTCAGCTGTGGACTGATCCAGGGATCGAGGTCACCGCGTCTGGTCAGGTCAGTCCTCGAGTGACGCGAGTTGTTCACGTGACCTACTTACGGAAGTCGCTAGTTCAGCCACCGACTGACTTGAATTATCCCAGAGATTGGCACAGGTCAGCTGTTGATGACCTGGCTAGCGCTCAGACCATCTAACAACAGGAACCAATGGTGATGGCCGCCGTGTCAGGCTAGTTATTCACACCGTGAGAAGTTCGATGGGCTCAGTCGTGTCGGATATTAATAGCTATAGCGTTTTGATCGACACACACTATTTCGTGGGATCAACTTGATACATTATTAATGGAATGTGGCTAGTACTCTCAAATACTTCACATACAGGAACATTGTCCAAGTAGAAAACATCGTCAGAGCTACCCCGTGTGCCCAACAACTGATAGCTAGTTAGCTAATCCGTATACGTAGTCAAGGTCTCTGTTTAGCTCTGGCTGAACCCGTTTGAGCGCTGTCCGAACACGGACAGGCCGCGTGCAGTACTTCAGAGCGGAATGCACTCCAGACCCCCCATGTGTTGTGGGTGCGCCATCGACCGCGACAGAGTGGTTTTCGTCGTGCGGCGGCTGTCGTGAGGTCCTGGGCGGATCTCAGCCCGACTTGTCACTGACGTCACACGGTGGTCCGCGCGTGGGTGCGACAAGTCGGCAGACGCCCGAGTCTCCTGCCGCGCCCGCCCGGGTGCCGCCGCACCGGCTGGCTGTGGGAGCCAGCCTCGACCGCTCCCTGTGCCGCCGGCTGTGCAGATGTGCGACACCACGCCTGACAGCCGGTCATCCTGTCTCGAGATGTCGGGCGTTTCGCTGACCGTCGGTGGACGGGTGGATTCGCTTGGCCTGACATGTTCTTTGGGAGCAGGCGAATTCACTTAACCTGACATGTCTTTTTGTGTACAGACGAATTAACTATAAGCCGCCTCGGTAGCTTAGTGGGTTCGAGCGCTGGCCTGCACTCGTCTCCCCGTCGTGGCAAGACAGGGATCGAGTCGCTTCGCGCGCTCGCATTTAGCCCCTGCCGGGAGGGTCAGTTGACAGCTGACCCGATAAGGCCGGGGACGAGCTACCGGGCGGCCGTGTCGGTGCATTGACGGCACGCTAAACTTTCGGTACAAATTCTGCCGTTGAACTGGAATTCATAGATCGGATGGTGGGGCCTGGGATCCGAAACAAGTTCTGATTAGCAATAGGACCCTGGTTCATAAATCTACCCTGGCAAGAACTCGGATTAATTTTCATTTTAAAACAAACTTCCCTTGAGAATGGTCACATGAAGACCGGTCGCTGCTCGTGTGAAGATAGTGCTCTCTCTCTCTCGCTCTCGCTCTCCTTCCCCTCCCCTCCCCCTCTCGCTCTCGCTCTCGCTCTCTCGCTGTGCGTGAATAATTGTGTCCGCTATCCCGTCGAAGTGATTAGGGTAGATCTGCCCACAGCTCGCACGAACCGCGCCCGCTCGTACCGCAGCTTGTAAGGTTGTTTACCTAACAGTGAATGTACTCATTCATTGGCGCCGCCGACTCTGGGCTTCCATCAGTTGCTTTCAGCTGTCGCTGGTGTAGCGTCACATCATCCCCCTGAGCCGATGTCGCCGTTTGGTGTGGGTAATGCAGCCCGCATACACCTGTTCTTTGGTGTGATTGCATCGCTGAGCCTATTGTGGTGTGACCTCCCTGGCCCTCCTTGAGACCATGACACCATCCATGCCCATAATATGTGACCTGACTCCCCTCCATGAGGTCATGACGTCGTTGGTGGCCTTGATATTTGAACTGACTCACCCTATCTGAGACCATGACGCCCTACAGGTCCTTATATGTGACTTCCCTTAGGCCATGACGCCGCTGGTGGTCTTGATACGTGGCCTTCCTCACCCCCCCTCCCATGGGGCCGTGGCGCCTCTGGTGGCCCTGACATGTGAAGTGACTCACCCTCCCTGAGGCCATCGGGCCGCTGGTGGCCCAGGTGAAGCGTCGTTGCCGGCTGACCCAGCTCGAGCTTCTCCTTTGCCGCCGGCTGTCGCCGCTGCGGGTGTGGTCCCACCGAGCTGAGCTGTAGTCCCGAGCAGCCGTGCTTGGACAGCACCGCCGCCAGCGACGTTTGGGCATGCACGCGCACCTGCAGGTGCCGACCTGCCAGCTGTGGAACAGCGGGCTCACACGGGTCATCTTGGGCGCTGTGTGAGCGATGCAGTCGATACTCCCCTGAACTCCGACCAACTAACCAATACAAGTCATTTGACACAGGTCATCCGGCACAGACCGTCGGGCACAGGTCATCCGAAGCAGGTCATGCCGCGAAGGTCATCTAACACAAGGCATATGGCACAGGCCATCTTGCAAGCTATTCGTTGCGGGCTATCTGACGTTTTATTCCAGCTGGTACAAGCCACTCAGTGTAGGTTACCCGGTGCACAAAGGCCATCAAACTCACAGGTCATCTGTTCGCAGAAGTCATCTGTCACACAGGTCGTTCGATACACATGGGTCATCTGAGACATAGAGGTTCATCTGACATTCAAGTGACTCGATAAAGAGAGGTCATTCGGCGCACGAAGGTCATGTGAGACACGAACGTCAGCTGACTTATCCATGTCCTCAGGCACAGATTACCGACGTACAGAGACCATCCCAATTAGAAGAAATCACCTGAAACCTAGGTCATCTGATGCGCAGACGTCCTCAGACGCAAAGAGGCCACCCGATACACAGATACCGTACCGTGCACGGGAGTCTTCCCACATGCATGCGATGTGCCATGCCGAGAATTCCCACCGGTACACAGTACACTGGCAGCTGCTGGCAGCTCAGGCACGTAGCCGGCGACAGCCTAATCAACGTCCGTATCTGTGTACTCACTGAGTGGTGACGTTCCAGCTCCTCATCCTCGCCGCAGTCCACCTTGTCAAGTAAACCCGCAGAGAATGTTGACCAACTGGCATTCTCTTCACGAGACAATAGACATCCTCGTCAGCCGGGCCGGTGGCATTGCACCATGCGCTGCATTCGGAATATCACGTAGGGGGAATATAAGAACTAAAGGAACTCTTCAGTTGCCGACTGGTCTCCAGACGATAACTGGCGTGAGGCGTGCAAGTCGCAGCGTCACTGCCAATGCTGCTAGACAAGACTGAGAACCCCTAGCAAATAAAGTGGTAGCTTTGCATCTTTACACAAAGATGACGCCTTCTTTGCTCATAATTTGTTATAACGGATGCTATTTTTAGTAGTTGGGCGTGGGCCGCACGTTCGTGTTCTGAACAAAACTGTTTTAAGTCGGGTTTCTGCTCTCAACAACTTGCAGGCGACAACATGATTTGTGAATTACGCCACTACGCTACAGATGCATGCTCTAATGCACGTGTATAGTGCTACGCATTCCCTGTGAAACAGATTTGCCGGAAATAAACCTTACTGGGGTGAGATGGAACCATAACCTTGACTCGGCCACACAACCAGCATAATAACTAGCGTAGATGAATGTATGCGCATTATCATGGTTAAAAAGATGTCTTTCCATTGCAGCAAGGCCACATTTTACATCAAGTTGGCGGGTCAAGGTCAGGATTGAAAACCAGCTTTCGAACCAAGCATGCCAAATGCAGATAAAACGTCATTGGCATGCCGATGTAGCCTATAATTCATATCAGCTTATTTCTTCATTGCTGACCATGCTTAGGGCCTTAACCTGGTCTGACATTGACCTGGCTCCTCAGCCGCACACCATTGTCTGGGGGAGGAAGATATTGTCCCTGCCTATCTTAAGAACAGCTGGGCCCACTTTAAGTTGAAACGGCATCCGATGGTGGCACGCGATGCCGTGGCACGCGATCTCAGAACACTTATTGTGTTACATAGTTACACTTTAAGAGCGTTTTAAGGCCCCAAGTCAGTCTAAAGATTTGAAATGTAAAATATTGTAATATTAGGTTCGCTCGATAACGTATTGTATTAATGATTACATAATTATTATACGGTGTTCTATCCTTGCACACTGATTATGCATGCCGCATGCAGCGTACCGTGCCATGTCACAGGTCAAGGTCAAAATTAGAGCTTGAATCTCAGTCATTGCTTCTTCTATTTGCCCCTTATAAACGTGAAGTGCAGATGAGTATCCTTCATTACGAGTATCAGACACGTGAGCAAGCGTTGTTGTTTGCTCATATTCTATGTAAGGTCAATGTCAGATGTATGATCTTGGTGGCGAATAATACTGCAAGTGCATATCATGGCTTGTTATGGAAAGCTAGGCTATCCAGTTGGTCTACGCTTTAAACGTGTGCTACAAGAGTGAATTTTATTTTCATTTTGAACTCATTTGTATTAACGTGTGCTGCGCGTGAAGCTTTGCAGGCTTCGCCTGATGGGATTGAAGGGGAGGGGAAGGAAGGTCTACGTCGTATCATGCCAGTCTTATCAAAAATACATAGCTCGCAATCCAGTGGACCGAATTGACAGAACAAAGCGCCATTCAATAAGTATGTGGTGTGCGATCTTGTAAAAACTGCAGCTACAGTAATACTAATATACTTTTCGTTTACTGGATCTGCATGCAGCACATTTCATTACACACGATGTAGATGCAAAACAGACAGTGCATACAAACAGCAAACAACAAAGATGTGCGACACAGTTCGCCTGGGACGTCGCGTGCCAGACGCCCACATTCGGTCTGAGTCGCTTATAAAAAGCGTGCACATCAGGACACCGATGCCATGCCGCTCACGGAATACTTGCCACGTGGGCAGCGTGCCTTTTTCATCGGCAGCTGGCTTTTGGCGCGCTTGCAGTCTGCCTGACCAATCGGCTTTGCTATACAGGCCGCGCAGCGACCTCTGGAGCCGCCACTGGCACTGCTGACGCTACCAACTTCACCGCCATTGACGTCACTGACACCATCGCCACTAACGCCACAAACATTACCGACAGCACCGCCACTGGCTACCGACACCGAGGTCACCGACATCACCGACACTGACGCCACTGCAGGGTTAAAATATTGGTTTTTCGTTAGGTGTGAGATGTCGAAACGAGCATAGCAGGATGTCGAAATTTGGCATGTGGTAGTGTATTTAAATTGTTTGTGTTTTAAACAAAATTAGAGTTGATGGTGGTATTATGACTGGACCTTTATATTTGCTTTTGAGCTTTACCGAAATTAGGACAGAGCCGTATTTCATCACCGGATCACTTAGAAACGCCACCGGCATCACCGTCATTCAGGACGTCATCCGACATCTTGACCGCCGCTAATTCACTATTAGAAAACATTCACCGCTACTTCGACGCCACTAATTTATCACCATCGCCACTGACACCACCGACACTACCCTGACATCACCGACACTGACACCACTGGCATCCACGCGTCACCGACATCACTGACGCTAACACTATTAACATCACCGCTACTGACGCCACTGACACCATCGCCACTGACACCACCGACACTGACATAACCGACACTGACGCCACTGATATCACCGACACTGACGCCACTGACATCACGGATGTCATCGACACTGACGTCATCGGCATCATCACCACTGGCGTCATCGACATCGTCGCCACTGATGTCACCGACATCACCGTCACTGACGCCACCGACATCATTGCCACTGACGCCACCGACATCACCGCCGCTGACACCACCGAAATCACCGCCACTGACACCACTGACGCTATTGACATTACCGCCACCGACATCATCGCCACTGACACAATCGACATCATCGCCACTGACGCCACTGACAGCACCGCTCCTGACGCCATCGACACCACCGCCACCGACACCTATCATGACCTTGTTTTTTCTTCGAAAAAGACGTGAAATTGATCACCTGGCAGCTATTGTAAGTTTCGTAAAATATCGCAATGCGTTTTGAAATCATCACGAATCATCAGTGGCAGATTTGACCCCACTCCCTGTCAATGCCAATTTACAGGTCATAAAATAAGTCAAGCCAGTGCCATGATGATTATCTCGGTAGATGTCTAGGAATATATCGGCATGTATGCATATACCTATGTATGGATAGATGCATATATATATCATATATATATATATATCACAAAAGTTATTGTAAGATCACCCTATGTCATATTCCGCTACCAAGAGTGCACTGAAATCGAATTCAGATATGAATTGACAACGAACAGCAAGGTATATAAGATTGTATTTTGGAAGAAGTACATATTTGACGTGATCATATGACGTTGACACTTTTATATCTCCTGAACCAGAATGCTCGTGTTCGGTTAACATTTGTTTGCATGAAAAATGACTCCAAATTGCATTTTCTTCACTCATTTTCTGTGTCATCCATGAGGTAGATAACATGTGATAACCTTGAGCTAGCCTCACCACTGGTATCAGCATATCATACAAAGCGAGCTTTTTTGCGTTTGACCCAGCAAACGTCTCTTTCATTGCGAACATCCCAATTGTTGGGGAGGGTTGCCGCACCGCACAGTTTCCATAGCACTTCATACTGGACAGGGTTGCTGTTTCCGCAGGTTTTATTTGTGACCGCACCATTGGGAATTTCGCGTTCCAATAGTTCCGCAAGTGGTGAATACCCGCATGGCCGGGTCATTTAACCTTTACGTCAGCCAGCCCCATCTAGTCAACGCTGCACAGCACCCGACATCGCTGAAGAGCCTCCAGACGGCAGATATGACTGTCGGAGCATCCCAGCCGAGCTCGCCCCATCCCAATTGTTCTCACATGCCACACACTTCGCGCGAGGCCACGTGTACGATTACAGTTGTGAACCCAAACACATGGCGAGCATACCGGAACTCGTGCAGAATTACAGGACACTTGTGCTTGCGAGCGGCGGCATGTATGCTCAGAACGTAAGACATTTCAAGCTCGTTGCCTTGACTCCAAATGACGCGGTGACCAATTTAGAGGGTAGGTAATGACCCCTGCAAGCAGGCGATCCGACTCGCTCGGGCTCAGACGTGTTTTACTTGCCCGCTTAGCCATATTAACCGTACACGTGCGCGCACACTGCGCCGACTTTTTGGCGGATGGCGTGATGTAAAACTGCTGCTTCTCATGTTGGTGTGCGTGCTGTCTCTTGCTTAAAGAAGAGGAACTGGTGTTTTATCGGTGTACTTACGATATAACATGTGTTCTCTCCGTCAGTCGAAATCACATCATGGGCATCGTTTTACTGAAGGCAGTTTTGGTCCGATAATTTTATGTTTCAACGTGCTTGAAAATATAGTTCACCAAATAACTCAAGTGTGACAGGGGAACACCACATGAAACATTTCGATCATTAAAGTAGGATAGGAAAGAAAAGAACATCAGTTTGGGAGTTCTCCTTTTTATATTTTGAAATTGGATAGGAATGAGTGAAAGACTCATGTTCATCTTCTGCAAACTGCTCGACAAAATTTAGATTTGCTGTGAGTGAATGGCATGAACGATCGCTGGACCTGCCAGGAGCGAACACTCCCTTTCTTTGAAGACCCTCGCATCTCTGCTGATTGATACGTCAATGAAATATTCTTTATGTTTTTACACGTGTCCACGTTGGATGTCGCCAATGGTATGACAAGGTCAATACTGGTGTATTTGTATGTTTTATCACAAAAGCAGATCGCCATGTGATTCGAATGCTGTAGCACATCCAAGGGGGAGAGGGAAGAAGGCAGGAGGGGAATATTTGCCCTCCATGAGGCCGATTGTTTTCTTTTTCAAATTGAAAGCTGGCCATCGCCAGTAATCTCCGCTTTGATATTGGTGTACTTTATCCCTTGTGAACATATCGACTTCGTTCCTGACTTAGTGAAGGGCATGCTCAGAAATAGGTAGTAGCTGCCATTTCTCCGCCGGCTTTAAACTTAATTTATCTGCTGGTGGAATTTTAACTGGGTATTTACATTACTGGTAAATGCGATCTCTATTGCACGGTTCTTTGCCACCTCAGCCCAGCCGGGTCACAATCTGCTCCAACAGTTATCCCAGCTGCCAGACAGACTTTTATCGGCTCACTCGATTTGACTTTCTCAGAAGCAGCATCGCTATAACTATCTGAGTATTTCCAGCTTCGTAGTATCAGCTTTCGAGTTTTCTCACCGTGACAGGAATAGTAATTCAGAGAAAATCAGTGTCTGTCGTCCGTATGCATGTACATTTCTACGGTGCATGTCACCTGCACTACAAATCACCCAAGGTTACTTTACAGAAGTACCCATGCCTAGGTATTACAGAAGTACCCATGCCTTGTCATACCACCACCTTCGGTGCCACACCCAACTTATTCGATGCAAGTTTCCTCGCCTGTGGAGGTTTGCGTCTGCAAATCATTCCGCGATTGCGGATGGTTGCGTGTGGTGCTTAGTCAGCAGATCATTTACACAGATGTATTCCTTTGCATTCTGGTGGTGTATCTTCGTGCTTTCTGGTATTAATGCTTGGTGGA
Source organism: Imbricaverruca yamaguchii (assembly GCA_034440575.1). Taxonomy (NCBI): domain Eukaryota; kingdom Metazoa; phylum Arthropoda; class Thecostraca; family Neoverrucidae; genus Imbricaverruca; species Imbricaverruca yamaguchii. The sequence goes on from JAOTOL010001564.1 coordinate 823,321, forward strand.
GTGGAGATAAGTGAACTAAGATACTTAACTACTATGGTTGAAGGAATAAGGCACTTTGTTTTATCGTTTCATCGTCTTATTGTCTTAAATTGGTCTCAGTGCTAATTACCTTGAATTGGGGTAATATTTGAAGGGACACCACTCGTTCCTTTCAGCTGAGGGGGGGGGTGACGGTTTCCCATGCGACCTGATTAGTCCTTTAGGGTGTCCTCTAGCTCGGTGGGGAGGGGACCTCCTGGAATTTTATGTCCAGTCTCGGGTCTGCCAAGACGCCTGATCTGGGATCAATGAGCAACAAGAGAAAGCATCATGCTGGACTTTATTCATTTTCCTGAGCTTTGTGTGCCTCCTGTAACGAGTTATAGGCCTTCTAATCTGGAACCTCCACACAACACGATTGGGCCTCCTGACGATTTATTTCATTGAACTATATAGGTTCCATTTTATCTCTAACTGGCTTCCTGGCCTGGTGCCTCCTGTCAGGCTTTGTGTTGTTTTCTTGAGATCTAGAGATATCCTGTCTAGTCCTATCGGCCTTCTGCTCTTGGGCCCACGGACATTACTGGACTTCCTTTTGTGCGTTCCAAGTTTTTCGTGGTATTGTTTTGGGCCTGCCATCAAGACTAGCAAGCCTTCTGACTTGGCGCATCAAAACAACATGATGCAGCACCGTCTTTGGTGTTGGGCGTCTTTGTGAGCTCCTGGGGTCTCGTGTCATTACGAGTAGGCCTTCGTCCCTGGGTCGCCGGATTTAAAAAATAAAATAAAATTGATTTCGAATTTTGTTCCGCTGACTTTCTGGACCAGGGTCCTACTGTTAAGCTTCAGCTTGTTAATTAAACCCTGGCACCAACATCTGATCCGTGAATTCCTGTTAAACTGCAGAATTCTGACGAAGAGTTCAGCGTGCCGTGAACGTACCGACACGGCCGCTCCGGTAGCTCGTCCGCGGCCTTATCCGGCCAGTTGCTACCTGACACTCCCAGACGGGGGCGAAGCACGCGCACGTAAAGCGGCACGAACCCTGTCTGGTCAGCACAGGAGGACCAATGCAGGCCAGCGCTCTAATAAACTGAAACACCGAGGCGATAAATGACGATAGCAACATTGATTATCATTAGGTCCGTGTCGGTAGTTTGGGCCTTTTCAAGAACTCTAGATCCACGTTTCATGATTGATAGATCCTTGGTGAGGGACCCTGGCAACATGCTGGAGCCTCCTGCCAGGTGTTCGGATATTTTCGTCCACTTCAGGGACATCCCGCCGAGACTATTGTGCCCTTGGTCAACGGTCTTCTACCGGGAAGTTGGGGCACTTCTATGGGCTCTGCGGACCTCTTGTCAATAGGAATATTCATCCTGGCCAGTGACTTCTGGCCAACATAATGGATCTCCTGGCCTGCTGCAGCATGATGGATCCACTGGACGACATGGTGCTCCTCCACTTATGCTTGTGCCTTTCGAAGTTTCGGGGGAGAGTGGCTGTGCGCAAATGTGTCCCCCTTGTTTGACATATCCTCCCCTCCTGGGTGGCACCGCCTGGCAAGGGGTGACTGATACCCCTGTCCCATGACCATGCATGTGGTTTTGGAGACTTTGCCTAGAGACAGCTCCTTGGATCACCCACTCATTGGTGATAAGAGACACGGTTTTATCTATAGTTCACTGAAAATCACCTACTCATCTTCGAAGCAGCTGACAGTCGCGTGAACGGACGACACTGCTCGTGGCCGTGGAGATCAGCTATCCTGAGAGGCAGATAACATCCAAATGCATGAATATACGGGCCGCTGGTGGCCCCTCCACCCCGCCGGCCGGACTCGGACTGGCACCACCGGCACCCATCTGGTTACGCCCTCAGTTGCTGGGCGTCGTGAATGACCGATACAGCCTCGTGCAAGCCAGTTGTGAGGCAGCGTGGGACGTAGAGCACACCGTCGGCCAGACAGAGCTTGATGGCATCTCAGAGCAGTCTGGTTTGTGAGGGGCACACAGACTAGGCCTTGTCACCCGATACTGACCAACGACTGCCTTACGAAGCGGCTGCAGCGCAACAGAAAGCCGCTCTCTCGGCAAAGACGCCTTCACGGGGCTTTCAGTTTCATGGTTCACTTGGATTTATAGTCGGAGTTTGTGTATTTATAGGTAATGAGGTTGCGGTTCTTGTGCACATAGAGTATGATTTTATGCTTTTATGGCATACTCTGAAATGTCGTTAGTTGATGCATTTTATGTTGCTACTATTTCAGAAGTAAAACAATTCCGACAATCAGTCTGAGCTTCCAGTTTGCTACTCCAATTGCTCCTCCACCAGTGTACACGCAACTTCGTTTTATTGGAATGTCATACAGCTGAGCGCTCGCCTGCATGGGTTCGGTCAATCATCACATTGCGAGCGTGGATACTACACCAGCTTATGAAAACACGTGGAAACAGACACGTCTTTACGCATATGCAGTGGTATCTTCACCAGAACACGTGAAGCTAGAACAGCTTTCCACCAGCACACGTGAGGTGACAAGTCACGAGAGAAAAAAACTGCACTCTAAAGTAACCCGGTCCCCAGTGGTCATCGCAGACATTGTTTACATAAATCAGGCACGTGATTAGCTTACCTAACCACACAGATCAACTTACCGTACGCTTGGTGTAAGTTGATGCAAGGGCGATGCGTCTTAAAGTAATTGTTTGAAAAGTAACTTGTTTGTGTCCATATGTTTTTGTTTGCTATTCAGAAATGAACAAATGTAATATATACTGTATTGCTGTTTACCCATATCATAGAAATATGCCCTATAAAATGCACTCAAAACCCTCTGAGGTAAATATTGGCTCAACTTACCTCGACTTCCGCTACTGATGCGTAACACCAAGGCAAAATAGACAATCCAGCTCGACATCGCGGAGCAATAGGCACCCGTGTTTATCGCAGCGCTATGATTCGCGTACGTGCTCACAACTGATGAAAAGTAAGCATGCGAGTGCAAGCAGAATGTACTCACCACCGACAGGGAGTCGGCGCGCGACTGCTCGTACATGTCCCTGAGAGCGAGCGGCGTGTGGACGGCGCCCAGGTCGTGGCAGTCCACGTACAGGTGGACGCTGGCCGACGGCTGCTGCTGCTGCACGTGCAGCACCAGCGACTCGACGATCGTGCCTCGGCGCAGCGTCTGCACGACCCAGCTCTGCGTGCGCAGTCGGCCGTGCTCTGTTGTCCGCAGCACCACTGACGGCCGGGAGCGCACGGTCAAGGCACAAGGGCAGTGCCGCACAGTGGGGCGCAGTACTCAGTGGAGAGGACCAGACGTGTCCCAGGCAGCATCTGCTGGGTGTTGCCTGTTCTAGGCAGGTCTGTAATCTGGAGCGCCAACTGCGGTCACGACCAAAGAACACAGAACACGAACGGCGCGGAATTTTTTAGGCCATGTTGACCAAACGACCTGTGGCTGGTGGTCAAAGTAAGCGCATGGCGATCCGCAGCCAGGAGATAATGGAGGCTTTATAAACGGCAGGCATCCCACCGAAGAAGCGTGAAGGAATATGCAACTATCTACCCCAAATGCTTTCAGCATTAGGCAGGTAACATAACATTAGGCAGGTTACATAACAATATATTACACATAGGTACCTCTATGCTTGGCCCTGTCGAGAACCAAAGTCATCTTGTGGAGGCTACCAACCACTTCAATATCCAGAAGTGGCTGAAGTCGACTTCGGACTAGTCTCCTGGGCTTGATGTTGCTGAAGACGAGGAAGAACTCCGGTTTCGTAACCACATCCTGAAGATCTGCTGTCAGGTCTGAAATGCATACATGGGAAGTAAACAAGTTACTTAGATTGCTACATTTCCCCGTCAAATACCACAAATTAGTCATCGAAGAAAATACGGAGCCGCGGTAGCTTAGTTGGTAGAGCGTTGGACTCTTGATCGCAAGATTGTGGGTTCAAATCTCACAACCGGCGGCATCTACCGAGTCCACCCGCGACCAATCGGCGTGAGAGATTGGCGACGCTATATAGCCTAGCGGTTGAATGCGTCGTAAAAGAAACCAATGTCGGAAGCAACATTTGCTCATGCTGGGTGCCAATTTCACCGAAAACGATCAACGGGATGGACTCAGAAACACAATGACGGACATATCAGGTCGGCATTGAATTGGCATCGTGCTTTGCATCTATTTTCATGCATAGCGTACAAAATGTTACTAAGAGTCCGTTCTATCACCTACTCATGCGGCATGTTTGTCAGTGAAAGGAGAAGTTCGGAACGACAAAAGGCGCCCATTACTTTTGGCCGTTGACCGACCGCCTATATTTAACAAATTGGTATTAGACTCGTTTCCGGTGCTTGCTCAAACGACTCTTTTATTCTGAGCCAACAAATTTGAACATTGTTTTTGGTAACAACGGACATGTTCGGGCATCCTAGCTCTTCGTGCATTTTTTCAATTTTAAGCATGGCAGGAGGATCTTACTCGGCTACTATGACGATACCATCTAGGACATGTGTTGCACACTCGATCACTGCTATGGCGATGCCACGTTGGAATGTGTTGCACATTCCGTCACAACCATGACGATCCCACGTGGGACATGTGTTTGCCCTCACCCGTCCGGCCGGCCTCGCGCCCCACGGTCAGTCTTGCCGCTCTGGTGGAACTTGGTGAACTCACGTCGCGATCATGCGGCGGGCGCCACGGTACACACTGCACAGACTGTGTCGCCTGGCGCGACGCAGCGGAAGGTTGGAGGACGCAGTGGGGGTCAGGAGACGTCTGCAGACTGCGTAGCCCCGCTCGGTGGCACGCATGTTGAGTGGTGATCCGGTGTGGGGTGATCCATACTCCACTCACTTAACGATCTTCCCACAACCCTTGCCCGATCAGGGAGGTCAACAATCTCCCTTGTGTTTTTTTAGACCCGCTGTAGCGCGTCCAAACTTGGCACACATTTGCCCGCATACATTTTGTATGCTTAAAAAACTATTGGGCAGATCATGCAAGGTCCCCGACCTTCGGTGAGTTACGCGACGTCAGTGCCGAACAACTTTGCGAAGACGTTACACATTCCCGAATGCAAATATTTGCATGGAATTTCCACAGCCTGCTTATCTCAACAGAAGTAACCAAGCTGCTCTCTCGGATGATCAATAATGTTGTCTTGTGCCGTCATTTTCACCATTTTTGGGGTATTCTGGCTAAAATGACAAGTTTAGGTCATACCGTTCACCCTTCGTCATTGCTAAATTAATTTAAAGGAACTTTTTTGTGCGTGATTTTCCGAAGATAGTGCATTTTTCCGTTTGGATTTTGTCCCCAAGTGTTGAAACTTCGCACATTGCACTTTTCATTCTTATATAGAGCAGTTCGATGTAACCTTTCTTCCTGATTCCAAAGCACTTGATTTTCGAAATCGCCCGTGGTGATGTCAATTTCTGTTGAAATTCACCAATTGGGTTTCCGTTCCCCGGAATTGTCGTGGACTATCCGGCGATGCCTTCATTTTTTATCGGGGTGTCATAGGTTGTGGGATACGGGGATGGGTGATAATCTCGAATGGCATTCGTGGTCCGTCAAACCTCTAAAAAAATCCCCCTTCCCATTGGCCGAGATGTCTCGTGCAACACTTACCCTAAAGCCCCAATACTCAATCAATCTCGTGCAACACTGCTCAGGTTCGCATGGGATGGCACTCTTCACTATCTCGCGGAAGCAATGTTCAAGTCGAGTTGCAGCACTGTTCTGTGTCTCGCGACAGCACGGTTCAGTGTCGCGTGGCAGCACTGTTCTGTGTCTCGCGACAGCACTGTTCAGTGTCGCGTGGCAGCACTGTTCTGTGTCTCGTGACAGCACTGTTCAGTGTCGCGTGGCAGCACTGTTCTGTGTCTCGCGACAGCCTGTTCAGTGTCGCGTGGCAGCACTGTTCTGTGTCTCGCGACAGCACTGTTCAGTGTCGCGTGGCAGCACTGTTCTGTGTCTCGCGACAACACTGTTCAGTGTCGCGTGGCAGCACTGTTCTGTGTCTCGCGAAAGCAGCACTGTTCTGTGTCGCATGGCAGCACTGTTCAGTGTCTCGTGTCAGCACTGTTCTGTGTCTCGCGACAGCACTATTCAGTGTCGCGTGGCAGCACTGTTCTGTGTCTCGCGACAGCACTGTTCAGTGTCGCGTGGCAGCACTGTTCTGTGTCTCGCGACAGCACTGTTCAGTGTCGCGTGGCAGCACTGTTCTGTGTCTCGCGACAGCACTGTTCAGTGTCGCGTGGCAGCACTGTTCTGTGTCTCGCGACAGCACTGTTCAGTGTCGCGTGGCAGCACTGTTCTGTGTCTCGCGACAGCACTGTTCAGTGTCGCGTGGCAGCACTGTTCTGTGTCTCGCGACAGCACTGTTCAGTGTCGCGTGGCAGCACTGTTCTGTGTCTCGCGACAGCACTGTTCAGTGTCGCGTGGCAGCACTGTTCTGTGTCTCGCGACAGCACTGTTCAGTGTCGCGTGGCAGCATTGTTCTGTGTCTCGCGACAGCACTGTTCAGTGTCGCGTGGCAGCACTGTTCTGTGTCTCGCGACAGCACTGTTCAGTGTCGCGTGGCAGCACTGTTCTGTGTCTCGCGACAGCACTGTTCAGTGTCGCGTGGCAGCACTGTTCTGTGTCTCGCGACAGCACTGTTCAGTGTCGCGTGGCAGCACTGTTCTGTGTCTCGCGACAGCACTGTTCAGTGTCGCGTGGCAGCACTGTTCTGTGTCTCGCGACAGCACTGTTCAATGTCGCGTGGCAACACTGTTCTGTGTCGCGTGGCAGCACTGTTCTGTGTCGCGTGGCAGCACTGTTCTGTGTCGCGTGACAGCACTGTTCTGTGTCACGTGGCAACACTATTCAGTGTCGCATGGCAGCACTATTCAGACATAAACACATAAAGACATAAACGATTAGTGCAACTATGAGCCACAAGGATGCCTGAACCAGATGCCAACCAAATCTGTCAATCAGCCTTCTCTGTAATGCTGAAAAGCAAGCCCTCTATTCTTATAATGATCGTCTATGCTGTTTTTAAAGATGTTCAATTTGCTGCTACTGACAATGTTTTCTGGCAGCTGGTTCCAGTGTTCCACTGCCCTGTTGGTGAAGAAAGACTGCCTTAACCTTCTTCTGCTGTGGTTAATTTTAATTTTGAATTTATGACCTCTAATTGCATCATTTCTGTTCAATTCAAACATTTCCCCAAGGTATCCCCTCTCCAGACCATGGACAAATTTAAAGACCTCGATGAGATCTCCTCTCAGCCTTCTATATCTAAGTGAAAACATATTGAATTTCTTCAATCATTCCTCATATGCCAGGTTGCTTATGCCATTAACCATTTTTGTAGCCCTCTTTTGTACTCTCTCTAAAAGCCAACAATTTTTTTTCATAGCTAGAAGACCAAGATTTGATGCAGTATTCCAAATGTGGCCTGACATATGCACAGTAAAGCTTCCTGATCACTTCCCCACTTCTGTATGATACATTCCTATTTATTGCCCCGAGCATTTTCAGTGCCTTCTTCCTGGCTTCCTTGGTCTGTTCTCATGCCCCCAATTTTGTGTTTAGAATAACACCTAAATCCTTCTCCTATTGAGTCACTGATAGCACTTGGCCACCCATCAAGTATGCAGCCTTCATATGCTGCCTACCTACATGCATTATTTTGCACTTATCGAAATTAAATTTAATTTGTCATCCTTCAGACCACTTCACAAGTTCGTCTAAGTCTTTTTGCAGCGATATATGCTCATCTTGACCTGTTATTGCCCTAAAGACATTCAAATCATCCGCAAATTTCAAAACTTTACTGCCTAGGCAACTTTCAATGTTATTTGCAAATATAATGAACAGTAGTGGCCCCAGTACTGACCCCTGGGGGACTCCACTAAGAACATTTTGCTATGATGACATTGTGCCATTTAGCATCACTCTTTGCTGTCTATCTGAAAGCCACAACTCTATCCATTTTAAGATGCTACCTGCAATACCATGGGACTGAAGCTGTATCATTAACCGTTTATGGGCACCTTGTCAAAAGCCTTACTAAAGTCAAGATATGCTGCATCAACCTGATTTCCCTGATCAAATTGTTCTGTGGCGAAGTTCAAAAAGTCCAAGAGATTTGTGAAACATGATCGTCCTTTTCTAAACCCATGTTGAGTATCTTTAATCAATCTGCTACCTTCCAGATTACTAACTATTATATCCTTGATAACTGATTCCAGTACCTTGCAGACTAGGGATGTGAGACTTACTGGCCTATTGTTTTCAACTTTCCCTCTTTCTCCTTTCTTGAAAATAGGAACTACATTTGCCGTGTTCCAATCGGTTTAAATTTCATTTTGTGAAACTGATGAAATTTACTGATGTTTCCCGCAACACATTAGCACAAATTTAATCAGGTCCTGCTGCCTTGTTTGGCTTTATTTTCCTGATATGATTGTAAACAACATCAGTATCAATGAAATCAACATCATTTATCAGATCACATGTCACTGAACTATGGTGTACGGTCGGCAGATTGGTCATATCTTCCACTGTAAACACTGATTTAAACTGCTTGTTCAGCTCCTCAACCATCTCACTTACTTCACCCAATGTAATCCCGTTTACTTCCAGTGGACCAATCGTGCTAGCAACTTTACTCAGCTTGTAGAAACTAAAGAACTTTTTACTGTCCCCATTACAGTTTCTAGCTAAATCCAGTTCATTTGTTCGCTTTGCTGCTCTGGTTTTTTGCTTCACAATGTCTCTAGCTTTTCGATACGCCTTTAGATTAACGACATTTGAAGCTTCTTTAAAGACTCTAAATGCAGTTTTCTTAGCCTTAATTGCTTTTATCAAGTCTGGTGTAAGCCATGCAGGCTTTCCTACCCTTCTGTTGGGTCTTTGTTTTTTTGGGGACATGTCTAATCTGAATTTCCTTCAAGTAAGATTTGAACTTCTCCCACATTTCACAGGAATTTAAATTGGAAAATTCTTCCTCCCATCTGATGGCACTTAAAGCCGCTCTCATGCAGTCAAAGTCTGCTCTGTTGAAATTTGGAACCTTTACCAAATTTTCCTTAATAATTTCCCCTACATGTGCTTTGAATCTAACTATGTTATGGTCACTTCTTCCCATAGTTTCTCCTCCAGTCAAGTCTTAAACCAAGTCACTTAAATCCGAAAATGCAAGGTCCAAGAATGAGCCATGCCTGGTAGGTTCCGATACAAACTGGTGTAAGAACAGGTCCTCTTCAAGGCATTTCCTAAACATTTTGCATGATGGGGAGCCAACACCAGCATTTTCACAAACTTTTATATTAAAGTCACCAAGAATAAGGCACTTCCTCTTAAAGTTTCTACTGATTTCCTCACAAATCACCTTGTCAAGCTCCAGTTGCTTATAATGTGGCAGCGTTCCTGATCGGTAGAAAGCTCGTATCCTCAGAGTATTGCTGTTGCCTTTTCCCACAGTGTCATCAAGCCAAATGGACTCCACAGACACATTTTTATCCCCACCTGCTACTTTTTGAGAACTGAATAAGGTATTCATATAGAGCATTACACAGCCCCCTTTCATTGCTGGACCCCTATTGCACGAAAACATATTGTATCCCTGGGTCTCATAGTCCTGCAAGTTGTCTCCAAAATACCCTTCACTGACCCATGCCTCCGTAATGCAAACACAATCTGGTTCCTCCTCAGCAACATAGCACTTGAGCTCATCAAATTTGGACCGGATACTCTGAGCATTAAACATGATACACTTAACAAATGCTCTATAACCACCTTTGGCTTTTTCATACTGAGGAGTTTTTTATCACTAGATGAACTATCACTCTGTCTCCTTGAACTACTGCTGTCCCTATTTGCTGACTTTGAGGTTCTATTGCCTTGGCTGACACTATTGGAATATTCCTCAGTTGGCAATGCAATTTCATCCCTCCCCACCCCATTTCCTAGTTTCCCTGAAGGACATGCTCATACGCTTTTCCTAACACATGGACCCCCTTCTCAGAGAAGTGCAGGCCATCCCTCTGATAGAGGTCCCACGATGCATAAAACCTGCACCACTCGTCTACAAAGGTGAAACCTAGCTCATGGCAGAGCTTACCTATCCTGGCGTTGGCTGCCAGTGCCCTAGAGCTCCAGTGTCTTGTGGCAGCACTGTTCAGTGTCTTGTGGCAGCACTGTTCAGTGTCGCGTGGCAGCACTGTTCAGTATGAAGTGGCAGCACTCTTCAGTGTCGCGTGGCAGCACTGTCCTGTGTCACGTGTCAGCACTGTCCAGTGTCACGTGGCAGCACTGTTTGGTGTCTTGTGGCAGCACTGTTCGGTGTCTTGTGGCAGCACTGTTCAGTGTCACGTGGCAGCACTGTTCGGTGTCTTGTGGCAGAACTGTTCGGTGTCTTGTGGCAGCATTGTTTGGTGTCACGTGACAGTACTGTTCGGTGTCGTGTGACAACACTGTTTGGTGTCTTGTGGCAACACTGTTTGGTGTCTTGTGGCAGCACTGTCCAGTGTATCGTGACATCACTGTTCAGTGTCGTGTGACAGCACTGTTCAGTGTCACGTGGCGTCACTGTCCAGTGTCTTGTGACAGTACTGTTCGGTGTCGTGTGACAACACTGTTCAGTGTCACGTGGCAGCACTGTTCAGTCTCGCTTGGTGACACCGTTAAGATTGTCTCTAGTGGACGGGAGTGCCAGTGTCATTGCCACGGCCATGGCATTGGCGCGGCCGCAATGTAGCCAAGTGGTGGTCGTTGCTCACATACCAGACGGCATCACAGCGCCTGCACGGCCGCCGACGTGTCCATGGTGTAAATCGCGTCCTAGACGTTGCACGGCCGATTTGGTCATGCTCGAGGTCAGACCGACTCCGCCTCATCGCCAGCTGTTGACCGGCCGGGAACTTGGTCAGTGGAGGCGTCGTCACTGTCACTCGAGGTCACAGCGGGTGTCGTGGTTTCAATGTGTGAGCCATACGCGACTAGTACACAGTTGCCGCACTAACACATCGACGTGGTATTTTAAATATTTGCTGCAACCCGGAAATGTGCGCGAGCAGCTTTCTAGTTGGGCAGGTCTGACTTCGTCTAGCATACGTTTAACGTGTGCCAAGTTATATTTGTATATGGCATGAAATATTCCCTGATATATTGAGTCAGTAACCTAGTCGTCAACGAAACTCTTTTCGCATTCAGATGCTCGGATTGTTGTTCGCTGACCATCTAGCTAATACCGTAGCAATGAATGATACTACTGAAACGTGATGCGCTGGCAATGCTAATGTATTTAATCTTCTAAAAATATATTATAGGAAAGAGATTGTGTACCAATACGTAGGTGCTAATTGATCAAGCAATATAATCCAAAGAACGCCAGCAACGGGAAATGGGCTTATTGAGTGTGCGAGGTCTGATTTGCCCTAACCCAGGAATGAAAATCTTGAGAAAATTTCATCATAGCTCCACGTTAATGCAGCTTCCCGTATGGCATATTTATGCTAATTACGTCTTATTTAGAGGTAATCATGTCATCAAAAGGAACATTATGTCGACGTAACGAACAATCTTCGTCATTGCTGTTATTTGGACTACGTTTTGAACTTTTCACCAGTTCCCACGTTTGTCGCCGCCTTAAGCGGCATTTGTGCTCGAGACCGGTCAGATTGATCTGATCTACTTCCTGACTTCTTATCATACTCTCTGACCTCTTATCATACATGCTGAATTGCTATCATTCTTGCTGACTTATTATCATACTTACCGTGCTTGCTGACTTTCCGAGCCGCTGGCATGAGGCACTCTTTTATGTGTGCCTGTGAAAGCCCTATTTTCCCGTGACATCTATTTTAAACTCGACAATAGGCTGCAATAGCCACTAGTTTATTTTGGATGGTCCGAATATACGCCTTTGTTTTTGTCTTTGTCTTGGTCGGGATAAATCAGGTAGTTCGATTAAGTCACCGCAGTGTCGTTAAGATAAATGTCGAAACGTTGAGCTTAACCCGCGCCGTCTCTGAGGGGGTCTTCAACCGCTCTCTCAGGCTTTTCGCTGACAGGACGAACGGCGCGGGGAGCTCGTCAAAATTTGGCGTACCTTTTTCGACATCAATTTGGCATGCTGTTTCAAAAGTTTGAAGTCTGGTCATCTAGGGTCAACGAGTTAGTCAAGGTCAAGTCAGGTCACCTCCAAAAAAGTTAAATCGGTCGTCACGCTTTAACGGATACATATATTTTAATGCAACTTTCAGTGTTTGCTTATCTTTATGGATGTAACAACGTACGAGAGGAATTCTTCATTTTTCCTTTTTTTTACTACTTATTAATTTTGCATATTTGCCTATTAGAGTTCAAATTGAAGATTCTGGCTAAAGTAAGCATTTTTTATTTGGGCAAGTAGACATCTAACAACGTTTCGCGATCTGCTCTACCAATTAGAGGAGGAATGCTAAAGAAAATTTGAAAACTCAAAATTTTGAAATCTCAAAAATACCATCCTTACTTCTGGGGGCGAAACAAATTGTATACCACTGGTTGACTTCGCTGTCCTTTTCTGATTCTAAATAAAATTCGTTCTTCAAATATCCCCCAAAATGAACTCCCCAGAGCCAAAAACGTAATGTAATTTGTGAAAAGTCGTGAAAATCTATCCCCCTAGTGACGTCACTTTTTGGGGGACGTTGTTTTGGGGGATCTGGGCCCTACTTGTCGAGTGCTTTCCGATGACACCTCTCGTTTTCGTGCGACGCTTAGTTTAGATTTTAGAGGGGGTTACTATCTCCCCGAGACGGGGTGTGAGTGTCTGACCGGAGAGACGGCGCGGATTAACAGTAATAGTGTGTAATGACTCACTCACATGTTCATTTCCATTGTCACTTACCCTTTAGACCGAAGTCTGATGTAAAAATGGCGTCATTAGGAAATCATTTCGGCAGTAAATTTGCGACTAGATAGTTAAACACAAAGGTGAATTACGCAACCAACCACCTGTTGCGTCTCATCTGAATTTAAAGTGGTTTAATTAATGAATCTGTTCTTTAGTCACATTCCCGGTACAGGGTGTCTCAGCAACCCCCGGAATTGATGCAGGTGGAAAAATGCCGACCACGGGTGAACTTGAACGATGTACGAAACAACAGTGACCGTCTAGTTTTGTATTTAACTCATCTAAGAACACTTTCATCTGTATGATAGTGAACCAATCGTCACCTCACAGATGAGTATCATCATGATTTAAACTATGCATGAACCATTTGGGAATTTAATGATACGGAAGTAATTACGATCTGGGTAATTTGTATAGTGCTGGTACATATAGCGATCTTTATCCAGAAACAGTATGGGTCTACAATACATTGTTTGAGTGTTCTATGTCCCACTCCTCTTTTGGTGAAATTTGCATTCGTGAAAGAACGCTTCGATTGCTGTACTGACAGATGCTTCAGTAGTTCAATCAGCCTTATAGCGATAAAATCAATTGTTCGTTATTCATTCACTATCGTTATCCGGTTCCCTATCGCTATCCGGTCCTTTTCTCGTTTTTCGGTTCGTTATCGTTATCCGGTTCCCATCGTTATCCTGTTCCCCAACGCTATGCGGATATTTATTGTTTTTCGGTTCGTTATTGCTATCCAGTTCGCTATCTTTACCCGACGTTCTATGTCGGAGCAGCGTGTCGGCCTACCTTTGTTCAAGACTGGCTTGCTGGCAGCGGTGAGCCGGGCGGCCGCCAGTGTCAGCAGGACGGCCACGCCCGCTGCCAGTCGGCTGGCCATGCTGAGCCGGCCGAGTAGGACGACGCGCTGGTGCGGCCGCCGGCGCCGCAGAGTGACTGCGCGGCTCGCCATTGGGCGCGAGAACCCCCCCCCAATCTCCGCCGCCGCCGCCTACGCCTCCGCCTCCGCCTCCGCCTCCGCCGCCTGACGTAGACAACCGGCGAGACAGCCTGACCAGCAACCGGACCATCCCGCCTCCGCCTCCGCCTCCGCCTCCGCCTCCGCCTCCGCCTCCGCCTCCGCCTCCGCCTCTGCCGCCTGACGTAGACAACCGGCGGCGGCCGTCGTCAATCGCGACAATCTGATCACCAGCCGGACGCGACACCCTGATCACCAGCCGGACGCGACAACCTGATCACCAGACTGCCTCCGCCTCCGCCGCCTGACGTAGGAAACCGGCGAGACAGCCTGACCAGCAACGGGACCGTCCCGTCTCCGTAAGACTGGCGTGGGGCACCGGCGGCGGCCATCGTCAGTCGCGACAACCTGATCACCAGTCGGACTGTCCCGCCGTCGCCATCGGCTGCTGTACCGCTGCGGCCGGACGGTTATTGTCTGTTTATGTATTTAACGCATCATGACACACATATAGCATGGGACATTTTGCGATTGGTACCAAAGACCAGGTTGGTCTTTAATCGACGTTCCTCTCGCAGGTCGAGAAAGTTGTCTTCTGCGTGTGGGTTGCTGCCGTCCTCGTGCAGCCAGAAATCGAAGGAAGATGTTGAGTTTGTGCGTGACGAAATGTGATGAAGTGGTTTCGTGTTGATAGAGCATCGTGAGTAACGTGTTGGAGAGATGTGCTGTTCGAATGTGAACACAGGAACTGGGGAAATGGCTTTGATTTCAATTCTGGAAATATTGATAAAAACAAGTGGACGAAGGATGGTGGGGACATGTAGGGTGTAGGATGTAGGTTCTTGATCGAGTGGTTTCCAGGTGGGCTTGGGACCTGGGCCTGATCCGTACGATAAAAGATGGGAGGGGCAAAACGCTTCACCATCTCGTCATGCGAGGCTGGCAATGTGTTACTACTAGCTGCGATATCACTGGTTCATTTATGGCGTGTGTAGTATGTTTAGCTATTTAATTCACCTGGTGTGCCTTCCATGAGCAATGCTGTCAAGGCGTAACATTTTCTTCAATGGCTGGAAATACTGATAAAAACAGGTGCATGAAGGATGGAGGAGACATGCAAGTTGTAGAATGTAGGTTCTTGATCGAGTGGTTTCCAGCTGGGCTTGGGACACTTGTTTAACACCACTTGTTTTATTCACAACTGCATGGGAAGAAAATATCTTAAATACTGCTTGTAGAGGAAAGGCTGCGTGCAATGTCAACGCAGTTAAGCTGCTGCACTTGATTTTTGCTCCAGATGGTAACAATGCAATCCTGATTTATTCATATATTTAATCATGATATCGCCAACACAAATCCCACTGCGAGGTTAGATCCAGTGCATTTACAAGTATTATAAAGCGGTAAAAATATACCACAATAAGACGTCACTTCAATCCGTAACATCATGCGATATGAGTATTTCTGCGTGAAAGAAAGAAAAACAATCACAAACAAAAACAATCAGCGACATCTCATGCACGATAATACACTAATCGTCGTTTTTAAGTACACACATGTAGTGAAAGTGGGCGCAATTGACGAGCAAATGAATCGCAAGAGTCAAAACCTATAGATGCCAATATTTAAAACGATGAAATAAAAGGTGGAAGTTTAAAACAAATTGTGCATGTCACAAATGGCAATCACGCTGTGTAAATTTAGCATAAGTTGTCTGTCGTCCAAACGTTAGCAAACAGCAGAAATGGAAATGATTTAACGAACCCATAAGCTGGTAACGCTAAAGGTCAGACTTGTTTGTTACGAGTGAGGGTTTTCTGCATGCATGATTCCCTTCCATCACAGATATGAGCATCGTTTGACGTGCGCACGCAAACACATGCTGAAGTCTGTTGCATGTTTCATCACGTTTTATGATCGGACGCTAATGTCATCCGTGGCTAAAAGGGGATTGGTATGTTTTTCAAGTGTGTACTCTGGCTCGCGGTTCTAGGAGGGATATTTATTCCCTCTTAGAACCGCCAGCTAGGGAGAGTTATGATGGGAGAGAGATTCGAGATGTATTAGTATTCTTGGCATTGTTTCGTTTTTTAATGAAGTATTCATCCTGTCCTAGGGCACACTGGGAACAGAATATAGTGTTTCCCTATTGCTTAATGCAATCCGTACGCAAATTCCTATTCGAGTAATGCTATCGAATTACTCACTCTAAAGAACTACCGCCAGCATGGACAAAGGTTTAAGTTTCCAAATGTCTTCCCTGACTCTGAATATTTATCTTTTTCCATTACCCACCTTCGGTTGGTAAGTTATATATCAGCGTGGTTCATTTCATTTTTGCAAAGTCAGACGTGCTTGTGATTTTTTAGAGATAGCAGGTCAAATAATATTTTAAAACACAAACAGGAAAGAGCATGTTTACAAATGCGCCTTACAAAATAATCGCCCCATCTGCTAGTGGATGGCTTCGGTTGTTATTTGTGTCTATTGTCTATTCTTAGCTAAAGCAGCAGGATTGTTAGAAGCTGACCAATGTTAAGGCAAACGAGTTGCATAACTTACCGTGAGCGCTTGGTAGGTTTGTAGGTGATCAAACTAGATTTGTGCATGTATGTGCACCCACATAAAGATATAACGCTAAACCCCTGTACAGGATCTCGACAAGTTAAGGTATGTGTGCGGCACATTTCAGGTCGTATTTCACAATTCGCACCAGCTATAGCAGTTCTAATTGACAAACTCACTTGCTTCACTCGACGAGACCGAATAAAGATTTTCCACATTATTTGAGCGATTTCGTGTATTCGAACTGCAAGCGCATTTCGACATGTGACGAATTATTAGCTTTCTAACGACAAACGGCAAGTGTGCAGGCTGGTGGGCAGCATCTCACTGCATCCATTCTTGCGTGCAGTTTTTTGCCTGTTTAACATTGATAGTGCCGTGTACATTTGGATCGGGAACAACCCCCGGTATCAGCTCAGCCTGACCCTTCTGGCCACTCTACTCTTCTGATGCTGCACGAAGTTCCTGATACTATTGCAGCCAAATTAGCAGTAGGTCGCTATACGCACGAAACCAAAAGTGGATAGGCACGCGTAGCACAGCACAGAGACCGGAAGCAGAACGCAGGCGATCCGCCGTTATGACAACTCAGCATAATAGATATCCTATAGTTCGAATGCTGGTAAAGCTCCAAGAACTAAAAGCTGAATTAGTGCCTCCTCCTAGAAAGGTGGATACGTTCCTCATGGACAGACCAGTCGCATTAGGCCGTTTTTGTGGAATACTGTTTTGTATGGTAATACCACGCATAATAGTAGACGGATAGGAAACTCCCGGGAATCGGCGACACCAAGGACGGCCACCCGGCGGTGGGAGGCCGAAGTGAATCCTGGATAGGATATTGTTTGATTACAGTGGCACATTCCTTCGTTGGAGAGTAGCGCATCGTTTAGATTCAGCCAATTTCCTTTTTTGGGAAGTTAGGAAACCGTGATCCTGCTGCATGAAACCTTGTGACGGTATGGAATCAGAAAAAAGTATGTACCTCCATTCCGTTGTTTCAGGGGACATTTAAACGCACGTCGTGGTGTACTACGTTTATGGAGTTGTTGGTTGTCTATTGGTTTTACGACACATCGAGTCATGTAGCGACGCCAATCTCTCACGCCAATTGGTCGCGGGCGAAGAGTAGGGACAGGCGAGACTCGAACCCACAACCTTTGGATTGTGAGACGAGCAACTTACCCCTAGGCTACTAGCCCCCACTTTTTTGGAGTGTTGTGTGTGTTGTTGGAGGTAATTTATGCGTTTTTGATCGAGTGAAAAATGCAATTCTCCATTGCATTGCCCAGTTATTTACCATAAATCATGAGAAAATATGACTCAGTGGTATTTAGTATGCTTGAGCTTTTGTTTTGCTTCAAAAATTGATAAAAGGGTGCGCTGCAAATGTCCCCATTTTCACCTTGATGTGCAGCTTTGAAACTAAAGGTTTTGGTTGGAGGATTTACGATTTGAGGCTGAGGAGCAGTCTGAAGGCGTAATTGTCTGACACAAAATATTGGAATGTTTACCTAAGGTATATGGCTCAATATTTTGAAAGGTAACCAAGGTTTTGGGTCCGTGATGTGTGACATGTATTCAAAAAGTCATGCAGGTTTGTCATAATTATTTAGTAAGGCAAAGTAATTATGAGGTATAAATGTGAAATACTATTTCTTTTCTTGCACACAGTATATGTTACTTGCTGTCTGTGTTGATTTGGTTTGTAAGTAATTATATATTAACATTTTTGTCATGTAACATAGAACCTTGCATCACCTGCTTTTAGCATGTGCTCATGATTTCCTTATTTTCGTTATTGTACGCTATCTGGTCCATCATATCATATATATGGTATAGCGTATGCTTGTATGCCATGTAGATTGGAAAACTACCATTTCCTGTTGCAAATGCCCCGTCATAATTTTGCATTCCATCTCTTATTTGGAAGACGTGGAGCATGCCACGACAGATCGTCAAGGATCCGGCGCCCACATATCTCATCTCTGGACCAAAATTGTTGTGCGGGGTCACCCTATGCTTGGAATCCACCTGCGCAAATGTTACTTCGAGCTGGTCAACGGTTCAGGAATTATTGTCTGGGACATTTCTGGAAGGTCACTCTACATGGTTATATTGGGTGGTCGATAGCGATGTTAAATATCGTTCAAAACATAATTATCTTGACATTTTCGAATTGGCAAAAGTCGAAAGAAGCTAATTCCGACAATATTATATGATGTGATAAATGTTTAAAAGGCTATCCCATGACCTCAGGTCATGTGAACTCCGGTGACCTCCATGCCTGTGAATTTGTTTTCTAATTGATGGAATTGAAGGACTATATTCTTGCCTGACATAGCAAATAAAAATAGCGTTTTTGTTACAAATTCTCTTTTGGAGAGAGCGAACTTTGACATATTTCAAGCTCATGGTAGATTAAGCCTTTAACTCGGCCGGGCCGGGCTGTCGGCGGAGCCCAAGTCGAGAAAGGACCCTTGACCTAATGGACAGGGTCCAAGCGTTTGAAGATGACCCTCCGGCTTGTCGGAAAAAGCCCTGGGTCGTCAACGAGGGCCCATGCAATGACGAAGAACGAGAGCTGACGACATTTGCAAGTGCTCTGAAAGTGATGCAGCATAAGGTACGGCAAATTACAGAGCTTAAGTGCGAACCGTTTTTTTTTTTTGGCTAAGATATGAAACGTTATTGGGGGAGGGTAGGTATTTACCCACAAACCCGGCCGTGCGAGGGTTAACACGGGAGACGTGGCAGCTGCAAGGGAGTCATGCAGAGGGCCCTGGCAGTGCCTCAGAGGGCTCTAATACCTGTTCCGGGAACCTCGGCCCAATCGATGTGCATCATGTGCTCCTATGCCTGTTCAGGGTCCCCTCGTTTGTCAAAGAAGATATATCGGTGGGAAATGTGGCTCTCAGGGCCAATCAGCCAACTGGTCTTTGGCCAATCTGCAGCCCTTGGGGGGGGGGGGACATCGGAATGGAATTGGCTTGCGTCAGACGAGTCCCAGGCATATACGGTTGGTTGACACCTACCCTCAGGACATTCGCAGAAGTGCTTTTGGACTCGCGGAGAAACTTGGCATCCCTCACCGCTTCTCCAAGTACACACAGATGGCAGGGAAAGAGTGGATTCGGGGTTTCCTGAAACGCCACCCTGACTTGGGTATCAGAAGGCTGGAGCCAACGAGCCTGGCGCGCGCGATTGGGTTCAACCGGTCCCAAGTGGATCGCTTCTTCGCCCTGTACAAGGGGCTTATTGACAAGAACAATTATGGCCCTTGGCAGGTTTGGAATGCTGATGAAACAGGCATCTCAACCGTGCAGAAACCTGGAAATATAATCGCTCCAAAGGGCAAAAAACAAGTCGGGAAGATCACGAGTGCGGAAAAGGGGAACCGGTCACGGTCATCTGTGCCGCGAATGCGGGTGGACAGTTTGTACCGCCGGCGATGATATTTCCACGAATTCGCATGAACGAGTCACTCATGAATGGTGCGCCACCAGGACCCATTGGCATGTGTACCAAATCGGGATGGACGGACGAAGAGTGTTTTATCAAGTTACTTCACCTTTTCATTTCGACCGTGCGGCCATCAAACAGCACAGGCATCTGCTCATCTTGGACGGGCCTTTCAGCCACAAGACCATCGCCGCAGTGGACCTGGCACGAGACCACGGAGTTGACCTTATCACACTCCCTCCTCACTCGATCCACAATCTCCAACCTCTCGACATATCGTGGTTCAAGCCCCTCAATGCAGCTTACAGTGGCAGCGGACAACTGGATGAGGGCACACCCAGGCAGAAGGATATCCGAGTATGAACTGAGTCAAATCTTCTCAACGTCGTATCTAAAGTGTGCCACGGCAGAGAAAATCGATGGGGGTTTTCACGCAAGTGGAATCTGGCCATTTGACGACAAGAAGTTCACCGATGAGGACTATGTCGTAGCCTTTTTTGACTGATGAACCGGAGCCTGAACATAGCGTGGTGGACCCCGCGGAGCCAGACTTCGTAGAAGGTGGACCTGAGACACAGGGTCCTATGATCCAGTGTGATCCAATAGAAGATGCCAGGGCACCTTCAACCAGTCTCACGGATGAGACTTTGTCCGACCTATCTCCTGCTGAGCCCAGACCTGACCCGTCTTCTGCTGAGTCCAAACCAGGCCATTCTCGTGTTTACGCTCGGCCTGACCCATCTTCTACTGAGACAGGACCTGGCCCATCTAATGGCGAAGCTGCACCCGGTCCATCTTCTGAATCTCGACCCGGATCATCTCATGTGAGTCAGATATTAGATTATCTGTGTGCATCGCCTAAAGCCGAAATCAGAAAGCGCAGTCGACGTGCACAGAAGTCGGTGGTTCTAACGTCATCTCTGATGAAGCAGCATCTGACAGAAGTGAATCTGGCCAAACAAGCTCGCCTCTCCAAGGGCAAGAAAGCCCCTCCGAAAAAGAGTGAGAAAGCTCCGAAAAACACCCGGAGGAAACAAGCGTCAGATGACGAAGCTTCGTGTTTTGTGTACGGTATGCAATATAAACTGTCTTGTGAGTAATTGGGTACAGTTTGGCGATTGTGCAAGGTGGTCCTGTGTGCCGTGCATGGACCTGAACGATGGTCAATGGCATTACACGTGTGATTTCTGCCAGCCCACCCAGCTAAGTTCGGCTTCTCACATTGCACAATGCTCATTGAAAGAACCACTGGATCACTGCAACTTGTCACACGTGATCTGTGCCACTTTGCCTGGGTTACGGCATCACACATTTCGAAATTCTCACTGGTCATAGATAGGTATATTTTTTTAGGACTAACTGGTCTGCCATGCTTGTGGCTTTTGCCATCCCAGATATGTTAAACGTTTGCTCTTTTAACTTTTGTTTCCAGTTCATTTGAATGTTCATTGAATGTTTGAAATGTTCATTGTATGATTTGTTTGATCATAGGTATTGCTTGCGGATTGTTTCACAGATTCAACCCTCCTTTGCTTCATCGTTCTTTTAAGTTTTAAGTGCTGGAGTGAAACTTAAATAAACACTGCATTATGTATCATGGCATGTACCTCCAGTTGGTGTATGCTGCCTCATTCAGGGCCAGATCGAGCCGGACTGTTTAGGTGTTTAAAAATTTTCGTCGCGCAGTAGCTAAAATTTTGGGATTTTGTGCAATTTGTATATTAAATTTTAATATTTCGCTTATAGAAAATGAAAAACCCCAAGTTTGAGCCGATCGACAAATGTTCCCTTGTTTGGCTATGGAAAGCCTCACATCACCGAAATTTAGGGGGGGGAAAAAATTTTTTAAAACCCCCCTTTTTTGTGTTAAAGGGGAAAAAAACTTCCCCCTTGTCCTTCTAGCCTTATTGAAGCAAACATGTGGTTTTCAAACTATACCAGACTGTATCCACGCTTTGCCTGCAGCTTGAGTAATAAACTGGATTCCAAATATAAAAGAGCGATATCTAAGACGCCTAGTTGGGAGGCAACTTACCTACCCCTGTTTGTAAGACGCCCCTTTGCAATACTCCAGCAAAGTCACTCTCATGTCAAGGAATGGTTTGGGGAATCCATTTCAGTGGCTATATTTACAAAGAAAAATGATGCGTAGTTCATTTATAGAAAAAAATAGAGATAAATTAAATGCCCGAGGGACACTGATCAAATATCCTTAAGAGGGGCGTGTTACACCAGTCTCCCCTACCACCCTATTTCGCCAGGAATGCATGCAATCTGCGACTAAGGTAGCAACCTTAAAATGTTGCAATTTATAAATGACATAAAGACATAAAGACATAAAAGTTAGTGCAACTATGAGCCACAAGGGCCCTTCTTGGTTGCTGTACACTGAACCAGTTGCCCACCAAATCTGTCAATCGCCCCCCTGTAATACTGAAAAGCAAGCCTTTATTCTTATAATGATTGTTGTGCTGTTTTTAAAGATGTTCAGTGTGCTGTACTGCGTGTTTTCTGGCAGCTGGTTCCAGTGTTCCTACCCTGTTGATGAAGAAAGTTGCCTTACTTTGTTCTGCTGTGGTTAACTTTAATTTTGAATTTATGACCTCTAATTGCATCATTTCTGTTAAATTCAAACATTTCCCCAAGGTATCCCCTCTCCAGACCATTGACAAATTTAAAGACCTCGATAAATGATAAGGAAGATCAAAAGAGCATTTTCTATACAAACTGGAGTGACAGCTGTCATGCTAATCAAACACTCCTGCAAAAGCCAGGCGTCCAACAGCGCCTGATGCTAATTGTACGTCAGAAGACTATATGACTATAAGACTTTTGACTATGTATAAATTTTGCGTATTTGCCAAATTGCAGTTCAAATAGAGGATTATGGCTAAAGTAAGCATTTTTATTAGGGAAAGTTGACTTCCAACAACGTTTTTCGGTCTGCTCTACCCATTGGAAAAGGGAAGTTAAAGAACTTGAAAACTTAAAATTTTGAAAGTTCAGAAACAATTTTTTTTTGGGGGTGGCAAAAAGTGAAGCTCTCGTCGATTTCGCTGTACGCTTAACATTCCAAATAAATTTTATTTTTTCATATATCCCAAAATGAACTCCCAGAGCTAAAAACATAATGTAAATCTGAAAAGTCGTGAAAATATAGCCCCCTGGTGATGTCACTTTTGGTGGAAAATTGTTTTGGGGGTAGACCCGGACCCTATTCGTCGAGCGCTTTCCGATGACACCTCTTTCGTTTTCGTGCGGTGCTTAGTTTGGATTTTAGAGGGGGTTACTAACCGCCCCCCCGAGACGGGGTGTGAGGGAGGATCTGACCGGAAAGGTGGCGCGGGTTATCTGATGTGGACATCTCACACCTAATGAAAAACCATCGTTTGGCCACTAGTCTCACGATTGTTTTTTTCTTGGTCGTGTAACAATGTCCATCAGAAATTGCAGCGCGTCCGGTTTTATCAGTAGGTGATGCAAGATGGAACTGTCGAAGGCCAAGATAAGCTTAGGTCCACTTTGTCATATTCACCGCGAAATTCGGTTAGAATTTCACTGCTGAGGTTGAGCTGAACATGGAAAACACCAAATGAGCCGAGACCATTTTATTCTTCAAGTTTTGCCAACATCTCCAGCTGACTCGCTGTTATCACATGCCATGGTCGATGCCACTATCGAGTGGTATACGTGCCCTCAGATACTTAATTTGAACACCACGCCTGCACTGAAAATATTTCAGCACGATACTGTCGAGTGGACATAGACAATCTGCTATTATCCTGCACACCCAGGCGCTGTCTCCATCCTACACGCGTGTCCAGACGTGACACCTCGCTATAGTCATGCCGTAGCTCGGCTGCAGCGAGTTAGACGCGCGTCCGGGTGCATTACTCGATGACAGCGTGTCGTATGCTCCGAGCGTGTCACCTCGCTATAGCCGTGCTGTAGCTCGGCTGCAGCGAGTTAGACGCGCGTCCGGGTGCGTTACTCGATGACAGCGTGTCGTATGCTCCGAGCGTGTCACCTCGCTATAGCCGTGCTGTAGCTCGGCTGCAGCGAGTTAGACGCGCGTCCGGGTACATTACTCGATGACAGCGTGTCGTAGGTGCCGAGCGTGTCACCTCGCTATAGCCGTGCCGTAGCTCGACTGCAGTGAGTTAGACACGCGTCCGGGTACATTACTCGATGACAGCGTGTCGTAGGCGCCGAGCGTGTCACCTCGCTATAGCCATGCCGTAGTTCGGCTGCAGCGAGTTAGACGCGCGTCCGGGTACATTACTCGATGACAGCGTGTCGTATGCGCCGAGCGTGTCACCTCGCTATAGCCGTGCTGTAGCACGACTGTAGCATGCTGATGACACGCTGTCGTATCCACGATACGCCTCACCTACCGTATAGCCTGATACCGTATAGCCTACCGTATAGCCTGATACACGTACAGGGTGGACAAGGCGTCTGCATGGAGGCCGCCGGCACACTGTGATACGCCTCACCTACCGTATAGCCTGATACACGTACAGGGTGGACAAGGCGTCTGCATGGAGGCCGCCGGCAAACTGTGTGCCTGCAGGCGTGCATTTTGTCACGACGCCCAAATGTTAGTGTGCGTGACGCACTGAAAGTTGACCCAACTGCACTGGTGTGTGTTGACAGTTATGACTTGTGGCCCAGCCGTCGCTTTTATTCTGCTTGCCTGAAACTTTAGGGTTTGCTGTATGAAAATCACAAGATTTATCGCGTGATCGATTGTATTTTGGCGCAAAGGAGAGGCGGGTGCGAGCCCTCGCCTCCCTTGACTGCGCCCTGCGCCTCTGTGCCACACCAGTTAGCTAAGCTCATCACATGTCCTTAATATGTAGAGGACAATGCAACGTTATAGTTCTGGACAATCTTTTTTGGTGTGAAGGACATTGGATTGCCAAAAAGCGTCATTATTTCGGCTGGAATTGAACATGGTCGGTAGTGAATTTAAAAACAAAATATCATGAACGTCATCAGATTATGTTATAAATAAAATCCTTTCAACTTCTATTAGACACTTCTCCATTTGTGCAGTTTCTGACACATACAGCAATCACAAGTGAAAAGTCATGCACACTGTATAATAGCAAGCGATAAATATCCCCACAGCACAGGATGCATTGCATTGCCTTTTGAGCACGTCAAAACAACGGCATCCCGACTATTTCCATGTGATTGTTGCCAGTGGGTAGATACACCAATCAAGGACAAGATCCTGAATGAGCAGAGATGGAGGTCTGTCGTTTTGGCTAATAGTCAAGGACTGGTACACAGACGTTCCATTTTGGTCAGTCAGTACCGCATTAAGATCCCTAACGTCTTCCAAGATGCCAAATATTTTAATTTGTGTCAGGATAGATATGTAGCCATTCTGCGCGTAGAAGTCGCAGAAGGTGCTGTTCAAATTCCAGCTGATCGTAATGGTCGTGTTCAACACTTCTAGTTCTACCATCTCCGGCGAGATGGCAGCATCATCGCCAGGAAGGTACAGCACACCGTCCGCTGTGTAGTTACCCTCGCAAGACAGCGCGATGGTCGCTGAGTACGTGCCTGTCTTCCTCTGCTCCTCCATGGTTGTTCGCGGTTGCTGGGAAAGGGCAAACGAATTATTCAATCAAAAAGTCCGTATTCCGTAATATAAAACAACCCATTGACCTTGATGCAGTCATCTTTTTCATGCAGTCATTTAATTGCAAATATTTCCTTGCGCGCAATGATGGTGTCAAAAGCAATACAAGTACTAATGTCTGTTGACTGAGCTATGGCGTGCTCAATCTATTTTTGCATTCCACCAGGTTTGGTGGTTGCCTACGTAGCAGTCTGAATAATTGCGATTTCCGTGGAGTCCGTGAACTTCCACACGTATGATGATCGATATGTCGGATTTGGGTTGACTCTGGTTGAATGAACGGCCACACCGTCATCAAATAACTCGAGCCACATTAACGGTATGTATCACATACTCCCGTGGTTAGCCAAAATCCTGAGGCAGAGGGAATATGGTGGGAATATATACAATCATGACAATATTTGTGTAATAATCATAAGTATACATAGTGGCTTGCGGAGGGAAGAAGAACTTGAGTTGATTATGCGGTACAAGGGCCGATCACGAATGAGCATCGCGAATGTATCCGCCTCAGAATAGTCGAGGGGCTGAGACAGTGTAATTTCGACCGCCATGCTTAGGTGATTTAAAAAAGCTAATGCATTTAAAAACTCAGCGGGATCGTCTGTCATGCCAGTATCCTACTGCACGTAATAGAAGCGTGGGCAAGGCCGCTGTTGATAGTGATTATGTTGGAGTACCTGGTTGAATATAACTGAGGCGCCGCGCTGGTAGATGAGGGTCTGCTGAGGCGGCACGGGCAGATTCACCCAGGCGGGCCCGACCGTCGTCTTGGGCCGGTACCCCTGGAAGTACTCGTACCAGCACTGGCCGGGCAGGTACAGGTTGACGGTGCGCTGGTTCTCACTGAGCGCCGGAGCCACCATCAGGCCGGCGCCCAGCAGAACCTGCTGGTCGATGCCCCAGGTGGCGTTGTCGGCGGGAAACTCGTACCAGAGCGGCCGCAGCGGCGGCGCGCCCGTCCGCGACGCCTCCACCAGCAGCGTGAAGTGGAGCGGCGCGAAGACGTACCGCTGGTTGAGGTGCACCAGCACCTGACTGACAAAGGCCTCGCTCAGTTGTGTCGGGTTGCGCGCCCACTGGCCGGCCTCGTAGTAGCTGACGGCCAGCGGCAGGTACGGCACCAGCTGGTACCAGTGCAGGCACAGCATCTCCAGCCGCCGCTCGTCGTCGGCCGCGATCTGCGTCGAGTTGAGCGAGCCGCACACCGGGTAGCCGCTCTGCGGCACGCCGTACAGGCCGAGCTCGAGCGCCTGCACCAGCGCCAGCTGCAGACTGGTCCAGTCGGCGCTGAGGCCGACGGCCAGCTGTGCGCCGGCGGCGCCGCTGCCGGGAGCCGTCGACGTGCTGGTGAGCAGCAGGTGGCCGCTGCCGCCGGCCGCGGTCACGGCCGCCCGCACCGCGCTCGTGTGGTCCAGACCGTACCGGCTGTGCTGGCCCAGGTGCGGCCCGCTGGAGTGAATGCTCGACATGCACACGGTGTGGTTGGAAAGCGAACTCGACTGATCCAGGTGAGGCACGAACGGCGCCACGTCGGCGGGACAGTAGTCGACGGCGTCGTTGTCGGGCGCGTTCTCCATCAGGTAGAAGCCGTCGATGTCGTAGTCGGCGAGCAGGCCGGCGTAGAGCGGCGTGAGCCAGTCGACCGTCGCCGCGTTCGAGTAGTCGACGTAGCTGACGTTCCACGTCCGGTTGCCGACCGGGGTGTGCAGCTCTCCGTAAACGTTGTCGGTGTCGTTGGCGGTGCGCAGCAGAAGGCCAGCGACGTTGGCCTGCACGTACGGCTCGTAGTTGTCGTCGAAGTCGGCGTCGGCTTCGTAGTTATCGGAGCCGACGCCGAGCGGCTGACGGTAGAGCGGCAGCTGCGGCAGCGAGCGCGCCACCACTCGGCGACCCTGCGCGTGCAGCAGGTCGGCCCCGGCCCGGAACGCGTCCTTCGTCTCGTCGGCGACCTCGAAGCCGAACGGCACCAGCGCGTCGGCGTCGATGCAGTCCGACTCGAACGGCATGCTGTGGTTGACCATGGCGTCGACGACGTCGGCGAAGCTGTCGTCGCCCTGGCGACACAGGTGGAAGCCGAGCGACCAGAGCGGCGGCAGGCGCGGCCGGCCCACCAGGCGCGTGTACTGCTCGGACACCATCGCCGGCGTCGGGCCGGCGAACACGTGCAGGCGCAGTCGCGCGTCGACGAGCCGCAGTGTGATGGACGGCCCGGGCAGCAGCTGCACCTCGAGCGGCGCCGTCGTCTCCAGGTACACGCCGTGCACCTGGCCGTCCGGCTCGATGCCCATGTAGAACGGATGGAAGCCCTCCGAAAACACGTGCTCTCGCGCGAACAGCGTGGTGCGCACGGGGCTGTCGAACGAGCGTCGCAGCTGCGGGTGGAAGGCCTGGCCGAGGCCGTACACCTGCCTGGACGCCGGCACGATGGTCAGCTCGCTGTACAAGTCGCTGACGATGGTGGCGCCAAGCCGCGTGTCCAACAGCGGCTGGCCGCTGCTGTTGCGCGTCACCAGCGCGTAGAAGTCCCAGTCCTTGCCGACGTTGGACCTGATGGACAGCTGGCCGTCGATGACGATCTCCCGCGAGTCGGCCGGCTCCGGCTGCCCGCCCAGCTGCAGCACGGCGTGGTCCTCCTCTGGGCAGAAGAGGCGCGCCCACGGCCGCGCCCGCTGCCGGTTACCGTACGGGGTCCTGGCGGCGCGGCCGGCCAGCTCGTCGGCGAACGAGTAGGCG
This sequence comes from Imbricaverruca yamaguchii, assembly GCA_034440575.1. Lineage (NCBI taxonomy): Eukaryota > Metazoa > Arthropoda > Thecostraca > Neoverrucidae > Imbricaverruca > Imbricaverruca yamaguchii. Next base: position 851,597 of record JAOTOL010001564.1, read on the forward strand.
GTCAGCTGCGCCCGCAGCTCGGTGCTGTTCACGCTGGACGAGTTGAGCTTGAGCGTGTAGGAGGCGGGCAGCGAGTGGAAGCAGCTGGCCGGCCGGGTGGCCTCGTCGCCCGTCTCGTCGTACCAGCAGCAGCCGGCTTCGGCGCACAGGCGGTCCGTCACGTTCTCGTCGCCCACCAGACATGGGAACCTGCCGATGACGTCGATCTCAGTGTTTCGGCAACCGTGCAATGGGTGGCATGCGCGAACTGTCAGGGAAGCGAGCAACAACGGTATACTCAGGCACGTGTATAAAAGAAAACGGTACGTGCCTTTGTTCATATAACATTGCAAGGTATGCAAACGATTACTGTTTGATACAAATAATAAAGGACATTGCGCATCAGCCCGAACTATCCCATGTTCAGACAACACAAATAAGTTCAGGTTAGCTCATCCACATAGCTAAGGACAATTGTCAAACACGTATCTGATGCTAGCGCCTGGCTCACTTAACGAATTGCTTGGAGTACCCCAATATACCGAGAAACGCTGGGGCGGTTCAGCCAACGTGCTTCCTTGTGACGCTGTTGTGATCTATGATGCCTATTGGTGAACTCATACAGTGTCTTCTAAGCACGTCCTCTGTCGGTCGTTCAGTATGCACGCCTTGCGTCAGTCGCTAAATATGCACAGATCGCCACACATGGGCGACATTTCTGAGATGCAAAATGCCGTGGTGGCGCAGCTGTCGCGCGAGCTCCCTGCGACTCACCTGTACTGGGGCGCTATCATGCAGCTGCCTCTGGTGTACACAGGTGGCTGCACGTCGAGAGGGTAGTAGACGAGGAACCACAATGGCATCAGAATGCCAATGGAGATGCATGCCAGCGCCAGATAGGTGAAGCGAGCCGGTCGGCTGGTTGCCACGTCCACTGTCAAATCTGAGAGGGAACCATGCATGGGTGTTTGTGCACGAGGAAATCCCGACCTATCTCGAACTTCAGGCTGCAGATTTCCTTCAGCTGATGATATCGAACAGTATCCAGAGCACACCATCGTCAGCACATGAATGTTCATTTTCAATAAATAACACCAGGATGAGGCGCGACTTATTCGGCGCAGGACGAGCGAGGGCAAGAGGTGGACATTAGGGATGCCGACTCAGCATCATGCTGATCGGACATCATGTCCCGGTCGGCAGAAAACAATGGTCGGGCGGCCAGTTCCAGTCTCGGTGAGCTGGCCGCACAGTGCGCTGGTGGCAGGAGGGAGTGGGAGACAGTGGCGGTTTTCAAGGGTGGGCATGGCATACTTGGTTTGCCTATGCGTAGACCAAGCGTCATGTTTAGCGGACATGTTTGTAGGAGTATGACTTAAAACATACCACAACTGGCAAAATCCCTGGATCAAATGTTCTCGTTTAGTCTGTCCCATCATATTTCCATACAATGAATGTTAACACGTTATAATTTGTGTTGCAGCGTGATTACTATACTGACTAGGAACAAAATACAACTAGATTGTCAGTTTCCTTCCAGTTTGAATTCATAGAGTCAAAAGAGGTCAGATGTTTGGACTACAAGTGTTGCGTACTAAAATGTAAAATGAACACAGTTATAACAATAAAAAATGAGCAAGGGCACTTACCTCTTTTTTCTCGTAAAATCATGTACCTAAGAAATGCATTATGCATAAAAACTCCTCATTTTACCAATGCGATTTTACCATCAATAAATTTAGCAATTGAGCATAATGGCTATCAAAAACCAAGTGAAGCGTGCTTGATTTGGTGTTCAGTCAACAAGGAAGTTTACCTGATGCTCCCAGTAAATACAGTTTGCTAGAGTTGGATTGTGCTGGCAGAGCAGGACTTCCGACATAAGTCGGGATCTATGGAAACATCGTGGCTTGGAAGAGGGAGCATATCAAGTTCACTTCAGAAGCAAATGAGGTTGAAGTCGGGTATTTGGAAGATCTGGATAGTCAGGTCTGAGAAAGGCTTGACTAGAAAGGGTTAACATGTGAAAACGAATTACTGTCAAACAAAATATGTCCACCGCACAGCAGACCACGATGGGTTTAAATGCCGGCATCCGAAGAACCTCCGGATCCAGAATCACGAGCCTGTCATAGTTTTCTGCATACAGCGGATATGTCTTGACAGCAAATGCCGAGGGAGGATCCTGGGTGCAACCGGAGGCCGGACGTGGCCACACATGGTGACCTCGCTCTGATGGGTGTATGGGGGAGGGTGACGCCGCGGCTCCCAGCCGTGAGTCCACGGAGGAAAAGTGACTGTGAAAGTCGCCAGCTACGGTCGCCGCTAAGCCCTTCGCAGCGTCCCCCTCCCCCGTCAGGCAGAGCGTAAGCTCTCGGATACCGCGCCGAAAGCTGGCACGGCTCGTGGATATCCGCACACACAGTCACACCTGGAACACATATTTGTCTGAGCTACGCAGTCTCGGGTAGCTGATAAGTCACCCCCGGCATATCTGCAAGGCTCATAAGCCTGGTGGCTCACATGCATGAGCTGCAGCAGGTCCCTCCTGCCCTCTACCCACGGTGCGGCAGGTGACGCTTGCCCCCCACCCACGGGCACCGTGACTAGTGCGGGTGGACGTTCTTGCATGAGCTGCAGCAGATCTCCCTGCCCTCCACCCACGGGCACCGTGACTAGCGCGGGTGGACGTTCTTGCATGAGCTGCAGTAGATCTCCCTGCCCTTCACCACGGGTACCGTGCCTGGCGCGGGTGAATGTTATTGCATGAGCTGCAGCAGGTCTCCCTGCCCTCCACCACGGGTACCGTGCCTGGCGCGGGTGGACGTTCTTGAGCGGACCGTGCGTGTCCTTTGCCAACTGCCACAAGAGCATAAGCTCCCCAATGTTCACGTCCACCACTCCCCCCGCTGCCAAGTGCATGTGGCACTATATATATATATATATATATATATATATATATATATATATAATGTTTTGTATGTATGCAGGCGTGCATGCATCATACCCGAGCGGAACTACTCATTATACATTGCTTACCGTTCTTAAATGTCCGGCGTCGTCACTTGGTTCAGTGAGGTGGAGCGGGAATGCAAGGTCAGGAGCCCTATATTCGAACAAAGAACGTGGGTGATGCATGGGAAATATTCTGGCGAAGTTGATCTTACATCGCAATTTAAGGACTGGATATGCGTAGTTCAGGAAACTGAGCTTCAAGCGCTGGAACCAATTAAATTTCTTCATGTTAAAAAGCCCGAGGGTGCTGTTGTCAGGTCAGTGCCCGGTCGGTCTGGTCAGAGCCGCGACGGGTCGTCTCGTATATGCGAGCTTATTTGTAACTTGGGATTGGGCCCGCTCGGGTTTTGCCCTCGCTTGTAAAGAAATCACAATACCGTCCCATAAAGGCAAACTTGTGGCATACACACAATGCAAACCTTTATAAAGAGAATAATGAGCGTGGTGTTTTTTTTTATTGGCTCAACGACTTGTTTTAATGCCTCTGATTTGAATCTAGCAATCATGTTTTCTACCAGATCAATGCCTTGCTTCGGCGCCTTTGGTCTGACTCGAAGCAATGTGGGAGGCATTAATTCTGCAGTAGTAAGAATACACTTGGTGCGACACTCAGCACGGAATCTTCTTACAATTGTTGAAAGCTCACAAAGCCACTACTCCCCTTCTTCCGTCCTCCGTGACAATACCTGTTGTTTTGGTCGGGCCGGGCTCTTCCACTTCCACTTCCACATCCACTTACCCCAGCACCGGCCGCGGCCGTCCTGCCGCTTGTCCACCAGCCGCTGTCGATCGCCGTCGAAGTCGCCCTCCACGAACTGGTCCTTGACGCCGCTGGTCATGTCGACGGCGCGCCGCTGGTGCCGCTCGCGTCGAGTCCGACGACCGGCGCTGTCGCCGGCACGTCCCTCACCCGACGACGGGTCGCCACACTGACGCCCGACGGCGACGCGAGTCTACCGCCGCCGCCAGGCCGGGCGCGTCGCAGATAACGTCGGTATCGACGCCGCTATCAGACGGACTGTGACGTCACTGGGCGATCGAGTGATCCCGCGCCTGATAGGCGACGCCATTGCAGGAGCACAGGTGCGCGTGAAGCTCCGTTCTGCCGGCGGATTAGGTGCAGAGACTCGTTTTGAGGATCTGCGGAGGCGGGACAGGCTCTCATCAGCTCCGTTGGTCGCGGTCGTTTCAGGCAGTGTTTCCACTCGTTCACGCCAATCGCTCCTCTTGATACAAATGCAACAGCTGTACACGTCATCCGGCCGAAGGAAGGTCAGGGCGGCGTACTGCACATGCCGTCAGCCAGAGCACGCTCGTCAGAGTCGCGATGGCGCGTCCGTCGAGACACATTCAGAAGGCGCTGAGATCCGAACACGCGAGTCGGATGCCGCTTCTGTCCGAGCGATCGGCAGGCCACCTGATCATTCCGGTGCTCGACTCTTTAACTGCAACAGTATGTCACGATTCTCCCGAGATATTTCCCAAGTATGATTTCAGTCTAACTCTAGATAAACAGTGGTCAACCAAAATTCAACGGCATTCTTTGTCCCAACACGCTGCGTTGCAAATCAGCAATGAAGAAATGCGTTATAAAAGTTCATCATCGCCGTTTAATATTTTACCGAATGATGATTCATCGCAAATGGACATTCTACAAACTTCTCGCATTCCAAATTATATTTATATCTGCACCTGGATGTATGGGCGCTAAATGACCAATCAAGTCGATGCGCCATAAAGCACTGATAACTAATTAACCGAACCTGCATGCATGGTGATTATGTTGCAAGTATGGGAATTATGCAGATATATTCGGAAGTTAGATTCATCGGAAGGCTCGAAAGCTGTTGTAAAGATAAGTTGGATTTGAAAACCTCAAGATGTTGTCGGATTACTACGATGTATCAAGGTAAGAGATTCATCGTGGACACTGGCATAGTTTTATTAGCGTCTTATTTTGTAGTTATCAGTTTTGTTTTTAAATGAAAAAGTATTTCATTTGTATGTGAAAACATGAATAATAATTAGCGGATTTAGGCGTTTGGGCTACGTGAGTGGCGGGAGCTTGCAAGTATCACATGGGTGTATGGGACGAATCGGATTTAGCGTGTCTCCAAAATAGTTCAAATGCAAACATTGGCTTCATTTCTCTTGCCCATCGAGTACTTGGCATATTTGAACTTGGCATGATTTGTGGCGTATTGTTTTCACCGCAGCTGGTTAAGTGTGCCTATCGGCTTATTCTGCAATGATCGATCTACAACACACACTGATGCGGCCGAGTGCCTTGCAGCTTGGTCATGCATCGTGGAAGGTGTCGAAACACGAGAGTCGGCCGTGGCACCGCTGCATGAGGCGCTGTCGGGACGACTGCGCTGTTCTCTGCACTGACGATGGTGTTGAAATAGCGTGTGCTGTCGAGGGGTATTGTGACGTCACTGCCTCAACGGCGATGATACGAAAGCATACTAGCCTAACCTCCGAATATTCGTTGGAATTGCCAACTTCGGTTCGCAGTGATTTGACAATGGACGATTTGCTGTGCCCTCGCGGTGTGTCGAGGTTGCAAGCTCAGTCGCTCGAGCTGATGTGTCACAATGAGTGATCCGACAACTGGCGAATCACACCCTGCGCTCGGGCTTCATACAGGTTTTGAGGTAAAAGTGAAGGCGGATCATTTCAAGGTTATGGTTCTTCCAGCTTCAAACTTGTGGCCGATTAGGACGTGTCATGCAGTCTATCCGAACTGTTTATCACCCATAGTGGTCATATTGTCTGTACACATTGTACACATTGACGGCATATTTCGCACAAGTTGGAAACGGCATTGTGCAGGGACGTATATTTCGTCATAGCACAGGAAATGCATGCACTGAATGTAGCTATTGATTTCCGCCTCACAGCGTAACTTGCGAAGGGGCTGGACACCTGTCCGTGAAGTTCATATAAGAGGGAAACATATGAGATTGCCTTAAAAATATGAAGTTCACCAACCCACCCCAACAAAAGTCCTCAGACCATCCTCAAAAGTTTAGTTCGAAAGTTCAAAAGGTGCATCATGACACTTAAAAAAGAAGCTGACCGCTAAAAATCGATGTGCTTCTCACTTTCCATACTATAAAGAAATCCTACCTGTTCATCATTTACGTGCACTTGGTCACGCTTGAAACTATATCCAGCAGCTACAGAGCGTGTGATTCGGCGGTGAAATTGCATCACAAGGGTATGGGAGCCTTTTGCAAGTACATACCATGTACCAAATGGCGCGAAGCGTCCTTGGTGCTTTCTGGACTAAAACTGGCTCAGTTTGTTCAAAAGTTGGTATCATTTTATGCATTAAGGATGATGAACGTGGTGGCAACTAACGAGTGTGATTGGGACCAGCTACAGGCTGCAAGAGTACACGACCGAAGAGATAAAAAATAGACGAAAAATACGTACATTATTACACTATAATTGTTCAAATTTGCTGAGTTTATGTATATTTGTACCGCTGACCTCGAAGTTCTCAAAATGAACTTGTTTGTCAGACTTGTTTCTACTTTTACCTTCTTAGTGGTTATTTTTCCTTCGAATTCTTGCTTTCGGTGAACTTACTTTCGAATTCTTACTTACCGAGACTAGTTTCGGTGAACCATTGTAGTGTTATGTGCAATGTTCGTTCAATTTAGCTTTGAAATACCGTCATGTTTTAACGAAAGTTTCGATGAAGAAACTGAATATCATTGGTGTGGAGAATAATGTTGGTTTCATTCAAGTAAGATAACGAATTACTGGTAAGTACAGAAAGAAGTGGGACTACTAGTGGTACCTAGACCAAGTTGTGCGCAATACATTCCCCGGTGCTGTTGGTGGACTACTGACCAGCAAGCCTTAAACGAATCGGCTTGATCCGTACGAGTCTAGTATATCCATAATTCGGGATGCTGCAAGTTGCCCAACGCCGTTTGCCAAGGTATATGTAATTGCATTCGGATTCATCGTTAAGCAGCCAGTAAGCGATAAGTGCGTCTCCTCCCGTACCGCATGGAAGTAATTCGCCGTCGTGTTGAAGGCATTCCTGCAGGGATTCCGAGCATCTGCGGCGTGGCCGTCGGCCGGCCAGGGGAGCTAAGCGTTGCGTCACGCAGCCGCCCAACCGGTCGACTAAGCTGACGTCTGTGCGGCGCGGGCGCGGTCGGACTGGCGGTGGTGTGATGAGCCGCCGCGCTGGCACGACTCGACATCGCCGGAACACGGCCCCGTCCACCGACCTGGCGGTGGTGTGATGAGCCGCCGCGCTGGCACGACTCGACATCGCCGGAACACGGCCCCGTCCACCGACCTGGCGGTGAAGGCGACTGTCGCTCCTGCCGACCGGCAGACGTCAGCGGTCGCGAACTGTTCTGAGTGGCCGTCCAGACTGCGAACTGCCCGCGCGTCAGCGTCATGCTCGCATGCTGAGCGAGGGCTGTAATGCGTTGTGTTGGAGTATTGGATCATTTTCGTCTTCATGTTAAAGTTTGTTGTCTTCGGGGTAGATGAATGATTATTTAACTACTCGAATTCTTATTACCTCGAATGCTATTCATTTTTAATTCTACGATCTCGTTGAAAATATACGTGGTGAATTGTTTTCTTCTGTCCATTGAAGTGCGAATTTGTATTGCAGCATATGCTAAGATTTGGAAGTCCGATGCATTGTGTGCGAGGGGATGGTCGGTGCTGATCTGTTATTCTATGTTTAGGTGTGTCGGTTATGTTATGCTAGGTTATACTGTAGTTTTAGCGATTTCATAAAAGTTGTCTGGTAAGAACAGTTAACGGTGGCATTGCAAGAACAGCGATGACTGCTCACAACTTCCCCATTTTGTTTTCATGGGAGGTAAGAACGATATGCTAACCGGTTTCCAATGTGCATGGGAGGACATTTAATTTGGTGTCCGATGCCCTTCATTTTGATTCTTAATATGTCTGCATTAATAAGTTATATCTTGGTTTTGCTCCTATTAATATGTTGGCAATCGTTGCTCAGTTAGAAAATGATATCATGTCATTCTCGCTGTTTAAATTAATTGGGGGTCGGTAATTCATCGCAAGATAATAATGGCATTTAATATTCATGTACCCATGAATGCATCTGTAAGTACCTATCATTCATCGGAACACATAAATTGACGTCAGAATGGCAAGAGGTCAACCTGAAATATAGGCATGTTTGATGAGTTTGGCAATGTTCCACTGATTATTGTTGCCCTGTAACCTAACCGTACTGTCATGCTGGAAGATAATTTGTCAGGTTCTAATGTCGGCTATCGGAATAATTATGCATTCTTATTTCTTCCAGCGCATGCCTTTTAATGTAAGCCTATAAAGTGCAAACTTGCTCGGACAGGTTTTCATATATTGCTGTCGGCCAGATTCACGCCTCGACGTGTAATGTCTCCTCCTATGCGGTACTGACTGAATATTATCGACACGTTCTCTCCTTTTGAACCACGCATACTACACATTGATATTCTATTGATATTTATATTTCAGGTACAACACGTGCTTCGTCCCATGCCACACAATATGTGTGCTAAGCGCGCTCGCCCAAGTTGCATGATTATTGCAGTTTTCCTTTCATTCATCGTTCAAAGTGGTGTTGTGACTTACTGATGTGCGTGTTACGCGATGTTTGTCATCTCCGGGTTATCGCAGGACAGGCGTCGGGAATGCGTCCCATGTAACCTCGCGAACTTTTCTGAGCTACCCACGTGCGGTAACTGTGAGCGGTGTTTATCAAGTGGTCGTGTTGCAGTTTCGTCTCGTCGGGTGCTGGTATAATGCATAGTTGTGCCATCATAGCGGGTGCACTACCTGCATTGGAATGATGCGTTGCATCATAGAAACGGTGAATCAAGACGGTATATTCAACAACAACAAAAAATGCAGAAGTGGTAGTCACCATTCTGATTGGCGTATAAAGAATATATCTGGGGACAAGCCCAGTGTGGTGTACATGATGCTAGTAGAAGTGTCCCTGGTGGTACCTTGATATAATTGTCTGCGGTTTAGATTCTATGAAAATGTATTTCAAATATATACCACGTGCTTTATTGCATGGCCCAGCAAACCATATCTTGACTTTGTCTGGTTTATATTGTTCCTGTTCATCCTTTACTTCCTGTGGATCTTCGGATGCCGTCTAGTCGTGAATATATGTGGGTCGTAAAACCGTGGGTCGATAGGATGAGCAGTACGCAGCTGGACAAACTTCGAACAGGTGGCAGTCCCAAAATACGACAGAGCCCAGGAAGGGGAGCAGTAACAATGCATTATGTCGGGACACATGTGTAGGGGAAGTCGCACGATTTTGTGTATGATATATTTGGCGCAAGGTGAGTATAACGAAGCCATGGCGACTTAGCTGCGAAGAGCAGGCTTCAGTGGTCATGTGTTCATTAGTCGCCAGCAGTATCGTCAATAGCAGAATGCTTAGCATAGGTGAAATTATAACGGAACATGATAGAAGACCCAGTGAATCACCCATTAAACGCGAATTAACCCACGCACTTGCTGCGCCGGACCATTTTATAGGCTTGAGGTGTGAGGTGCTGCCATATAATGGTAAAATCCGACACTGGTTAATTTGGGCGTATCTGACATATATTATGGCATCAGGGCTTTTAGAGGCAGTGGCGCGTTCACGGAGCTATATGGACGCAGTGCGATGGGTGATGTGACCACGTGGCTGCCGAAATGTTAGAGGGACATCTACTGTCACATTCTGCTGTTTTCTGTTGCCAGTTTGCTCTTCTTTTCTCTTAAATTAAGGTAGCGATTTTGCATTTCCTTGGGTAAGTACTTTCTTATTTTAGTTACTTCTGAGCTTTTGTCTTATGGCCTAATAAGGAGCAGATTTGTATTTTATAAAAGGCATTGCATCAACTAGTCATCAGTTAATTCCCGTTTCAGTTGTGTTTTCCGGAGGTTTCGAGCATACTCCATTATGATTTCATTCATAATTCACCAATTTAGAAAAATTGCGCTATTGCTGTCTTCAGACAACTTTTTAATATCATTTGTATCATATCGCACAATTTTATCATTTTTCATGGGCTGCTGAGCATATATCGAAAGTGTTCTAGTTTGGTTGAGACATATTTCGTAGATTTCGGTCCTGAGCATTCCATTCGTATCGGGACGGTAACCGCCTATTAAGTGGAGCATTCTGGAGAGTCCAAGCTGTGCCGTCATAGCTATTCTCGCCGAAGTTCATTGCAGTTTTGTTCAAGGCAGTTTTACCTCATGCCGGTGGTGCCACTGATCCAGCTCTGCCCAGCCCGCCGAGCGCTTACGCCCTGCTTGGGTGACCGTCTGGCGATTATGTCAGCTGTTTTTTTCCTGTCTGTATGTCCTTCTCTGATATTAGTGTCTTTACATATAGATCAGCCAACCTGCCAAATTGTTTCGTTAATGTCGCTATCACTACAAAAAGCGCAGGGAGTTAATCGATAATGTTGCATTCTGTCTGCGGCATTGGAGGGATCATTTCTGAAAGGTGGAAAAGTTGGTGATTTAGCCCTGGCAGTGCGTGGAGAGATGCCATTTTGACCACCACCTAAAAATATTTTCTCAGCTGATCCGTAAACCGTGTACGATATAGCCTTCCAGCGCTGCATGCCTTTTGACAATTGACGATCGCACGTTGTGTAAAAGTATCGAGACCCGATCTTATGAGATACCGGAACTAAGGTGGGTCAATTGAGGTCACGACCTCGTAAAAATACGGCTTTTGATGTACATTGCGAGATCTTCCGTCATCAAGCCATTTCAGATGAAGTAAAAAATGAAGTACTGCTGCATGTTTGCCGCACTGGTAGCTCAGTTGGTTAGAGCGCTGGCCTGCACTGGTCTCCCCTGTACTGGCAACACAGGCTTCGAGTCGCTTCCCGCGCTCGCATTTAGCCCCCGACCGGGGGTATCAGTTGGCAGCTGGCCCGATAAGGCCGGGAACGAGCTACAGGGCGGCTGTGTCGGTGCATTGGCGGCACGTTAAACTTTCAGTCTAAATTCTGCCGTTGAACTAGAGTTCATGGATCGGATGGTGGGGCCAGGGTTCACGCAACAAGCTCTGCTTATCAATACAACCCTGGTTCCTCAAGCCACCCCAGCAACAATTCGGATTAATTTTTTTAATAGACAAGTGACAAAATGCAAAATGCGATTTCAAGCCAGGTCGCTGGGTCAAATGACTGTGTAAACTAGAAAACATTTTTTTTTGTACTTTCTAAGTAATAGTAAGCTTAAGTTGGCTAAAGTTAAAGCAAGTTAAAGTTGAAGATTCAAATAACCGTAGGATGTGTGTTTTTTTTACACAATCCGTAGTCTACGTGTACTCAAAGCTTCACGACATTATCTGGTCAGGGCAATGACAGATATAACCTGAAATGTCCGAGGCTGGAGGCTAAAATGCAAACTCTTGCGAGGACGAAATGGCTAAACCTGGACACATTTTGCACACATGTTTCATATCTGATGTGAATTGGATCTCTAACTGTGATATAGTTTGGGAAAAAAATGTAGAAGCCCCGATAAGTATCCACACAAAATGTGTTTTTGAAGATTTCGAAAACAGGAAAAATGTTACAAACATTTGATTTTGCTTCGGTACGACCAAGTGTCCTTTCCAAAGTGTCCCTTCCCTCCATCTGTTTCGAAAATAGCCATCTCCAACAGTTAACCAATGTGAAGGTATCTGACCTACGTGGGATCTGTGACCACGACCACTGCACGTGTCACCCCTGTGTAAGACTAATTATTCAGTTCGTATATCATACGGATTAATGCACGAAATCGAATTTGGTTTATGACCCAGGTCCGCAAAACTTCGGCTAAGACGGGTCCGAAAACCACGGCGACCCACTGCATCCCGGTACCATGTTTGACCTGGCCTGCAAGGTCAGCCAAAAAATATAATGATAAATGTTTCGAGTAGCTCTGAAAGTTCAAGAGTGCTACACCAATCCGTTTATCGCATTCCTCTGTCCTGTTTAGAACAAAACTGAGTAGGTTGCCCCGTCCTCGACCCGCACTGCATCGGGTGGAAAGTTTTTTTTTCCGCGCTACGAGGGTAAAGGACATCTTAATGACTGCAACACTGATATGGGTTGTACCTACTTGGTTGACCCGTATCAGGTATATTTCAAACAGCTAAATGCTACCCTAATACAGCTCGGCTACCATCAATGATCCAAGAGGCAGTTTGTGTTTAGCCGTATACTTCGGTCATATGTTCGGCATCAGCACCACCAACTCCGCTGTTTTAATATAATTTTCACTCTTTTACCTTTTTATCTTCAATATTTCCGAATAACGGGTATGCAGTATTTGCTGTTCATACCTTATAGCTATACCTATATTAGCTATACCTACCTTAATGTATGTGATACCATAATGACATGCAGTTTCTTCAAGCTAATGGCATTTTAATTTAGCCCTTTGACTATTTAGTATGTCATCGAACGCTGAAAGATGATGTCATCCGACAAATTGACCGTAGGTAAGCGTCATGAAAAGGCCTTATGTGACTGGAATAGGTTTGCACCTAGGGTGGAGGAGAGAACAATATGTGTCGCACAACAGTGGATTTGTTTATCCATTTACACTGCATTTATGTGGTTCACGATTAAAAATTGACCAGATTCAGTTGTGTCAGGTATACGATTCGTGACGGGAGTTTCTACCTGTGGAGATTACCACCTGCAATCTGAAAAATTAATGGTATGAGGAAAATGTTTATACTCGTTATTGCTCGATTGTTCAGAGCATGTTTAAGGTGAGCTATAAAATAGCAATTCTGAGTTTAATTTGCATTGCGCCTGTCAACGTGGGAATTGAGCTGGAAAACGTCCTTGTAGAAGCCATATTGTCATCATGTGATGTAAGCTGTGATGTGGTATATCAAATCGGCATGTGCGCTAAATGACCAAACCTGGTCGATGTGCCCTAAAACACAAATAACCAACCAAATCAGCATGTGATGTAGGATATAGCATGGTCTACGTTAGCCTTCCACGAAATAATTTTGTTGTGGAGAAGGGTTCAAGAGAGTTTTGGCTGATTGTGTCAAGGTGCAGGCAAGTGTCCTACTGTAAGCACTCGTAGAACTTTATCATGTACGGAGGAAGAGCATCTGCCGCCCCGCATCTCACGCGTGGCGCCCCGCATGTTGGTAGCCTCCGCAGTCTACGGAGGGCATCAAATCACGCGTGGCTGTGAGTGGGAGTAGTACGGTGCGTAGCAAGCGAAAATTGGCTCATGTGGGCCCGATTGTACCCATAGGTGACAATTACCATACGCATTAAGGTAGTAACAAATGGGATCATGTACGCCCAACGGCACCGCTTAGCAACTAAGTTAAAGTGCCAAGGCAAATATGCTCAAGAGCGCCCGTTGACATCCTGTTGGTGGGCGCTACATGAAAAATGTATTCGATGCGCCCTCAAGCCCTAATAACTAACTAACTGACATCCTGTTGGGTTCACTCGTCGGAACAAGTGATGAAGCGTAGCCGCGCCGCCCGGCCGCAAGGTGACAGGTGCGACATCGCCTCCTGGCACGGACGGCCAGACCTGACCTTGCCACTGCACGTGATCCAGCTCCGCGTGGGCGGGATGGATCACCGCCGTCGCCACGCCGCGCCGCGCCGGTACAACTAGCCACGTGGTCCGGCCGCTCTCCCTGGTCTGAGTCGAGTGTCACGTGACGACGCCGGTCCGACCAGTCACGTGGCTCGGCCGCTCTCGTGGATCTGGGTCGAGCGTCATCTGATGAAATTGTGGCGCTGGTCCGACCAACCACGTGCCCCCCCGGCCGCTCCGAGTCACGGTCCGACCAGCCACGTGACCCCCCCGGCCGCTCCGGGTCACGGTCCGACCAGCCACGTGACCCCCCCGGCCGCTCCGGGTCACGGTCCGACCAGTCACATGGCCCCCCTCGGCCGCTCCGAGTCACGGTCCGACCAACCACGTGACCCCCGGCCGCTCCGAGTCATGGTCAGACCAGCCACGTGTCTCGCCCACTCGGCTGCTCCGAGTCACGGTCCGACCAGCCACGTGTCTCGCCCCCTCGGCTGCTCCGAGTCACGGTCCGACCAGCCACGTGTCTCGCCCCCTCGGCTGCTCCGAGTCACGGTCCGACCAGCCACGTGTCTCGCCCCCTCGGCTGCTCCGAGTCACGGTCCGACCAGCCACGTGTCTCGCCCCCTCGGCTGCTCCGAGTCGAGCGTTACCTGACGACTCCGCGGTACCGGTCCAATCAGGCACGTGACTCGCCGCCCAACCGCCCAGAATCGAGAGTCGCCCACCGCACGGTTGCACATGCCTTATGCACATCTTGCATTGTTGGCGCCGGTCAGCGGAACAAACTGGATGGATTGCATGACTAATTTCTGATCAGGCGGCCGTCAGCAGACGAGCGACCTTGGAATGCCAGCAGAGAAGGTGAATACCTCTGGTGGTCCCCATCCGTCCTCTGAATGTAATTGTGACATAGGTCGCAGCATACGTAGTGCCGATCCAGTGCGGTTCCAAGCAGTATGGTGAAGGACCCACTCAGCTCTCGGTGGCGGAACGTGGGTTCGACTCCAGTGTGTGCCTCACTGTAGCTCGATGATTCCAGCTGGTTACACGATAGCACGACTGTTCGGGCCTCGGAGACGATGACTTTGTCGAAACATTAGTGGAGGCTCCGCCAAATAAACGCGCTTCCGTGAGAACGGTCGTCCACCAGCCATCTGAGCACCACACGGCGGTGTTGGGCCGCCCGCGCCAGGACTAGGTGTGCGCTGGTTTTCCGTGCCATTTCCCGGCTGTCACGGAGCCCGCTTGCATGATGGCTCACGTTCCGATCGATTGCCCAGGAGCAGGTGATACTGAAGTGCACGTTCTTTGGACTATACGATCATCTTGCCAGTCGCACAAGTTTGCCAAATAAATTTCATAATTGTTAGTTTTATACATATAGAACTCTAGGATGATACCCATCCACGCACACATTTGGCTATGCATTTCCCGTTATATCAGGCCAGCATTCAAGGAAAAGAGTTATGGTATATTTTTTTACATACCAGGCTAAAAGTACGCAAGTTTTTAAAAAAATCCATTCCACAAAGGCAGCACGAATGATGTCTAAACAACGTCGTATCTATAGGTGAAATGCTTTTCAAATGCAGCGTGATTACTTTTAGTCACAGCAATGTTGCCTGCCACTTTCAAGAAACCGTCAGTAAGCACGATCAAAGATGGCTTCGAATTGGTTCGCGGACAGGTTGGCTCCACATGTCGAAATTCTGTGATAATATGGAGTCTCCAGGCATGTTGCATATCGCCTACATAACGTTATGCCAACTATTCATTCTACCGTAATCATAAAGAAGAATTTTCCTTTATAATTGTTTTGTGGTGTACGGTATCACTGCTTGCAATGACCTAGAATCTGTTTTTTTCTTTGAAAGTATTCTCTTTAAATTGCTCACATTTGCAACTCGCAAATGCTGGTGGTTCCAATCCAATGGCAAACAATCAGAGGAACACAAATATCCCACCTGGCCTGGTCTTCGTCTGCCAATATTTTAATGTTCAACTTTATTCACATACCCAAAGCTTCCTTCAGGATGTGAGCGGTGGTCTTTCCATCTCGTGCATGCCAACCCACAAAGTCTTCCCAGGAAACAGTGGGACTTAGTTGAGCCAAACCATAGTTGTGCCTTGTTGCAGACCAATGTGCTTCAAGTCTGACTCCAATCATTGAATCGGGTTCCGAGTCACTCCGCATCCGCCACTCTGCATCCGCATTCATGCTCCGCTGGGATGTTGCATGAAAAGTTGAATGCACCACAAAGCATGCTAAGTCCCTCAATCTGGCGAAGTGGAACGTGCTAAGCTTCCATGATCATCCTCCCAGCAATGCTGTATTTTGGTCGTGAGATTAAATAGATAAACTTGCAATACGTTTCGAGCTCAGCGATTAAATGAACGGAGTCTTAATGTGCCTCGTCTTTCTCAATACGTCGCCATTTCTGTATATCTGGCCGTATTTAGTTGAACTAGCTGAGCCGAGCTAGACTAGTTTGGGCGTGACCGGATGCAAGGTTATGGATCATCAGACAGGATCAAATGTTGGGGCGTGACTGGATGCCAGGTTGTCAGTCATTAGGCAGGATCATGAGTCATTCGGCAGGATCATATGATGGGATGTGACCGGATACCAGACTATGGGTCATTAGGTAGGATCATATTTATCTTATTACGATATGAGTCAGTGAGCATTTTCGATGTGAAAAGGTGCGAAGAAAACGGCGAACATGCTCGGAAACTGATCTGACGAATCAACGATTCTCGTCATTGCGAAACTTTCAAAATATATTGAATGCTGACACTGTGCCATGAAGGTGATTCCGGAGGTTTGAAACAAAAATACTGTACTCTTCAAAATGTCGTGGTCATCAACTGCTTTGTTTTTTTTTACAATTGGTGAAGTTTAACTAAGCCCAGGTGAGTGAACTAATGTGACCTGGGGTCAGTGAACTAAAATTACCTTAGACCAGCTTAAAAAAAAGAAAATAGAAAGTTGATAGAGGGAAAAGCACACTAAATTTCAGTTCGCTTACCTGTTTCCTTTGTCTCTATTTCTCGAAAAACGGGGCAGAAAATCCACCGCCGTCATGGCATGGGAAGCATTTTGAATATGTAGGGGTGGCGGCTCTGCCGTCGGTAGGATGTCGGGGGGTGTGGGTGTGCGGGGTGTGAGTGGGGTGGGTGTGTGTGTGGGTGAGTGGGGATTGGGTGATAGGGGTGTGGGTGTGTGAGGTGTGAGTGGGGCGTGTGTATAAAGTGTGTTTTAGATATTGCCTAAACTCGACTGGATCTGATTGAACTACTTGAACTAACTGACTTATTGAGGGCTTGACCTAACTCACTCCTTTGTTGATTGTGGCTGTCAGTGGTGTATTGTGTTGTTTTTTCGCCGCCAACTCTACCACACATTCCCCAAACTCCAGCCGACGCGATGTTGGTTTGAGTTGCGTCCCTAACACAAATTTATATATGTGCGAGGTCAAAGTTTTGGGAACACCATATAGGTAAGTGAGAGCCCTTAGCCGGATTATAAATAATACGTTGCATGAGATAATTCATGACAATTAAGTTTGTCATTCGTTTGAATGACATGTCCATGTTGGGACTTTTTGGACGCTAGTAATATTATAATTTTGTGTAATGTTCCGCACGAAATAGGTGCCTGTGTTGAGCCCCAAGCGCCTTCCGCTGATGCTTAAATCTACCTATTCACATTCTTTCCCCTCATTCACGTCACATTTGCTCGCCCCATTCATGCTCTCCTTATTAATTAATGAATTGCTTGGTGCCCAAATTTAGCTCCCGACCCCCCCCCACTTCAGCGGTACAAAAACACATAGATCGACAAACCAATGCTCTAATTTTGATGGTACGTTGGCCGAACAGGTAAACATTTCACTGCCAATCATGGCTGGCCTAGCCATTATTGGCAGCGTTTCTCGTCTGGACAAAGTCTTAACTGCAACGAGGGGGCTCATCGTACTGGCTCCGGGGGCTGATACAAGTACTCTGGTGTCTTTGACCGACATACCTAGCCTTAAATTCGATCGATGCCGCGCGGGCCTTATTCGTCGTACACTTGCGATCAGGTCTGAGGTATCCCATGGGTGGGCACGGATCCCTCCCGCGTTGGGCACGTACCTGGTCGTCGTTATAACCTAGCCGGCCCTACCATTTTTAGCCTCAGGGCTTATGGCATGCGAAACCCGTCCATGTGTCCCTCGAACTGTCTGCACCACCCGTGCCCACGTGCAGAGTTCGGGGGTGAGCAAATTACTGGGCAGTGTTTTGCCTATACCCTATAGTCTGGCGCCAGACTTCCGGCGAACGCAATGTGGTGGCCCCTTTATCGGCCCCTCCCACATGCATACCATGTTCGCCACCTCACCTGCACCCCTGGATCGCAGAGGCCAACGTGATTTTGCGGTCAAAGATCCAGAGCAGGTGAACTAATACCCCCGAAGCGTCCGTTCATCGCACCCTCTCGAAATCAGGCATTATCCAAACGCACGTCATGTATGTAACAACAATAATATTCTAGACAATTTAACTGGCTTCAACAGTCACAACCTCCACTCGGAAACGTTCAGTCCATAGGAGGACGGCAGGCAGGTCGACTGCCTCGCTTATAAATTTACTTCATCGTACACATTAATATCAGGCACATATCCAAACATCATGTGTGAATCATTCCACCTGGTCGGGAAGTACTCACGGTACTATCTCCGTCTACGGGTCGGCTGTTGATGACCCGGTCAGAGCGAACAGCGCGGCGCGCACCCCTCATCACCCGCAGCACGGCCGCCAGTTCAATTATGGACGTAAATGTCCTCCCTTCCTCGCACCTGGTCGCTGAGGTATTTACTACGCGGGCACCGTTCAAGAGGGTCGTAGTTTTCACGTCATCCAATGCTGCACTCTATCTTCTTTTATCCGGCCCTGCTCTACCCCTCCTCCTGTCCGTCACTGCCGAATTGCTACCACCGGTCTTTGCTGATGCCACCAGATAATTTCTATGCTTAATCTAATATATTTACTTTTATATACACCGCATCGCATTGCGCACACACACTGCTCATACACTTCTCGCCATCTCCGACATCTCCGTCGACTTCCTCCCCATTCTGAACTTATCCTATTTGGTCCCCCTCCCATGAGACGGGTCGCTCCCAGCAATGAACTTGGTGAGAAGGCAGAAGCTCCGGAAGAGAATTTAGGTTCGTTCGGAAAGGTTGGGGAAAGAGGATGACATGTCAGAAGTATAACACTCACATGACCGATGGTGAGTGGCTAGTGGCCTCAGCTGAGTACTTCATCTCCTCCGTCCGAAAACTCAGCCATCTGGCCACCGCTGGTTGCCCCTGAGGCGTCGGTCAGGCGTCTACCGCCGCGTGTCTTCGAGTCTCCTCTGCTTCTCTTCTCTCTTGTCTGTCCTATTCTGCCCCCTTGAATTTTGTGTAACCTCGCCTCCTTTTTTGCTTTAGCCCACCCCCAGGGTTTTGGAGTGAGCTCGCGCCCCTCATTGGTTTTGGCTTTTGCCGTCTGGGGCCTTCATGGCGTTCTAGAAGGTTCTCCTGCGCGTGGTCACCGACCTCACGGGCCGATGACCCTTCTGCCGGAGGTGGTTCAGCTGGTGTTTGGACCTCCGGTGGCCAGCTGGAGGTGCCAAGACATTACTCGGGTTTGCCCCGGATGTTATTGCCGGAACCGCCTTCTGATCTTGGGCGCCGGCGCCACTTGCGTTTGTCTTGGCTTTCAGGGCAAATATTTGTAAGGAAAGGGGAAGTTGGCCGGGATCTGGCTGGACGTTGGCGGCCCGTTCGGATGGGAAAATATACAAATTTTGGTGCCGAAAAAAATGTAAACATCCTTACAAATGCTATCCTTTAAAACCCTGTCTTCGTCTTCAGAAACAATGACGCGGATCAGCGATATTTCAACATCATGCATTTACTTTCAAGTAAAATGATGTCGCACATGACATGGAGTTGCATTGCTCTGTATCTAAGTTCGCGCTGGATATTCACCAAGGATTGTCGTATTCATGTTTAACAGTGGAATCATACTGAGATGTAGCCGTTGTTATTAAGCATCTTCGAAGCTTATTATCCTCATGTTGGATCTCAAGCTGCCCTTCTCCTCCTACGCTGTTTAGCTTAGTCCCTCTCCGAAAAATGGCATAACTTGCGTGATATCATAGGGCTCAACCCTTCCGATGCTTTTTTAATTTATCAGCCCATTATCAAATAATTTCTTTACTACTTGGCCCCGGTTTGTAAATGTGAAGTATGAGCCCAATTTTCAGTGCATCTTGTCAAAAATAGTTTGTCGTTGCAGCAAGTGTTTGACCAGAGCTCTCAGGAACTTTCTTTGATCCACCTTGGCGATGTACACTCCGATACCGATGTGTTCAGTTCTGAGCGTGCAAAAAGCTGTCCTGAAGTGTTGTATGTGCTTGGATAGGTGTAGTGTGCACCTGTCTACGATTATCAGCACCACGGGACAGTACCTCGTGTAGCATCGCGTGCCTCTGACTTGATCAGTGCCATGAATGTTGTCGGCTTCCAAGTCATAGTGCTGCAATATCTTGTGAAAACCGGCTACATGGAGTAGCTGCAGGCAGAAGTACCCCGGGTCATGTGGACTCACAGCAAGGCATCGTCGAATATTTGAGCATGTGAACTGGGAACCCATATGACCTTCCCAGGTCCTGAAATTCACACCGCAGTGTAGCGCCAAAATAGACGGGCAAGCAGGCGTTTCACCCGACAGTCCTGGGGCCTCCTCACTATGTCACTGGGATGGATGATATATTTTCCAAGTACGCAACTGATGGACCTGATTCATATTGCAATCGAAAGCCCAAAATCTTTTGTCGCCATAAAATAAATTTACCGGGCCTGCAGGTCAGATGCGACGTCACACATCAGACAAAGTCAAAGTATTTTGCAGATTCGAAAGGCTCAAGGCTGGGTGGAAGCGAGTTCGTACTATGGGGTGGGAGCGACCCAGTAGACCAAGATGGTCTTGGTCCCACAGGGTTTGGCACACGGTCAGCACGAAAGTGGGAATGTGGTCATCCTGCGCCTGGAAGTCGTTAGGGTCGACCACATAGGTCACAGTGTAGGTGAACGCCATCGTCGCCAGTGTAGCTGCACTGGCAGCAAGCAGCCTGTCGGCCATAGCCAGGCCATAGCCAGAACGGCGGCAGCAAGGAGTGGATGTGCAATGTCTTGTGCCCCAAGAGCAGGTGCATGCCATCGGTAACCCCGGTCACCGGTATAGCCGTATGCTTGAGTCCATCGCGCTTGAACAGATTCCGGATGCGACATGCGACAATGTTTGTCACCCTTCCTCGGTCATGCCGCGTGCCACGACCTCCGAATTCCTGAGCAGGGTGAGAAGCCGTCGCTTTCCCATGATGACCTTGAAACTGACAAGCCTGTTGTGGATTCGAACAGCTGCGGGGCAGTTCACTTTCTGTGGAAGCTGTGTATAATGTTGAGCTCGGTGGACGCCAGCATATCACTCCAGGTGATGCACCCGTACAGGTGGTTTGTTTTCTCTTGAGTTTTGCCACTCGGCGTGACTGGCTTTTCATTCCCAGCGTTGTGTTCGTGCTTTCCTCTTTTCAGCGATCATGTCCGTGATGAACAGAGCTCGCACGCATCCACCTCCCTGATGTTTGTTCGGGCGTCACCAAGGACATCGGTCCCCTCCGTCGGAGCGGTGGCGGGTCTCGGAGGCTGTCTTCTGGCGTGTGGTCGGTCGACGATAGCCGGACGGCGTCCCGACTTGATGGCCTAACGCCGCAGACTTGATATGACTCGACAGATGGGGGCTGGTGCAGTTGTAGGTAGGCTTCGTCGAACTTTTATGATGCCGTGTTAGGTCCACCCTGCCGGCCTGAACAGGCTGTTCGTCCCGTGCAACTTATTTGTGCCCATCGCCAGCGACATACTGACGGAGCGCGTCTTCATGTCCGCTGAAGTCTGGTTACTGAGCTGGATCAGCTCGGGGTCAGAGCCAGAGTGCCGCCGACAGATTGCCGATCAGCTCTGCCGTTTGAGAGGCGGTCAGGGTTACCACTCGACACGCTTTGTCTGCGCCAGTCGGCGGCGAGGCTTCTACTGACATGGGAATGTATTTTATGGTGTTCGAAAGTGCGGACCTCTTATCAGTCAATTATCGCGCATCCGAGCGACAGAAACGCGAACCACGTCGCGTAGCGCGAGCAGTACCCGTTCTTATGAGCGTCCTCGGCCGCGGTCACCCTCATCAGCCGCAGTCGCATGAAGCGTGAACCGGGGACAAGTCGTCTGTTATTAGTGTACCCAATCGTAATTCGCACCAGTAGTCACCACCGCTTATACAACTTAGTATACAACTTCCATGCAACTTAGTATACAACGACCGCTTCACGGGATCAGCGGGAGTGGATTCCTCGGGCGGTTGAATGCAGTGGTGCATAAAAAGATTGTATTGAGTGCATCCTTGTATCATGCTATAGTTACCCAACCTGCATCAACAGAGATAAAGGAATAATTAACATATGATTAACACGCGCCCTGGAGGGCCTCTGAAAATAACGCGCAATGGAGGTGGGGCGGACTCCGCCCCCTAAGATCTCAGCTCCTATAAAGGCTGGAGCAACGAAATTCACAGGATAGATGGGCACGATAGAGAACTCTATTGTGTGCAAAGTTCATAACCTTAGGTCAATATCTTCAAGGTCAAATGAGGTCAAAATAACAAACTTTTCTGGTTTTGCGTGGCTTGGCTTGTCATTGTTATGGATCGCTGTGGTTGTACTTAAATGCTCCAAAATTGGCATTAATTATGTTTTGAACATTACTAATGATGCAATACAGATGTCAGATACGCCATTTGACCTCAGGTCACCTATATAGGAGCACTTTATTAGGTCATTACCTGCTCCAGTTACCGGAACCGGGCTCCCATCCCGACTGCTCCGTTGGGCGGCTCGGCAGAGTCGGCTTCGCAAATAAAGGAGTGAAATACATGAATAAGGTATGGAAATGCTTAGGCACACAATGACAAACAGTAGATTTCGGGATGTATAGGGAGTAACATGTAAAGTGACATCAATCGCATGACAGTCATTTGCATTCATTCTAGTTGACCAAGTTTGGTTCCATTAGCCTATCATGAACTTGACCTGACTTGACCTCGGCGACCTAACATGACTTGTAAACTATATAGCATAACACTATGCATCAAACAAGTCGCTAATTTTGCCAAGAACACTTCCTTTTTGCTAATATACGGGAAGCGCATCAGCGACGATATTTGTGATCTGGTGCTGAGACAATTTTTTTAATTTAGCGACCTCTAACTCGAAACATTTTCGGTCGATTTTCATTTTTCTTACTTTAAACAACGCGCCGTTCATTTATTGGCAGGTACACAAACAATGGCACATATCGGGCGGTAAAATCTGGAGTTACCTACGAAAAAGCGGAGGGGTGGGCGGATTTCGCCCCCCCCCCCTCCAGGGCGCGTGTTAAGTTACATACAAGAAAATATTCAGCACCGTTCAGGTACATCACATCAATTCTGCATGGCATGCATGTTAATTTCTCAGGAAATAGTCGCTCACTAGATTTGAATATAAGCACCGTAAGAATAGGTCGTACAAGTTGACCTTTGGTCTATCATTAGCCACAAATGGACCAATCGAATTGTTCTTATTGGATTGTTCAGAAGAAATAAGAACATATAGACGGTGAAACCACCTACCACCAACTTAATGGCACCATTGTGACATGATTTGGGATGACATTGTCCATTGTTTATACACACGCAGCGGAGGATGGGGGGAGGCGGAATCCGTCCACCCCTCCTGTTTTTCAACGATATCTCATAAACGTGCGTGGATATATAAATTAAATTGTGTGACTTGTTACTTCCTTTTTTAATGGTCAGCGCATCCTTTGCGACCAAAAATGTCTGAATATGATGATCAATATAGGAACTGCGTGGAAGCGAAGTCTACCGACTGTCCGGCCGTCTGCCCACCGACTGTCCGGCCGTCTGCCCACCGACTGTCCGGCCGTCTGCCCACCGACTGTCCGGCCGTCTGCCCACCGCCGGACGGCCGTCTGCCCACCGACTGTCCGGCCGTCTGCCCACCGACTGTCCGGCCGTCTGCCCACCGACTGTCCGGCCGTCTGCCCACCGCCGGCCGGCCGTCTGCCCACCGCCGGCCGGCCGTCTGCCCACCGACTGTCCGGCCGTCTGCCCACCGCCGGACGGCCGTCTGCCCACCGACTGTCCGGCCGTCTGCCCACCGACTGTCCGGCCGTCTGCCCACCGACTGTCCGGCCGTCTGCCCACCGCCGGCCGGCCGTCTGCCCACCGCCGGCCGGCCGTCTGCCCACCGACTGTCCGGCCGTCTGCCCACCGCCGGCCGGCCGTCTGCCCACCGCCGGCCGGCCGTCTGCCCACCGCCGGCCGGCCGTCTGCCCACCGCCGGCCGGCCGTCTGCCCACCGCCGGCCGGCCGTCAAACGGCCCAGTCGAGCGCTCAAGGTCACACAGTCTCCGCTGTGCAGTGAAGTGGCGGCCTGGTGCGGTGGCCAATTTTGACCAAATTAATCTATGAAGGCGTTAACCTAGGTTCATACAATTTATGCTAAAGTGAGTTTACAACATCTGTAATCTACCCTCAAAATTACGTGCTTTTTGCATCAGTAGTGTGCGAGATCTTAGGGGGCACCGAATCTTCCTCCCTCCGGTGCGCGTTATGAGAGGCCCTCCGAAGTTCGTGAGATGCCTGAGAAAAGAGCATGGAAGTACTGTTATCCTGTACCTATTAAGAAAGAAGGTATAAAAATAGTTATCAGAACATATTTTATTGACTTATACATCTCAAACTAAGTGGTTAGTAAAATTAACAATTTCGCATTACAAAAAGGAGAAGCTATATGTAGGTTGATATGTATGATATGTATGTATGAGTAAAGCTGGACAAACAAGTAAATGCGCATGTGATGATGCATTTGTACCTATATGATTAATTGCATGTGATTTCAGCTGTGTGCTACTGTGTGCATGTTTGTGCATGAATGTGCATGGATGCATATCAGTGTATACTTATGTATGTACATGCTAGTATATGTGTATGTATATATATATTTGTATGTATGTGTGAGTGCATGCATTTATGTATGTGAAGTAAGTTTTAGGTGTACATGTTTCATGTGTGTGGATATGCTGTAACACTGTCGCACAGATTTGTGTGATAGTGCACTTGTATGTACACTTTTCCCCTCATAACATTTCACTTTGTGGCCCCAGGAGTTCCTTGGCATTACTAGCTTGCTACCTAGCTGAGGTGCTCCTGGGGCTACTTCTACTAATAACTGGTGATGGCCTATCTGCAAAAAAAAAGAAAATATGCAAATAGTTATAGTGAACTGTAGGTGTGGAGAGTAATGACATGTATATTGGCATCCTGAGGCATTCCTAAGCTGGCTGTCCTAACTTTTGAATAGTTGGCGATGGGAAAGCCCGATAGCAATCGAGCCTGTAACAGTGTGTGCAACCAAATAGGGTAGGCTACTGCATACGAAATAGGGGTCGACATTAGGAAAAAAGAAAGTAAAAAGAACTATGAATTTGGCTATCATTGCAGCAACACCAATGTAGAGGCGGTACGTTGCCCCCCCTCCCGCCTCCCACCTCCCATTGACTCGTGGATTAATTTCCAAGTGTACGACTTCTAGTGAGAATACAAACTAAGGGTTCCCGTGCCCCGTCCCTCGTTCAGAATTTGGCATAAGACGTTGTTCTGGAGTGATCCCTATCTTCCATGTCAACGTGGCTGGAGATGTCGAGTGGATCAAGGGCCCCAGCCACTCCCCTTGGCTTGGTACCTTGCTAATATTAAGTTATCATATTCTCACATTGAACTTGAAAAGAAAATCAGGTCCGATCCCCCCCCCCCCCCTGGTTTGATGATATTTCCAGCCTTGCCACTCAGTGCTGTTGGTCGTTTTCTTCTTTGCACACCGGGATTGCGAGTTGACAAATTCAGTCAAAATTATCAGCGTTACTAGCTTATTGTTATCGCTGCTCAAAATTTTCGTTACTCGCTTCTCGTCACCTTTGCTGTACTCTATCCTTGTCCATCGCCGTTCTTGTCGTTCATATCACCTCCCTACCACGTGTGGTTATCTTGAGCTGTGAGCTTTGACGCGCATCACAGAGCCGGCCGGGGTGCGCGACTCGACCGGACCGCGCTGCGGGGGGCAGGGTGAAAGGCGCCGCTCTTACGCGTCGCCGGCTCCCGCATTGGCACACCCCGCATCTCGCCGGCTATTTAATGCCGCCCACGGTCGCACGGTGGTTCACTCGCTGTCTACGCGCCGCTGGACGCCACTGCACGCACCATGAAACTGGTAGGTGGGAGAGGCGCCGCCGTCCAGGACAGGAGGAGGGGGGGGGCGCCGCCCCACGCACCGTGAAGGTGGTAGGTGGGAGAGGCGTCGCCGTCCAGTGGTGGGTGGGGCGCTGCTGTTCATCCGCTGCCGCACCTCCAATTGGACATGGGACATCTCAAGACAGATTCGCTTTTTAATGGGTGCTTTACAGTTGAACTAGTATGTGCCTATGGTGCTCATATAATAATCGGTTACAAGTTCTCATTGACTTCAGCCGTGTCACAGGAAGTACCAATAATTGCAGAAGCCTTTCATAACCATGTGGCGATAATTAAGTATGTTTCAATCTGCAAAATTTTGCAGAATTTTGCATTAACTTCAGCTTTGTCACAGCATCAGTAATTGCAGAAACTCCAACCTTCATCGTCATGTGGCAGTAGTTAAGTCCAATTCAGTCTGTAAAATATTGCAATAAAGTCAATATGGTGCACATCACGGATCAATATTGTACGCCAAAATTCCCCACACTGTCCAAGTCAGTGTAAGGTCCCAAAGCATATTAAGCACACACTAAAAGTAGAAAAGTGATTGGTGCCATCAACCACAGGCTGAACATGTAAATGCAGTACTTTCCGGGATTCACTCGTCTGATTGTACCGATTTATCCCGGTGTTTGTAGGTTGTATTCAACATCAAGTTGCATTTGTCAAAAGGCTATTAAGAAAAGAGCTTTGGGTTATATTCACACGTTCACTACCAGGAACCTGGAACCCATCTGCCATTTATTTGCATATTCAGCAGCGCAAGATGTGCACCATTTGTTCTGCGTCAGTGGAATGGGCTAGAGGGCTGTACTTATGAACATAGCGTGAAAATACCCCACTGGTTTTGAAAGCTCATCAAACTATAAACTTAGGTCTGGCATACCCTCGGGACTATCTGCCTGGAGCCGCCTGCGATCATCCCAAATATGTTTTGGCATTATACGTCCAACAGAACTTCAGGGAAGTTACGACGTTTCGGCGCGCTTTCATAGCGCGATGAGAAGCTGCGATAAAAAAATCGAAGGGGCTTCAGATCCCCATAACTAATTATAAATAATGCTGCTAAACATCAGATGCGCACGTAGCTCATTTAGAATCAAAGTGCCGACTGGTTTTCTTACGTTCAGTATTCACGCAGCGCATGTTTAAATGTTCTGTCCTGCTTGACACGCCAGCCGATGCCTTGGTTGCTGCAGCTGGTTATCTGTCTCCGCCAGGTCATCCTCGCCTGTGTGCTGGCCGCGGCCGTGGCCCGACCACAGGGGCTGTTTCTGAGCGACCAGCCCCCGCCACAGGAGAGTGAATTTATTTCACCCGACTCTTCGATCGCGGACCCCAACCGCATCCGTGACAGGGAAGCGCAGATCCTCACCTACACCAACGTGAACACCGAGGGCGGAGGAAATCAGAACTCGTGAGTCGCCTCTCGCTAATCTGCTCCCACAATGACGAGGAAGTCTGATCGGGTAGTGTCTAAGTGAGCCGAAAGAGCTAGCAATGTGTAGCCTAGGAATGGCTGGGATTGACCGGGTGAAAAGAAATAAGCACTGCAGAAACCTAGAGTGTAGAAATTGATATGTTAACAACTGAAGCTAGATTTCTTCGCAATGCATTTGTGCTTTTTTTTTCCTTTTTGTTCTCTTGTGGAATATAATTTTACTCATTTCATCTCGGCCTCATGGCCCTGTATAGTTTCCAAATTTTATGTCCTTATAATCGTATGTCCGTAATACTCGCAATGCTCATCTGAACTCTTTGTCTGTCGTAGGCAACCGTACCCATCAGACACTTGCTTTATTCGTGTTTTGCAACCTCATCACCATCTGCCATCAAATAATCTGGATTTCCTTCTGACAACTCGATCTGGGGAAAATCTCCCGACGTCAAACCAAGCACCGAGCAATCGCAAATCGGAGGCAGATCCTGCGGTGAACTTTCTCGGGGTGCTCTGTGCTGAGTGTGCTCTTGGGCCAACAGGTTTACCGCCGACAACGGCATCGAGCGCGAGGAGACCATCACCCTGAAGGAGGTGCAGGTGACCGATGACGATGGTGTGGTAACTACCAAGATCGTTCCAGTCTACACAGGCAGCTACCAGTGAGTGGCCGTCCCTCTCTCCCTCCCCACTCTGTACGGGGCCTTCATCAGTGTTGTTTACGAGACCTGGTGCAGGGTGTGTTTGCCTAATCATGGGGCAGACGCAGAGTGACAGGCAATGTATATATATATATATATATATATATATATATATATATATATATATATATATATATATATATATATATATATATATATATATATATATATATATATATATATATATATGTGTGTATATATATAATTATATATATATATATATATATATATATATATATATATATATATATATATGACCTATTTCCCAGTTAGTGTTGAAGAAGTTGTGGGTGTCGTTTATGACATTGGTTGGATGCACGAGCGAAATCACGTTGAGTAAATACCGCGTTGAATTAATTTGGGTTAGTTTTATTTGATTAGATTCTGGAGGGATAACTATCGTATTCTGGAATTTTAGGAATAAGCACCATGCTTCTCCACTGACTACTTGATCCATCCAAGGATGCATCAAGCAGTCAGAACGCAAAGAACAATTTGGCTCAGACGCATGTCACCGCCATGCTTGGGGCGGATGTATGACCTGCCTATAAACCTTCGTCCTGTTGATGCCGACCTGTACCGTTCTCAGATACCTACGGGACGACGGCTCCCTCGTGCTCAGGCGATACTTCACCGACGAGACCGGCTTCCATGTGGAGGCCGACGACCTGCCGCTGGCGCCCGCGGCTATTCAGATCTAGACGCCACTGGCGATTTGCTGGAAAGGACGCCCCCGAACCGCATCCATCCATCGTTACTGTGCTGCCAACCCATACTATGTCACCTGAGCGTTAAATACACATTGTGCGTCGGTCCGTGTTCTCATATGGAGTGGTTTGGATGCGGAGGAACTTGGGCGAATGGCTTGCCGTGCGGGTGCGACCCGTCATCGCTCGCGAATTTCTGTTCACTGTTTTCCTTTTGCACGGGCAGGGCATGCGATTGAGACGGTTCCCTTGATTTTTTTCCGGATTCATTGCATAGACACGTATGTACGAGTTAAGCCTGAAGGTACATGCTCATGACAGTTTTATGATGGTGACTGTATACTATGTATACATGTATCGTATTCACATTCCATGCGGTTCGAGCGGACCACAAATTTGCTGGTGTCGCTGACAAAAGAATTGATGATTGCTCCTCAGAATGTATGTGGTTTGGCTAACAGTAGTTGTAAACTTTCCGTCAAAATTCTACATTTCTGGCGTGGAGCTTTACTTAGGTATGTACCTTACTTCTAAGGTATTTCGAGGCCTGTGGGTATTTGGAGGAATAATTCGTCGCTATAAATGCCTTCGCTGCATATCTTTAATGAGGGATGTGCATGAAAATGATGAACAATTAACTAAATATGTAGAACGAAATAAGCTTTATCGGTGTACACAGCAAGTTTCTGGGAGCTCAAAATGGCTTTATTGGTGTATGCGTACCTATGAAGAGCTATGAAGTTGCATGTTTGCTCACCCCATTTGGTTTAGAGATATCGGACGCACCCTTGCCTGCCAAAATTACCTGACCTCATTTTGGTGCTGCAGGCTGAACTAACCACCCACCTTAAGGTGCTGTCATCTAATAATAAAGAGGAAGATGTGAACGGCACTGGTCTCAAGCAAGATTATGTGAGCCCCGTATAGAACACAAATATCGTAACATATTTTGTTTCCCCTGGGAAATATCACACATAAAACCAGCACCATCCGTCACATTCCTCGTCCGAGCATGACATGCGCCTATATTCAGATGACTTAGCGGATGGATGTTATCCCGTGTTGTAGGGGTAAGTGTGATTTTCCACAAGCCCACAATCTACCAGTTTTGTTCGGCCTGTGACAGAATAGACTTGTTCGTTCTATGGCTTCAAGAATATTTAAGATAAATCTTCATTAATTCGGTAAGACGGTAATATTTCGCTATGACGACATTAAGAGACAGGATCGACGTTTTAACTGCACCTAATACCAAAGTTGTGATATCACAACTTTGCTGCCGTGTCATTGGCGATATCCATACCAGACTCACCATGACTTGTTTTCCATTGTTTTCCAATATGCATTTATGCATATGCATTGTATGCACAGTTGATGCCATTTTCGGTCAGAACAGCTTGGATCGTGTCGATGTTTTCGGAAGTTATCCATTTTCGAATGATGATCCCACTTGATGTGCGAAGTCTTGACTTGTGACAAGGCGTGTTACTTTGTATATACTAAGGGGAGTGATTGGACCCCGGATAAAAGTTTAACAAAAACACCAGTTGGCACCCCAGTCAACTTAACAGAGTGACACCCATGTTTGTGATGCTGCGTTTAAGCCTTCAAAATTCTTAGTCTTTATGCAGTTTTATTATGTGGTAGAATAGGGGATATCTAATTATCCTGCTCATGCTGATTTCGGATTTGATTGTATTTCGTTCGGAATGAATATAACTATGGCAAGGTAGTTGACCTAGTTCAGGCGAAAGAGGACCACTTCCCGAATGGTTGATGATCGATGACTCATGCAGATGAAAAGATTGACATGGCCAACATTGTGCCAAAGTCTCATTGGGCCACCTAGGAAGCCAAAACTATTAATTATTGGCAAAGTCAAAATCATCCGAGGTCATTGACCTATAGCAAGTTTTTGGAGGAATGGGTGGGTCGATACCTGGTATGCATGAAACTATATTGAATTGAAACTTACTGGAATTTGTCAGTGCCTACATGTAACACGTATATCTAGGATTTGTATTTGAGGTCGTATCAGTGACCCAAGGCCAATGCCAATGCTTGCCATGTTGGACCAATGTGACTAGTTCGTAATAGATATATTTTGGTTTCGACGATATTTGCCTTCGTTCGAATGCTGAAGGTTCAGAAGTGCCCCATCCGATTTGTTTGGATTCCGTCATCAAGTGACCTGAAGTTAAGACAAGATATA
Organism: Imbricaverruca yamaguchii; assembly: GCA_034440575.1. Lineage (NCBI taxonomy): Eukaryota > Metazoa > Arthropoda > Thecostraca > Neoverrucidae > Imbricaverruca > Imbricaverruca yamaguchii. Next base: position 882,697 of record JAOTOL010001564.1, read on the forward strand.
GCGAGTAAGGGAAACAACGCCTCTTTAGACACTTATTTGTGTCGTACATTTTCGAGTCTTTACGGCCTAAGCAATATCAAAATGTCCTTGCACGAACTAAGTTTCCCAGTGAAACGAAAACCGCGAATCGTATCATATCCGTGTCAATCCACGAAGGTCAATGTCATCCAAAGTCATGATGTTCGCCCAACAGAAAACGTTGCCCGGCAAAAGTTTTTCGTTGCCTAATTAGCTATGAAGTGGCCTGCTTTTTAGCTATTTTTTCCAGAAATGGAGACAAAGCATGTTTTCCGAAGTCGATTTCGTTCTTAAAACCACTATGTTGATTTTCAAGATTATATGAAACTAAAATATGAGGTCGTCGAATGGCAGACAGTTCAAAATTTGCGTAGGATGTCCTTTAACTGTATTAGTTGTTAACTTTAAGATAACAACACGATTACAATGCCCGACTTTTCGGAATCATTCGTCCAAGGGCAGCAAAAGGCGACCATATTATGCAGTCAAAATTATAATCATACATCATGCATTATTCTGAATGCATACATTCTTCGCTTTGTGTTGCCCTTGAAGAAGTTATTATGCCATAAGGGCTGACACTGAAATCATGTTCCCATCTTAGGGTTGAAATACCAATGTAGTTAAAGGCGCTAAGTCACTTTTGGAACGCGAATTCATTTTCGGACCCTATTCGTCAAGGGGTTTCAGTTGATACCAGGTTAGTTTTTGTGCAAAGTTAGTTTTTAGTTTGGAACTCAGATGAGGGTCTTGATCCCCTTCCCTTGAGACGGGATGTGAGTATCTGACTGTAAGGACATTATGACGTTTCTCCGGTGGTGACAACTTAATGTCATATGTCGTTTTTTTTATTTTAAGAATAAGCTTGATTTAGAAGTTAGTCTGCTGGTTTATTTCGGTATGTTCCCAACCAAAGGTGGCTGCTAACCAAGTTATGTGATACCATGTATGCCTGATGGACGCTATATTGATTAATCCAGCACACACGACGCTAACAGGTGTATACCTGAAGCTCCAATAGATGCTTAGGACACCATACACACATCCTCAACTTCACATTCATGGACCGTACGTCTATGCAACCTCGTCAACACGTGGCGTGCTTTGCAACCTGAGGCAGCTTTTAATTACATGATAGATCATGATAGATTGCTCAAAATCTGAAGAACACACATTTTTAGTTGGATTCGATGCAAGAGTTTCAGACAAAAAATCTGAATCACAGGTAGCTGAAATGCGGTATCCACAAAATCGCGCCATGTATGCAGCGGTATACATGTACCTAGGTAGGTAGTCGGTCACCTGCATGTCCATGCAATGCAATTTTCTGACTCCATCTAGTTGAGCCGATGGAATCAGACAGCCTATGTCCGTCGGACGCGTTGCAACAGTCCACCAGCGTTATGCAGCAAACCATCTTTGCATCCTTAGGAAATATTCGGAAATTACCTGTCGCTCTCACAGTACGGGTATTTCTTGGGCATGGTTATCTCGTCACGGTTTCTCCTCCGTCAGATCTCCACCTCTCCACCCCAGACGATGACCTCCACCCCCGGATATCGGTGCTATTCGTTTTATTAATGGATTTCTTCCTGAACTAAATGTCAATTTCTGTCGCATAGCCGAATCGTCGCAAAATGATGGATAATTTAAACATGCTGCTGATATCCCGCGGCAGTGAGCGATAACAAGCGTGACGTATTTCAACACGTTTGAAAAAGAAAAGTACGCTGACGGTAAGCGACAATTGGCCATGCCGGTCAGAATGTGCTACAGGTCGTCACATATCCGAGACTATAAAGCTCACCTATGCTAACCAGCATTTCTTCTGTCTGTTTACGCCCGGTAGTCCTGCAGTATGTGCTATCGTTTATAGGTCATAGGTCATTGCATTTTCACGTAAACTGATGCCATCAGCCCTCTTCTCCCGAATCGTAAGCATTCCCACTGTTGCTTAGATGTCAAATGCTGCTTGATTGCGTCATCGGTAGTTCATGTTAGCAATTATCTTCATAGCGATTAACCAAATCTCCATCAGACAGGTCGGGCTATGAGTGGTTCAGATCGGTTTGATTTCGTACCCGATATCAGGTGTTCTTTGACAAAGGTAAAATGAAATAAATATCGATGAAACAAAAACAAAAATCATACCTGTCCCGACCAATGGCCATATGGATGTGGATACATACATGAATACCGAATGATGGTGGATCCGAATGAGGATCAGGGGTCAGGTTTGGTTATGTTAGGTGTTCTCAAAGCATCTAGAAGATGTTCCACCCTCTGGCCGTTTTGATAATGGATCGCGGCGGGAAACTCACAAATAAAATGTTTCCTGGAAACATAACATTCCGTTTCATGGAGGCCATCATTAAAACAAATATATCTGATATGTTCGTACACACCTTGCATGCATTGTCAAGCATTCATTGAAGGAAGAACAACTTTCGAAGAAGATATGATATTTGAGAGAACTATATTGTTTGCTGTGTGATAGTGTGTGTTTGACATTTTTTATCTGCTCACCACCCTACATCACCCAATTCAGAAGAAAAAAACGTGTGCTGGAATATATTAAATTTTCCAAAATGGGATGAGATACGGATTGCACTTTCGATCTTCGGTGGATTCAAATTGGATGCGGAGTGAAGTTCGCAGATCCGGACTCAGTTTTGTGATTGACCAGTCGTTATTTTTAATGTTGTGTTCCAATCGAACAACAATAGCTTGTCTATGCAAGGCAAACCACTGCCATTTGCAAGCATTGCAGACTAACTATTTGCAAGTAACTAAGTCGTGTATTCTATTGCTCTGTGTGCATTATTAGGTTCAGCAACATCGATATATTACCCTCAGCAGACACGAAATACAATAAACCATGCACTTCGTCTAATAACGCCAATGCCAATCAATCCTTGCCAGCGAGCATGTTTCTTATGCTTCATTCTGATTTCCGAATTTCCTATATAGGGACTCCTTTCTTATTTTGTTTTCTTTTCTTTTTGCCGTTTTGTTTTTGCCTTTAACAGCGACGAAGTGTCAACCGCTGGAGATGGGTTACGCTAATGCAAAGTTACGTTAAACCAGCTCGTGTGGCCGGGATCGATAGCAAACGGTTTGCAGTGTCGCCAAGTGTGTGACCCAGACCGGTGCCGCCGCGGCTGAGTGTGTGACCCGGACCGGTGCCGCCGCGGCTGAGTGTGTGACCCAGGCCCTGCCGTGGCTGAGTGTATGACCCACACCAGTGCAGCCGTGGCTGAGTGTGTGACCCGGACCGGTGCCGCCGCGACTGAGTGTGTGACCCAGACCGGTGCCGCCGCGACTGAGTGTGTGACCCAGACCGGCGCCGCCGCAGCTGAGTGTGTGACCCAGACCGGTGCGGCCGCGGCACACTCGCGGCCGGCTGCAGCCTTGCATCTGCAGCCGGAGGTCGCCGTCGGTTGCACGATGCAGTATTGCAAAACCGCTGAATTCAATCGACCGCCACGCCGTGCGACGTTCCGAGGTGTGCTGCAGTGTACCCCTCCCCTACCCTAGAGATTCCGCCGGTTATACTGATGGCCACTGGACCGGATGTTGGCTAAAGCGGTGCAAGCAGCAACGATCTGAATGTGTTTGGTAAGCAGATGTCGTCCAGTTTGTAACGCAGCGCGACATATTCGACCGGTGCATGTCTGAAGCCGTGTACGCATCGGGATGTGGCTTGGTGAACCTTCAATTCCAAAACTGGACGGTCGATCCGTCCAGCTGTGCATTGACTCCAGAACGACGAATGTGGCCAACAAACCCAGGAAGTCTGATCGGCAGGTTGAACGTCATGGGGTGAGACGTTTACACCAAAAGCGAATAAAGACAATATATATATATATATATATATATATATATATATATATATATATTATATATATATATGTATATGTATGTTTATATATGTATATATATGTTTATATATATGTATATATATATATATATATATATATATATATATATATTATATATATATATATATATGTTTTATATATATATATATATGTATATATATGTATATATATGTATATATATATACACATCACTGGCTACATTTTATGATGGCTTCTTTGGCATATACTATTCCATAAGCATCAAACATTGTGGTTCATATATCTGCCATACACCAGAAGCTGTATTTCTCATTTAGAAGTTGTACAGTACACCTTCCTGAATAGTGTATGTTCAAGATGAACATTCGAGTGGACACAATTAGACCCTCCACTGTGCAATACCCGTACCGTGAGTTTAAACACAGACGTCTATGGACTATTATCGGTACACGCATAGCATAGGAACACTCCAGCCTGATTGCTTTGGCGATCCTGAGCCTAACCAGCAACTTTCCAACTTTCTGCTGGTATCATTGAGGTGCTAAATAGGATTCAGTAAGGAAATTTCCATTTGTTTTGGTTTTCTCGACGCCACACTAGCTGCTTTTGTGGCGTCAGAAGTACCGGTTCTGTATAACTACCGGTTTGGTCCCGACGTTAGTTTTATTATTGAAAATCGTCGGTCGGTTTTTATTACGAATTCGCAGACTATGGAGTTCGCATATTGTGCATGTCAACCACCATATAATCCATATATGAATAGGGCTAATGGATCGAACCCAAGGCAACAGAATTTCCAACGGAAGCGGATGAAGCCAAACGGCTGGGGTTTGTGGAAAACGTGTTTGTGTGTTTGTTTATTGGGTGGTTAACGAGGCACTTCATGCACACTGCACACGATTCCTGTTACGAGTCAGGGGAAAGAGAAAGGTCGTCCTTCATTTGGTGTAATTTAGTTTCATCACATGCTTGGCTATTCAGCCACCTTATTGCGTGGGTATCCCGGTTACATGGAGCGGTTTCAGCTCGGATTACCTGCAAACTCGTGTCTACCTGCTTGGCTACCAGCATTTGACTGACAGCCGCCTCGGATCCGACTTCGGCTTTCAAACTGATCGTGCTGTCGAAACTAGGCGAAATAATCTGGATTCCAACGGCGTATTTGATGCTCCTGCAACCAACAAGCCCCCGCTTCGCGGCGGTTGCGGCGACACAACTGCCCTGACCAACCCGGCCGATCTTGACATTTGGGTTAGGTCGGACTGATGAACTCGATTTTATGGTGACACCATCAATCGGCGAAGTAAGATCAGTGTTCGTTCGTTTCGCACACTGATATTTATTTAACTGGGGCGTCTCACGTACCAACGTATATGACAAGGAACGATGCGTATGTGTCAGGGGGACCATGGGTGGTGAATGCAGCATGACAGGTATGGCGATGGCTACATCAACTTCAGAGGTGGTGTGATATTGTTACGCCAGCTTTCTGTAACAATCTCCTTTTTCAAGGCCTTATGCAATACAAACCCTATGATGCAATACAAAAGCGTCATAGGGTTGAATTTACAACATTCAAGAAGCCAAAAGACTAAGTGCGAGTCAAACGTACTACAGCTTTTGCTATTATTTCCTATGGTAGTGCTAGACAATTCGATAGCACCTAAAGGTAATCGCGCAAAATTGTGAGAACACCCTTCACTTTCGCATACGTACAATAAACACATTGCACAAATTCGGTGCAAAAAAATCCTTTTCCGCTGGTCACCAGTCAAAATTGAGGCCTCCCTGAGAGGTAGTGAAATTCCAACAACTGCGCCCGTGTTAGGAAACATTTCCCCCACCTCCCTAAGAAATGCGCCGGGACACACAAAACCGCGCTGGGGCCCAAGGCCTTCCCCCTGGCCCATATAAACTCAGCGGGGCCTCGAAAGGTCCCACAGGAGCCCAAAAATCACACTGGGCCTTGAAATACTTGGGCTTGGGCCTCGAAAAATCGGGCGGCCCAAAAAATTCACCCCTGGGTCCACAAATAAGCACAACGGGCATCAAGAACTCCTTCAAGGGCTCGAGAACATCGCGTCGGGGCCCAGATAATTCGCGATTGGGACCGAAAGACCGAGCCGGACGCCAGAAAAAAATCATACCGCAGCACCAAATATTATAGTCGGATGCCGCAAATAGAAACAGCGTGACACAAAATAATCGCATATGCATCAAAAGAATTATGCCGGCGCCCGAAAAAAAACAGGAGTTTGAGAAGAAAAAACCCGATGTTAGAGCCCAGAATATCGCTCTGTAGCCAAAAAATCGCGCCGCATTGTCTTTTAAAAATTACGTAGTGCCCCGAAGAAAAGCGTACCAGGGCTCGACAAATCACGACGGATCACATAAATATGGCGCCTGAGGTTCGACAAATCATTCCAGTACCAGGGTTTCGACGAATTAGGGAGAGGAGCCGAAAATCGTGTTAAGCGGAGAATATTCGGTTCTGGTATCCAGAACCCCGCACATAGGCCAGAAGAATCGTACCGAGACGACGAGAAATCGCGTGGATGACACCCCCCCCCCCAAGATCGTGCAGGGCCACAAAATTGCCGTCGTGCCCCAGATAAACTGCTGCAATCTAAAAGCATCACGGGGGCTACAAACGCCCCAGGAGCTCCAAAGAGCACCGAGTCTCGCAATGAGCAGCATGGTCTTAACGCATACGCTTGGGCCCTAAATAAGCATGCCAGGAGCCCTTCAAATACTTTGGAAAAAGCGGCTCCTGGGAGATGTCCTGTCCTGATGCATATGACCGATACAATGTCTTTAAATGCTTAAAGAAGACATCTCCTATTGCAATTGAGCAGTTGCAATTTTAATTTTTCCATTCAAGTTCGTTTCGATAAAAACATATACACATGATTTACACGGATTGTGAGAAAGAAGCAATGCTATAACGAAGTCAGTGGATAACCAAGGATCAATGCTAGGTGGTGTTAACTTGTTTTGCGTTCTGAACTGGAGCATAGATGCTAAACAAATGTCCATGACTCGCCTGGCCCTCGCCATCCTGGCTGCTCTACTGACCCAGGGGTGTAACCGATTGGACAGAAAGCTTTCGAACACTATGTTCCAGGGACCGCTCTAGCTCTGGAAACCCTCGTAGGCTCCAGGAGCTATCTCAGGTACCAGTGAACCTATGCAATTTCAGGAGTCCTTGTCAAGTTTCAGATCGATTTCCAGGATCTCTTGCCGGTTGCGAGAGTTTATAAGGGTCATCGAAAGACCCGACGGGGATCATGCAAACATGACGCCTAGAGTGAGAGCCTGAGAGACGCGAAAATTCGTCCAAAGTCTGAAAAGAGCACAAGAAAGGTCAAATGTTGCAGTATGTCACCTCTAAAAGATTTATCTTTGTTTTTGTGGGAACTGCAAAACAAATGTGGGTTAAATTCTGACAGTGTTGACAAATCGTGGTACCCGTTAGGAAAATCCTTCCTTTGCAATCTCCTCGGCCACGCCAACTTCTAAAACGGTTTTCCACCCATGAAGCGGACAATTCTGCATAATGTCCAGCAAGTTAATTGTGTCTTTCAAGCGATTTAGGTATGGCACTGAGCTAAAGACCACCAAATGCAACTATCAGCATTCCGGATAAAGTGTAGGCATGCGTTTTAAGAATACATCGATTATAACTTTATTTCTGCAGATGATTACCAGTATCCGGAGATTACAAACTGGCACGACTTTTACATGGAATCATGAAGATTATATCGACGACTTTTGCATGAACATATGAATTGTTCAGCAAAATTGGCCGCGATTCTCGCTGCACTGCGCCATGCCAAACTGGTGCATACTCAGAAAGCATTTGCCTTTATCATCAGCCATACACGCAATCTGTGGTATCACCATGCATCCATTCAATCATCAAACATTTGTCACCATGGCAATCATGTGCCCCGTCCAATTATTGATGACATCCGTGTTCTCATCAGTGTTTCTTCAGTCGACGATATGAGGCCTCTGCATTCCTGGGAACTACAGTGTGGTAATGTAGGAACACATTTGTTGTGGGCAGGCACTGCTTTACGTGCTTTATCTACATGATTTCTCCGAAAACAGCACTGTCCGTCGTCCATCATTAGGACTGATCATGCACGTGTATATATATATAGATATGCTTGCGAAATTCCTTCAAGCAGATCAGGATGCAAAACCACATCCCCAATTGCACACACTAAAATTAACTCTTGTCTCGTGGTTTCCCGAAAATCTATATGCACACTTTGAAGAAATGCTTTCTGTTCGGCAATTCGTGGCAGCTTGATTCTAAAGGAAAATAGTTTAACTCCGACATGCCCTTGGAACTGTATCTGATGCAATCTCCCACTTATTAATAGATATCCGACATCTGTCAAATCTAAACAACTATGGACAGATTTATAAACGAAAACAGATTAAGTTCAGTTTGCTCTGGCATCCAACCTCCGCAACTCCCATGTAACTATCTTACAATTACTCTACATCTATCTTTCTTGCATGGTATCCTATCAGTTCTTTTGTTGAATCAGATGTACGATTACCGTTATACCACTATTGAATTTAATGTTAAGATATTATTTGATAAGACATTTTGACTGCGGTTCCTTTGATGTGGAGCACGGAATTCTTCCAGCCAGCATGTTTGCTTTCTTTCACTAATTCATTGTCATGGCTGCAAAAGCATGGCAGGGGAAATGTAATGGCATCACTGCGAGGAATAAGAGGCGGGAGATGTCAACACAGTATGACAGGCACAGTATGCTTTTCCCACATGGCCTTGGATCGTGCCTTGCCGTCTTGCTGGTATCACACATATGACGACTAGTCTGCCCGACTGTTGTGCCATACACTCCTCTGCCCGTCCTTGTATGTGATCGTGAATAAATCATCATGTGTATATCAGTGTGATCGACCTTCGCCTAGTGCCATGCTTCGTACATCTATGATCCGGTTAGCCATGATCCGGTTCGTGATTCGTATATCTATGGTCCGGATGCAACATAAACCAGTTGTAACTTCCCACCCAGACGGACAGCGCAGAACTACGGTCTAAATATATAGGTGTGTGCGTTTGCGTGTCCTTGTCCGTGTGCGTATGCTTGTGTGTGTATGTGGGTGGGTGTGTGCGTCTGCGTGTGCATGTGCGTGTGCGTGGTTGGGATTCGCGTGTTTGTCAGGTGCTTTGAGATAAAGATATAAAGACATAAAAGATTAGTGCAACTGTGAGCCACAAGGTCCCTTCTTGGTTGCACTCTGTACACTAGACCAGTTGACCAACAAATCTGTCAATCAGCCCTCCCTGTAATACTGAAAAGCAAGCCCTCTATTCTTATAATGATTGTCTATGCTGTTTTTAAAGATGTTCAATGTGCTGCTACTGACAATGTTTTCTGGCAGCTGGATCCAGTGTTAGCATTTACTTACTCGTTCGCTGGGTGATGACAGCTCAACCCGCGCCTTAGGGCGCGGCGTGTAACTCAGCAGGCTGTTTCCGTCATCTTTAGCGGCATCAAACTACTACGATCTATACTTATAGCCGGTAGATGTCGCACCCGGCGGACCACTCGCGGAACTTCCGGTTACGGAACTAAGCCAGAAAAAAATGAAATCCGGGATTAATGGGCCAGTACACTTCCGTAACTCTGAAAGATAATAAATGGCCAGATGGGAACACGCAGTATTACTAAGTTCCTGATGGTGAAGAAAGTCTGCCTTAACCTTGTTCTGCTGTGGTTAACTTTAATTTTGAATTTATGCCCTCTAATTGCATCATTTCTGTTCAATTCAAACATTTCCCCAAGATATCCCATCTCCAGACCATGCACGAATTTAAAGACCTCGATGAGATCTCCCCTCAGCTTTCTATATCTAAGTGAAAACATATTCAATTTCTTCAATCTTTCCTCATATGCCGAGTTGCTTATGCAATTAACCATTTTTGTAGCCCTCTTTTGTACTCTCTCTAAAAGCCAACAATCTTTTTCATAGCTAGGAGACCAAGCTTGGATGCAGTATTCCAAATGTGGCCTGACATATGCACAGTAAAGCTTCCTGATGACTTCCTCACTTCTGTATGATACATTCCTATTTATTGCCCCGAGTATTTTCAGTGCCTTCTTTCTGGCTTCCTTGGTCTGTTCTGATGCCCCCAATTTTGTGTTTAGAATAACACCTAAATCCTTCTCCTGTTGAGTCACTGATAGCACTTGGCCACCCATCAAGTATGGAGCCTTCATATGCTGCTTACCTACATGCATGATTTTGCACTTATCAAAATTAAATTTCATTTGCCATTCTACGGACCACTTCACAAGTTCGTCTTTGGCTATATTGCTCCAAAATATACAGCTGTGTGTGAAGGTGGGGTAGGATAGGGCAACACATGTTCGCAACAGAATGGCAAATCATACTGACCTGTTCTCCAATACTTGATCTGAGATGATGTTTACATGCTGTGCTCGTCTTGCGCGAACGGTGAGAATTACGTAGAAAACCGTATGAATGCTTCCGTCAAATTGTGCTGGTCAGCATTTGCTTGTGAGGCTATCCAATCTGTTCATCTGACCAAGAATGGGAAGCTTTCGAAATCGGTACAATCTCTGGCAGGGTTTGGAACACCACCATGTCTTAGATGTTTTTCATCGAGAAAATTATCCTCGCCTAAATTTATCCCCTCGGAGAGTTATCCTCTCCAAGAATTGTCCTCTCTGACATTTATCCACTCTGACGATTATCAACTATATTCTTTTCCATTCCTTTCGCCAACAAAATTGCGGGGAGTTGTTTTTAAATGACTGCAAGTTTATTGCTGCTTCATAAAAATACCAAATACTGACTGGAAAGAGAAAAAGTGGGTTATATCAGAAATGAGAAAAACCAAAATAATCTCTGGATTGGAATAACCAGACATTTTCCTCTTCAATTTCGAGATTTCAAATCATAAATCAAAGTCTGATCTTTGCTGACGTTTGGCGATGTTGTTCCAGAATCCAGTTGGGCTGTGGTGAGTTTTACCAGGGTTGTGGTGACATGCTCACTCTCCTGGTTCCGTCAGCGTAACCATCCCAGCACCAGCCAGGCAGTCACAATCAGGGTACCCGCACCCGATGGTGCAGTTAAGCCTTACCCCACACCCGGCTGTTGGTGTTCTCGGGTCGACAGTGCTGTGGACCTGCTGATCTGATGAATTCAGCGGGGAGAGAGTGAGGGCTGCAGTCTCCTGCAGGTAAAGGTGCATGTCTACGTTACGCGAGAAGTATGAGAAGAGAAGTTGAATGGACTTGAATAGTCGGCACCGTCACACCATCTTAAAATTCGTGGGATTTCGATAACTTACCTATATAATAGGGATATTTTGTGAACAGCCTTTCCCTCATTGCTTAATCAGCCGAAAAAAAAACAAACTTAGGCTTGGGCCTCCAAATTTTGTGCTGGAGCTATTTTACATTATTTGTATCCTTTCTCTTTAAAAAAAATGTTCGTGTTGTTTCACGAAAATTGGGTAGTGCGCACTGTATATTTGACTTGACTCAATACTGTTTGACTACTTGAATTGAATGCCGGACCTGACTAATCCACTTTTTTCCACTAGCCTCTTATTATCTAATTCATGTTTATACAGGCTAACGTTTTCCGGTTAACGTTTTATCGGTCTGACTTCTATCACTTTGTCTATTATCCTTTTTACCTTTATCCAGTTCACTGTTTGCCAGCTTGTCTCCTTATCCGTTTGACTTTGGTATTGTTCAGGTTTTCCATTTAGTTTTATCTTTGCCGTTCGTCCCCAGAACCAATGTCCTTTTGAATTTAATGCATGGTACATGTATCCCTTCTGGCGTTTTACCATTCTTTTTTTTTACTCCGGTCTTTTTCCCCTCTGCCTTTCTTTATGGCACCGCACCGTGCACTAGGCTGTACCGCTGGTTATGATCTGGCTAATGATTTTGCGACGCGTCCACTGTTGGTCGCGTAACGTTACCAATATCTCACACCGATTGGGCCCAGACGAATAGCACTGACAGGTGAGACTCTAACCCACAATTTTTTTTGTCGACGACTGGCGCTAGACTACTCACTCGCAGGATGTACAGTTATTGACGAATTAAAACCTAATATCAGTGGTATGTTACGTCATATTGAAAACCCTTCGGAGGCAGGAAGAAAATGAGGAAAAGTAGCTGCGAACATTCCCCCACCCCCACCCTTCCCTCCACCTTGAGTCTTCAGGGGCTGATTATGCTGCCGGCTAGCGACAGTGCTCATAACCTGTGCAGGGCACGTGCAGCCTATGAAGGTTGGGCACATGTTTCCACCAGAATTTCCTTCCAGTGAAATGGAATCTTTTGTAGCATTGTAGTCCACGTTTCCAGTTATTGCTGGTGATGTGCCTTATCTCCTGGATTCTCGAGCACGCATTTGGAGGAGGTTGATAGCTGAGATTGGACGCGCGTCTGACCACCAAGACACGGCTGGCAATATGAACAACCCCACGAAGGGGTGGGGTGGATGGTTCTTTGAGTGGACTCAGACTAAAGAGGATGTGGTGAAAAGTGTGGTCTTGTTGTTATTGCCAATTATTTCGATCGCAAAAGAATATCCTCAAAAACAGTGGATGTGAGACTAAATAAAGGCACACATGTATCCTTGGAAAATTGAATATTTTTCCTGAAGTACAAGAGAAATTTAGTGTTTCATTTAATAATTATCGCAATATCACGGGAGATGGATGTGGATACTCGTGTTATAGGTGAGATAATACAAACTTGAGCACGGCCACTATTTGAAATCATGAATTATGCACTCAGCAGCAAGCTACCAGTGCAGTGTTTTTTTTTTCTTACAGCTTCACACGAACATGCTTCATTTGCTCGCGGTTTTCAGCAAGCTGGACTGCAGCACCACAGGACCGAAGTCAAAGCTGCAACGTACATCCGATGGTTCCCACCAATAAAGTCGAGCCATTCACGTACGCACGCTGGCTGACGCTCGCCTGCAGCATTTTGCGTTAGTGTATGTGGGGTTTGATCATGCCCTGAGGGACTGCCCGGTCAACATCTGGCCTGTGCACCTCTGGTACGAGACACTCACAACCTAGACGGCTCGAGGGCGTGTACTGTCCATGCACGTGCATGTTCGTGGAATAGACAGCAGTGCAAAGAGCGTACTGCCTTTAAGCTCAGCTAAACCTATGTCATCATATACGGGTATGTCATCCGCGCAGCCGGCACGACAGCCTGGTCTTCTCGTACAGGATATCGTCGGATCTTACTCGGTCATGTGGTTTACATCAAGTGAAGTTCAGCGCATGGCAGCTTATTCAGAAGTTTCTGCAATATTTCACCAAAACCTCTTTCTATGCAACCTCTTTCATGTTCAACGCCAAATCTCGCAGAATGGGTGATTCGAGTGCTGCAGTGGAACTGCTTCTGGGTTCATCTGGACGAAATGCTTCTGGTCGTGCCGGGGGATGAAAGCGCGGCAATGCGCCGTGGAGCCGCATTGATGTGCGGCGATGTAAGCAGCAATGGCGGGCGAAGGACCACGTGCGCACATTCCGTCTGTCTGCCATACAACGGAGCGCGAAGGGCTGGTTTGATTTAAACGAATTTCAGCGTGAGATACCTTCGGAGCCCCCATGCATCCTGTGGGCATTTAGTGAGGCCAAGTGCGGGCTCGACATAATCCATCCAATGTACCCATATTTCCCGCGCACACTCAAGTTTTTGAGAGTGATGTTCGAGTTCTTGCCGGGACTTTTCAAAACATGATCGGAGTGGCGGTTCGAAGCAGCTATGTGAACGAAACTCTACGTCACCGGCGAGAGTAACCAGAGCTCTTCAGCAAATCAGTTTTCTGGCAGACTTCAGCGATCAATAGATGCATAATATTGACGTGGCGTGTTGCTGATTTTTCGACAATACTGGACAGGGATTAAAGCGTCACCAACCACATCATTTGTGCATGGAGATTCAGAGGCTATATGGGTTCGTATGAATACCTGACCCCGTTTAAGAATCTCAAATTTGTCGGCAGGTAGCAGGGTAATGTGCCATGGAAAAAAAAGATTGTCCCAGAGTGCAAAGTTTTTGGACACGTCCTCACGCTTTTTTGTGGGATTTGGGGTTCTCAGCAATACGCGACACGATTTTTATCTTGGGTTATCATATTTAGAAGAAAGAAAACTATGTTTGACGACACCCGTGCCCCGCACATGTGTGGGTGGCGCACCCTGTGCGTGGTGGTTCAGTATACTGGTGGCGCCACCTACACCCTCGGCGCCACGGATTAAGAGTGCGTTCTTTGTCTCATTCATTTCGTGGATTCCGTGGATTGTGACGTCGCACATTTCGTGAACTGTAGCAGGGGAGCGTTCTGTGAAATTTCGCACCGGATTACGTACGTGAGCCATTTGTGTCGCGCGTTCACAAACCTTCATACTAATTGTTATGATTATCATTAATTGCATGCTGTTGCATTAAAGCAATGTGGTTGAATCACTTGTTGGGAATACCAGTAATTATACAAAGCTTCGACCTGTAATCTTATTGTTATTGGCCACTGATGCCTAATTTAATGCGCATGGATATATGATGAAAACGGTAAAAATGTGAAACAATTCTGAGATGGATCGTGTTCTAGGTAGATTAATGTCAGACATGTCCAGGGCAGGCTATGACAGGCATGTCAAGGGTAGGTAGGAAATTTGCATTGGTCACTGCCCAGCGACCATGCCGATAGTGGACCGACGTCGTTCCGTTATCTGGACGCCAGTGGCCCGCTGTCGGCTGATGAGTGGAGCAACCGACCCCCAGCCAAAGTGGGACCGCTGTCAGGCTGCCGTCGGGACCCTAGGAACCCGCTGTCAGCTGGGGGTGGGATGTCTGACAACGGCCCGACGTTACCTGGCCCCTATTGATATTCCGAAATCAATCCGATATATGTCCATATTTCAGATCAGTATGCCAATGTCGGGCCGAGAGCGGCACAATGTCGGCATGCCGTTCATGAGATGTCGAACTCGCCCCGACGCATGCGGACAGCGGGCCGACATCGGCATGTTTACTGGGTGGAAATGCAAATAATCAGGAAAAGAAGCTTCTGAAGGTAGTGTCCAGCTTCCTGCTGTATCACCTTAACAGTTGAGAATTTGACCACGCTACAAAGGAAAATCCTCGCCGGTGGGAACATGCCATTCATTAGTGACGCCTTCGCACAATCTGGCCCAATGGTATCCACTCAACAACATTACTTACGAATTTGCAATATCTTTCTTGACCCGCACATCACTTTCAATGTGCGTCGCCATCTTGGAAAAAACTGACCAGGACGGGGCTGGACACCTTTTTTTTCATTCCGCACGTTCCCCGGGGAAAGCATGAAATCTGTCCGCGGAATTCGTGCGGAATGGACAAAGAACGATACATGACGTCAGAGTCCACGGAATTCGTGGACGGAACGCGACAAAGAGCGCAGCCTGAGGCCTACTCCTGCTAATGACATCACTTGAGATGCATCTTGCTACGATAAAACAATGGTACCGAGGACACGAGTCTTGTTGTGTTCCCCGAAAAGCAGACAATGCGAGAGAAAGCTATATGACCAGGAAAAAAATATATTTGTAGCATGGCCATATTTGCCATTTAGTGTGTGAAAGATACCTGGGCATTGATATCGTTTGGCTATCCTGCAGTAGCGTGGAAGTCATTAATTGATCATGTGATCACAGTGATAACTCAAACACTGAATAGCTCAATATCATGTTTGTCTGTTAATATGCATTGTGAACCACACAGAGGGCATAATAATTGGGCATCAGAGGCCAAAATCGTCCGGAGTGATGATTATGGATCTCCCGAATCATTGGAAGTAGGCAAACAGGTGTCAGCACCTATCTTCTCTGTCCAAGAAATATGGTTACTTCCTGTTCAAAATCGCCAGGTTGTTAAGGAGGCAGCAGGGTGCCCTTATCACAATGAAAAACGGTTAGAGCCCAATAACAACATATTTGTAACTCATCTTAATCAACGCAGTATGTGTATGTCATGCGAATGAAGCATCGCTTGAGGGAAATGATGTCAAATAGGGCTGCCAGCAACACAACATAAAACAACAACATAGTGATATTGTTCTCAATTTGTGATGGGAATAAACAATTGGGCGACTCACATGCGACACAAAGGGAGCACGTTCATGCTAATTACATTCAAATTATAAGCATTCCAAAATACTTAGCATCTTCCAACCGCGAAAGTTTATTTTATTTCGCATCCTCATACCACCGAAGTGACAAAGATAAACTGAGAAGTGGCACGAAGCGTTCGCACTTCTACATCTGAAGCGTTTGAATCGTTCTGAAGGACCAGAAGTACACAAATGTGTCCGTGTAAGATACATTTGTCGCAAGAAAACTCACAGCATTGAAGCGTCGTTAGTCTATATTGTCTCCTGCTTCGAATGTCAGTCATTGATTAACACGTGGAATATCAATCATCAAGATGTATTGCCAAATCATCCATATGCATCGTGCTGCGTCCAAGGTGACCGATGAAGTCGTGGCAAACCACCAACTTCATCGTGAATGGACAGCTGTTGCTATTTTACACACACACATGATAGGCTAACCAGGAATGATCTAGGAACATATTTGCCACATGACTAGTACATATTGGTCTCAAAACTGGGCATGAGCCACCAGGGAATGACGACAATTAGGTATGACAATGAACCTGTACAACAATAGACGAGCTCTGTTCGCAAGAATTAGTATGAGTATTTTGGATACATTTCTGTCAAAAATGTGTTTTCAGTAATGAATGTTATTGGCTGAAGTTGCTTGTTTTGTTAGTTTTTGTTTGGCTGCGTTAAAGATAACTTTTGAAACTCTGATTGCACAATTAATAGGGTTGATCATAAGTAGGTACTGCATACCACCAGATAGCCCTGTTTCAAAACATTACGATGAATGTACTGTGCAAAAGTTAGCAAAGTGCTGGAAACATCATCTTGATGTAGCTTAATATGCTGGAGCTCTGTTTGGTGACTTATATCAAAGCAGTTCGAAATATGAATCCCTCCACCACCTGAAAAACTTAAGCTTGCTCACGTATCCACGCTAAGACATTTCAGACACAACATTTGAAGTGCTTGGCCCTCGATCCCCTGTCGAGATAACTGTATGCGAATGATGTACTAAATCGGTTTCACACATTGCCATTCAGACACATCCAAGCACCAACTCCATCGCAATTACGTGCATTCTAGTCATTTGACGTGCAATATGTCGCGTGAAGTCATAGCAACATGAATCATACCTTATCGACCTTTCGACATTTTCGTCTGACACTTGTAATCAAAACAGCATGAATCGTCCTGTATCGTCTTAAGCACTGCATGATGGTATGTGGGAGACAATGAAAAAGTTATTGATCCTACCTAATGATCTTGCAATCATGACAATCGATATATTTTGCTACACACACGTATGAATCTCTGACTATATATACACACACGTGCACAAACAGATGCGCTGACCAAGAGAAGTTGCCGGTACATGCGAATGTTCGAACAATAAGCATAGACGGAATGAAAATTACCAACAGTATTAAGTAAATCGACAGCAATCAATCGGGCCGTGCGTCGCTTTTTTAATTCCATGTATACGTTGCCTTGTATCTCAGGCCTGCATACAACAATGCAATCATCATGCTCAACTGGATGCTGATGTACCCTAGTGACGAAATAAAGAGCACAGTTCAAGAGCCGAGGACTGGTGTTCCTTCCCGCTTCAAGGAGCACATCCTTGGTTCAATCTTGCCAGATGTCAACATCCTCATGATTGCGTGTTGTTGCGCCACGCGTCACGCCAAGCTGTTGGGAGGTGTGCACACTTGGATCTACGCAACACACACGCCTGTCCATTGAAGTCTACAAGACAGAGGCATGACAGATGCTCGAATGTGTCCTCACCCAGTAGTCCCATCCGCTTGGACCTCTCTCCTGGCTACCGTGTTCCCGGTGCATTCTTATCGGGACCACACCGGTGTTGTTGTGCTGGGAGTTCCTCGGGACGATTTAGCCCCGGCCCGGGGTGCGCTGCAGACAGCCGCAGGTGTCTCGCCGGGACAGCAGCAGACGTAACTCCGCACGCCGCGTGACACGCATCCTCTGCCGCGTACGTGGCGCACGTGTGCTGCACGCCACGTGGCGGCACGCTGCCGACTCAGTTGCAGGTGTGCCTCTCCACGGTCTTGTTGCAGGTGTCGCACTTGACGTGACAGCAGTAGACGAAGCGGCAGTTGCACTCCTCGGACAGGTCGACCACCTGGGTGCGGAAGCCGCGGCCGCAGCAGAGCAGGTTGCAGCCGTCCATGCCCCAGCTGGTGCGGTTGCAGGGCCGCCCCCGGGTCCCGCGGATGCCCGCCCTGGCGGACGGTCGCAGCGAATGGTCAGTGGTGAGCCGCGGCCTGCGCTGGCAGTGCCATGCGACCCATTGTAGCCACAGTGTGTCAGGCTAGAAGTGATTACGTCTGGCCTTAAGGCGCATCGGCGAAAATGGTGGATAGGTCCATGCCATGCAAGGGTTGAGCCTAGGAGAAGGAGCTGATGTGGGTGTCAGGTGTTTGCCGTCTTATTGCCCGCCATTTGCCATTGAAATCACTTGGGCTTGTATTGCTTTGTCACGGTGTATTGCATTCCGACATTTACGCCGTGTGTGCATACGAACATCTTGGACGTAAAGTTAGTCAACTCAACGGCCACATGATCAATGATTAGATCCCTATTCTTAAAAAGTTAGGAACCACATTTCCACACATCTGTGAGGTGTGGATGTGTGTTGGAACTATAGGTCTATACTATAGAAGCAGATTATATATACATATATATATATATATATATATATATATATATATATATATATATATATATATATATTGCTGTGGGCATGGAATGCATCTCTCGGCCGTGGCATTTCACTGTATTCCATAAAACGTGTTCCTTCCCGTTCACATTGATGTACTGACGCGAAATGAGGGCCGAATGACGGAAATATCGACCTGAAGTGATTCAGCAACTCCAGCTGACTAAGTTGGTGAAGCCAAAGCCTCAAATGTGTGCCACTGATACGACACAAACGGCAGTCCTAAATAGAGCGGTATGTGTCGTATTCCATGTTCACACACTTGGAAGTGATGACTGCGAAGTATGCCTGCAACTTTCCAGATGAAGGACGCTGTCACATAGTTTACGAGACTATTTACTCAGTCTGCCAAGCTGGCTTCGTAGACTACCAAACTGATTAGCACGTGTTGGAAACTAAACTTGGAAATGCTGTGAGGCAATGAATGTTTGGGTTATTTGTCTCCAGATGGGAAGTAGCCTGATCTGATGACCCATCAAAGCCATCTATACTTTTGAACTTTATTTGTGCGCTTGTCTACAAGCATGGAGCAGAAGACAGTTGAGGTTCGGTGGTGCATGTGGCCTGATGAAAAAGGACATGTGATGAAGTTTTGTTCATTAATGCTATGCCTCATTGCGTTTGGTGTGCACGTATGTCGACATAAAACATCACTCTCAACGTGTTGACTTCCATAAGTTATATGTACACTGAATTGGTGTGTTCTTAGAACCTAAATCGATACTAACTAACTAACGGATTGACTATAAGTTAGTAAGTCGACCTTGGCGTATTCTTCGATTAACTTACTGTCGATGCTGACTTACTGCGGATTGACTTACTGTTGACCTTGGCTTACTGCGGATTAACTTACTGTTGATGTTGACTTACTGCGATTTGACTTACTGGTGAACTTGACTTACTGCAGATTAACTTACTGTTGATGTTGACTTACTGTTGATGTTGACTTATTGCGGATTAACCGTCTGTTGATGTTGACTAACTTTGGATTTTGTTCGCAGTAGTTTGGTGAATCCTCCAGGTAGACCAGGTCGCGCTTGGAGGGTCGTTTCTGGCGCGGGTACTTGGGTTTGAGACGAATGCGGCGCCGGCGACGCACCGTCTTCATCATTGTGGCCGTGTCGAACTTCCGCCGGAGGCTGTCTCCTATCTGGAACGGGCCAGGCTCTTGACGATGTCGCGAGAAGCCACGTTCGGTATTGACGGTCACTTCCTGTGTCTTATTTTGACGGTCTGAACACTTACGATTGATCGTACTATTAGACATGTAGCGCCGAAGATTAAAACGTAAATATTATAAAAAAAAATCAATTTGTTAGTGTCGGACCAAAATACAGCAGAAGATGCAGGCAAACATGCCGAAAACCCAGTGTCGGCTGCGAGTATCCCATATCTTGAAACTATTGGGGGAACAAAATATATTAGACATGCTAGCGCCAAAAAAAGAAGACGATACAATGGTTCGATACTGTCTGTAAAGGGTGCTGACTGTGACGGATGCGGATCCCGAGATTCATGGAAGGGAAAAACAGTCTGATAGAGGCGATATCTTTGAAAAGATCCTTAAATTCCAGAAAGTTCTTATGATTTGAGTAGACCATGTGATGGTGGTCGTATTGCGTAAATTGTTTTTAAATATTATGCTCCTATGCTTTGAGAAGGTTGCTTTTCCGCCAGAATTTGAGGAAAATGACAGTTTTTGTGTGAGGAAGTTGACAGTTGGCAGTGAGGCAGGACGTTTCCATTGGTGTCCATATGTATGTACAACTGCCATTGCCCTGCTTATTGTTTCCAGTTCCACTCGCGCCGGTCGAAATGCTCACTATTGCCAGTTATACGTGTTGTCTGTCCTTTTCCTGACAGCCTTTATTGATAACACTACTATTGTGTGTCTTATTTAACATGGAGCCCTGAGTGGATTTGGACATGTAGCTACAGTAGCTGCAGCTCTTTAACTTCGTCTGGATATTGAACTGTCAAGCCCACTGCGCGATTCGTCAATATTGATGGATTTTGGCAACCAAAAAAAAGATATCCTGATGTTTCATCGACGAAACCATGAAATAAAACGGGAAAGGTTATGATTTGCGTTAATTAAATGTGACTGGCCCTATTTACAACTGTTTGTGGACCTATTGTTGCATCGCTCCTTATTTTTGCGGAGTTCTTTCGTCAGCAATCCATGTTGAAGTATATTTTGGGCAGCTGGGGTGTATGAGCAGAAATCCTGCAACATTGGCCTCTGTACCCGGTGGCATAAACGGATAAATTACAGGGTTTCCTTGAGCACATTACATCACGGTGCATAGTTACGACGTACGTAATAACCGAACGCTGGGACTGTCAGGGCTGGCACGAATTGGAGAAAGCAGCTGGCCCTCGGGGCGGGCCATGTTGAGATTGGTATGTATGGGAGAAAGCAGGTCACCTGTGGGTCACCGTCGTCCTCGGGGCGACCGTCGTCACCGTCGGTCACCGTCGGTCACCGTCGGTCACCGTCGTACACGGGGCGACGGTGACCCACAGAACGGGTATTGAAATGGGCCATCACAGACATCCCTGTCGTCGAAAGACGCCGCACAAATGAACACGACTAACCGAACCAAAGCCCACTCTGACTCTCACCGTATCACATCACACCCGGGACTTCACTGGCGGGTGAGGTCTTCACCTGAACCCGGCTCACCTGGCGAGCGGCCGGCCTGCCGTCGCCCCAGATCAGCTACGGGTCACGTGGCCATGACTGGCCGAGGGCGACCCCCGGGAGCCCAACGGGCGACTAGCGAACAAGTGACACACGCGCTCACGCTGACCTGTCAGGATGTGAATATGCTTGGTGCGTTCTATGCGCTGACATGACAAGACATGCTTACCTGTCGGAAAGGAGCCATCTTTTTCCAGCAGACCTGCATGTTGCAAGAACCGGACACACCGTGGCATTTGCACAGGCGCATCATGTTCTTCTTGATTATCTGAAGCACAACATCACACTTCTGCATCCATCCATGCGAAGTGCAGACGTGATCAAACACGGCCATGCACACAATGCAATGTCATTGTTGAATGCATGTGGACCCAGTGACGGGCACACGCTGAACGTATGGAATTGTACAGGGTCAGGCCCCGCATCCCAGTCCCGGGACCGGCATCCGACGAGCTTCCCAATGGGCAACAACAGTAACTCGATCTCTGGAATAGAGCAGTACAACTTGGTAGTTGGTGAGTTTTGGTAAATGGCTAGTTTACTGTAGCTTGTGATGGTCCATTCCGCAACTATAACTTGGCATCGCAGCAGCCTGCATATGACCACATCCGTGGCCCTCCCCGCCACAATAATATCCTTGCCACTCGCTCCCAATGTCGGCATGCGGCCAGCGATCTATGAAAATCCGAAGATGAGGCCAAGATATCGGAATAAGTTTCGCAATGTAAGCGATGTGTATTTCGCACTCGCTTGCAGTCCAGCTTTATATGACGTCGTCATTTCTGGCGTGACAAACATTATAGGGTTTTGCCCATAGATAGTCCCTCGCATTACCGATATGAAAATTTTACATCTTCGTTTTATGGTCTATAATATCTTTATCACTGTACGCCGGGAGCTAGTAAAACCGGAACAAAGGGCTCTTTCAGCGGAGTGGGGGAAACTTTCGGCTGATAGGATAATGCTGCTTTGTGGAGTCCCTGGCCGACCATTGTTCCAGTCCATTGTGCTGTATTTACCAGGGGATATGCAACTTTCGTCCGATATTCGAGTCTCCATTATCGGGGGACCGAGCCAAGTTTATGATTCTATTCAAACACGCGGAATTTTCCGGCTCACCGCAGAGGATCTCCTGCAGCACAATTCCGCGTAGCGCCACAATACCACCCAACGCAGCTCGTCACATTGTACTGAGCTGATCTGTTTCCCAAGCACAATATCATGAGCAACTGTATGTACAATGCACATCCATACAATCGGAAAACCATCGCCTATCATGGACCATGGGATATTTTGCACATCCATTGTGCGTTTGTGTTCTCGCTTTCTTTCAAATGGCGCTTTGCACCTGGCCATAGTGCAGGTGCTTAGTGCTCACCCTTCTCCCCGCTTCGTTGTTGTGGAGATTCATTTGACCTTCAGCTGTGTTTCTCTCCTCGTTTGAGTCGACGAATTCCCGACTGAACATTCGCCCGAAGTCAACGTCCTGGAACAGCCGCCACCGAGTGGTGAGTCACTGGTCTGTACTCGTCGATGGGCGTACAGTTCCTGTCTGAATCGGCTCGCCTTGCCTTAAGGCTGTTGTCCCCGTTTGAGCCTGGTGTGGGGGCTGTGCACTACTGTTAGTGCTCGCCCCTGACACAGTCTTGTCGTGGGTTAGTGATTTGATGGTACCTTCGGGAATTCTAATGATTGTCCGTTTCATGACGCCTACAATCGAGCGCTGGTGATTCACAGGGCATTTTGTTGTTCGTTAATCGTGGGGGTTGGGCTATTCGTATACTATCGGACCGTTGGCGGAATTGGCTTGCCAAGTTGTCCGCCTGTCTACACTCGTCGGTACCAACCTCCGACAAGCCGCCCCACTCCCAGCGTTTGGCACCCACCTCCAACCAGCCGCCCCAATCCCAGCGTTTGGCATCCACCCCACTCCCAGCATTTGGCATTCACCCCACTCCCAGCGTTTGGCATCCACCTCCGAGCAGCCGCCCCACTCCCAGCGTTTGACATTCACCCCACTCCCAGCGTTTGGCATCCACCTCCGAGCAGCCGCCCCACTCCCAGCGTTTGGCATTCACCCCACTCCCAGCGTTTGGCACCAACCTCCGCCACCGCACTCCCAGCGTTTGGCACTCAACCCACTCCAAGCATTTGGCACCCACCTCCGAGCATCCACCCCGCTCACAGCGTTTGGCACCCATCTCCGAGCAGCCACCCCGCTCACAGCGTTTGGCACCCACTCCATTCCCAACGTTTGGCACCCACCTCTGAGCAGTCGTCCCACCCCCAGCGTTTGACACCCACCCCCAAGCAGCCGCCCCACTCCGAGCGTTTGGCACCCACCTCCGAGAAGCCGCCCACTCCCATCGTGTGGCACCCACCTCCGAGCAGCCGCCCCACTCCCAGCGTTTGACACCCACCTCCGAGTAGTCGCCCCACTCCCATCGTGTGGCACCCACCTCCGAGCAGCCGCCCCACTCCCAGCGTTTGGCATGTCGCGTGAGGATGCGCTGGTCACAGCCGCACTCGGCGATGTGTCCTCGGCTGCAGTCGCGTGTGATGCTGTAGGCCACCCCGGCCGCTGACACAGCGTGGATGTAGGCCCGCTCACGGCTCTCTGTCGGTCATAGGCAGTGTTACTGATGTAGGCCCGCTCACGGCTCTCTGTCGGTCATAGGCAGTGTTACTGATGTAGGCCCGCTCACGGCTCTCTGTCGGTCATAGGCAGTGTTACTGATGTAAGCCCGCTCACGGCTCTCTGTCGGCCATAGGCAGGGCTACTGATGTAGGCCAGCTCGCGACTCTGTCGGTCATAGGCAGTGTTACTGATGTAGGCCCGCTCACGGCTCTCTGTCGGTCATAGGCAGGGTTACTGATGTAGGCCCGCTCACGGTTCTCTGTCGATCATAGGCAAGGTAACTGATGTAGGCCCGCTCGCAGTGCTCTGCCAGTCATAAGTCATAAGTGTTACTGATACTCGCCGCTCTCTGCTGATTATAGGTGTGTATTACTGATGTAGATGCGCTTACAGCTAATGCATGATATAAGAAAACTGATGTAGGCCAGCTCACGGCTGTCTGTCAATCATATGTAGAGGCTACTGATGTGACCGCCCACAGCTCTCTGTCGGTCATAGATGGAGGTTACTGATGTAGGCCCACCGCTTACGGCTTTCTGTCGGTACATATGTGAGGATTGTTGATGTAGGCCCGCTGACGGTTCTCTGCCAATCCATAGGTGGGGTTTATTTTTATAGGCCCGTTCACGGTTCTCTGTCGGTACGTAGATATTTACTAACGTTGGCCCGAGCGTGTACTGTATGCTGGATTAAACACTCTTTGGTTTTTCTGGATATTGTCATGTCCAAAGATGCACTGCAATTTAATTAGTTACATATAAAAATTCCCTTTTCTCATGTTAAATGATGGCTGTCAAACAACAAGTGCTTGACGTTGGCCAAGAACATGGCAGCATATGCACCTCGTACAATGAAGTTTCAACTGTACAGGTGCTCTTGCGCGTCGTTCGTGGCATCGGTCATTTACCGCCAAACACGAATCCACATGTGTCCATTACAGTCCATTATCAAACATTAGCACGTCCAGCACTCAGCAATAAGCAGCTACATTTCCATATGTAAATGCAACCGAGATCGCAACGACCTCCAAGGCAAACATGATCAAGCCTGGGATTAACATGTGATCCGAAATTATAACTGCTGTGGCATGCTGCGGGCGTCGCATGATATCTCGTCACGTGATACGGCAGCCGAACGAGACACGTGGCAGTGTCAAGCGAAGCACGTGGCGATATTGCCGGGAGCGCACGGCGATGCCGAGTGTAACGCGCGGCGATACCGAGGAGAACGCGTGGCGATATTGGGCCGAGCTCGCGGCGATATCGTACTGACTGCGACGACACCCCCGAACACGGAGGTGGCGTTGTTGAAGGTTGAGCAGTTCCAGCGGTAGCCGCGGAACTGCCACTGGCACTCCTCGATGCCCGTCTTGGCTCCTCGGCCGACACTCTGCGGCAGACAGAAGAAACATGGTACTGAGTTTTATCTGCGGCAGGTAGAAGAAACATGGTACTGAGTTTTATCTGCGGCAGATAGAAGAAACATGGTACTGGGTGTTTTCTGCCAGAGGGATGAGAGATATGGTACTTAGTGCGCCGTGCAACATACATAGAAGTTCTGATGCAAAGTGTCATCCTCGGTAGCCATCAGAGACATGGTATAGACTGTGGTCTGTGGGAGACAGGAGATGTCCTCTGCGGCAGACAGAGGAAACTCGGTGCACCCTGTCCTCCATGTCCTGCGGAAGAGGCATCAGTACACGGTGGCGTCTACGGTAGGTAGGGAAGACACCGTACAAACTGTCGCCTGCGAAAGAAAAGGCATGGTACCAAGTGTGCTCTGCGGGAACAGTTGAGACATGGCACTGAGCGCTCTCTGCGGTAGACAGGGGAGACATAGCGCTGGGTGCCGATGTGCCAGACGGGAGAGGCACCGTGCGGAGCCACGCCGTCGTATCGCTTGATTTGTGAGGACAGATCTGGTCAGGTGTGTGGTCTGCTATGGCTCCCTTGGTCCTCGCATCTACACACGCGCAAATACAACACGGCACATAACATGCCACCGCCGACGACCAGAACAATTTATTTATCAACTGGGACACATTTGCATTGCAAAAACAGACAGAATAAGGGAACAGCATAAGCATGAACTCTTAGATGCTGACATTGGTGTGGCACCAATGTTTTCTGTTTTGCTGTTCAGTAAATAACGGTCGTGTGCAAGGCAAAACCGAGATGCATCAGTTGGTATTTTGATGCATGTGCTTGGACGCAAACAAGTCACCGAGATTTTTTACCCGGCGCTTATTCACTGTGAGGGATCAAAATTGTGAGAGGCGTCTGCCAATAAGTAATCATCTTTATGAAATGAACGTGATTAGACATGAGCTACACCTTGTGATGTCTCGTCGCTTAGACACTGGTCAAATGTTTCTTCCGTTGCCTAATTGTGGCCGTACATCGCCGCACCTGTCTCCTGAAGTGTCTGCACCTTTGTCGCACTTGTCGCATGTAATGCTGGTGTAACCATGTCGCACCTATCACCTGCAATGCTCATGTTCCTATTTCGCACCTGTTGCCTATGATGTCGGTTTGCCTATGTCGTACCTGCCACCTGTAATGTTGGTGTGCCTTTGTATATCTACTTACTAATCCGTTCTTAGTCAATCGATGGCTGTTTATGTATTTGGTCCCTGGAGTCCACGTTGTAGAGGTTGGGCTCAAGTCCCGATATGTAAGCCCCTCGTGGCATGTACTGCATTGAACCGGAGCCGCAATGTCGAAATGAGTGGGTTGGTTCGCATGAATGTACCCATTGCTCCCGGTTGTCGTGCTTTGGATCGTTTGCTGACCTACTTGGGTTCGGTTAAGGGATTATTTCCGACAGAATTCGCTGACAACCATTTGCCCGGCACATTACCTACCGAAGCCGCTCGGTGTGCAACCATAAAATTACTCTGCGGAGTAGGTCAGGCCCATGACAATGCATCTCAGCCATACATGACTTCTTGTCATGCATATGTGTCTCTCGACGTCGGTGAAGCTTGCATGTTGCAAGCCAAGCCCAATTCAGATGGATTTAAAGTGGGAACACCCGCGAGAACAGCGCGATCAGTTGTCACATTGTGCGGCCGAGCAGGTCGATGGGTCACGTATCACCAATACAACTCTCGCGCTCGTGAGCCCAATTAACCAACCCAGCGGAGATGATTGGGCAACGCTTCCCACTCGGCGCAGTCCTTGGTTGTTGAGTAGGTAGTAAATTTGATGCGGCACGATCTCTTGAACAACGCAAGAAGTCATGCTGGGCCTCTGGAGACCACAATTATTCGGACGACTTCCTGCACTCCGTCTATCCACATTGTAAATTAGAATGTCAGCTTGCCGTCGAGACGTACTCGCCTCGCCAAGGGCGAAGCGAGTACGAGTAATTTGCTGTGGTCAGAGGCAGAGCGAAGGGGAGCCTCCTCCCCACCCCTTAGTAACAAAAATGCACTACTTCAAATAAAAATATATTTTGTTACTAATTCAACGCGAAATCTTCGGTGCTCTTCGCGTGCTCGAAACATTCACTTTTTCTTTCTATTTCTTTTTGTTCAGGACCCCCTTAGTACTATCCTGGTTGCGCCACTGGCTGTGGTAAGCGACAGCAGACGTATACTGTGCTGGATGTTGCAACACTGATCCATTCCGCAAAATTTACAGACCCTCATACCTGTCATTACAAACCGAGGCGATTTTTACGACTTCCGGCAGAACCGCCAGTGCGGACACACAACGTTTCTCGAGACCACCCAGTGTCAGAGCTGGGTCCGGGACCACACAGTGTCCGGTGAAAGAGGTCTGACCAAGGACGTGCAGGTATGGGACGAGCTCTAACATTTCAGCGGGCAGGGTGTGGGACCAGCTCTAACATTTCAGCGGGCAGGGTATGGGACCAGCTCTAACATTTCAGCGGGCAGGGTGTGGGACCAGCTCTAACATTTCAGCGGGCAGGACGTGAGAGCATAAGAGGAGGGTGGGGTCGTCAAGTCCACCAGCTCTGGCGGCTATGGTAGTCACTGACCTGTAGAATATTGCGGTCGAGACCGCACAGTTCGCGTTGCCGGGCCACCAGGTAGTGCAGCTTCTGACACGTGTTCTGGTATGTGTTCGACGCCATCTGCAGGTCAATCGAGCTCTGCATCCCGAGCAGCCTGCAACCGGGTCAGGTCGAGACAGGTCAGGCGGCTGAGTCTTCAGAAATGCTTGCAAATCGTATCGAAGCCAGGGTAACTGGATTCACTTTTATTGGATGTACACTCTCTTTCTGTGTGTTGAGAGGCTCGGCTTACTGCTTGCTATATATCCAGCCTGGGAAGAAGATCAGAGGATGGTGATGACTTTATGTAAGCCAAAAAAATAAGCGAGGTGCACTGGCTCAGGGGCAAAGTATTCGTCCGTGAATCGACACACGGCTAACCAAGTTGAGTTTTCAGTAATTTCGTCGTAATAATACCCAAATTAAGAACAAGTGCGTAGCATCAAATACCCCTTGCGCCCGAAAACTCTTAACACGAGAATTGGAAGGCAATTGAAAATAACTCGTCCTGGAGGAAGAGAGAAATCTACTCTCCTGACATAGATGTAAAGATTATAAAAGCTAGGTGCATCACATTTTCAGGGCGGCTGGAGGCTGTACAGGTCTAACTCTCTGACATGCAGCTTTCGCGACAAAAGGTCAATTCGTTGTGGGCCATCGAGGTAGCGAGAGGAAGGAATTACATATTGAGGACAATAAGAGAATCGCTTTGTCTCTCCCTTCACTTCCTTTCTCTCGCTCCCTCTCCCCCCTCCCTCTCAACGCTACTCGTCATTCTGTCTTCTCATTTTCTCGATTGTTCACTCTTTCTCACCCTTTCTCTCTTCTATCTTTTTCGCCCTTATTCCTTTTAGTGTATTCTATTTTTTCTTTACTTTTAACTTTTTAACTTTACGTATATTGCCTTTCTTCTTCTTTTCTATCCATTTGTTTCATCTTAATCTTTCTATGCCCTTCTCTTTCTCTGTCTCGCTCCATTTTTCTTTCTCACTCTCCCTCTCTCCAACTATCTCTCTCTCGCGCGCTATCTCTCTATCTATCTATCTCTGTCTCTATCTTTGTCTCTATCTACATCTATATCTCTACCTCTATCTCCTTCTCTCTCTTTCTCTCCCTCTCTCTCTCTCTCTCCCCCCCCCCCCCCCCCTCCCCCCCCCTCTCTCTCTCTCTCTCTCTCTCTCTCTCTCTCTCTCTCTCTCTCTCTCTCTTCTCTCTCGTCTTCTCTCTTTTTCATAACTATTTCTTTTCCTATCGGTCGCTCTCGTTCGATGATCTCTTTCTATGGCAGCCTTAACCCTCGCCCGTATAGGAGAGGGGATGCAACCCCCCCTCAGGTTTTTTGTGTATTCTTTCCAAGCTGATGAACAGATCGCTCTTAGATTTTCAGTACCCTCTGGGGCAACCTTTTGGCGACTTTTGGTGAATTTTTTTGGGAGGTCATATCAGATCACGGAGTTATGAGGTCATGAAGGGGGGAGCACATCCGACCATTTTTCAACAAATACGTGCTTATCGCGCGTATTTTTTACGTGCTTAGCGTAATCATGGGCAAATAATGAAAAATACAGATGTCCAGATGGGTTCACATTAAAAAATAATGTTACAAGAATCGGCGACCTCGGTTGACCTCGGTTTCCCTCGTTTGACCATTCGACCTTTTTTAGCTGACCTACGGTAATGTTTCGTTCTGAATTCGAATTCTGCATCTATTTTTACCCTAGGGAACTTTAAACTTCGAAATTGGAACAACATTTCGAAACGTTGGATATTTGGGGTCCTGGTTCTGGCCTCATTTGGTGCATGATATATCGGTCCGATCACATCGTGCTGCATGTCGTTATGTTTGCAAGGTCCAAGTAAACATATTTCCGGGAATTTCGTGCACATTTAGACACTAGTTTCGACGTAACTGACGATTTTATTAGAAAAATTTAGAAGGTCATACTGAACTTCAATCGCAAGATCGCGGCCAGATCTATAACTTTGGTCTGTGGTTCGTTTTCGTAACATGCACGGTTTCGAATCGCCAGGGGTGTCGTACCCCTGGCGTACCCCTGGAATTTTACCCCCTTATACGACCGAAGGTGGTAAAATGCCGAATACTGGCGAGGGTTAATCGAGAAATGTCCGTATGCCCTTATAATTTCCATCATAAACAAAATTGGATTTTCTGTCTTGGGCGATATTTCAGCACTATGCCCATTTTTTGCGCCAAATGTCGGCAATATAAACGAGAGGTGGATTATTCCTCTTCGACTATGCTCATTGGTTAAGTTTAAATCAATCCTTGTTTTGAATCAAATGCAAAACATGCTAAGCCAAACAACAACGTCTTCCAGTGTCACCAGACATAGAAGTATAGATACACACACGGCCGGAGGCCCCGGGTAGGTGAAGGGGCCCGGAACACCTGGTTTTCCGTTACATCTGAAAATTATCGGGCCTGGAAGCCCATGCCCCTGACTTGGTAAGAGATGCCCAGCCATGAATGGATGCACCCATAGATTCTTAGATCAGCAAAAGCTTTGATAGTGTAACAAAGGGCCACATATCTGCCATGCTACATATCCGTAGTACGTGTAAAATACGACAGGTTGTAGAATATTGTTATACGCAAGTGGGGTCGAATTTAGGCTTGTCAACATGTCATTCGTCTGTCACAGTGCTGACGCGTGCCTCGTACATCGCTCCACAGCCTGGACGGCATTTATGCCGCCCATCAATCAAATCCCCGCAGAAAGCCAGCGACAAGGAGCGCGCGTGAGCACCGAGTGGCGTCGATATGTGACGATAGGGCACACATAACCTGCGGCCGTGAATAAAAGATGAGCTGTCAGATAGCTTCGGGTCACTGACCGGCGAATATATCTAGCCGAGACAAAAGCACTGCAGTTCTCTCAGCTTGGATCGGAGAGATTTTACGATTCGTCGTTCGCTGGATATTTCGTGGAATCGCTGTACGTGGTGAAGCAATGTGGGTTTTTGTTTTCGCTACTTTCGGCTCCTTTTTTTGTCAGTAGTACGCTCTCGCTTTGGGTATCCGCGTTATATCTGTGACGGTTCTTCCGATCGATTATTGATTTTACGGTGGCGTTTTGGGTAGGTGTGGAAGAGGGTGATGTACGAAAATGCGTGTCGTCTGATTTTGCATCCCCCACGCCACCTCACCTATCCTTCCACGAGGAGTGGATGCCACAGAGGCAAACGGCGCAGTGCTGCCGCTCACACCGTCCAGCACGCCCACTCACGCCATCCAGTGTGTCGCCCTCGCCACAGACGGGCGTAAAACGGCCGCGGCGCCCATTGACGACCCGTCCAGGTGGGGTTACCCAGCGGCCGCCGCACGTGACCGGCCGCCGGGGGGTGTCGGGCCTGGCTTTACGACCGGCGTCACGGCGTCATCGTGTCGCGTTGACTCACCGGCGCCGACTCACCTGACCTCGCCGCCGGCGACGCGGCCAGGTGAGGCGCTCCGTCGGCGCCGACGCCCCGACGCCCCGACCCGCCGGCAGCCGGGTCTGTCGGGGGCGGCGAGCGACGCCGCCGGCTCAATGCTCATTAGCTGCCGTAACTAATAGTGCGCGCCGCGCCAGCCGGCCCAGTCAGCACGCGTCCCATAACGCGCTTCCGCGCCGCCGAGATTTATGCTCTGTGCCTCCGCCCTCCCTCTAGATACTGTGTAGGGAGCGGAGTGATTGCGGTCGACACCCCGTCCAGATCCGTCCAGGTCGGGGACGAGGACAAAGGATCGTGTGGCGAGATGCAGCACTACGCCACCAAATAGGCGAAAGGTCATGACAATGAACAACCACAGGTGCTTGTCACCATGCACATTTTATTCGTTGACGAATAAACTTCCACTTCCATCGAACGGTCCGCATGAGATTTCTACCTGGGAATCTTAGGCGCTGTTGGATGTGCTGACGTCTCAAACAAATTGAACCAAGACGTTAGTTGCCATAGTTGAACTCTGTATCATAGTTGAGAGTTGTTTGATTATGGAACACAGCACTAGCATTTCGGCATGCGGTGGAATCTGTGTCATAACATCGTGACAGTTAAGGCTGTCTGTGTGCGGTCATGGTACCCATTAAGCTCCTGTGCTGATATAAGGTAACGGAAGTTCACCGTTCCGGCTGAATAATTCCTTGTAGTGTTGCCTTTGCCTTCATATTATTAAGCCGTGGGAATGCTTGTTATAACGCTGTGTTTCGTTCTTTATGGTCTGAATATGAATTATGTTCCATTGAGCGTCACATATTGAGGCGTATCTTCAACTACACACATTGCAGTTCTTCCGCTCCGAGTAAGCACACACGACTAATGTACGAAATTAGCTACACGTAACGGCAATGCGTTTAATTTATTGGTTGCCATCTCCTCCTTATAAGCCCCTCTTTCAATTTCCATTAAGTGCGTCATCAAACTTCCAGTGTTGGCTGTAGTCCGCAACTCTAAGCACGGCGCTAGCCATTCTGAATGCCGGCCTGGCGAATATCGGGGTTATTGCGACGTCCGTTGCCGACTAGTGCGCCACTCGACTGTCGAGCCCGCAGTAAAGCGGCCGTCCGCCCGGTATGAGAGCGATCTTCTGCGGTGATGCAGAGTTGTCACGGTCCGAATGGTCCCCGCAGCGGTCCCGTCCACTGTCCACTGTCCGCCGTCCACGGTCGGGCGACATCGGCTGCGACGCGCCGCCAGACCGCCACAGCGTCGTCATCGGACGCGCGCGGCCGGCCGGCGCTGGCCGCTGGCGGACGTGTCCGGTGACGTGTCCGGTGACGTGTCCGGTGACGTGTCCGGTCACGTGTCCGGTGACGTGTCCGGTGACGTGTCCGGTGACGTGTCCGGTCACATGTCCGGTCACGTGTCCGGTCACGTGTCCGGTCACGTGTCCGGTCACGTGTCACGTGTCCGGTCACGTGTCCGGTCACGTGTCCGGTCACATGTCCGGTCACGTGTCCGGTCACGTGTCCGGTCACGTGTCCGGTCACGTGTCCGGTCACGTGTCCGGTCACGTGTCCGGTCATATGTCCGGTCACGTGTCCGGTCATATGTCCGGTCACGTGTCCGGTCATGTGTCCGATCACGTGTCCGGTCACGTGTCCGGTGACGCGCGAGTCGGTGGCGCAGCCTGGAGGATGACACGTCGATGGCACCCGACAAGATAAATCAATCGAAGTCGGTCAGATTCGAACCGGAGTTCGGCTGCGACTGGCCGACGCAGACGTCGGCAGCTGAGCGCACTACTTCGCCGGTCCCAGGGGCGTTTGGGTGCCGACAGCCGGGGCTGCCAGCCTCGACGGATGCGCCCTGTGCCCGTCGTAAACTGCAGCTTAGAGTCGTGAAACGTGCCGAGCGCGCGTTCTTCGGACTTTCTCGTCGCTGCAGTGGGGGAATATTTGTGCGGGAATTACTGCTGTCCGCTAGTTTTTTTTTTTCGTTTGCTGATCCAAGAAAAATAGCTCTCGTCAGCAACGGGAGCAATGGCTGGCAGGATAGGTGACCTTCGGACGTCACATTTCAGCTCCTTGCATTCGCCCGACTTCTGCTAGCCCACTACGGAGGCCACAGCCGCCCTGTTCACCTCAGGGGGCATCAATCACTCAGTCTCCGTCACTCAGTAGCAGAATACGTCATCGGAGTCACTTCGTTATGCCGTGGTACGTACATAAGCTGAGGCTATCCGCCCATCATCTCAGTCGGAGATTGATCGGCTGCACGCCCTGTGAGGGGCCAGACAATAGACGGTATGGAGCACTTCGCGGCGCGATTAGAGATACTGTTTACCACGTGACATACAACAGACTTACCACGTAAAAACGCCGTCGATCTGCGCGAGATTAGCACCAGGTGGGCCGCAACATGCTGCAAGCGTTGCCGTCGCGTGTTCCGGTATGGTTGTATCAGCACATGCTGGTACTGAACCAAACATAAATTGTCCACGGACATTGGCGGATAGACATTGGACATTGGTGGACCTTGTGACACAAATGTTTTGCGAATTGACTCATCAGCTGGCAAGGTTGAGACCTGAACCTTATCTGGCACGACCATCATTGATTGTGTGCGCACGTGTTTGCTATGCAAGTTCGAAACAAGTCGCATATTCGCTACTCGGTACTTCTAATCCAGTGCCGGGCCGGTCAGTAGCGAGGGGATGAGGATCGCGACGTGTCTTGGGGCCGGCTGAGTCGGTTTTTACGGTGGTCGCCAGGGGCGCTGACTAACCCGAAGATTAGCCGGTTAAAAATGCTGTCAACGCGTCTGGCAAAGCTTCTGTGTCTGGCGGCTGTCTGATTCTCGGCTGGCAGCTGGTCAGCTGGTCCAAGTCTGGCAGCTAGTTAGTCCATGTTTGGCTGCTGGTTAGTTCATGTCTGGTAGAATGTTAGTCCAAGTCTGGCACCTGGTTGCTTCAAATTTGGCAGCTGGTTGGTTCAAAGCTGGTCGCTGGCTGCTTAAAATCTGGCGGTTGGTTGGCTCGAGGCTGGTCGCCGGCTAGTTCAGGTCTGGCATGTGGTTATTTGGAGGTTTGCGGCTGGTTAGCTGGAGCATGGTGTTTGCTTAGCTGGCGTGTGACAAGTGATACAATCGAATTTGGCAGCTGACTGGTTCCTGGGAAGCGGTTCACGGTTAACTTCCGGCGTGTCACACGTTTGAATGTAGGCGACTTTGGTAAGCGACATGATTATATCGGCCGACGTTTGCCATATATACTAGGCGCCATGCTTGCCATTTTCTCGTGCCCAGGGCTGGCACTTCCTGAGGAAGGCTGCATATCCGCGCCGGCAGGTGCAGCCGTGGTTCAGTACTGCGCTCTGTCGGCACGCAACCTTGTTTTGATACTGGGAGCCGTACCGACATGCGACGTCGCTGAGCATCGTGACATTGGCGCCCACTTGAGCACGCCCAGTGCGCGTCAGACGGGCGAAAGTTGTCCGCACGACCACTCCTCTCCTGGCTCATTCCAGCAGGTCTGGGAGCGCCGCTGCGGCGTCAACAAATTGTGGTGGTGAGATAGCTCCGGGAATACTCTCCATGCATAGCCACAGTCGACCTGCTACCGAGTAGTAACTAGCACAGTGGAGTCGGTACCACAGCAGAAACCACTAACAGGAACTACCAATGTAGTCGATGCGCCCTAAAGCCCTAATAACTAACTAACCAACAGGAACTCGCAGCAGTTGAAGCAGCAGTCGATCATTGCGCACACCTCCAGCCCAAGCTAGCTCTACTGTGCGTCCCTCCGCCCTGCGGAACGACCACCATCGATTACGACAAACTTGATGTAGTCTAGTTGCAATATAATTGGGTAATCCGGACTCGCTCAAACGTCAATCGATTATTTTCCTTGTAGGTAAACCATATGCGCGCGTCAGAAACCGACAAAATCCTTGCGCTGTTGTTTCGCTCTGTGGGATACACCATTTGCAGCGACGTACTGGCCATATTGCCGTGTTGCCGGCTGTGTGTGCGGTCCTTCGCCTGCGTATATGCCTTCCTCTACACGATGATGTCCGCCAGATGGTCACACTGGTGTGTCACACCATGAGACTATCCCAGAGACCGCGAAGCTCACCATTGCCGGTCTTACGCGATGTAATTGATAGCTTCCTTCAGCAGCATCGTTAGAGCTTTCCCGGGGAAATTGGCGGCTTAAAATCAGCCATCAAACGGTTTCTTTTTGTACAACGTTGTGGATTGATGTAATATAATTTTAGAATGTGAGTTGGTCGTCACACTTGGTGTCCATGTTCAAACACCTGGTCTCTTTAGTGCTAAGATGTACGTGTCATACTGCAGATGCCTTCATTCTCATTATCGTTGTGCAACATTGGCAGCAAACAAACGCTTTGCTCTTTCCTGCTTTCACTTGGCAGCGTCATTCTTTGATTTATTTATTCCAGTTTTAACTGACAATATGTATGTGATGGGTTGCACCCCATCCAGCCCTTTCAACGCATCGGTACTGCATATCCACAGGGAACATCAGTGTCGCCCCAGGAATCGGTTCCACAAAACACCTGCATCGGAGACACACTGTGCCGCCAGCACTGCTGGACACACTGTGCCGGACACACTGTGCCGGACACACTGTGCCGGACACACTGTGCCGGACATACTGTGCCGGACACACTGCCGGGCACACTGTGCCGGGCACACTGCCGGGCACACTGTGCCGGGCACACTGCCGGGCATACTGTGCCGGGCACACTGCCGGACATACTGTGCCGGGCACACTGTGCTGGACACACTGGGCCGGGCATGCTGTATCCGACACACTGTGCCGGACACACTGTGCCCGACACATTGTGCCGGGCACTGTGCCGGACACACTGTGCCGGACACACTGTTCCGGACACACTGTGCCGGGCACACTGCCGGGCATACTGTGCCGGGCATACTGTGTCGGACACACTGTGCCGGGCACACTATGCCGCCGTGGGTAGAATGTGTCATAGTGTGACGCCACCATGTGCGGGGGCACACTGTGCCGGACACACCGCGTTGGAGACATCGCGATGAGGACACACTGTGCGGCCGACAATTTGTCAGCCGCACCACGCCTTGAACACTGCCGTGCTCTAGCAGAAATAATTACATTATCTGTGATTAAATATCAAACATTTTGAGGAATGAACGGTAGTCCTGTCGTTCGTCTGAATCTAACAGTTATAACTCGCCCTTCAGAATGAAACCACTGGTATCAGGAGCATATGCGAGGAATGACTGCATGATGAGAGCACGATTTCGTGTTATGATGCAGTGTGGTACGTGCTCCAAGTGCAAAGCCAGAACGGTCAACGAAGACTGCACATACAGACTGTATTACAAATCCAGACTGTATTATGAGCATTATGTTCTCTTCATGGTGCTCGGATATGCTCTATTGAAAAATTGAATGAAACTGGGTACTGGATGAAATACTTAATGCTAAATTTTCGTGTTCAAGTACAATCATACTAGACGAGCAGAAGCCGTTCGATGATGTCATGTTTGACGGATCACCACAGTTTGCCATCCCAGGCTGTGTCCACTGGATAATTGATGGCACCATGGACCGGCAGCCTTCATGTGGTCCACGAGAGCTAGACATCAGACATTTCTCAACTGTCTGTCTTTTTTGCTCAGCAAAACAGAACACGAATAGGCGGAGGAGTGTTCGAATGGTTGGATATAGATACAGACAGATACAGACTTGTATTGAGGTAATCCACAATGCACTCTTGGCGTGCCTCGCGGTAATGCGACATATATAGAACAACAGTTATGAAGCATACGTTACAGAACAGCAGCGCAGAAAAGGTCAGTATCACAGAACAGTTGCACAGGTGGTCATACCAGTCATAATAAAATGCAGGAGGGCGCATAGTAAATCAGCCCGGCTCGGACAGCGCCCCAGACAGGTGCCGCCGCAAGTGGCGACCGAAGATCGACACGGGAAGCCGCACCAGCTTGGGTGGGAACAAGCTGCACAGCGATGGGGCTCTGCAGTCAAATCTTGTCTTCCCCATATCAGTGCGGGAGCGGGAGACGTACAGGTGATGACCACGATGGGTGGTTCGGTCGCGTGTCTCCGCCACGGTGGTGAGACCATGAGCCAGTGACTCCGGCTTGCCATGGCAGTGCACCTTGTGCGTGAAGCACAGGGTGTAGCATTTGGTTAGGTTCTCAGCTTTGAGCCAACCCAAACCCCTCAGCAGATCAGAAACATGGCCAGATTTCTTTACGGCAGAAAATAATCTGTCGTGAGTAGCTCAAGTTTGTGTTTACTTCGAGATAGGTTCTTTTTCGTTCCGTTACCATACACAGAAATACAGTAGCGGATCTGGAAGAAGACCAGGACATTGACCAGTGCGGAGATGACAATGGGTGGAAGGTACCCCCTCAGGTACCTACCCATTGTGGAAGGTACACGCAGCAAACGGCAGGGAATACTCGGGGTCGCTCCCATTCTCCTAGCCTCGCTAGCCACCCACGGATTCACGCCGACAAAACAAAATCGGCTTAGATCATCAGCCATAACGTCGGGCAGCTTACGAATGGCCTGCTTGCTGCCCCCGAGTGACCTGATATGGTGCCACATCGACCTCCGCCCGACCTCACGAATGCACCGTTCAGCATCGTCTCGGCTACTGCGTCTAATTGCAGATCGTACAGCTCGGTTGCCGTCTCTGTACCCCATAAACTAGTACCTATTGTCCTCTAGCGCATGAATTGGTAGTCTTTCATGAATTCTGTCTTTTCACTGAATGACGGAGACACAAGCACAACATCGACTGTTGATACGATTTCCTTCTTGGCTGATTGACGGACGGACCGACCAACTAACCAACCGCCAATCAACCAAACAACCAACCAACCAGCTAACCAACCAACCAACCAACCAACCAACCAACCGACCAACGGTGATGGAGCGCACCGCCCGACCCGGCACGTTGGACGGACACGCGGAATGTCGCACGAGCTGACACTGCCCGCACGGACAGCGAGACTGTTCCAATTGAATGACGACCGTGCCGACGGTGATCGACGCTGATGAGACACCGGCCGGGCTTGACCGATACGCCGAATCGATAAGCGGGATTGATCGGCCCCGTCTGCAGACTGCTCAGGAAGCTGGCCGCATCCTGGACGACGGGTGTTGCGAAGCGGAGTTATGCATCGGCGCTGAAGGCGCCGACGCTGTCTGAACTTAATGACGTCACTGACTGTTTCATGACGTCACGCCCGGGGGCATGGCAGCCAGTCAGTGGGAATCGCGAGAAGCGTCCTAGGCAATCTGTCTATGCAACGAGACCTATTAAGAATACTGTACGTGATGGATGTTTATTTCTCGTCATGGATTACTGATTTTTCATATGGGCTGGGTATGGAATCATTGACAAGTTACGACGCGCGCTCCCTCGCTTCCCCTATTCGGTCACACTGTGTCGTTCGAAAGTGACAGTTTTCTCCTGAGTGTCCAGTGTCCTGGCAATAAACGGAGAAAGCAGGTATAGCTGAGGCTCTGTGTTCCGTTATCAGATGTCAGTTGGGAGGGAACACGACCGGCCAACCTCCCCACTCTGCCTATCAGTCTGCCGACATACTACCAATCGAAAAACGCTAACCAAGATATGGTTTGCATAGTCAAGTTCTTCGTTGCATGGCTGTGCATTTTGGCATGTTCTACGCCTCATGACACTAAGAAATTAGCATCTAGGACTCAGCAAATTCTATGAATATGACTGAAAATAAATTTAATACACGTTCCAAGAACTGAAAAATTGATTCAATAAAAACAGCTTACGTAGTTTTTTGTCTATAACTTGCAACCGTTCTGACAATAGTGAATAAAGCTCGAGACCACACGTGTCACATACGTGGTATTGTCTCTAGATCATGTACATGCACAAATAAATTGGAGACATGGGTTTTACCACCCTTAATCTTTTACCCACCGTACGATGCAAGCTGCATTAGTTTCGCAGAAATTTTACATTTCACTGGACTCTCGTCGGCAGGTCTGAAGATCTCTCACGTAGCTAGGAGTTTAATATCATTCTTTTTTCAAAACATATTTTCAGATTCGTTGGAAAAATTACAAATTCACATTAGCAGGATGCCAAACCAGGGGGTCCGGACTCGGTCCAGCCGGGATCTCAAGCCATGCTCATCGGCGTGTCGGATCTGGTGCCGACACGAGACGGCAGATCAGACCGGTCGTGTGGACGATGCCGCGGCCAGCGAAGCGCCGATGACGATACGACGTGGATCCATCCAGCCATACCCACGTGATCTCCGTCAGATGGTATTGTCCTGTAGGAGCGCAGGAGTTCCTACAGTGATGGGCCGTCGCCCCAACACGCCGGGCGATGACCGTGCCATCGGACGTGGACGACGCCGTCTCGGTCGGCTGGCTTTGGGCGCGGTCCCCAGGTGGATGTTGCGTGCGGTGGTGGACGCCCCGTGTGGTTCGCAGGCTGATGGCCACACCGGGGGCTGGTTTGGGCGCGGTCCCCAGGTGGATGCTGCGTGCGGTGGTGTACGCCCCGTGTGGTTCGCAGGCTGATGGCCACACCGGCGGCTGGTTTGGGCGCGGTCCCCAGGTGGATGCTGCGTGCGGTGGTGTACGCCCCGTGTGGTTCGCAGGCTGATGGCCACACCGGCGGCTGGTTTGGGCGCGGTCCCCAGGTGGATGTTGCGTGCGGTGGTGGACGCCCCGTGTGGTTCACAGGCTGATGGCCACACCGGGGGCTGGTTTGGGCGCGGTCCGCAGGTGGATGTTGCGTGTGGTGGTGGACGCCCCGTGTAGTTCACAGGCTGATGGCCACACCCGCGCAGGACGCAGCTGCGTAGCTGACATGTTCCGAAGAGACTGGGGTAGGCGGTGGTGCCGTCGTCCACTGCGGTGTAATACCGTGGTCTTCAAGGTTTGGCGCTGGCGGAAGTTAATTATTCGTTTGTCGAGCGCCACGCTGACGCTGCATTTGCGGCGCCAAGGTGCAGCAAGCAGGTGATGCAAAATGCATCCTGTATTTTATGGAATTGGAGCGCACAGTCATCCCAGGCGACGATGGCTGTTGTTGAAATTCTCTCAAGGTCGTCTGTACGCTTTGCAAGCTGTAGTTCTCTTTGTATGTGCAATATACTTTAACAGTGATGATGGAAATTACCGAGACATGGGTAGGATAAAAACAGAGTTAGTAAGCTGACTCATCACTATCGTTGTCAGTTAAGCTGATAGTATTCCTAAAAGGTGTTATCTCAAAGAGCGCCAATGAACCTGATTCTGAAGCCTCCTCACCGTCCCTTACCGTTTTCCAATAGGATTTTGAAACCTCGTGACTTCTTCTAAAGTTCTTTCGGACATAGGCCAAAGTATTCCTTTTTTGGTTGATCAGAAGTGGCCCCAGGCGAAGGATATGGAGGATGTGTCAGGCCATTGCTACGATGTGATGAGCTTTCGAAGCCAGTAAGGTGTTTGCACTTTATGTCCACCGGTACTAGTATTTAGCCAACACCATTGATACAGAGCACAGGTATGTTGCACTTTTTGCGTTGCTGAGTATACGCATGAGTGGCAGAGGCACTTCCAGAGCAAGGAAGTTCGGGGATTACGGTGATTTTCAAAATGGTAATAAAACCTGTCCATGTAAATTCATATAATGAAGGAATATAAGAATTACAAAGTCTAAAAACTACAAGCAAAATAAACGTAGGCATTGTTCACATCGTTTTTATCTCCAGCACCTGCCACTTAAAAAAAAATACTCGACGTTTTGTTTTGACAAAAATGCAGTTAATCATGCAAGTTTTCTAATGGTATCGTATTAATTGGTCCAGTGGCTATCGAGATAGCCGGAGGGCGGGGCGAATACGCTATCCCCTTAGCCGTGCAATTATTGTGTATGCCTTGCACATTAGTATTAATACGCGATTAATTCAACCTTCTTTATACCAGGGAAATCAAGTCTGAAGTTTATTCGCGTATTCCAGGCGTAATGTTTAACGTTTTGGTACTCGTCCATCACCAGGACCCCTGATGATTGCTTAGGGCCGCAATGTTTAGTATTTCATACCTAACGCAATATGTTTTCATCTGGTCATTAACATAATCCCCTGATATAAATAGGTTATGTTACCGTGTTTTAATTGTTCCATCGTGTCGAGAAGCCAGCAGTTCCTTAAAAGCATGGTGCGTCATATCAGCCACGAATGCCCCCGACTAATGTGTGGGTACGTGTTAAGTAGAACAAAACTAGTTCCTGGCCCGTGCTGAATTGCGAACGTGGATGGTCTTGCATCTTTTCTGCCACAACCCGATGGTATCATGCAATATTTCTGGCCTCAAGCTACAAAAATATATACCATAGAATATGACTTTGG
Organism: Imbricaverruca yamaguchii; assembly: GCA_034440575.1. Lineage (NCBI taxonomy): Eukaryota > Metazoa > Arthropoda > Thecostraca > Neoverrucidae > Imbricaverruca > Imbricaverruca yamaguchii. The sequence goes on from JAOTOL010001564.1 coordinate 924,759, forward strand.
CCTGCGCATATTGCGCATCCCGGTAAATTGTGGCATTACTCTTACTTACTTGGCATTAATTTGCACTGGCATGATCTCTATAAGTTACCCCCGATCGTGAGTGCGCTCGTGCGGTACTCCAGCATCTAACGATTATCCACAGGTGGTCTTACTGTGCCATGCACGGCCCGATTAGCCTGGATATCCACGTCACAAGGCTGAAGCATCATTTTTTGTACTAAACAAGTGACATTAAGTATGACAACGGAGACAACTTAATGCCCAGTCGGTGATTTATTGCTCAGGCTACCACGTATTTTGAGCCCTCGGAAACCGTGTGGTCGTCGTAGCGGGCGATTGTGAAACTATCTGTGTATAATCCGATTCCATCTGTATCACCAACTTCCCGGAAGAACGACGTCTTTTGCTCAATGTATATGATGCATTACGTTTGATCGCACATGCACATCTCAACCAAATGCTACTATTAGGAGAAAATAAACATGATGAAGGGTTTTTTATCTGGGTCGTCCAAGCATTGACGCTAACTTACGCGTTTTATGGCCGATGGCATATCTGGAAGAGTACCAACACATATACAGTGCAAATTACACTGTTGGCACTATACAGTAGGTTAAACACCGTAGACTTCAGGATAATTCGCGTTCAAGGTGGCATTCCGGCTGCAATATCTGCGATGCTATATTCTCAGGCCGTGGTCAATGACATAGATGTCGTTTATGACGGTACCGCCTCAAAGCAATATTAGCGTCGCCAACAACAATGTCGTCACGGATGACGCAGCGGTGGCAAATGACGTAATGAGGCTAACGGCCGTATTACTATTGTGTCCCACAATAGCTTCCTGCCTAAGAGCAGGGGGTTGGTGTCGCGGCGTCAGCTCCAGTTGTCCCTCGAGTGACAATCAGCTGACCCAGGAGCAGGGATGGTGTCGTGCCTTTAGCTCCACTTGTTCCTCGAGTGAGAATCAGCTGACTCATGAGCGTGGTTCGGTTCATGTTTTATAACCATGGACTTGGAGAGGAACGTTGTGCTGCCATTGAACTCAGAGAATATACCCCTATGTTTCTAGTCCTAGTATTGGAAGTTCATGTTTGTACTTCCAGTGAGTGTCTGACACTACCAAAGAGCAACACGTGAGTGGTCGTTTTAGACAAAACCGTTCAGTCTTTGGACAGGGAAATCGAAGGGTAATTTTCCGGAGAACATAATGTCCTGGATGGTTAGATTCCCGGACAAGACTGGTCTACCAAACCGGCTCAGGTGACATAAGAACGAGAATTAACGGCAGCACGAAACCCAAACTCACCTATGGTAACCATTCGTAAACCCATGCCGATCTTCTAATTCATAATGGTCAACAATTTGCACGCGTGAAATATCTATGAGGATTATCCTTTGGTCACCTGAGTTGATGATCCTCATGGTGGAGACTCACGCTGCCAGAACATGATCAGAGATTTGCCAGCTGTTCTCGACAGTGATGAGAGGTGCACTTTTTTGGCTTCACCTTATCCCCTTCCGGGATGTGGTTGTGGTGAAGAACTGTAGTTGTCACTGCATAACCAGTGTTTCTCTCCCATTATTCATTTCTTTGTGCCTGCAGTCGTCACTAATGTGGTGGGGCAGAGGAGGAAGTACGGCGTTGGCGGAGTTACATGAATTGGATGGAAAGGCCCTTTGTGTGATCTCACTGGGAATTATCCAATGCGAATGAGGTCATGAGTCCCACGTGAAAGCCTGAGATTAGGTACTCTACGCAGTCCCTGTTGCAACCTGGAAGCACGGGGTGGGAACTGGGTTTGGGAACAAGTTCTTTCAAAACTAATGATCCGCAACGCATGAATTGGAAGTATGCATATATACCTGTAGACGTATCCAACACGACCAACCCGCCCAGGCGATGCTGCAGGCGAGCTTCGCGTCCTTACCACCAGGTGGCGGAGACTCCGGAGTGGCCGAAGAGCGCCAGACAGCAGACGACGGCCAGACAGCACTGTGGCACCCGCAACGGCCTCATCTTCAGACGGCTCTCCGTCGTCGGATACACGACTGACACAAATCCGACGGAGATCCTCCTCACCGCGCGGCGCGGCCGAACTTCCGCGCCGGGATACCGTGCCGGCTGTCGGCGCGTCACGGCGCGGCGGCGGCTCACTTGATGTCCGGGCGCGCCCCAGGAAACACAGCCAGCACCGGCGCTCCCCCGCACGACGTGATTCAGGTATTCTCTCCGAGGCGCGCGTTTCCGCGAGCCGCCCGCGTAAGCCCGGCCGTCCGACCAATGGGCGCGCTCGGCGGCGTGTCGCGCCGACTCGCCATTGGCCGACGAGTCGGCCGGCCGGCCGGCCAGGTCGTAAAGAGGACATGCAATAAAATCTGGCGCTCATTCTCCGGCTAATGAAAGAACTAATAGTGCCGATAGGGTCCACGCTCGTAAAGCGGGGCGTGAGGGGAACGGTCGGCGCGCCTGCCGAGGTGTCGGCGACGGGGACGCGGCGATAAAAATCGATGAGATTCACCACACCCGGCCGCAACGTCGGAAGCCAAGAGCGACAGGCGAAAACCACGAGGACGTCCTGGAGCCGAATCTCACGGCCATGAGCCACTGAGCGAGAGTCGGTGCTGAAGACCACGAAAAACAGCTCCAAGTGATAGCATAAATTGTAGGCTGCGTGTGAAGGAAAGATTGGGAACCGCGAATAAACACCATGCGAGCAAAGCACGAACGCGATTTATGAAATTGATTGGGAAGATGTGATTCACCGGCATGTGCTATAAGTCTACCAAGCATCAGTGACTTACGCGCCCCAATGCTTGAGCATGCAAATACCACTTTGTTCGTGCGAAATCTAGAAACCTGTGAGAGGAAACTCAGCATGGAGGGGTTCAGGAGCGTGACCTTCAGCACCCCCCACGGGTGCACAAGGTGATAGGGTGAGGGGCTCACCCATCACGAGTGCACAAGGGGATACCTCGCAGCTAATCCAGCTGACAACTGTTATGCATAGAGTTACATGAGTGATGAATGAAGTACACTATTCAACCTGTTGGCACCTTATCACGGTGAAACACCGCCGACAAAATTAATGTGCTCTTGGTTAACATTCCCTTATCCACTCCGTACGTGTCAAATGTTTGACATGAACTACGTCGCTGTTAATTGGTAGTCTATGCATAGATATAGACCACCGCGCAGCAACTGTGACAAGCATGCCACTCGTTTCAGCCTCGTCCGCGGTCCATTCCCAGCGTCCCGTTAGCGTTGCCCGAGCAACTCTGCTGCGACCTTTAATTTCCGTTTCGAGAACCAGATGGCCGCTCGCAAATTTGTCCGCGGTGATTCGCCTAGATCTGACTCGATTCGGGAGACTCTTGTGATGCAACTATCATAAGATTGTGCGCACACCCAGTTGAAGATTCGCATCAAAGCGATGGAGCGACTTTGGAACACTAGGTGCAGTTATCGAGTGTACGTTTCCCAGAGCCACGTACATTGTACATATCGAGCTCAACGTGGAAACAATCTTGGCAAACCGCGGATAAGCACGTTTCTTTAATTGTCGGTCGAGTTGTCCAACGACGGGATAATATCGTTAACGTGCTGAATACTTGCTAAGCGGACGTTTGACATGCTACTATCCTTCAAATGCGCTTAGAAAGAAAGGAATCTTCATGTTTGTGTGTAATTTGGTCCGAACGCTTGATGAAGTGGTCTAATAGAGAAAATGCACATCCTCACCACATCACTTGCGGTTTGAAATTTAGTTGAAATGCAGAATTTGGAACGGCACAAGCAATTCGAATGCAGAAGTGAAACGACACAATTGGAACCAAATGTGTAGCATCCCGCCATGCCACCGACACGACCGCTTCGTTGCCGCCAGCATTTATTTTTTACATCCCGGATCTGTGTTACACGAGTGATATTCCGCTGCCATATTAAAAATATCCACAAATTGTATCCGACTTATCGAACGAAAGAATTTGTCGCAATAGCACTGGCAATCTATCCAGGACCTTTTCCGACGAGCCAATGCTGAAAAAGAAAGCACCCGTGCAAAAAAATAAGGGAAGGCACCGGTCCTGATGAGGCAGTTGTGAACGGTGGTGTACCCAGGGGTAATTTCCCCCACCTCGATAGTTGGTGGGCCCCAAGAAGCATCATACAACATAACTCCGACCGTGACTGTCACGGGCATCTTACAACACATATATTGCCGTGCCTGTCACGGGTATCAAACGACGCACGTCCGGCCGTGACTGCCAGTTATCATAGAACACACATTCGGACTTCAACGACACGGGCGTCATACCGTGACCGTCACAGTCACCATGCTGTGACTATTACGGACATCATAACGCTACGGTTCTGGGCATCATGGAACACATATCTGGTCGTGACTCTAACCAACATATTGTCGCGACTGCCACAGTCATCTTACCGTCAATGTTACGGGCATTATACAACACAGTTCCGACCGTTACTGTCATGGGCATCAAACAACACATCTCTGGCTGTGAAAATCACGGGCATCAAACCGTGACTGTCACGGATGTCATTCAACACATCCCTTTCCGTGACTGTCACTGTGTCACTGACATCGTACAACACAACTCCGACCGTAACTGTCACGTGCATCACAGCGTCACTGTCACGGACATCATACAACATATATATGGCCGTGACTGTCATGTGCATCATACAACACTACCTTACTACTATGTGCTTTTTTACTATCCGTGGAGCACCTTTAGGGGAAGACCTCCTCGCTGAGACAGCGCGTGTAAGCCAGGCATTGAGAAGGTTAATTGACGTTCACCCGGCTTTTAATGAAATTAGAAACCATCAGGGAATAATGTCATGGACGAGATAGTAGAAATTGTCATTCATTCACTCAATAAGTCCTTCATGCATACGTGCATGATTTGCCCATTCATTCATCTGATGTTCATTTTGTGGCAATCAAAGCATGATATCCCCAGCCATCGAAAACACTAACTGCAGTGAAGCAGGCACAAACATACACCTACAGGAAAACACATTCAGAAAAAGCGATGAGTTAACCCATGAACCGCGTTCAGAAAACCGATGTAATGCCTCCAGACCATGATGTGACATAACCGCAAGATGAGTTGCAAAAGAAAATCTATGAATTATGCCAAACGCCCGAGCATTGCTGGATGCCTTTCATTGGTCACAGGAACACATTGGAGTCGGATTCGCTGTCATGTACTCGTCACTGTTATGTTCGCTACCACGACCCAACCAGGTAAAATACGCTGAGCGCTAAGTAGTCATAAGTCTGAGGCTTAAGAGACGCTTAAGCTCCGGGAACAACACCTGCACGTGCATTGCAGACTATGTGGAATGTCCTGTTTCCGCCTCGTACGTAGGGTTGACTCGTCGATGCTGACGAGTGCGTTGTGTTGCAGACCACGCGTCTGAGCAAACACATCAACAACCTGCGCAAGAAGACACAGGAAGCCATGGCCTGGTCAAGAGAGGCAAGGCTTGGTGCGTCGATGGCGGGACATGCTCCTCCCTCAGCAGGAGGCAGTCGTGGTGGTGCCGGCTGTGGTGCGGCGCAGTCCGCCGGCGGCCAGTCCGCGCTCCTACCCATCTAGTGCCAACACCAGTCCGTGTCTGTCGCGCTCCACCACGCCCGGCCTCAGCAAACTCAGTCCGGGTCTGGTGCGCAACGTCACGCTGCAGCCCATCAGTCCGGCGCCGCCGACGCCCGGCCTCAGCAAACTCAGTCCGGGTCTGGTGCGCAACGTCACGCTGCATCCCATCAGTCCGGCGCCGCCGACGCCGGCACGTCTGCGCGCGCCAGCCACCGACGCGATGCGAGGGATATCATGTCTTGATGGCCACAAAATCAACAGCAGATGAATGAATGGACAAAGGATCATGTATGTATTTATGAATGTATTACTGAATGGTATTATACTGCAATTATTGAATGAATGCAGATTTCTACTAACTCGACCCTGGCATTATTTCCCGATGGGTTCATATTGCTTTAAGGCCGACATCCATGCTTCCCTTCCCGTTGCGTGACTCAATCCCGTCGCTGGAGCCACGCCGCTAACTGCGGGGGTGTTCCATGTCATGCGACTCACATGTGGGCATGCGCACCACCTCATGCGACCCTGCTCGGGTGGGGGGGTGACCATGGCGCCGGCCCGGCGACCATCGCCTCGGGCCGACCGGGGAAGTCAGCACCGGCAGTGGGGAGGGCCCACCGGACTCAGGCAACGGGGAGGACTTTGACCCGCCACATGGTGTGCCACGTGGGCGGGGCCGCGCACAGCTGCCGACGCCGCCGGCGCAGCTGCTGCCTTCGCCACCGCCACCACCATCATCTCCATCGTCTGAGTCACCGCCGCCATCGCCACCACCACCATCTTCATCGTCAGAGTCACCGCCCCCATCGCCGCCTCGGCTCCGGTCGTGCCGCCCCCCCCGTGGCGGGGGAAGGCGCGCTGCGCGCGGCCAGGTCCCCTGGACGGCATGCCTTCTCGGACTCAACTCCGAGGTGGCTGGAGGAGGGGCTACTGCGGACCGGACGGCGTTCGTTGGAGGAGACGCGCCAAGTGTTACTTGCCCGTTCCGGGCCCAGCGCGACTTCCACCCCGCCCTTTTGTCCGCGCCGCCTGGCCAGTGTGCGGTGGGACACCACTCGCTCAGTCGGGCGGGGGGCGTTCTCCTGTTGGCTTCTGGCGTGGAAGTGAGTGGGGCGTTGGCTGCTGGGAGGAGTCGGATCTCCCCTGCGGCGGACTGTCGCGGCCCCCATCGTCTCACTCTGGGGTCCGTGTCCCCAGTCTCCTACCTGCCCGTCTCGCGGGCCGGTGCTGCCGCCTGTCGGCCTGGTGCGTGACTAGCACGTGACTGGTGCTGCCGTCTACCGGCCGGTGGTGGCGCTGGGGTCGCGGGCCGCCCGTCTGGTGGACCACGCCATTAGGCCGCGTCCACCCCACCACCCTGACGCTTTCCCATCACTCCCGCCCTCAGGCCCTTGCCCCACATATCCGGTCGGCCCAAACCAAGGCAAATTCCGAGGCCACCTCAGCCACCACACAGACCGCCCGCTAACTCACGGCTACCGTCTCCTGTTGAACCGACCCCAACACCACTTCCTGTGCATCCACCTAAACCCACTCCAACACCTCGTCCAATGCCACCACCCAGGCCGAGCCCACCACACCTGCCAAGCCCATCCAGCCCGAAGCCATAACACCAGACCAACCAATCTCAATCGAACTTTCCTCGCCTCCTGCGCGCAAGCACCGCACCCGTCGCAACACCATCCCATCACCTCTCATAACCTGTATTACCAGGGCCTGGCAGCAAGCAGCCAGTTCTGTCTGACTCACCACACACCCCTTACCGTCCACCGGATCTAACTTCCCCCTCCAGGACGACACCGACGCCACACCAGTGTAGAAGCACCAACAGCCATTGATCACGTTTGGCAATGGGTCTCTTCCTGCAGCGAAATACCGGTGGTCTTCTGGGAAAGTTCAAATAATTTAAATGAGAATTACAATAACAAAAGCCATCACTAGCCGCACTTCGAGAAACTCATGTTCGAGATTCAGACATTATTTGGAACATTATTTCAGGGTACACTTGGCATGTCAACAACGAGAACGGTCCACTTCTGATATGGGGCACAGACATACTCATCACCAACAGCATACCTCATCGTTGAGTAACGCTCTATTATCCCATGAACTGCGTGGCAGTCGGTCCCGGTCGCCCCTGGAGCGGCCGCTGGCTCCGCCCTTGCGCCAAGACCGGTCGGCGCTCGTGGGGCCGGTGACCGCGACCGAGCGCCGCAGGGCAGCCGTGACCATCACGTGACTGGTGACGTCAGTTGGCGGCCGCGAATAAGGGCCGCCGCCGCGGCTGTTGCCGCGGGCGAGGCCGCGCGGGGCGCCTGGCCGACTCTGCAGCCGGTGGTCGAGCCGAGTGGTGGCTACGCCGGACTGGCGGACCCCCGCCCAGCCGAGTGGCGTCGACGCATCGCAGTCGTCCGCGACGCCGCCGATTCAGAACGCCCTGTGACAGCGTCAGGTGATGTACGATTGGGATAAAAGTAAACGAGGAGGTAGAGGTGGCTCCCCGTCGGGAGTGTTGATGTCTGGGTGCGATATGACAATTTCGGTCCGACAGATTAATTCACTGCTGAATAAATTTAGTGCAGTGTATGGGACGCTCGTGATCTGAATTGGATGGTCGTCTTGCTGAATGGTCTACTTTCCCGGCAGGGGCCTCCTCTGTCAGTCAGATGAGCCTCTTGGCGATCAGTCTAGGTCCCGATATCAGTCTTGGAAGCTCTATCGATCAGGGGCCTTCTGTTTCCGTCAGGGGCCTGTGTCGGTCATGGTTATCGGTGCTTGTAAGGATCCTTCTGTGCACGTTGCGGGTCCTGTATTGGTGAGGGTCGCTCGGTGTCGGGCAGAGTCTCCCTTTTCCCTCACCGACAATATAATTTGTATGGAGGTTGGTGGGAAATTCCAAGAACTGAGGGGGATATTGAATATGATTGCCATCTTTTAGCTGCCACGACATTGTGTATCTTTAATTTGGATGAAGTGAGAGGTGCAGCCACATCTGTTAACCCAGGTTCCTCAAATTCAACCACATTCTTGATGTAGACTGATATGGCAGGGAGCACCACGAGATGCGGGGCCGCAGCAGCTGTCATGGAACTTCTGGTTTCTTGCCGCGTGATTATCATTTTGCCATTTTAATCATTGTATCTACTGTTGCTCAGGAAATTGGCTTACAACCGCATACTCCAGTAATTTAATCATACTACCAATTTATCACCGGGCAGTCATATGTCGGCTGCCAGATGCCGTCGAGCTGAATGCAGCCGCCACACAAATCGGAAAGCGTACTTGGCATTTGCTGATGTTCGTAGGTTTCATTCTACGTATTTCAGCAATGTCTATAGTAAACACTTTTAGCTATTAAAACTAACGTGGGAATTACATGTTGTGATTGCTTCTAGTTTATACGGATCACTATGCCAGGTCTCCCGCCCTATCTTGACCTTGAGCCCACGTGACCTGTGAGCAAAAAGCCGCTGTAAGACCACTGTGCTCGTTGCTACGCGCCTAGGGTGTCCGTCGTCGGCGTGCAATGGCACAGGATTTCAGGTTCCTCAGGAAGAGGCGCCAGGCGCATCCATTTCTATGGCACTGGATGGCATCAATGCATTCCGTGGGCCAACATGATGAATGCGTCTGTCACGTTCAATTATCAATCATGATCCATTGTCGGCTGCTGGTCACGCACCTCGGAATGTTTTTTTGCCAGGCTAGTAAGTGTCGGCACTGTCGCCAGGGATGCAGGAACCGGAAGAAGGGGTACAGCTGAAGCACCTCTAACAGTGCCAAAACATTATACACAAATTGTATATAGAATGGCCATGATTTCCAGGAATCCTTGAACGCACCGCTCAAGTTACTTATTCACCGGATGAATGCAACGTTACATTCAGCGACCAATTCCGTTAACTAAGTGCTTTGTAAATAAAGCTAAACACAGCATGGCATAGACCTCACCCGAAACCTGTGTCCGTCGCCGGCGCGCAATGGCACAGATAGATCTCGAGTTCTTTGATGAGAGGTGATGGGTCCGTCAATTGCTATGACATACCTGTGAGAGCGAGTGAGCTATCGAATGAAGCGAGAAGAGACGGTTTTCGGGTCACTGGCCTAACATTGAAGGAGATGGAAAGTTTCTGATCAAACTTGGATTACATTTTACATTACGTTGCATTGCATTTTGCCACTTTAGCCAGCAGCCGGACACATGTTTGTTACTTCTCCAGGTATTTCCAAACGGGAAGTGCTAGTGAAGCAAAACAAGCCAGCGTGCCTCATGTGCCCGGCGGTCGCATCTGATGTCCCCAACTCCCAACAATTCCTGTTACTAGTTGATATCTCAGATTAGCTTGGTCCTCGCAATGAAAGTATCAATAAGACCCCTCTTAAACCGAACTTTATTGCTGCTGTCGGACTGCTCCAGTCACGTCCTACTTACTCCTACTCACTTTTGCTATTAGTTGGCCGATTCTCTGTCGCGGCGCGGGTATCTCTTATTAGCCATTAGCGTGCGATAGCGGTGTCTAAATCATATGTAGTTGGACGTATCTGTGGTCCACGCAGGATGTGCCCAGGACGGGTACCTGTAGTTCACGCCGGCGGTACCCGGGACGGGTGCCTGTGGTCCACGCGAATGGTGCATGGGACTGGTAACTATGAACCAGTCGGGTGAGACTCGAGACGGATACCTGTGATCCACGCGACGGGAGAGGGAGTGAGGGGAGTCACCTGCTATCCGTTGTCCTACGTGCATGTCGCCAGACTGTGCGGTCCAGAGGCCGTTCCCGCCCATCCCTCTCACGAGCTCCTTCCTCGAGATAATGCGCGCTCGCACCAGCGTGTTATAACAGCCAGACTCTACGGTCTTCCGCCTCAACATTCTAGTTTTAGCTTCACTTAAGCCTGGTTAATCACACCAAGTCCTGAAATATCCCATAACCCGTTCAATGCATCACTTTGGGAATCATCCGACAATTGATGAGCGTGCATGTTGTCAGAGACCGAGGTGTAGTCTTTTAACTTAAGGAAGTTAGGGTCGGTCAAAATCAGGTGACCTCCTCAGTGCGGTTCTTAGATGTACATTGAACATTCTCGCAATCCATGCAAGATACAGCCAAACGTCAAATTGAAGCTAAGGAGAGAAATAATTGAACCTGAACCTTAGGTGAGGTTACCGGGACAAAGTGAAACTTGGACCATATTTTCACGCAGTGTTGTCGCTAAAGATTGTTTGGAAAAGCCGAAAGATGCGTACGGACATTATATCTTTCAGTAGTGTCCTAGGTTGTAAGTCGCTGTCTGATTAGTCCACTGATGGATGACAAGATACGTGTCGAAAGCTGGGTTGCCACTTTTTCTCTTTTTTTTAACTGACACGACACACGGCACGTGCACAAAATAATCTGGCACAGCACGACACACGACACAGCAAGCTGGATGATGGCACGTCAAAAGGCACGGGGAAGAAAAGATGAAATTTTAAGAATGAGGAAAATTCTGATTGATGACTAAAGCAACCAGTACCAGAACAACGAAGCATTACGCTCATTGGCTAAATCAGCCCTATCTTTACATTGCGAGGTTCTTCCATATATACTTACTTAATCCTTTTTCCCTGGTAATCTTAGAACCATATGTTCAGCATTAATATTTTTTATCTGTACTTTAATTGTATTGCTGGGGGTAAGCCGGCACTGACACGGCTGTGACACACAAAATTCTGACATTGCGTCACTGCACAAAAAGTGGCAACTCTGGTCGAGAGTTGTCTAAAATTGCACTTATTGCGAGGTAAAATGGTAAAAGCAGAGTAATTTTCTAAGCCGATTTCGTTTGTGATGAGTTGATGCACTTGATTCGATGAATTTAGATTGCAGACTTATTTTCAAGCAGCTGCAATATCTTTGAAACATTTTGAATTTATAATTGTGTATTTCTCAACACAACGGTATAACATTTGCCTTTGTGTTGGTTCCACTTACATTTCTGTTTCCTAAACACCATCTGCTTCAAAGATCGTCAGTCCCAACAGTTCACATGTTTCGTGGCACACATCCTTTGCTTTATATATATATTGTTTTATTCCCTTACCATTAATGGGTAGGCATGAGTGACCTTCCATACCCGTGCGACCTAATTACGTTAAATTCCAAGGGTGAGAAGTAGGTGTTGATGTCCTTCCTACGGATCATATTATACAAAATCTGCATTCATTCACATTGAAGTTAAGGGTGCACAAGTCGTCTAATATTAGTATACGATTTGAAATTTCAGACTATTTGGACTAGTTTTTAAATATGCCGGTCCCCATTTCATGCGAAATAAAAAAGTATCGCATTAATGTGTGTGATGCATGCGAGCACGATTGAGACGAATTATTCCGATTTAAAAGCACATAGTTAACGAACATGTTTGTATGAGCCGCATTCAAAATTGCAGGGAGAAAGTTTGTATTGCACTCATTTTTCCATCTTGTGTGGTGTGTTCAAAACGTAATGAGAACGTTGAAAGAAAACTTTATTCAGGCGGCATAGTAAAACACTGAACAACCCTCACAATACTCCCCTCTCACATCCACGGGCGTCGGTAGTTTAGGGGTTAAGCTGAGCGTCTGGCATGCCAGATATACGGGGTTCGATTCCCCGCGATGCCCGTCCCTCCTGCCAGTGTGAGAGTCGGGCGACGTCATGTGGCCTCAGCCGCTGAATGTGTCGTAAAGCAGCAATCCAATCCAATCGAGTCCTCCCGCATCCGCACACTGGACCAAGTGACCCTTCCACTCCCAGAAGCACCTGTGGGAGTCTTTCTTCGACGGGAGACGGAGAACGTCCTGCGGTGCCTTCTTCATCGCCTCTACGCTGCTAAATCTCTTAACCTTCATTGATTGATTGATTGATTGATTATTGGGGTTTTATGGTGCGTCAATCACAGCAAGTTATACTGCACCCATAACAAACTTCTTTAACACTCGCACGTCCGGCGGTCCGCGCCAACTTCGCATGTCCGGGGGGGGGGGGCAGATGTCTACTCCCCTAAGATCTCTGGAACTATGCTAGCTAGCGACAGACGGAAAACGGCGTTGGATAGCTGGTGACGGGCTCTATCGAAAGTGTTTCGGTCATTTTTTTCGCTCAGGTCAACATTCAGGTCACTGCGCCACCATAGGTCAAATTCGACCAGATCAGGTGGGACTCTTCAGAGTATTAGCTTCAATTCAGTCTCCGCTTCAGGAACAGCCAGAAATAACAGGGAGCAAGATCTGGCGAATAGGAAGGGTATGGAACCGGCTTCATCCCATATGTAACCCACTCGATTTCCAGCAAACTTGTGTGCACCGGCCTGTTGTCCTGATGGAAGAACCAGTCGCCGGATTCCCACAGATCAGATCTCTTCCTTCAGACGTTCCTCGAAGTCGCCGGAGAACTTCTAGACAGAAACGTGTGTTGACAGTTTGCTGGGTGGGGACCCATTCCAAACGGATGATGCCTATGCAGTCAAAGAAGACCACCAGCTTCTTCTTGTCCGTTGCCTTCCTGGTGTTCTTGGGCCGTGGTGATTCTGGTTGGGCCCACTGCATCGACATCCTTTTATCTCAGGATCATCGCAATGAACCAAGTTTTCATCCGATGTATCGTTACCGAAAGCGCCAAATAGCATCGACATCATATCCGATATGTGTGACATGATGCATCCTTGTATGTATGTATTCGACTGTATTTTCTTGATGTGTTGTGGAAGCTTTGGTCAGCTTCGCTAAAATGTCCTGAACACAACTAGCACAGACCCCTCTATGACCATCAGCAAGAAGTCTTGGCACAAATTTCGGAGTTATTTCCGCTTGTTCAGCTTATGAAGACTGCCGAAGACGTCTGATAGCATCGACATCATATCCGATATGTATAACCGAAAACCACCCGCAACACGCCATTAACCTCCCCCCCTCTACCCCGGCAGGGCTACACCGATCTGCACGCGTTCTCCAAATCGCCCAGCACAGACATGCTCTCGACTCGTCTGTCTCATCTGCCCGGCTTCTCGAAGGCACCGGCCCTGTCCAGCGGCCTGTGCCTGCCGTACGACTCGCGCGACCACTGGGAGGCCGACACGGAGGCAACAGCTTGTGGCAGGGCAGTGTCGTGTGACCTGTCCGTCAGCGCCAGAGCCAGCGGCAGAGGCACGGCCGTGACCGGCGCCGCCACGACGCCGGCGGTGGCAGGGAGCGTCGCCGCCGACGATAGTGGGAGCGAAGATGAAGTGGCGTCGGCGGTGGTCACCGTCGCGACTGCCGTCAACAGTCGCGACTGCCGTCAACAGTCGCGACTGCCGTCAACAGTCGCGACTGCCGTCAACAGTCGCGACTGCCGTCAACAGTCGCGACTGCCGTCGCCACCGTCCACGACTGACGTAAGCAGCCTCGGCTGACGCCACCGATCTAACATCGGCAGCAAAGGCTGACGTCACAAGTTCTGTCGCAGGAAGGACATCGAACAATGGGGCGATCCTCGCTGTACGGCCAAATCCGGGTACGCTGATTGGTGACTGATTTGTTGATTGATTGGTGGCGCATGGAATAGAAGTGCATCGGTTCTATCAACAAGAGGCACTAACTAAAATTTGTGCTGCCTTCTTACTGGTATGTATATGCTGTTGTCAGACTGAACAAGGCTGTATACGCTTCGCATGTACCCGGTCATAACTAATGCCGTTTTAACGTAAGACACTTTAATAATATATGCCAACACGGTATTGTCCGTTACCTGAACTATAATAACGCAACCGAGTAAATGCAATTAAAATTACACCATTTTTGTATCTTCTGACATGTTACCCCTGCTCGCAGCAGCGGCAGCGGTTCGTCGGTCACATATGTGGATCATCTGTACACAAAGAACTAAAGTACGCCGTTTCGTGTTTCAGACTTGTATAGTATGTGAAGCCGGACGCCTGTCTAACAACACCAGCCGTGACCTATCAGCCCGGACTGCCGTCAGCCTGCGACTATGCAGTCAGCTTGTGACTATGCCACCAGCCGGTGACCATGTCACCAGCCAGTGACCATGCCGTCAGCCGGTGATTATGCCGTCCGCCGATGACTGTCGTCAGCTGGTGACTGCGACATCAGCCCTTTGGCTATCGTCAGTCCTGTGACTGCCGACAGTCGGTGATCACGCCGTCAGCAGGATGCGTGCGGGTCGGCTGGGGCGACCGCGGCGCGACCAGTACCGCGGCGGCTGCGGCCCCGACGAGTGACACCAGAGTCGTGACTGTGAGGCGGACCGCTGGCGCGGTGCCGCCGAGTGTGATGGCGAGGTTCGTGATCATAATCATAACCGCTGCGGGGTCCCACAGAGGACGGCCAGGTGCCAGCATGAACTACCAGTGGTGTCGCATTGGCTGTGGCGTCGCTGTTACGGGATCCCGCGGAAGACGGCTGAGTGACTCGGGCAGCACCAGTTGTAGGCCAAATACTGTGATAAAATATGCTTGCAATACACCTGAGAAGGGCATATTGTTTTGTGGGCGAACACACGGCCGTGCGCGCTGTGAGCCGCGAACACGCACCCTTTCGATTGCTATGATCAGCATGGTTACCATTTGGCCACCAGCCTCCCCCCATAAGACAGTTTGTTCCAACATTTCTACCACAGCAAAATGTGCGCGTGTCATCATGGTAAAAGTTGCAACTAACTGTCTTTAAGGAGGTGGTGGGTGCGGTCGGTGGCCAAATGGTTAGCACGCTGGTCTTTACTGGTCTTCGCAATCGAAGGTCGAAGGGATGTGCGTTCGAGTCTCACAGCACGCACAAGGATCAGCAGGACCCCTAATACCTGGAGCACTAGCGAAGGCTCTGATCAGATCAGAAATGTACCGGAGATGAGAACTAGACACGACTACTGAGAACTGTGGTATGCTCCCGAATGCAGGAGAGGGCCCGAGGGATGAAGAGGATCTCGTTGGGAGTCTGAGATGAATGGACCGTAACTATTTTCAGGTTGAGAGCGACCCCCAATGGAGGACCAAGTTTTCCTGATATTTTTAAAACAAAAAATCCCTCTTGGCTTGCGATTTGGGTACCAATGGCTAGTCTCGGAGCATCTTGTTGAAACCATCAGAGCTGCCGATAACTAGGAAGGGGCTCTAGCAACTTGAGAGCTAACAGAACCCTCTGCTTGATAGTGTCCTTCCTTACGGCTGACAATGGCTGTGAGGAATACTGAGGACCAGCGACAGAGCCATAAGGCCCTCGAAGCTAGGAAGACTGAAGGACTGGGAAGGGGTCCTAACCGCTAGAGGATTCACGACGACTCAAGATGATCACTGAGCGCTAGCGGACTGGACCGCGCAAGAGGCTTGGAAATGGTCGCTAACAGAAGAACAGGCTCTCCTGACACCTAAAGAGGGAACCATAAGGGCTAACAATGATTGTGAGGAATGCTGAGAGGCGATTTCAGAACTAGAATGCCCTTGCTGGCCCAAAAGACTCGATGTAGGTAGGTAGGTCTCCTGAGAACCAGAACGGACCAGGCTGTGGTGCTCGTGAGGCTTGGGAGGAACACGGAGGGCTGAACAGAGCCACCTAAGATCTAAGTAGTGTTCCGTGAGCTGACTGGTTTGTTGAGGGCTGGGAATGGAGAGTTGAATAGGGTTTAAGTTCAAGACAGGTTGAACAGCTGAAAGAAGTTCAACTCTGCAAGTTGAATAGGGTTCCTGACGGATGAATAGAGCCAGAGAGCCAGAGAGAACCGGATTGGCTCTATTCATCCAGAGAGCCAGGGAGAGCCAGGGAGAACCGTAATGGGACGTTTCTGAGCTTTGGGATGAACACCTGAGGGATTGATGCCCCCTGAGAACCAAGAAAGTCCTAGAGAACTGGTGATGGGTGCGAGGAATGCTGAGGGTCAGCATCAAATACCGCACATCTTTGGTAGCCATAAATGCTGCCAAGGCTTGAAAATAGCTCTCATACTTAGCAGATGTGCAGTGGTCCCAGCTGTCCCGGTGACCTAACAACTGCTTCAGCACCTACGGTGGCCCCAGCGATAGCTGTGATAACGGCTGCTCCGGCTGTGCCAGTTGTTTACCCTTCAACTCGAGTGACACAGGCTAAGAATAAATATAAATTATAGGATGCTGTGTGCTGGGCGTAGGTGGCCAGGCACGTTGTTAGTCCTCCCCCTGTCCCCAAATTTCGGGAAAGTAAGACAATCCACGATGGTGTGGCTAGTGAGAGACGTGGAATCAGTGTCCTACAGTCCGGTGAGGACCAGAATGAAAAACATACCATTGGGCTACAAACAGCAACCAAGAAAGGGAAACTAATCACGGAAGATACAGATACATTAGCACATGTGTAACGAAGGAATTCATTTTATTAGTTTAGTAAAAGTGCGAACGCTCATCTCCATGGGCACAATTTCTTCTTTCTCTTATCCGCTATGTTCATACATAGTTTATTGGAGTGGGTGTTAATTACTAATCATAACAGTCCAGGTGGAAGAGTGGGACCCACATTGTTGCCGCTTTTGAACACTGTCATGCTTTCTCAAAATGAGCGTTAATTCCGGTGGAGAAAACTAAGTGCAAGATTTATGGGCAGGATAACTTCTAACATACCTGACCAGCTATCCCCAACACACAGCATCTTGAAATTTATATTTTTCTTAGCCTGTATCACCCGAGTTGAAGGGTAAGCAACTGGCACTGCCGGAGCAGCCATTATCACAGCTATCGCTAGGGTAACCGTTGATGCTGAAGCAGCTGCTGTCAAGCTACCGGGACAGCTGCGGCCACCGGCCATGTGTTCAGTATTGCAGATCTTCTCAGGCCTTGGCAGCATTTATGGCTACCAAGGATATCCTATCTGATGCTGGCCCTCAGTACTCCCCGCACCCATCAACAGTTCTCGAGGACTTTCTGAACTTTCGGGGGGCATCGATCCGTCAGGTGTCCATCAAGCTCAGGACAGTCCCAACCATCTGGCTTTCAGGTGACCTATTCATTCGTCAGGAGCCCTCTTCAACTTGCATAGCCCACTCCCAGTCCTGAATAAACCTGTCAGCTCTTGGATTAATTGATTATTTGGGCTTAAGGGCGCGCCGACTACGAGGTCATTTAACCCCCATTACAGTGTGTCAGCTCTCGGAACACTTCTTGGATCTTAAGTGACTATGTTCAGCCTCCGTGTTCCTCACGAGCCTCAGGAGCATCACAGCTCGGTCCACTCTAGCTCCAAGGGGACCTACGTACCTGCATCGAGTCTTTTGGGCTAGCATTCTAGTTCTGAAATCATCTCTCAGCACTCCTCACAACCATCGCTAGCCCTCAGGGGACTCTTTGGATACCAAGAGGGCCTGTTCTTCTCTTAGTGACCGTTTCCAAACCTGTTGCGTAGTCCAGTCCTCTAGCGCGTAGTGATCATTTTAAATCGTCATGGATCCTCTTCAGCTGCTAGGATCGCTTCCTAGTCCTTCAGTCTTCCTAGCCTCAAGGGCCTTCTGGCTCTGCCGCTGGTCCTCAGCATTCATCACAGCCATCGTCAGTCGTAAGCACCCTCCTAATCTCTCAGAGGGTTCTGTTAGCCCTGAAGGGCCCTCTCAAGCTGCTAGAGATCCTCCCTAGTTACCGACAACTGATGGTTTCAACAACATGCTCTGAGGCTAGCCATCAGTACTCCAATCACAGGACAACACGGATTTATTTTTTATATCCATTAGTGGCCGCTCTCAATCTCAAAATAATCCCAGTCCAGTAATCTGCAGACTCTCCACGAGATCATCTTCATCCTCGGGCCCTCTTCTGCATTTAGGGGCCCATCACAATTCTCAAGAGTCATGTCTAGCTCTCATCTCGCGTGCATCATTTCTGATCTAAGAAGAGACCTCAATAGTTCTCTTCAGGCCTTAGAGGGACCTGTTCATCCCTGTGCGTACCGTGAGCCTCGAACGCACATCCCTTCAATTGCGAAGACCAACAAGTATAACTTAAAAATATATATATAGTAAAACAAGTTCTGGGCCCAAAACATGGTGGTCATTGAGGCTAAGCGATTAAAATACCTAAGATACCCAGGGTATGTATGGCTAGGTGCAAGACCTGATGTACAATTTCTCTCAGATATTCGGATCCTTGGTATGGTCCTATTAAAAGTATAGCAAAGGGTTAAAATATTGGTTTTTCGTTAGGTGTGAGATGTCGAAACGGGCACCGAAGGATGTCGAAATGTCATGGAATTAGTGTCAATTAAAGTGCTTTTGATGTTTTTCCAACTCAAGTTTGAGCCAATGGTGTATGTACTTATGACTGTACATTTTTCATTTACTTTGAAATTCATAATTTAGGAAGGGCTGTATTCAGGACAGGGAGAAAATTACCTATGCTATAATTTGATACTATACGCCATATCACATAGTTAATCCCTTTACCCAAAATTACGTTGCGATATGTCCGTGTGTCACTACTACTTATTAGGAGCATTGACATGATACGTATAAGCGAGATACTGCTAGAAAGGAGACACGAAGACTTCATAAGCATGCATCATGGAGCAAGATGTCGATACTTCTTGGAGAAGGATATCGATTGAGTGTCCATAAAGTGGCATTTTCCACCCTATTTGACGAATAATTTATCACTGGCATAGCACAGATCAAAATGTCGCCATCAGGTACTTTTGGATGTGGTTCGACGTGCACCTGAACTAAACGTTTTTGCATGCTATGTGAGCATTTACGATTTCGCCACGCTCCTTCAGCAACTTGAATGTTTCAGTGAAATGTTCCCTGGTTGCATAACCCTCATGCTCGTGCCCACGGAATGCATGTCCCCGCTTAGCCAGTAGCACGACAGAAATTAGCCGTTTGAGCACAGTGCGGTTGTAGTCCACACGTCCATTGCGTGCCCACTAAGCATCTGAGTTGGCCTGATCGGCAATCTTTTGATTGCCCCCGATGTGATGAATCTAAAGAACATAGTACAGATGGCCACTGCATTTTTCATGAGCAAGCATGCGTGAATTACAATTCCTCAGATCTGTGAAACCATTTCTTTTCCACGCTGTCGATATCTCACCCGGTTGGAAAAGGATACAAGGCCAGCATAGCAATCTGTTTTCAGCTTCAGTTGGAACAGTAAACCATGCCTTCTTTGAAAATAAGTCGTTCGAAATTATGCTTCACCATTTCGCACTAAAAGGAGAAGAATATTAACGGTTAAAGGATGACCACTATAATGCAATAATACCAACAGGATATAAACCTTTGAAAAATTATAGACGGTGAAAAAACGATTCCAATACTTCAAAATGCAGTAAGCGGGACGTCGGTTCCGGCTGCCAACCGAACTTGTATTGCATCGTACTAATAGAGGGCACTGATGAATGTTCTGTGCGGAATAGAGGGCGCTGATGAAGGGCGAAAATTAAACCCAGATTGTGATGTTGGTCCAACACTATTAACCTGCGCCGTCTCTGGTCAGATCCTCATACCCAGTTTCGGGGGAGGGGGGGTCGGATAGTAACCCCCTCTAAAATCCAAACTAAACGTCGCACGAAAACGGAAGTGGTGTCATTGGAAAGCGCTCGACGAGTAGGGGCCGGATCCACCCCCAAACAATTCCCCCAAAAGTGGCGTCACCAGGGGGCTAAATTTTCACGACTTTTCACGACTTACATTATGTTTTTGGCTCTGGAGAGTTCATTCTGGGGGATATATGAAGAAAAAAATATTTGGAATGCTAAAAGGACAGCGAAATCGACCAGGGCCATCAAATTTTCTGCCCCCCTCCCCCAAAAAAAAATCTGAATTTTTGAAATTTTGAGTATTAAGTTTTATTTAATTTTCCTTTTCTAATTGGTAACAAGAAACGTTGTTGGAAGTCAACTTGCCCTGATACAAAATGCTTACTTTAGCCAGAATCTTCTATTCGAACTGCGATTGGGAAATATGCAAAATTTATATGTAGTCAAAAACGAAAAAAATCCACTGATACGTTTTGTTGCATCCCTAAAGATAAGGAAATGCTGAAAGTTTCATTAAAATATATGCATCCATTAAAGCGTGGTGGCTGGTTGAACTTTTTTGGTGGTGACCTCACTTGACCTTAAATAACTCGTTGACCCTAGATAACCTCACTTCAAAATTTTGAAACAGCATGCCAAATTGATGTGGGAAAAGGTATGCAAAGTTTGGGCGCGCTGCCGCAGGCCGTTCGACCACTATCCGCGAAAAACCTGAGGAGGGTGGTTGAAGACCCCCCCCCAAGATGGGATGGGTTAACAAAGAAATTCACCTCGGCTTATCGGCAAACCAATTCACGGACATGGCCGCATAATGAATCATATACCCATTTTCAGGGAAGCTAGGAGTTGCATGGAAATACAGTAATAAATGATGCTCCATCAACAATCCATTTAATGTTAACCTAAGATGATGTGCATCCTCTTGATAATGTCAGTGCCACGTTGGAAAACTTGGCAGCCGTCAGTAGCACAGATAACATTGCTGATGTCTAAAATGGAAAACCTACTCTGCTATCCTGCACATAAGGTCAGGTAGGCAGGACTTCCATAGGGGATACAGGCAGTGCAGTGGTGGCAGAATGATCTTTATATGGCAACAGCCATTAGAAATGAGTGCCTTCAATGCACCATGATATGATTAAAGCTGAATCATACAAACATGTGGAAGCATTTGAGAATGTTACATCCAGATCCATGTCTGGTTGCCAGTTTGTTTATTTATTGGGTGGTTCTCGGCACACTTTATGCATGATTGTGGTTAATGCCCCCCCCCCCCCCACACACTGTTTTGCCATTGGGCTGCATGATTTGGAAATGTCAAGTGGTGCAAGTGTTGAACCCAGGACCTTTGGTATCCACAGCCCAACACCTTAACCTCTCAGCCATCCCCTTATCACCAGTTGTCAGCATGTCATAATGTCATAACATAACAGTTCTGACATGTCAAGAAGGCATAATTTTTATGCATGATGAAAACCAATATGCTTATAATCACAACAAATGGTGTATTACTCAATTTGTAGATGCATATTTTAAAATATGCTATCCAAATGATGTAATGATTAATGAATAATGAGCATTATAATCAGGTGTAATTGGCTAAGAATGCAAATGCTGAATATCATGCTGTGAAATCACACAAATAAGGACTGATACACCTACAGTTTGATACAGGAACCAGATAAACACATCAAAACATTCACAACAGCTGCATAATTACCTGGAAAATATGAATAATGTTTGATGATGAAATTGCATTTTGATATGGGCATATGTTCCATGAAAGCAAATCAGTAAACAACTATTCTTAGTCATAAAGTGGTCAGTCTAAAAAGCCACAAGAGCCCATCCAGGTTAAGTCTATAAAAGGGAGATACCATAAACCTGGCAAAAAGACACTCTTCACCCTAACCAACACCACATCCCTAATTCCAAAGAATGTATCCAAGAACATCCCCACACTCATCAATGTCTATCCACCTCACCCATTCAGCCATTGACTCAATCACAGGTAACACATGTGACTTATGTGCCCTACCACTAGTTTTCAGACCCATATGCTTGTACACCTTATATCTACAGTATGTATTTGTGTGTAGGAATTGATATTCATGTTTTCATTTCAATTTTAACAAATTTTAATGAACACTGCCTGTAAAAATCAGCAAATCAACACAGGTTGATAGTAACACAATATTACTTGCACCTGTATCAACCAGACACAGCTAATGAAAGTAAAAATATTAAAGGGTGAACATCTATTATTTCACTAGTTTCAAGTAAAATAATAAGATAAGTTGGGTTGAATAGACTTCAACCCAACATGTAAGCAAGAATAGGCCAGAACATACTTCCATATGCAAATAGAACACCTGCAGCATCAAAGAGCAGGAATACAATGAAGCCAAATATACTTGAAATAACGGACATATACTATTTCATGCCAATAAAATATGATTATTTTTCATCTCCTTGAAAAATAATCCTCAAACTTTTATTAAGAAGCATTTGATGTCCAACACACACCTCTTTTAATGTCAATGATACACTTCATACACTATTTTTTCAACACATGCAGGTGTTGGATGGCACAAACTCCAGGCCTGTTGACATTGGGGGGGGGGCAGAGAACCAAAACTTATTGGGGGGGCTTAGGGGCACATCGACTGCAGTGGTCATGCAGCCCCAAAACTTACAGATGTTTGATGGCATAAAACCTGTACCTAGAGGTACTACATCATGTGAGGCCTATATCTGTGGATGTTTCATGAGGCTAAACCTAGGCTTACTTATGGTCAAACACATCAAAAAGCATTCAATAACATGAAAATCACTGGCAGTTATTATTACAGTTTAAGGCAACAAAAGGACAAGCTTTACCTCCATTAACCATACAATGGAGTCAGGTTTTGTTAAGTGATATTGGAATAGGCTTTTGTTATGTGCCAATTTTCTAGGATATTTTCAGTTTCAGGTAATTTCTGGTTTCATGGAATTTTTTTTTTCCATGCAATGTTTGTGAATGTGGTGAACATGTGACCCTTCCCTCATCCACAAATGCATACTTCAGTTGAGGTAGGATAGGTAACACCCAAAAAGGTACTTGGAGCTGAGTAATATAGCATAAAAAGTATTGTTCAAAATCAAGAAAGGAATGACTTAACGTAACCTGAGCTAACCTAGCATAACTTTTCATGTAAGGAAGAAATTTACTTCATAAAACAGAATTTTCAATCATTTTAATTTTCAATATCAGACAAAACACCTAACCTAATCTAATCTAAGCCATTCTGAACTGCTTCTGAAGAAAAACAACTTTCTAAACATGTTCATTTTTTTAACTTCCAAAAAAACATAACCTAACCTAACCTAGCTTAAGTTAGGTTACGATACTTACCTCAAAATTAGCATAACGCAACACGATCGCCCAGATGTGCCATTTGACGTCGATGACCCGATTTGGCTTGCAACAAATAACGCAAATCGGCTACCCAGATCAAGATAACTAGAGACAACAGGTAATCCAAATTCCGCAGTTCTGGTGTAGTTAGTTTAAAGTAGACGAAACCTACGCCACGTGACTTCATATACCAGAAGCTCTTTTTTATTCCAGAATACTGGTGAATTATATTCTAGTTTTGGACTATACTGACAAATATACTGAATATGGTGCTTTCATTTAAGCGATATTATGGCGCTTTTCCCACGATTAGTTCATCGCCGTTCGTAAATATATATATATATATATATATACATATATATGTATATCTAATTAATTGAAGCTTGAAGGTTTTATCTTCTTTTGCTAGCATGCCGGTGGCTTTGAACCGAAGGGCACTATCCCCAGAATTAACTTATCCATGGCGTGGTTGATATTGAGAACATATACCTCAAACAATTTATGCGAATTAAGGCCCTATACTTACAATGTGAACTTGGCCAACTTGTCATTGATGCAATCTGGTGAATAATGTTAGCATGTGCGTTGCCCCCTATCAATCATCATATTGTTCCTGTGCTATATGGAATCATGCCATACCGTGCCATTCACCAACTTGTGCAAAATTTCGTAATTGCCTATTGCATCATGGCAGTAGTAGTAGTAGGGTAAGAGGGGGTTTCCAAACACTTCATGCATGCAACAAATTGCTCTACATTGTAATTATTATGTCTACTGAATGCACAAAAAATGAACAAGGTATCTATATTCACATGGTTCTTCCCATGAAAATCCACTAACCACTTGCATAGAGCAACTTTAAAACATATAATTGTTCTATAGTGTTGTGTTATATTCTGAATATGAATGTGGTTGTGCAGGATTACTTCACTGTAGCCGTTGTGGTACCAATTATTTGTAGCTACTAAAAACACTGGTGTAATTGCAAAAAAAATATCAGAGGTCACTTCCTTCCAGTTTTCTTGAGCTGACTGCTCTCAAGAGCCTGAAAATGGCACCAGAGTAGGGGAAGAGGGGTGTATCTGAACACGTTCTGTTTCCAGAACACCTACCTTTGGATGTCTCCAACATCGTGTTCAGCACATAAACAACAAAAAGATGGTGGTATTCATAAATTGCGGACCTGCCTATGGAAAGTGTGAAGGTCAGGTTGCATGGTTATACCATTTTTTTTGTATGGAGCTGTGAAATTCACAGGTGCCATTTTTGGCTTCCAAGAGCTTAAGGCTTACCAGCAACTTCTTCCCAGTATCCTAAAAACACTTCCATGAACTGTGTTGAATGAAGAACAAGGCTGGCTACTTGGGAGTAGTGAAAGATGGGAAAAAGACAGGATATGCAGTCATGCATGAAAAGCCAAAACCAGGTTTACTTATAAAAATGAATGCATATATTTATATGTGGCTATCTGTAGCCATTTTCATCATGCTATTCCAGGAGAATAATGGCCAGCCCTTTCTACATGGGGTAATGATGACAGATTTAGCCTAGGATTCAAAATGTGTATTTGCATTAGCTGAGTGTCCATGCCACTAGGTTAATTAATCTACGGTGCATACTTGATGCAATGGTGTAACTAAGGTAAAATGGATCTACCATTTCCTTGGTGAATCACGTTCAACATGCAGCATACATCAATAGGTTTTACATGACCGAACACGATTTGTTTAAGGAGGTCCAACATCAGTTGGTTAGGTTAGATTAGGTTATTCTTGTAATTTGACATCAGTGTTCTTTTTAGCCACGAAGGACCTCATTTCCACACAAGTACCATAGTTTTATGTGGTGGGGATAGCATGTACTGTCAAAACATGTGTTTTTTTTCCTAGTGTTTGAAAACAATTTATTTGAACGATATTAATATTATTATCTTGGTGAACTTGCTTTCTTTTCTAGATATCAGCACATGAACTTGAACTGCTGATTTGTTGAGTTTTCATTTCCCATAGAAATGAATATCAGCTTCCTTCAAGTCACATCAGATAATGATGTGAATTGAAGGAACGTTTTAAATGTTAAGCGTGGTGGCTTGGAGGGATGATGTGTGGCCTAGTCCATGGCCAGAAAGAAACCAACGGGCCGATCGCTGGGAACCCACCTGGGTGAGCCGAAGATGAACCACAAGAAGCGCTCTGGACTCGCCTCCTGAGCTTTAGCGGCCTGACGGTCCCCACTGAGGAATTCTTCCACACTTTCAGAGAGATGGATGCAGCGTTTTATGTTCACCATGCCCAAGAACCCGACAATCTCAGCAGACATCCAAAGGTCATTGGAAGTTTCCGCCAGGTGTTGGAATCCAGATTCACTTCCACAGATAAAATGTCATTAAGTACTTTGCGAGGATCTGGACTGGTAAACAATTCGTCTCGGGTGGTAAACAATAAGGCGAACGTCGCCAAGCTCGCAAAGCGGCAGCAGCGAAAAGTCGAGCAGTTTGCTCAGTGACTACGATGTGTGAGCCGCACTTGGTCGACACTTCACATTTAGATCAGTGTTTGAATCCTTCATTGTTTGGATGTATCGGTGCATCACCTGCCGTTGATCATATAGCTGCATATCAGGACTTTTTACACGCAAAAAAAATTACAAGAGACTAGACTACGTGTTGCAGTTCCACCGAGTGTATGTCAACTCAAGAACTGGTATGTGCTGGTGTTTGTGAAGTCGGTAGAGCGTAGCCTGTAGGCTTACGCGTACTCATCGCCCCACTGCGGTGCTCGTGAGTAGTCTGTGTAGATATGTATGTCGAGTTGTTCTCAGCCACAGATGTCACGATGAGGATGTTCCATCTATTCTTGCCAGTTCGTCAGATTTTATTAAGTGCCAGATATGTGCGCACTATCATGTTAGGTACTGTAATGTATTGACGCAATATAATCTCATTAAGTTACGTGGCTTATGTGAACCTGCTACTGATAGCCTCCTATGTTATGCGTTTGGTGGAGCCGAGGTAGCTCATTCGGTATGGTGTTAGACTTTTGACCGCAAGATTCTGGCTTCGCATCCCGCAACCAGCGGAATTACCGAGTCCATTCGCGACCGATCGGCGTGAGAATTAGGCGACGCTATATGGCCTAGCAGTTAATTGCGTCATAAAAGAACCCAAGATTCCTTTTTTTCTCATGTGTTTGCTTCCTCCAATATATGTTCTGCGTTGTGCTTCCTCGATATATCGTTGTTTTAATACGCACTCTATTGGACACCGGAATATATATTGATGTATACAAAATGACGAAGGCAGTCGATGCGCCCAAAATACAAACCTGACCAGGCCAGGTATCATGCACAGATTACATCGTAATGCAGCCTTGCACGTCAGATACCACATTAAATGGCCAACCCCGCAAGTGGGCGGAGCCGGCGGGACATCAAGCGCGGAGCAGACAGGCCCGTACTCAGGCGAACACATCTCAAGCGTTTCGAGCGAACCTCCCTCCCCAAGAAAAGGAAGAAGTATGCTTTACAGAATTACACGAACACTACTAGAGCGTGGAACAAGAACACATTACATAATCATGCCAAAGGGTTTTGCGCTTTGTTGTGGAAAATGATTTGTATAGTACCTTATGCTCTTTTAAAGATGCAAGACGGTTTGACGTCACTCAATATATGGTACCATTACTCTTCCTGTGCATTGTATCCGAGAGACACAAACATTCCTCGGAAGCCTGAAAAGAGCACGTGAAATGCCAGGAGCTGCAGCAGGTGATCTATTATATTTTGTTGTTGTTTGTGGAAACTGCAAAAATGGTAAGTAAATCTGTAACTGTTTTCGAAAATGGTGGTGCACTTTAAAAAATATTGCCTTCGTCACCGCCTCAGCCATACCAACTTTGAAAAACAATCCAGCCATGCTTCTGAAGAAGCACGCTCTTATGATAGAACTACCATAATCATGATACATCAATGCGGTACTTCCAGGCATGAGGTCCCAAGCCTTTGAGGTTGGCAGACTATGACCTTGCTAACTTTGTGACATTACTTCCATGTTATACAATTTTACCGCCCGTAAAGTATCGTTTATGAATGTTTGTGGAGCTGTGAGTGCTTCACACGTACTAAAGACTACCACGCCAACTTAATCATCGCCCCTACGCTCAATCCATTACACACATTTCGCCAGACATGCTTGGTATAATGCATAAGGCATAGTTTCTGGCCTTCTTTAAGTCCAAATTCTAGCGATAAGCGTAAACCTGCGATTTTATGATGCAATCATCACTTTTGTCGAATCATGTCTCATTCCTGAGCTTGAATGTAACAAATATATCGTTGCTACCAGAGGTGTGGAGTAGAATTACAGCACATGGTTGCAACATTTTGCTTAAAGCTTAGCTCAATTATTATGAATTTAACTATACAAAATCATTGGCATTATTATAACAATGAAGTGTGCAAGAGCTGCTGAATCTGAATTAGTGCTTGTCTATCAGGTATATAAATATCACGTGGGAGGTGGCATCTGGACTCGGTCACAATATGTAAGTCAGTGGTTCTGGGGACATCGAATTTCCGGCGCAATTACACTTCAGGTAAGCAAATGCTGGCTTCTGGATTTATCTTCCACGGCCGTGGAATCCGTGGTCAGTGGTGAAACGTCCCGTACTTGCCGTCCCGCCTGAAATGTTGCTGGGCTTTAGCATGAGATATATGGGCGTTGACTGGAGCAAGCAGCATACAATCATTGGTCCCCTCCCCTAATATTTTAGGACAACTTCCACCCGTGTCCTTCGCAACGAATAGTCATGGGTCTAATGGATTATTGTGAGCACGGCCCCATGGAAAATGCACTGTGGTGGTGCCAGTAACGAGCCGCCAGATGGAGTCATAAGATAATGCAATATTGTTGAGTGGCAGACGGTTCAAAATTCACGTAGGATGCCCTATAGCTGCTTTAGCTTTTTAGCATTAAGATGATAATATCTATTGCAGTGCCAGACGTTTTGGTGTCATAACTTCTTCAAGGGCAAGACAAAGGGAAAGTTTTGCAGTCAGAATGCAATGCAATGCATTCTGACTGGAAGAATTGTTCGCTTTTTCTTGCCCTTGAGGGAGGTATGACACCGAAACGTCGAGCACCGTAATAAATATTTTCACCTTAAGGTTAGAAAAAACCAAGACAGTCACAGGCCATCCTACATCAATTTCGAAGATGATGCAACTTCCTCTGGCCGGCCGGTCCCCGTCCGTCCCCTCCTGCCACCCGAGCCGCCTCTCCCCGGCCGGCCGGGCGTGTGTCGACGCCCGCGGCAAGGCAGGGTAGCGGACACCGTCCGCCGCTCACCTGATCTCAGCACAACACCACCAGCCATTTGATCTCGGTACAACACCGCGCACAGGCCGGCTGGCAGGGTGCGTCACCCAGCCGCCCGCACTGCGCTCCCCGTTTTCCGATGCCAACTGAACGCTCGGTGATTGCGATTTAGAGGCGAAATTCTCTCATGGATCCCTGCTGGCGTGGCTACGAGATGAGAGTCCACGTTCAGTTATTTAAAAAAATAAAGCTCGTGTAAGGAGGCTTACATTCTTTCTGCACGAAGCTTTCAAAATTGGCCTGCCCGACCATGCCGCCAAACCCCCGGCCAGATCCCGGCCACCTTCTCCCTCCCTTCTCATTAGTTGCCATCAAGCGCAGCCGAGCCCGAGCCTCAGTACGTGTCCCGATCAAAGGCGGCACATGAAACAGCAACTTGAGGCGAACGAGAAAAACCGACTCGCACCCCGTCCAGCTGGTCACCGGAGGTGCGAACACAAGCTGAGCCCAAACAACAGAAGGGTTCCCGGCCAGCCGTGAGATCGGTAACCCCGCTCAGTGGATATTTCCAGACCGTCCCGACGGCCCCGGGCGGGCGGCTTCACGCTGCATGCGGCCTAAGGGGAAGACAAATGAATCCCACCAATTGGGAGCGGGAGCTCAGTCGGAAGCCCTGGCAGTGGCCGAATAGTGGAGAAGGCGGAGCTAGAGAGGGCGGCCCTGGCCCTCACACTCTCGGAAGCTCTGGGGATCTCGCTCTCGGTGGCTCACACTCTCATTCGAGCAGTCTCGCACTCACGGACGGAGCAATCTGAGGAAGAGTCCAGACGACCGTAGAGACCAACCGACCAGCAAAAATGTGAGTGCCGTCGGGCTGCCATTCCTTCTTCCTTCTTCCAAGCCGGCTTAACTTCTATCACAGCTATTTCCTCCTCACCCTAATTCACTGCTAGGGGACGAGTAGCCTGGGGTAAGTTGCCCGTCTTACAATCGAAAGGCTGTCGGTTCGAGTCTCACCTGTCGCTACTCTTCGCCCGCGGCCAATCGGCGTGGGAGATTGGCGACGCTACATGGTTTAACGGTCGATGTGTCGTAAAACCAATAACCAACCTAATTCACTGCTGAAAGGAGCGTCCCGTCATAGGGAGGGGGAGCAAAGAGACTAAATTCGATGTGATGTGTGGGGGAGATATGTGCGACACGGTCGGTGGAGCCGACGTCGCACTCCTCGAAACATGGTACGTAATTGAGGTGAGGAAGTGTATCGCGTGCAAGGGTGGATATGTGAGAAATGGCGGGTAGGGTGTGTTAGCAGTGCTTGAGCGTAATGTGATGCGATGTATATAAATGCAAATTTGTCGGGGGCGGTCGGCCCATGTAAGGCACTAAGGCAGTTTCTCACCTGAGTAGAGCTGGGAAGTAGTGTTGTATGTTATTTTCATAAAATGATGCTTTCATCTAAGCCAAGCCGCTGTTCATCCAAGTCGCTTGAGGCTCAACACAGGCACATATTTCGTGCGGTACATTGAACACAATTGTACTACTGCAATCCAACTACTACTAGCGTCCAAAAAGTCCCGACTCGGGACAAGTCATTTTTTAACCCTCGCACGGCTGGGGGTAGATACCTACCCCCGCCCCCCTCAGGTTTACCCGCGATAGCGGGGAAATGGCGCGCGGCAGCGCGCTGAAATTTGATATACCTTACCATTAGCTATTTTTACATGTTTAAAAAAATCTGGTCGGGTCATCAAAGGTCACCGAGTTATCGCGGGTCAAGTGAGGTCACCTTCAAAAATATTTAAGCAGTCGCCACGTCTTCAATAATAAAGATATTACAATGACACTTTCAGGGTTTACTTACCTGGACTGAGCGCCAAAACATACACTTTAAGAATTTTCGGATTATGATTTTTTGATGACGTCATTTTTTGCACTTTGTACTTTTAAACTAACATCAACATATGGACTTTTGTATAATGCGAAGTTGACTTAGAACGTCATATTTTTGTTTCGTATGCCTGTCTAAAAGATAAAAATTGAAAATTAAAAAAATTAATATCCAAAATTTTGAAAATTAAAAAAAAAATACCTCGAATTTTTAGTTTGATTTTTTTTAGAAGATGTAAAAGTAGCTAATTGTAAGGTATGCCAACTTTCAGCGTCCTGCCGCGCGCCCGTTTTCTCGCTGTCGCGGGAAAACTTTGGTGGGGTAAGTATCTACCCCCTCAGGTGTGTGAGGGATACGTTCAAATCCTGGCGTAAAAACTACCAAAATACTTTCGACTGAAATTTGTTCGGGCTATCCGATGCAGTTTTTAGATCCGTTCTATCTTGCTTGGTTCGTGAGATATCTGGGGGGCTAGTTATCTACCCCCCCCAGCCTGGCGAAGGTGGCTCAGACCACAAGCCATGCGATGGTTAAGCATAGGGCAAATTACATTCTCATCAATTCTTTTATACGACGTATTATTTATCATCCGGCTAAAGACACTCGCTTGCCTACATGGTGTTCCCAAAACTTTGACCTCGCGCACATTTAAATTCGTGTTAGGGATGGTAGCAAACATCAAGCCGGTGGGGTTTGGGAAATGTGTGGTGGAGGTGGTGGGGAAACAACATATTACACACAGTCATAGCAGAAAAGAAGGTATTCAGCCCAGTTTAAGCAAAATCAGCCCATGTTCAGCCATGTTAAAAGTGCAGCCTTAGTTCATATCGAGCCCACAATCAGCCTTAGTTGATTCAGTTAAGTTGAAATTGAGGGTTCTCACCTTCTCTCTTTCACACCCTCATGAACCCGAAACACCCCGCACCCACCCCCGCCACCACCCCCGACACCCCACCGACGGGAGAGCCGCCACCCCTACACTTGCTCTGCGTATGCTCAAAACCTTTCACCCGACTGGGGAGTTCAACCTCAAGGACAGAATGCTTGTGGAGAGTTTAGACGTGGATAAAGACGCCCCACGCTTAGCTGATGATCAACCCAGTATGAATGCAAAAACAGGCCTATCCAAATAGCCAAGAAACTTGTTATATGGTAGGTGTTGACGCGGCGGTTGCGTCCTCGCATCCAGAGCTATTTTCCGTGCAGAAAATTATCAACGTAAGTCGATGCCCGGGTTATCCTGGCCGGAAGGGGCGTATTGATTGCTCTCGTGACCGCGCCTGCGCCGCCGTTGGCTATCGACTGGGAGGGGGCGGGGCCAGGTCGTGGGGGACGCAGCGCAGGCGCCGACGACTTAGGGCTGCCACGGCCACGGCCCGCACACCGACGAGAGACGACCTAGAGCCAAGACTTTGTCAGAGACGGCGCTGATTCGACGGAGGAGGCCGAAGTGTACGTCAGGTGGCAGCGGTTGTCTGTCTTGACGGACACGATCTTCACATTGCACACTATTCGTTCACCAGGTGAGTCGCACCATCGCACGAGTCCCTCATTTGGTCGTCCACCGGTGTGCTATTGCGTTTAATTTTTCCTCACTACACGGGCATGTCTTCCTTCGATGGATGTCCATGTGAGTGTGCCTCGATGCAGAGTGAATGTGTGAAGGAGGATAATGATCGATTGGCATTGATAGCACCAAATCGATTGGCATTGTTCCGAGACGACCCCGACGGCACCTGAGGGTGTGGATATCAGCGAGTGACCGCGTCTGATAATGGAGGGGGGGGCATCACCCTGGATCACTCGTCTGTACTCCTTCGTATCCAATCGTGAGGAAGCTCGCCGTGAAAACCAGCCTCCCGAGGAGTACCTGTCTGAAGAGTACCTTGTATCGCTTAGCGTACCGGTGCGTAAACTCGGCCAAATGTCAAGTTTCTGATAAGCGCCCTGTCTGATCCGACGGGCTAAAACACCAGACCATTGACAGGACCTCAGCTCGTGAACAGATTGGCCAGCTCAAGAGACAAAAGCTACGACAGATTAGATGAGACAACATCGCATATCCTGGCGACGTCCCGGGTTCCACAGATAACGGCCGACCAGTGGTGTCCGCCATTGAGCAATCTGTGGGTCCATTGGCTGTTCAGCGATCAGCTGTTCAGTGTCGGTAGTATTTAAGCACCGTTTGCGAAAATAGTGTATAATTTTATCAGAGCTTGAATTCGTACGCCACGTTCCCTCACGTCAGGTATCGTGCTCCGTCTTCGCTGAGTGGTGAGTGAAGATTGCACGTTTGTTTATTGGGTGGTTCACGACGCACTTTATGCACATTCACGGCTAATGGCGCCGCCCACACTGTTTCGCCGGTGGGCCACGGGATTGGGAAATGTCCCGAGCGGCACTAGAGTCGAACCCGGGACATTTGGTGCCCATAGCCGAACACCTTAACCACTCGGCCATCCCAGTCCCGAAGATTGTACGTCGTGCACTATGCTGCATTCTTTCGTCGTTACTTGACAATGGCCCTGAACACCGTCGACTCCCGCAAGTGGGTTGTCGCAGGTGTCGAGCCACCTGTGCCATTCTGCGCCAGAGGGCTGTCCAATGACCTGACAATTCTTCCGTACAACCAACAATGTGTGCCGGTGGCATTTGAAATGATTCACCTGACCTCACAGGTGTCTTTGCTGTGCGGTGACATTGATTGTCCCGCAGGCCTGAAAGTTGCGTGGGTGCGGCCAGAACGAAGACAAACTAAAGGTTTTCTTCGCAACTGAAAGCAAAGCAGTGACTACTATTGTACATGATTACCTTCCTGCTGTATGTGTGTGTGCGTTTGCCAGCTCCGCTATATCCGATGTGATCCTAGTGGGTGACCGTTTCGATGGTGTGTTCCTCAGCTCGGCCATGTCGGATGTAATTCTCGTAACCGGAGGAGCAGGATTTGTCGGCTCGCACACCGTGCTGGAGCTGTTGGAAAGCCGCCAGAACGTCGTGGTCATCGACAACCTGGTTAACGCGGCTAATGGTGAGGAGTTTGCGCCTGGCCGACCTGCTGTGTCGGCCAACGCTCCAGAACACACTAAACAGGGCCGTACCTGGGACCATCCGTTCCTCCTCCTGAGATCCTCCCGCTGGCGGATGTTCATCAGAGGGTGCATTTGGCATTACGTGAATGTATATTGGGTGCACATGCCGGCAAATTGGCGAGGTACCTTTATCATTTGTGATTTCAGTTCGTCTGGATAACTGGAAATGTGTCATGACAGTCCATTAGCGTGCGATCTGCTTCTCATTGCCTACATTTGTTCGGTACTTTGTTTTTCCTACAGGCGCTAATTTGTTTGCTTCACACTTCCGATGTTGGTATTTTTGACTAATTGCAAACAATTGTATCATGGTTTATGCTCTAATGCGATTTCACGCAGTTCACTGACCTCACTTCAGCGCACGTTTAATGCGCAAGAGTGCGTTTCGCATAAGTCGTTAGTAGTTTGAATGTGACTCTGGTATTAAAAGTTGCTGATGCTGCACCCAAGGTGTGTTGCTGTAAAGGATCCCATACCCACACTGGGTTCTGACGTAAGCATCCCATACCCCCACTGGGTTGTGACGTGTGGTGGTTCGGACTATGACGGAGATGACGTGTGATCTGTAACGTAATGGGGTTATGAGGCGTGTTCACATGCACTGTGACGGAGATGTGGCGTGTGTTGGTCAGTACCGTGACGGAGATGTGACCTGTGATGGTTTGCTCCGTGAGGGAGATGTGATAGATATTCGTCTGTACGGTGGCTGAAATATGACGTATGATAGCTTGCACCGTGGCAGAGATATGAGGTATGACGTCATCTGATGACGCGGCTGTCACGTGCTGGCAGGGAAGTCGAGGCCGGCTAGCCTGGAGCGCGTGATGCGGCTGACCGGGAAAGAGGTCGCCTTTCACGACGTTGACATCTTGGACCGGGAGAGCCTCTCCGCCGTCTTCAAACAAGTAGGTGGTGCAAATCTCGCCCACTAAAACTACATCACATCTATATCATAGCATAATCGATGTGAATAGTAAATTCGTAGAAATGTGCACCATGCCTCGATATTCTTTAGTTGATAATACAGAGGGCGGTGATTGTAAGCACTTTAGCGTGTCACAAACCGTTTTGTCGAATGTGAAAATCACATGATGCAGTCTGCAAGCTGACGTCACACTAATGCGTCTAATCTACACCTTCCAGTACCCAGTCAGCACGGTCATTCACTTTGCTGCCCTGAAGGCGGTGGGGGAGTCGGCCTCCAAACCGCTGGCGTATTACGAAAACAACGTCGGCGGCACCATCGCTCTGCTGAAGGCGAGTGTGCAGCCTGGACACGGCTGCTGGACGGCACCGCTCACTGAAAGTCCGAAATTCAGCTCTCTTAAATTGGGAGGGGTTGGGTGGGGAGAATGAACATAATATTCAAAGCCAATTTCAACGTGGAGGTCAGCAGTATTAAACATATAGATTGATGGAAGGAGAAAAATAGTAGTTGTTGGCAACACGTTTTCAGGGTAATGTCCACGTGAAGTGTTGAAGCTAGGGGATGAACTATTTTGTTGCAGATGAACTAATTTAGCATATTTCATGGCAGTAGATTCAGGAAGTCAAAGCTCTGTTGCAGATAATACAAGATTGCATTAGGCGTTGATTTCTGCGTATATCTCGGAGTTCCAAGATGTTACTTGGAGTGAATTATTGCCATTCCCTGGAAGGCTTTTTAGTTATTTGAGTTTATGGGCGCTTCGACCAAAGCGTGATCACTTAGCATGGAAGGCTTCTTCTTTTCATCTCGAGTCTATTTTTATTTCAAAAATAAAATTATGTTCGTGTGCACTTTGTGTGCAATGTTTGTGTTCGTGTCCCTGACGACCCTGACGACGTTCACGAGCGAGTAGACGTCCCTGACGACCCTGACGACCTTTACGAGCGAGGAGGCGTCCCTGACAACCATGACGACCCTGACAACCTTCGCGAGTGAGGCGACCCTGACCGCCATGACGAGCGAGGTGATCCTGATGACTGACGTCACACCATCTGTCGCAGACCATGCAGGAGCACGGCGTGAGATCGCTGATCTTCTCGTCGTCTGCGACGGTGTACGGCACACCGGCTGCGAAGTTGCTGCCCGTCACGGAGACGTGCCCCACCGGGATTACCGTCACCAATCCGTACGGGCACACGAAGCACTTCGTGGAGCAAATCCTGCAGGACCTGTGTGCCGCAGACCAGGTGCGATGCGCCCGCGCTTGGCCGCCGCGTGAAGTGTGGTTCGCTCTCCGTCTCTCCGTCTCTCCGTCTCTCCGTCTCTCCGTCTCTCTGTCTCTCCGTCTCTCCGTCTGTCTGTCTCTCCGTCTGTCTGTCTCTCCGTCTGTCTGTCTCTCCGTCTGTCTGTCTCTTCGTCTGTCTGTCTCTTCGTCTGTCTGTCTCTCCGTCTGTCTGTCTCTCCGTCTGTCTGTCTCTCCGTCTGTCTGTCTCTCCGTCTGTCTGTCTCTCCGTCTGTCTGTCTCTCCGTCTGTCTGTCTCTCCGTCTGTCTGTCTCTCCGTCTGTCTGTCTCTCTGTCTCTCTCGATATACGTAGTGCTGTGGAGAAGTTGTCGTTTGTGGATGCTGGTTGTGGTGATATACACGGTTAGCTGAGCCGTGGAGAAGTTGTCGTTCTTATTGACTTATGGATTATGAAAGGAAACCAGGCCGGGATTCGAGAAATATTGCTGCAAATTAAAGTTCAGTTTCCTTCAGATATTTATAATTGTCGGCAGTTCCGTTGCTACCATTGCTATGCATACCAGGCTTTTCAGGGTACATTGAACTTATGATTTTACCGTCATCCAATCATCGAAACTCCGTCTTCCCCGTCACCGTCCGCACCCTCCAGCCGAAGTCCACGCTAACCTGCCCTTCCTGTTCTGTTTCAGCGATGGAGCGTCGTCCTGCTTCGCTATTTCAACCCGGTGGGCGCCCACTCGTCAGGGGACATCGGCGAGGACCCCACCGGCCCGCCGAACAACCTCATGCCATTTGTGTCCCAGGTGGCGGTGGGGCGGCGGGACGAGCTTAACATCTACGGCGATGACTACGACACCAAGGACGGCACAGGTGCGTAACACGTGTCTGGGGTCCAGGGACCGACGGTGGATAGCGCGGTTGGCACCCTGAAGCAGTCCTTCTTCCCAATCTATAGCCCAGAAAGTTTCGTTATGCACGACAGAAACTGGTCTGAAAACTGCTTCCAGCAGCTCCCGAAAAGCAAAATTACAGTCTCCATGAATAATTGGTAGGTACTTGATCAGAGTATCTGTGGCTAGTTAACCCACGGAACATTATTACGCTTCTGCATGTGTGATTACTTTTGGAAGCTCAACATAAAGCCAAGCAGAGTGAGTTTTTTCGTTCAAAATGCCTACGTGCCCACCTGGTCGCTATGGCTGCATTTAGCAACTACCGCGAAGTCCATACGAGTGGAACTGTCTATCGAAGGTCACCACAAGTCATCTGTTCCATGGCACAGGTCGGCCGTGTCCAGCCTCATATACCGGACGTGTCGCGACCCGAGCCCATCGGATCTGATGGCACGCTGTGCACCTCATACCGATGACTTGTGCCGGTCACGTGATCACCTGACGCCAACCCGGTCGTCGGCAGGCGAGCGCGACTACATTCACGTGGTAGACCTGGCGCGGGGCCATCTGGCAGCGCTGCCGAAGGCCACCGTGCCCGGCTGCCACGTATACAACCTGGGCACAGGCACGGGCTGCACGGTGTTGGACGTGGTGGCCGCATACGAGCGGGCCAGCGGCCGGAGAATACCGTACAAGGTGGGTGGCCTGCTCTGTGGGTACCCGCGACATAGCTACACAGAGGGTGGGCAGGCCGCTCTGTGGACACACGTGGCACTGTTACACAGAGGGTGGTCAGCCCCCTCTGTGAACACCGTGAAACTGCTACACAGAGGGTGGCCAGCCCCCTCTGTGGACACACGTGGCACTGTTACACAGAGGGTGGCCAGCCCCCTCTGTGGACACACGTGGCACTGTTACACAGAGGGTGAGCAGGCCGCTCTGTGGGCACACGTGGCACTGTTACACAGAGGGTGGTCAGCCCGCTCTGTGGAGACAGACTATCTTTTTGCATTCCTCATATGGATCTCTCGGCTGTATTTGTGTCTTTATCTGTTATTAGCTCAAGCGAATAATCGTGTTGAATCCGGGGATGGTGGCTGAACGCAAAGCTTTGAACTCACGCTTTTTACGCGCTTCTGTTGGTTAGCACTACCCTGGTGCCCTCAGCGGTTGAACGCTGCTTTGCATAATGTACTTAGATGATTCAGATAACCTCCAAAGCGCATGTCCAATCGTCGATAGCAAGTCAAAGGCGGTCCCGTGCAATCACTGCAGATCTCGCGCACGTCGCCCTCGGGTTGGTGATACAGTATCACCAGTGTTGGTGATACTGCGTGTGTTGTTGGAGCACTGTGCATCTCTTTGACGTACATGACATTACTGCATGTCTCTGTCAGTCCTGTGATCAGCCTAAGTGGAGAGTTAGGATACTAGTTAGGGATGTTTTCACATTGTACGCATGGAATGAGTTAGCATGAAGAGAGTACTTGTTATGGCACATTTTGTTTACCTTTGGGATGGTTCACGAAAATAAGAATTATTGAGAGAAGTCTTACAGGAATATAGGCACCTTCAAAGTATAGAACTGTTGGCGGCCGTGTGACCTACCATGGACAACAGCGATTGCAGCGACATCTGTTGTCAGGTGGTGGCGAGACGGCCGGGAGACGTGGCCAGGCTGTTCGCCGACTGTTCGAAGGCGGAGCGGGAGCTGGGCTGGCGGGCCGAACGGAACCTAGACGACATGTGCAGGGACTCGTGGCGCTGGCAGCAGAAGAACAAATTCGGCTACTGCTCAGAAAACGGCTCGCACACTTGAGTCAGCTGTCTGCCGACTGCAGCTGCCCCTCTCCGCCTGTCTGAGCCAGGTGTCTGTGGGCCGCCGCTGCCGCCCACCGCCTGCCTCTGAGTCAGCTGTCTGCTGACCGTCGCCCATCTCCGCCTGCCTCTGAGTCAGCTGACTGCCGCCGCCCACCTCCGCCTGCCACCGTTGGTCCAATGCAGTGCCCCGGCCAGTGTATATGGGCCGATACATGTTGATAAGTATGGTATATTTTCACGTCAAGTGTGCATTATTAGCACATTGTTACTGTTGCAAATGTTGATAGTGTTGAGCGGTACAATGCTATGGCAGGTACCGCATGAACAAAGCTAGCAGCTATTTGTTGACATTTTAGCACGTGTGAATATGTATCGGTTATGCAATTCGAATTGTGTTGCATTGCTGACAGGTGTGCAGTCTGTTTTAAGCACCACTGCCATTTGTGATGGCGAAGATGTCAAGGTAGGTAGTCTAGTCGTGCTAAATCACATTATCCAAGCCGGCTATGGCAGCGAAAATCATCGGCAATAATCTGCCAGTGAGCTGATTTGAAGTTACAGTACAATGTTCCAATAGTGGCAAAGCTCGGGACTGACTAGTCGGTGCAATCTGTGATATGATGACGCCATACTGCTTGTGTGGAAGCGGTATAATATTTTAATAGGTACCACTTCAACAAGGCTAGCAGTGATTTGTGGTAGATATTTTACTATGTGTGAATAGATGTGGGTTGTCTGGTGGAAGACCAATACCACCGTCGCACGAAGTAAAACAAAATACATGACGTCCATTGACAGAGCTAATCCTGGCCATGTTTTCCTTTGTGTCTCTGAACCAGAACTGATAGCCGAAGCTCACTTGGCTCAGAAACTGCGATATCGACGTGGATATATTCAATTTTTTATTGGGTTGTTCACGACGTACTTTGTGCAATCTGCTAACCGGCGCCGCCCACACTCTTTCGCCGGTGGGCCGCGGGTTTCGTAAATGTCCGAGTGCCTCGAGCGTACAACCAGGTACCTTTGGGGGGGGGGAGTATTCTAGGGGTAAGTTACCCGTCTCGCAATCGAGAGATTGTCTGTTCGAGTCTGACCTGTCGCTACTCTTCGCCCGAGGTCAATCGGCGTAAGTGATAGGCGACGTTATATGGCTCAACGGTCGACGTGTCGTAAAGCCAATAACCACCAGCACCCGGTACCTTTGTATCCAGAGTTCAACGCTGCAACCACTCGGCCATCCCTACCCCTATTCAATATCACTAACAATGACCAGGTCTTAATGCCATCATGACACAACAGGACTGCAAGTGACTCACATAGAACCGACATATCGGGATGAACTTTCGTCCAGCGAACTAAGACCACAGGTCGGTTGTACAACAGACTGCAATGTTCCATTCCTGTCGGGCCCGCACAAGCGGGTTCCGTTGCTGTTCGTGGAGCTGACGAGTTGTCCCTACAGCCGGCGGTCGGCGGCTGCTGCTGTGTGATGCAGTGTGAGACAGACTGGGAAGTTTCACCAGTGACGTCACAGGACTGATCGAACCGCGAGACATCGACCGGTGATGGCCCAGACTTTCGGACCCGACCGGGGTGCAGAGTAGCCCCTTCGACGGCTGAGACCTTATCCCGACGACCGCTGCCACTTGTCCAGGTTCGGTAGGTGCTCGGGCTGGCTGATAGGCAAAATGTTAACGAAACACGGGGGCGAGCCAGCATGACGATATATCGTATTGGCCGCCTGTAGATCTGTTCAGTTTCAGTGTTGCTCTATATTAGAGTGAAGATGGCTCATGGAATAGGTAGCAAATCCAAACCATAATAACAGGCAAGTTGCTCTATACAATTATAATGGCTCACGACTGGCTTAACCCTCGCCAGTATTCGGCATTTTACCACCTTCGGTCGTATAGGGGGGGGTACGACCCCCATGGCGATTCGAAACCGTGCATGTTACGAAAATGAACCAGAGATCAAATTTATAGATCTGGACGAGATCTCGCGATTGAAATTCCGTGTGACCTAAGTTCAATGGGTGGCCTTCTAGGTCAGGTCAAAGGTCTAAAAAAAT
Source organism: Imbricaverruca yamaguchii (assembly GCA_034440575.1). NCBI lineage: Eukaryota > Metazoa > Arthropoda > Thecostraca > Neoverrucidae > Imbricaverruca > Imbricaverruca yamaguchii. Next base: position 965,550 of record JAOTOL010001564.1, read on the forward strand.
TCCCTAAGAAAATCGTCAGCTATATCGAAACTATTGTCTAAATATGCACGAAAATTGCTAGGCATATGTTTATTGGGACCTTGTGACCATAACGACATGTCACACGATGTGATCGGACCAATGTGATGCACCAATGAGGTCAAAGCCGTGACCCCAGATATCCAACCTTTTGAAAAGTTGTTCCAATTTCGAAGTTTAAGGTTCCCTAGGGTAAAAATAGGAGCTGAATTCGACTTCAGCACGAAAAATTACCGTAGGTCAGCTAAAAATGGTCGAAAGGTCAAATGGGGTCAACCGAGGCCAGCCGAGGTCGCCAATTTTTGGAACATTATTTTTCAATGGGAACCCATCTGGGCATCGGTATTTTTCATTACGCCCATAATTACGCTAAGTACGTAACAAAATACGTGCGATAGTCACGTATTTGTTGAAACCTGGTCGGAGGTGCTCCCCTTTATGACCTCATAACTCCGTGATCTGACATGACCTCCCCAAAAATCACCAAAAGTAATCAAAAGGGTGCCCCAGAGGGTGCTAGAAATCTCTGAGCGATCCGTTCATCGGTTTGGAAGGAATATACAAAAACCCTAGGGGGTTGCACCCCCCCTATACGGGCGAGGGTTAACATCGGGTGTAATTCCTTATCACCTCGTGTGTCTCACCATCCACAACAGTTTTTGCAAACAGTATTTTGTTTCAAAGAACAAAAGACATGAACCAGGCTCACGTACGGAACAAGTACGTACGTAGCAATGAGGAAGTAAACTTTGAGTGTTGAAAGACAGCTTGAGCTTAATCAACGGCAAAAAATATGATAATAGAGATAATATATGACCATGTATAATCCCAACATATAATCCTCAAAAGCCTTGTTCTTGACCGAATAATGACTGAGTATATTAAAGCTGCTGGACAATATGCACATATAAAATTTCGGGCGAAAAGCTGTAAGTCTACCGATCGTCCCTCGCCAATATAGGCCGTACTCCATCGCTCGTCTCGGGGCACGTGGCACAGCCTATCATCCAATGTCTTTACTCCATTACTCGAGCCAGAGCACCAGGCGGAGCCGATCATCCAATGGCTTTACATCATTACTCGAGCCAGAGCACCAGGCAGAGCCTATCATCCAATGGCTTTACTCCATTACTCGAGCCAGAGCACCAGGCAGAGCCTATCATCCAATGGCTTTATTCAATTACCCGAGTCAGAGCACCAGGCACAGCCTATCATCCAATGGCTTTACACCATTACTCGAGCCAGAGCACCAGGCAGAGCCTATCATCCAATGGCTTTACTCCATTACTCGAGCCAGAGCACCAGGCAGAGCCTATCATCCAATGCCTTTACTACATTACTCGAGCCAGAGCACCAGGCAGAGCCTATCATCCAATGGCTTTATTCAATTACCCGAGTCAGAGCACCAGGCACAGCCTATCATCCAATGTCTTTACACCATTACTCGAGCCAGAGTACCAGGCAGAGCCTCTCATCCAATGGCTTTACTCCATTACTCGAGCCAGAACACCAAGCAGAGCCGATCATCCAATGGCTTTACTCCATTACTGGAGCCAGAGCACCAGGCAGAGCCTATCATCCAATGGCTTTATTCAATTACCCGAGTCAGAGCACCAGGCACAGCCTAGCATCCAATGCCGCTATTCCACCACTCGAATCGGGGCACGAGTCAGAGCATGTTACCCAATGTCGCTACTCCACTACTCCACCACTCCACTCGGGGCACGAGTCAGAGCACGTTATCCAATGTCGCTACTCCATCACTCGACTCGGGGCACGAGTCAGAGCACGTTATCCAATTATCCAATGTCGCTACTCCACCACTCGACTCGGGGCACGAGACACAGCCCTTCACCCAAAGCCGCCACTCGACCTCTCGACTCGTGGGACGAGGCACAGCCTGCTACCCAATGTCGCTAGCTGGTATATTCGGTGGCGACTGGGACCCGACACCTGCTGAAGAAGACTCAAATTATCCGGGTAGTCCTCCCAGAAGTCCTGGACGGTTTGGCGGTCTTCCCTCTCGTCGACTTAGTCACCATCATCCGTGATGTCATGCGTGGAGAGTCTCGTGTCCTTCACACGCTATCAGCATCGCTCATAGTCACATCCAGACCAGACCACATTCACAGAAACAGACCGTACACATGCGCGTGCTAGGTAAAGAAAGGAGGCACGGAAAAAAACGACTTACCTCAGTGAGAAACTCGGCCAAGTAGGATAGAAGATACGTGGGTCATTCGTTACTTCTGCATCACGGTATTCAATTCGGTGCGGAAATAACATTATCATTCACGCAATGAACAACGTCCGTTCTTTTACGCCATATGTACTGTTTCTTATCTAAGACTGCATTGGTACATTAAATTAACCCGTACAGTTGAAAATGCAAGCTGGAGTTTTGCATGTAGAAAAAAATGGCTACGATTGATCGTAAGTTAGCTGCTACGTCACCCGGGTTAATTGTGCATCTTACGTCACCCGGGTTCAGGCCAGGGTCGAAGCACAATTAAGCATGAAGAGGCATCGACTGAAAACTCGGCAGACTGCACTCACCACCACTCACAGTTACACTCGGCGATGTCGATCGGATCCCAGACCAGCGAGTCATTCGCCGAGTCACAGACTCAGCTCACCGCATGCCAGTGACGTCACATATGTCGACATCACCGTATGCCAGTGACGTCGCATAGTGTCGTCACATATGTCATCACCACTTGCTAGTGACGTCGCACGTACCGCCACCACATTCAGTGCGCACACAGACAGATGCCATTACATTGTCGCGCTACTGCGCAGTGGAAAACTTTTCGATGCTTAACGAGCATGCTTTTTCACCATTGAGCTCGCACGTCATCTATCATATATCACACATCAAATATCACAGCCCACGTTATCACTGGATGGCGATGCGAAAAAGATGAATAAAAAAGCAGGCAAGCAAACAAGCTAACACAATGAAAAGAATATGGTGACCGCGTTTCTCTGGTTGTTGAACTATCTGGGCGTAGATACGTTTTTGTTTTGTATGCAAGCGAAGCAACCTTTGGAACATGAGTATCTGCCCTCAGTTCCATTCATCTCAGGTATATGACTTGAGATCTACGTCAATGACCTCTGATCCATGCAGTGGTGACGTCTGACCTGTACACTGGTAATCATTGCCTCTGGATCTGGCCCAGCTCTGACACGTGTGCTGGTGACCTCTGAGTCTTCAGCTAGCGATATCCGACTGGTCAACTAATCACGACCTGTGAGTCGGTGACCTCCAACACGCGACCTTGTGGCGTGTGACACATAGCCCGGTGACGTCAGACATGAACCGCCACTGACGCCTTGCTGACCTGGGTAGCGACATTGCCGTCACAGGAGACGAGTCCTTGTAACACATTGCCCGGTGACGTCAGATACGAACCGCCACTGACACCGTGCTGACCTGGGTGATGACATTGCCGTTGCAGGTGACCTGACCTTGTGGACAGGTGTAGGTGATGACCGTGTCCGGTCGGCGGTCGGGAAGCCCCACCCACCGCGGTCAGTTGACGCCTATGTCGTCCATTACTTTCCCGGGTGGGTCTCCGAGGCACTGTGCTCGGAGGCACGCGTGACTTATACACCAATGCTGTCCGTGGCCGGAGAAGTGCCGCGGGCGTCGTCGCTGCTGGCTGACACTGAGGACAAATGGACACACTTGGAACGTTACAAGCAAACGGGCATATGTTCCTCTCAAACAGGAGATGCGAATGGATCTGGAAAAGTTGATTCCTATTTCACAAAACTGTGAAATAACGCGAGACACGTCATCTTTGTCGTAGCTGTCAATGTACTCCCACATGGCACGTTGCTTGAGTTGGGTTGAGGTTAAAATATAACTAAATTTCGCTCTAGCGTGGCGGATTCGTGGCAGAATCAGATAAAACGTCATCGTTGGTAAAGATAATTAAATAGCTAAGGAGAGTTTGATCAAAGGACTTAAACGATGACTTTCTATGAAGAACTGAACTCTCGGAATCTCACCATCTGGCAGCGTCGCTTACTCTGACAGGGAGGCACCACTGGCGGCACTCACCCTTCAGTGTCGAGCAGGCACTCCACGGAAAACTGACGCGCGCCGCCCTCGAACTCCCAGGCCGGCGGACACGAGTAGCTGTCGACAAAGTAGCCGAGCTTGCAGATCTGGTCGACACCGAAAGTCCCGATCATGCACACCAGATGCTCGGCTGGCTGAACGGCGTCGTGACCTGACTGTGCACCATACGTCGGGTCCAGGATTGTACCCAGCGCTCCACATCCTCGTCTATATCTTCACATATATATCTCCATATCCTTCATATCATGTATCTTTATTCCTCGTCTCGTCTATACACGCACGACACCGGCACGCCTGGCTCTCATGGGGGTGAGCTCGGTGGGCAGCACCTGCCCACCGAGCTTGATTGACCTCCAGGGCAGCCAGTCATCTCATGATGGTGAATTGTTGCTGTAGGCACGTCGACAACGATGACATTTTGTGCCCATAGAGAAGTTCGAATTACTCAGCTAATTACTGAAATTGCCACCGGGGCGGTCTATTTTAGTGGGATGCCATACATTCCAGACATGACAAAGTAGCACCAACGACAGCTAAAAGCCAACGTCTAAATCATGAGTCAAGCGACAAGAGAACCAGATACACAGATAATGAACAATGAGACACCACAAGGTGTTTAGAGAACACAAACAGAAACTTAGATGAAACAAATTTGATGGAATACATTGAGGCATATAGGGTAAATACCCTGTACCATGCTGTTAATTTGGGAACAAGCTATCTGACATTTACCCCACTGATACAATTTGCACCGATAATCTTGCCCCTCAGAGCTACCAATTTGAAATCAAACTACAAAGAAAAGCGTCATCTAGTGCACGATGTAATTCAGGCATATAAGGCATCGTCGTATCATGCAAAATACCTTGCGGATGCAGTTCTCAATTACAGTGAGGGACCAATCTCCGTTCTCCTAGCAGGTGGTGCTGATACTTGCAGCTGACGTGGTCGGAAAGCCCCACCCGATGCCGGGCGTGCAGGTGTACTCGACCTGCCGACAGTAAATGACATCACAAACTCTGTTTAAAATGTGCATATCAGGTTACCCGTACCCAAACTACGCGAAATAGATCGGAACTTCAACTACAAACAACCGTCATACCAAACAACACCAGCTAAAAGCAACATATGTGCGTGATATCTCTGCAAACAACTGATGTAAATAACACCGCACAAAACGTCATGTACATGGCAGAGGCACATATTGCGCCAAACGATATATACTCCGACCTCCACAAGAAGCTGGTGCACATTACAGCTCCACAAACGAGAACCGATACACATCATGACTCCACAAACGACAGCTGATGTACACGACAATTGTGAATTGCTAGCTCCTGCCACCTAGTGGGAGACTCGGGAACTGTGTCCGTGGCAGATGGCGCTATCATCGATTTGTCTAGCATGACACGTAGAAAAGGGAATGTTATGATGAAAGAAATGCGAATATCGAATAGTTACTCGAATTGTCGTATTTCAGGAATATGATAAGTAGTACACTACGGGAGACGACTATTGTTCTGAATGAATGACAATTGTACTGAATTAAAATAATGCTATGATATGATACGTGAGTGAAGTTGCCTGCAATTTATCCAATCATCCCATGGACGGATTGAACTGGTTTGGATAATACGCAAGAAACCCTGCATCTTCGAGTTCGCACTAGGATCCAGTGTTTTCTTTTTGCCCATGGATAACATCACTAAAAAAATCACACCACAATGAGATAATCTGGAATTATGGAAATGCCCATAAACGCTCAGATCTACCCTTGACGGCGCTCATGAACCTAATATACTTTCCTTCTGATACTCACACGTGCCAGAAGAACTTCCCGGTGACGTACTTCACAAGCCCCCCTAGTGACCCGCACATGCCTGGTAAGCACCTGGTGACCCCCGTTGGTTGGTTATTGGTTTTACGATACTTCGGCCGTTGAGTCATGTAGCGTCGCCAATCTCTCACGCCAATTGGTCGCGGGCGAAGAGTAGCGACAGGTGAGACTTGAACCCACAACCTTTCGATTGTAGGACGAGCAACTTACCCCTAGGCTACTTGTCCCCTGGTGACCCTCGTTGTGCTCATATGACGCCTTGGTGAAGCTTACGTTTCAGCATGACACCCTAGTGACTTACATATGTTCGACAAACCACCTGCTGACATACACGGTATTCACATGGCACCTTGGCTACACTCTCAGTATCCACATGGCACCTTGGCTACACTCTCAGTATCCGCATGACGCCTTGGTTGCACTCCAGTTGATGCGCCCTAAAACCCAAATAACTAACTAACTAACTTGGTTGCACTCCCTGTATCTGCATGACGCCTTGGTTACACTCTCAGTATCCGCATGACGCCTTGGTTACACTCTCAGTATCTGCATGACGCCTTGGTTACACTCTCTGACGCCTTGGTTACACCTCGTATCTGCATGACGCCTTGGTTACACTCTCAGTATCCGCATGACGCCTTGGTTACACTCTCAGTATCTGCATGACGCCTTGGTTACACTCTCAGTATCCGCATGACGCCTTGGTTACACTCTCAGTATCTGCATGACGCCTTGGTTACACTCTCAGTATCCGCATGACGCCTTGGCTGCACTCGCTGTATCTGCATGACGCCTTGGTTACACTCTCAGTATCTGCATGACGCCTTGGTTACACTCTCAGTATCCGCATGACGCCTTGGCTGCACTCGCTGTATCTGCACGACGCCTTGGTTACACTCCCTGTATGCGCATGACGCCTTGGTTACACTCTCAGTATCCGCATGACGCCTTGGTTGCACTCCCTGTATCTGCATGACGCCTTGGTTGCACTCAGCTGCCAGTCTGGCTCCCGGTTACACCCACGTGTTTGTCTGGCTCCCGGTTACACCCACTTGTCAGTCTGGCTCCCGGTTACACCCACGTGCCTGTCTGGCTCCCGGTTACACCCACGTGTCTGTCTGGCTCCCGGTTACACCCACGTGTCTGTCTGGCTCCCGGTTACACCCACGTGTCTGTCTGGCTCCCGGTTACACCCACTTGTCAGTCTGGCTCCCGGTTACACCCACTTGCCAGTCTGGCTCCCGGTTACACCCACGTGTCTGTCTGGCTCCCGGTTACACCCACGTGTCTGTCTGGCTCCCGGTTACACCCACGTGTCTGTCTGGCTCCCGGTTACACCCACGTGTCTGTCTGGCTCCCGGTTACACCCACGTGTCTGTCTGGCTCCCGGTTACACCCACGTGTCTTTCATGCTGTCCTGCAGCCGGTCGTCCATTCCGATCCAGACGCCGTCGGTGTAGTTATTGACGATGTGTCTGTGTACATGCTGAGCCACCTGCCGGGCGTACCAGCGTACTCGACTTGAATATCTATTCCAGTCATAAGTGGTCATTATATTTGAAGGAAATGAATATTATAAAATAACAAAGAATTACTTGGTTGAAGTCACACGATAACAAAATGGCCTCGGGTACACCAACTGGGCCTGTATTAGTATGTTAGTATGCATTGGCCCCATTGCACTTCATAACACAAAGAACGTTTGAGACGTTAACGAACAATCCCTGCAAATGACTTCATGTCGTCATTAGAGCATAACCTAAGATGACCTTCAGGTGCATTTTTATACAACATACACTTTGTGTTCATTTGAAGGTACTGAAAATCTCAAATTGCTCTCTCAGCTGGTTGTCCTGTTGTTACAGGAACACCAGGGTCTGTGATCTGTGAATTAAAGTGCTTCTTGGTGGCTATAGCTCAAATTCTAGGACATGTCTAGGTGCCAGGCCAGCCATATGGGGAATTTATGCTAAATACGTTCAAACCGCTCAAGATGAGACACTACTGCTTTCAACCAGACAACGCTGCCATATTTGATAAGTGAGCGAACATAACAGATGAGATTGCAAAAGACGTTGCACCTTTACAGAGGACATACATTTTTTCCAAGATTTTCTCAAAAGCCTCTTCGGTTTTCGAGAACATCTACGGATAGAATATTTCGAATCCATTGAAGGTTTCAAAGACTGAGAACTTCCATGAATTCCCACTTCTAGAAGAACTTCTATGAGAATGCCCACTTCTACTGCAGGGAAATGTCATGCCTGTTCATCGAAAACGGAGACACGCCAGGATGTTGGATGTGATCCAGGTGCGAATGTTCCACATCTCTGTCTCATTTGCGGTCAACAGCTCCATAGGCTTAGACTAGTTTCGGTGTGGCTGGCCGGCGGTGCCCACAGATCTGAGCGCAGATGGCCGGGCACGAGTCGGCACAGTAGACGGCGCGCATCCGGAGCGAGCTGCCGCCGTGCGGGATGGTGCAGTCGCCCCCGGCGGCCGGTTCGCCGGGCTGCCACCGATCGGTGTAGCCGGGACCCTGGCGGCACCACGGCGCGTGACGTGTCTCCCGCTCGACAAACTGCCACCACCGGGCTGCCACCGATCGGTGTAGCCTAGACTCTGGCGGCATCACGGCGCGTGACGTTTCTCCCGCTCGACAAGCTGCCACCACCGGGCTGCCACCGATCGGTGTAGCCCGGACCCTGGCGGCGGCACGGCGCGTGACGTTTCTCTCACTCGACAAACTGCCATTTGGGGCGACCCACTATCACGAGGAAACATGCGTGTCAATGGCAATATCGCACGTCTCCACGTCATTGTCGTTGGGTAAAAGGCTGCATGTTTACCGCGAACATATATACGTGCCAGTAGCAATACCGCAAGCTTTCACGTTATTTTCATCCAGTTGAAGGCTGCATGCTTACCGTGATGAGTTCATTCATAACTTGTTAGCTGTTTGGGCTTTGGGCGCTTGGACCAGTTCCATGATGATCAGGATCAAAACTGTTATTTAGTACTTCACTGTCAGGGGAAGCTGTTGCCTCAGTATGCACCTAACCTGAAATCATATCGTTGCCAGGCAACAGAACAGATTTTCAGAATACACGAGTTTCGAATTGTTCGCTATCGCCTTCATATGTGGAACACCTCATGTCATGTCCATAAAGCGATCTGCTCTCTGGTGCGAAGTGTCGGAAAGTGAATGAAAAACAAATGTCTCACTGACAGTCTGTAAACAGTGGGGGAAACTACGGCCTCCCGTCTCCATAAAGAGAATGCCGGAGGAGCTGCCACCGAGGACGAGCTATCATCACTTTAAAAAGTGTCAACACCGACGCGGGACTTCTCTTCATCACTCTCCTTCCAGCTGAAAGGTTGCATGGTTATCAGGATAACCATCAAGAAGGCGTTCGTGTTGTGAGGAACAACTGAAGTGGCTGCTGCTACTGGCAGAGGCCAAATGGCTGGCTTAAATTTGTGTAGGAAAACTGTGATACCGTGTTGCTAATGGTCTGATTCACAACTGTACGGGGAAACGACGTACAACACTGTAGCTGGAAAAATCCGATCCCTCAGAATGTGTTCCTAGATGACGTATTTGCCCGGGATGTACACTGACGGTGGTTTCGGTAATGTGGCACTATGCGATATAGCTCAATAGTCCGGCTCTTAGCAGTCAGCGGATGGGGCTTGTTCTGAAATGTTACGGCACATTACAGTCATGAATGGATAAAGGGCATCTAGCGTACACACGGATACACGTACTTCTAACTTCCCTCGCCACGTCGCTCTCTCAACCCCGTGTGGATGTCGTCAAAACGAAAAAAAACGAAAAAAAGAAGAAAAAGATTAAAAAACAAGACGGATGTGGCGTTCACATCAAAACTTAATGACATTTAGCAATGCGCCTGTGCGAATGGAACGAAAATAATCCGCCGAAATCTTATCATCATCATCCGGAATCTCCGGCGACGCACCTGCCAGTCCCAACACTGGGACTGGCCATCAGAATCTTGAGATTCAACGGGACTGGACAGGCAACCCACTGAGCTGGCAGCTCAGTATGGCTCAGCCCGGCTCAAAGCAATTAAGCCAATATTTCACTGTGAGTAATCGTTTACGACAACCGCCAGAAAACGGCACAGTCCGTGGAAAGCGTACTCTCCCTACGATGGGGAGAACTGTCTCCCAGGGATACACCAGAACCCGTCAAGCATCAGCGCGTTTGACGCATAGAGAGCTGGCGGCGTCCGGCTCCCTCCAACCTGCTGACTGCCCACCGGTGCGACGTCCTTCCTGTCCACAGCGTTGGCAGCCGTGACGGTTACTGACGCAGAGCGCGTACGGCGACTCCGACGCCCGCAGGAAGTCCATGGCGAGCACCAGCTGCAGGCGAGTGTTGTAGCTGGAGACGGCGCCGACGGAGCCGATACGCTGCTTGGCGTCTTCGGCGAGCGAGCCGGCCGACGCCAGCGCCATCAGGCAGCAGTCAGACACGTCAGTGAACTTGACACGGCTCACCGCGTCGATCCTGGCGACAGTCCACACGACGTGCTGGAGATGTTGCTGCAGGTGCGAGCCGTCGGCACGACGTTCGAACGACACCGTCGCGCGCCTCTCAGACCGCCGTTGGATTCTGAGCTTCTAGATGTGGCAACAATGTGTGTATTCTGAACTACACCACGTAGCAAACCTTCAGGAAATGTGCAAGTTCAGTTTGTACTCAATGCAACGCTACATTTGTTTGGCGATGCTCGACGATTAGCTATCGAATTGGCTGTTTGCATGGGCAGTCGTTGTTTGTAGCTGCAGATATAAGCAGATATTAGTGAAAATTTGCATGCAGACATAAGTGGATGCAAATATAATGGCATGTTGAATGCAGATATCGTGCAAACGAAGATGTAACTGCAGATCTTCACTACAGTAACACAGTGCACGCAGTAACAACAGTACATTAATGTACTACAGATCCGCATACCTCCATAGAGCCCGAAGAAATTCGAATAAATTTAAGTCATACAAAAAGCAGAGATAAACATGAATGTAAGAATCACGGCAATTTCACAGGATAACGCACTTGGATGGTGATGTAGACGGCTTTGTTCCCTTTGCCTTCAGTGTATGAGCAATAGTCTGGATGTCTATAACCGCCGATAACAATAAGTTCTCCGCGCTCCTGGAAGGCAGACAAGCATCACATTAACGTGCGACCGTGAAGATCGGATGCGTTTGCCGCGTGACCAAAAATTGACAAACACTACATTGAGGTACGATCGTGAAGATTAGGTACGGAGTTAGTCCAGAGTTTTCTGCAGGCACTCTGAAGCAAGTGAAAATACCTTGGTACAATGGTGACACATGGAAGTAGAGAGCTACGATGCTGCAGTGGCTTGCTGTGAGAGTCTTCCCAACCAGTTAATAAGTTTGATAAGGTGGGAAGTTATCGGTGCTGTCGTGGCCATCAGAATTGCTACATTGTCGAGACAACTTCATTCATACCTCTAAGGTGACCGATGCGTACAGGTCAGCCATGGGTTGACAGCTGACCTATAGTGGGTTGATGGCTGACAGCAGCAGCTTCCACCAGCTAGAGGCGAGGCGAGACGAGGCTACGCACCTTTACAACGCACGGTCCTGCTCAAACTGTCAAGGATTCAGCTCTCCAGCAGTACCTGACTCGTTTTGCATCAGTTTTTAAGGTGTGTGTCGATTAAGGGATAGAAGCTACACGAAAATGTTAATATGGGCAATATATATATATATATATATATATATATATATATATATTATATATATATATATATATATATATATATATATATATATATATATATACATATATATGCATATATATAAAAGCAATTAAGGCTAAGAAAGCTGCATTTAGAGTGCTTAAGGAAGCTTCAAATATCGTAAATCTTAAGGCGTATCGAAAAGCTAGGGTGTGAAGCAAAAAACCAGAGCAGCAAAGCGAGCAAAAAAACTGGATTTAGCTAGGAACTGTAATGGGGACAGCAAAAAGTTTTTTAGTTTTTACAAGCCGAGTAAAGTTTCCAGCACAATTGGTCCACGGGAAGTAAATGGGACTATATTGGGTGAGGATACTGAGATGGTTGAGGAGCTGAGCAAGCAGTTTAAATCAGTGTTTACATTGGAAGATAAGACCAATCTGTCGACCGTATGTTTGTTTATTGGTTGGTTCACGACACACTTTATGCACAGTCACGGCTAATGGCGCCGCCCACACTGTTTCGCCGGTGGGCCGCGGGATTGGGAAATGTCTGCCGACCGTACACCATGGTTCAGTGACATGTGATCGGATAAATTATATTCATTTCATTGATAGTGATGTTGTTTTCAATCAGATCAGGAAAATAAAGCCAAACAAGGCAGCAGGACCTGATGAAAGTTATGCTGGGGTATTGTGGGAAGCTGAAAAGGAACTGGCATTTCCACTTAGTATTGAATTTTGTAGATCTGTTTCACAATATAAAATTCCAACAGAATGGAAAAGGGCAAATGTAGTTCCTATTTTCAGGAAAGGAGAAAGAGGGAAAGTTGAAAACAATAGGCCAGTAAGTCTCACATCCCTAATCTGCAAGGTACTCGAATCAATTATCAAGGAGAGAATAGTTAGTTATCTGGAAGGAAACAGATTGATTCAAGATACTCAACATGGGTTTAGGAAAGAGCGATCATGCCTCAAAAATCTCTTGGAATTTTTTAACTTCGCCACAGAACAATTTGATCAGAGAAGTCAGGTTGATGTAGCATATCTTGACTTTAGTAAGGCCCTTTGACAAGGTACCCCATACACGGTTAATGATCCAGCTCAGGCCCATGGAATTGCAGGTAGTATCTTAAAATGGATAGAGTCGTGGCTTTCAGATAGACAACAAAGAGTGATGCTAAATGGTACAAAGTCATCATGACAAAATGTTCTTAGTGGAGTTCTCCAGGGGTCAGTACTGGGGCCACTACTGTTCATCATATTTGTAAATAACATTGAAAGTGGCCTAAGCAGTAAGGTTTTGAAATTTGCGGATGATTTCAAAGTCTTCACGGCAATAACAGGTCAAAATGAGCGTATCTCTTTACAAAAAGACTTAGACGAACTTTTGAAGTGGTCCAAAGAATGGGAAATGAAATTTAATTTCGATAAGTGCAAAATAATGCATGTTGGCAAGCAGCATATGAAGGCTCCATACTTGATGGGTGTCCAAGTGCTATCAGTGACTCAACAGATGGATTTAGGTGTTATTCTAAACAAAAAATTTGGGGCATCAGAACAGACCAAGGAAGCCAGGAAGAAGCCACTGACAATGCCTGGGGCAATACATAGGAATGTATCATATAGAAGTGAGGAAGTCATCAGGAAACTTTTCTGTGCATATGCCAGGCCACATTTGGAATACTGCATCAAAGCTTGATCTCCTAGCTATGACAAAGATTGTTGGCTTTTAGAAAGAGTACGAAAGAGGGCTGCAAAAATGGTTAATGGTATAAGAAACCTGGCATATGAGGAAAGATTGAAGAAATTGAAAATGTTTTCACTTAGATATAGAAGGCTGACAGGTGACCTCATCGTGGTCTTTAAATTCGTCCATGGTCAGGAGAGGGGATATCTTGGGGAAATGTTTGAATTTAACAGAAATGATGCAATTAGAGGTCATCAATTCAAAATTAAATTTAACCACAGCAGAACAAAGTTAAGACAGTCTTTCTTCACCAACAGGGTAGTAGAACACTGGAACCAGCTGTCAGAAACCATTGTAAGTAGCAGCACATGAAACGTATTTAAAAACAGCATAGACAATCATTATAAGAATAGAGGGCTTGTTTTTCAGTATTACAGGGAGCGCTGATCGACGGATTTGGTGGGCAACCGATTGAGTGTACAGAGTGCAACCAAGAAGGGCCGTTGTGGCTCATAGTTGCACTAATCTTTTATGAATTTATGTCTTTATGTCTTTATATGTACGTATATACCAAAGGGTGTGCCAAACAGAAGTAGAAAGCCCATCATTTCCTGCAAGCTTCAACCAGCTGCCATGTTATAGCGGGTGCATTTGGAAAGGAGTTGGCGAAGGCCAGGTGGGAGGTTAGTCCGAGGATAGTATTGGGGTGCTCCGTGGTCGTATCAGTAGGAAATATTTCCTTTCGCCGGTTGGGAACGTATATTCCTTATACATTCGCCGGTTGGGAAGGTATACCGAACAACTGTTTGTTTGACTCGGGTAGGATATTTATCCTGCCACAGGATAGAGGGAATTAACTGCTTGCTTCGCCCCCCTGACGACAACGGGGAATGACTATATTCCCTCCCTTCCTCATATTTCGCGAATACAGGGCATTGCAGCATTCACTCCGCACTTTAAGATGGTAGCGCCACCACATGTCCAGGAGTTAAAGTTCGCACGCTGCCATTACTTCATAGAGGGCAGTACCAGACGGCACCATGCAAGCGGGCGTGTGTATGTGCAGCGGCCGGGGCTGAAGTCTAGTTTGCTCCATCTGCTACATCGCAGCTGTGCATGGAGAAATAAGGCCATATCAACTCACCAAACAACCGACTCTTTTAGGAAATGCGCACAAATCAACAATGTTCACATCTTGCTGCTTTTTGTGAGAGAATTGTCGGTTTATAACCATCATTAAATGACTTACCCGATGCAAATTAGAGGACATTTTAGAAATGTTAAGGGCATACAAGCTTCCTTAACAGTTGTACCACTCCAAACTCAGGTTTTCCGCTCATGCTTCCGTATTATAAGTACAAGGTTTTACCTGAGGTACGACTCCTGTACCGCACCCATGGTTTTTGTTATTATGCTATGGCATTAGTTAGGCATGGGTCCTGGCAAAGACATATTTCGTGATAACCTAGTTCCAAGGGGCCTTAAACCCACCCTACTAATTGTAAAGCATGCAGTTATATACACAATTGTCTGCATATACAAGCAGCAACACAAAACAGCGTTTTATCATCGTGTATCGCATTTATAATGGGAATGACTTATTTGTTTTGCATATCTGTGGCAGATATAAAGTGTGTGGAAAATGGGAATTGTTAGCGCGTAAAATAATTTATATCTCACTAAACGTAGTCTTAATGAACATATCGAACAAATGGCTGCCTGGTATGAAGAGCGTGGCTATTCGCAAGTGGATGAGTAGCTGGTTTTTGATCACGTGCAATGCTGCATACAATACGCGAGAGTATTCAAACAGCTACATCACTTGACCTCTATTGTTTCTGTGTCTGCATCCTAATGCAATTCAGGGCTGCTCAACACTGCCAGTTCGGATGTCACAGCACATCCACCAGTCTTAGTAATCGGCTAGCATGCAACATTAGGATATGCTCATATCTCGTTCATAATGGTGTTCATCCGTGTGAAAACCAGCGCAGACAAAGAAACTATCGTAAATGGTAATTGCGGCGCTAGGTTGATATTAGATTGTTTGCTAGAGCGATTGCAGTTATTGGAGGAGGAGAAGCAATTGGATTTGTGTGACGAAGCTGGAAACCTGCGGTTCTTGGCGGAAATTCCACCTACCTGTAATGCCCTTCAAATACTCACACCACGTGCAGTCTACCTGCCCGTACTCATCAGCAAACAACCCGAGATTCAATTCGAGGTGAGTGTATTTCTGACACAGCAGTGCTTAGCATATTGCAAGGCAATATACATAGACAGTGTTTTGATATTAATCGGCGAGATAAATGAGGAGTGGATGTCTTACATAAATGTAATGTAAAACTTCAATTGGTTACACTGTAAGATTGTAAGTATTTTCCAGTATTTTCTTTTGATTTAGAACAACATCAATTACGAAGACCATAAACAACTTTCCAATCGTGCCAATCATGATATTTGGTGTTACATACACAGCTATGTAATGACTTCTACTGCACACAATTTTACTCCATACGACGTTGCAATTACCTTAGCTAATAAACGTAGAATTGTATGACCATTGGGCCTACGTGCAAACCGCACAGCCATCGACATGTCGAATTGCACCACGGGAGGGGAGGGCCACAATGCGAACAAATAAAAAATGCAATCTGGCTAGAGTATAGCTTCAAGCCAAAAATGTTCATGGTGTAGAGATGTTCTCACTGCGCAGGGCATGTGCTCCTCTGAGTGCTTACTACGCATCCTGTAAGAAGAGCCAACTAATGCGCCACACAGCCGCAATTGGGGTCTTTTTGCTGCGTCCCTTCTAGGTATGCATTTCGTTCCGCTCAAGCCAATTGGATGCTCATCGCGTACAAATCTGGTGGTGCCTTTGGGGAGGGGGGGATAGTAACCCCACTCTAAAAACCAAACAAAGCATTCGCACGAAAACGAAAGAGGTGCCATCGGAAAGCGCTCGACGAGTAGGCCCCGGGTCCATCCCTAAAACAATTTTCCCCCAAAAGTGACGTCACTGGGGGGCTAGATTTTCACGACTTTTCACGATTTACATTATGTATTTGGCTCTGGTGAGTTCATAAATGGGGATATTTGAAGAAGAAAAAAAATATTTCGAATCAGAAAAAGGACAGCGAAGTCGACCGGTGCCATATGATTCCCACGGTTATTTTTGAAATTTCTAAATTTAGAGTTTTAAAGTTTTCTATAATTTTCCTTTTCTAATCGATAGAGCAGACCGAAGAATGTTGTTGGAAGTCAACTTGCTTTAATAAAAAATGCTTACTTCGACCAGAATCTTCTATTTAACCTCTAACAGGCAAATATGCAAAATTTATAAGTAGGCAAAAAACAAATTCCTCTCGTACGTTTTGTTGCATCCATAAAGATAAGCAAACGCTGAAAGTTTCACTAGAATATATGCATCCGTTAAAGCGTGACGACTGATTGAATGTTTTTGGAGGTTACTTCGCTTGACCTTGACTAACTCGTTGACCCAAGAGGACCTGGCTCCAAAATTTTGAAACAGTATGCCAAATTGATGTGGAAAAAGGTATGCCAAATGTTGGCGCGTTGCCGCGCGCCGTTCGTTCCCTATCCGCCAAAAACTTGAATACTCAACTTGATGGAAGGAGTCTGAAGACCAGTGCGCAGGATGGTACAGCTGACGGCGTAAAGAGCATACGGGTGAGTAACTGACCCTTTTGCAGTATCTTTAAATAGCATTAATTTAAAGTAGGTATTGACATCCACGAACCAATATTCGTGTTTTGTATAACGAAAAACATGAAGATGTCAACCTAGTGATGAAGTAAGGGTGAGTAAATTAGCTAGTTAGTGGTGGACAACGAATAACTGATATGCCGTGACTGTGAAAATTCCGTTGCAATGCAGTGGTTTCCTCGAGGCGACACCATTCAGGCACTATCAGCTGATGTTGTTGGTTGGTTATTGGTTTTGCGACACATCGACCGTTGAGTCATGTAGCGTCGCCAATCTCTTGCTCCGACTGGCCGCGGCCGAAGAGTTGCGACAGTTGAGACTCGAACCCACAATCTTTCGATTGTGAGACGGGCAACTTACCCCCAACTTACCCCAAGACTACTCGTCCCCCTCTTAGCTGATGAACCGCACAAACTGAGGTGTCTGAGGTTTCCTTGAGGTGACACCATTCAAGCACTCCCCACACAATTGAGAATGGCTAGCAAAAGGAGGGCGTGACTAAAAGGAGATTAACATTCTGAGCGTCCAGCATCCTCGCTTCCAACTAGTGGTGTGAAGTGCAGCAGTTTGGCATGGCCTCGAATGGGGAAATCATGGACGGTACAGCCAAATGTGTACGAATGTACGAACCTAAGCCATATTTTGTTTCGCGACTCCATCCAACGCGTATTTTGGACATGGCCTGCTCGAAGCTGTAGATACGGGCGTTTGGATAATCTTAACCTGTCACTACTCTTGGAGGATCATTGACACATCGAACGTATGCAGGTTTGACAATATGTGTTATTCTATGGCAGACAAAGCTCTTCTGGTATTACCGCTATTTGATGTAATCCTATAGCATTCTTCACCTGCATTTCTATATGAGGTTCACCAGTGTGATGGGAACATTTATTAATTAAAAATTAAATTAAAATGAACAATCGAAACGGACAATCATTTTGCACCAACATGCATATGGGTACATCATAGCATTGCTATTCATTTACCATTGCGTGTGTGCATGTACAATTGTTACATCGGCTCAGTGGTTACAATCTGTTTGCAAAGAACCGCTTGGAGGGGACGAAATCAATATTTGAGACCGGGTGGCGTAATACCCCATAACCATGTTCCCTATGAAGTGTCCATCTATGCAAACTCGCCATGGTCTGTTTTTCGACAGGCTACGTGTGTCATTGGCATCCATCCCGTCTTTGTCGGCAGTTCCTCATCCGTCCTCCAAACGGCAACGCATCGGAGAAAAGACCACGTGACCCGCAGCTGAAGCTCAAACGCCACTGGCAGAAATTCCAAGCGATACTTTCTAAGTTCGGCGGTCGATTCCCGTCGGAGGAAGACGCAATTTCGGCTGTGCTTCGCGTGACGGGTAGTCGGCCCGGAAACCGCGCCGGTGTTCCGACGAAACGCGACTCCTCCGCTCGTTCTCGTTCGTCCTCTCGCGTCAGCATCGACTCACGGCGGAGCAGTCGCAATGCGCGTGGCGCCACGAAGAAGCAGAAAGTAGACACATCAGCCGCCAACCAGTCCTCATATACCGACGGGAAACAGCCGGCGTCCGATGAACAAATCGGTGGGAAAAGATCGCGTGGTGTCGGTAAAAAGCGGAACAATTTCAAGCTCGCATCTATCGCCAGCGAAGGTGGATTCGGCAGCCAAGGGGAGATCAAGGACAGTGAGAGCACTGCAAAAGGATATTCACGGTTAGCAGCGGATACACCAGAGTCAGCAGCGGATAGATACGATGATGGAAGAAGGGAATCAGGACAGGAGTTGGTCAAGTCGCCATCCAACCTCACAAAGTCAGAACCGAAAACGAAGGAAGTCAGTGGTGAAGGGCAAGGATTGGATATACAAATCTTGCCTTCATCGGAGGAGAAGAAAGACGCCAAGGAGTACAAGAAAACAAATGGTGTGATCAAATTCCGTGATTACGATGAGGAAGGAACAACGGCGGCAGAACATCAAACAGAAAATGCAATGAACGAAGTGATACACCAGGATACACCAGAGGCTGCAACGGATAAATGCGATGATGTAGGAAGGGAATCAGGACAGGAGTTGGTCAAGTCGCCATCCAACCTCACACAGTCAGAAACGAAAACGAAGGAAGTCAGTTGTGAAGAGCAAGTCTCAGATATAGAAATCTTGCCTTCATCGGAAGAGAAGAAAGGTGCCAAGGAGCACAAGAAAACAAATGATGCGATCAAATCCCGTGATCCCGATGAGGAAGGAAGTAGGGCAACAGAAAATAAAATGAGCAAAGTGATAAGCGACACGATCGCACATCAAACGACAAGTAAGAATGCTACCCATGATGATGAGAAGCCGGAAGATGATTGGCTACGGAAATAACAGGGAGCGTAACAGGAGACACACTGTCCAATTGACTATTTCCGGAATGGCGATCCATAGGGAGGAGAACGCATCAAGTGCATCAATAGCCACCGATATGAATGAGGTGAATGAGGGCACGCAAACAGGTTTGGATTTGTCATCCCAAAACAGCAATAAAGTCGGAGAGCAGGGCATGTCAGAGAAGGCTAGACGGAGCATGGATGCAAAATGGTCCGACGTGCTTTACTCACCGACTGTCGACGACTTCCGTGGCGAAAGGTTAGCTGTGATCAAAGAAAGCATAGAGGAGTTTGCAGTAGCAACTGACACCATTCCAGAAGAGACGAAAGAGGCAGCCCACACATCAAGTACCGGAGCAGAATATGCAGCATCCCAGATGGAGGGGAAAATGAAAAGCAAATTGTCTGGACATCCTCCCGAAGACAATGCAGACCAGCAACTTCTTGACTCAAGGAGCAGCGCAGGGCTAGACCGAGATTCGCAAAGCATCCACACAAGACCGATGTCTCCTATGCTGGTGAGAAAAACAGTTGTGCCCATAGGGGTGAGAGAAAGTGACCCGAGCGACCCCGTCAGGCTGGATCAGAACAGTGGGAACCCAGAACTTGTCCAGGTAGCGTCTATTAGCTGCACGGACCTGGCGGTTCAGGTCAGCCCTGGGCTGTCTACAACCGATGAAGAAAAACGGCACCCGGTTCGATGCGGCTCCTGGAAGGTCAACTCGAGGCCACTGAATGCGCGATGAGCGGCGTTTGTGGAAGCAAGAATCGTCCCAGTTCTTCGTGAAGACCACACAATATTTCACGACATGGAATACACAAGCGCGCGTGGTTCCATATCAAGCTTGAATGTTAACTTAGGCAAGTTGCATTATGCCATTTCGCATACTGCGACATTCCGTCGAATATGACCATCTATTCGTTTCTGAATGCCACAGTTTCCCGCACTTATCTGCAACAGCTGTGTAACAGATGGTTGCATTACATCACTTGTCTGCCACATTGTTCATTGCCCACTGTTATGTATTGGGAATCAGTGTTCCTTGCTACAAAGTAACCAGCGAATATCCAGAACTGAATAGGACGTTTTGTACAGTGCGATGCGTGATGATGAAGACAATGGTCTCCTGTGCACGTAAATGTTCCGCGGTGGCTGGGCAGACTATGAGTGGTATCATTTGGGTGCTGCCATGTATTAGACTGCACACACCTCTCTTCTGTTGTACCTGATATTGATATGATGCATCCATTGCACTTGTGATATTTGAAGCCGCGTTCATCGTTGCAGAGGCTTGCTGATTCGTGCTGCTGTTCACGTTGTGTTTACGCTACTCAAAGACGCCGAACTTGCTTTATTGTATGGAATCATGGAAGATGAGTTTGTCGAACATGCAAATATTAAGTCCGGCCTTAGTCATGTAGCGAATTCTGCACAATTGTTGATGTTCTTGGGAGCATACCTTGCAATTTGTGTCCTACGAATGGTGGTAACAGCAGTTAATGTGTGCTTCCCAACCAATCCCTCCCTCCCCTCCTCTCCTCTCTCCTCTCTCTCTGTCCTCTCTCCTCTCTCCTCTCTCCTCTCTCCTTCATCCTTTCTCCTCTCTCCTCTCTCCTCTCACCTCCCTCCTCTCTCCTCCCTCCTCTCTCCCTCCCCCATTATCCACAAGCATTTGCCAGGACGGCTGGCCTCACCGGTAGCTACAAAGAACTTACGTAATTCCTTATGTGAGACAAAATAAATATTCAAAATATTGTGTAGCGTAGTTTGAACAGATGCATATGTAAGCGTAAACACAGCTTCAGTGAATCTATCAAAATGTCTGTGAACGTGGCCATTCTGAGATTTTAGATTTGTTTTGAAAATTATTTATCAGCGTGAAATATGAGAAGCCTTAACCAGTGAGCATAAAAGCCTGAAATGTTTGGGGCCATTAGGATCTGAAATGCAATCTACTCCGGGACGAATTAGGGGGGAGGTCCCAGAGAAGCCATTAGCCACATTTTCAAATAAAGCATCGGCGCCGATCTCCGACAATGGCTTCCAAAGCGGGCGCTGAGAATCCACAAGCACCCGATTCTTCGCGGTGCCGGAGCACTTCAGAATTCGCCACCAAACTGCCGCCGTTGGGGCAGCTGTCACACCCGGCTGCCAGACGGAGGGAAGGTTGGGGAGGGGAGGTGGTAGGGGTGGGGTCAGTACGACGAGCAGGGGCAGTAATGGGCCGTGCCTTAGCATCGGACGGCTGGTGTCATTAGGACACGGACCTCCGCGCGGCTCCTCACCACTGGCGTCGTCCGACGGCCGTCCGATGTTATCGCAAGGAGCCGCTGCCGCCACCGCCGCCGCCGCCGCCGCCGCCACCACCACCGCCACCACCACCTCCACCACCACCACCGCCGCCGCCGCCCCGACCGAGCTGGCCGTTCAATCCGGCCAGCCAAGCCACTGCTCCAAGGCAAGGCATCGAGGACCATTACTACTGGGACTTGCATCGTCAGGGTGGCCTTTTTGGTGGAATACTGAGCAGATAATTTGGATACTCGATCGAAACCACGTCGAGGAAGTTTTTTTGTCAGCTATATATTCAGTGCATAAAAACTTCGGAGTTTCTTGTTCACAAATATTAGTATTGCTTGCTTTTCTTTAGTTCACAATGCGTTTTACATTCTTTTTCTCTTGCTATATATATATATATATCACCCTGGTCCTCTTTCCCTCCAAACCTCTCTCCTCCATTCGCCTTCTCATTGGACTTCGGCCCCATGGCTACCCTCGGTTGGTCAGCAATCATTGCCATTTAATCTATCACCCTACAATATTCTGCATCTCCTACTGCTTATTGAATCCAACGGTATGATATACAGTGGTTTTAGTTCATCTCAGGGAAAATGTAAACTGTCCGTAGGAAAATCATTTCACATGTTATCACAGTGATCGTCAACAACCGGGAAGCTGCTCTTCATTAATGTCTTCCCAATGTAGACATTCGCCGACATTAAATGGCATGAATTGGTCTTTGGTTTAAAGTGTACCAATCATCCTTCCGATGTAGTCTGAAGCCCAATTGTATTCGTGAGAATAACAGTATGTCCATCATCTGTTCCGACCACGACTCTCCTGCTGCATGACCGACCCAGTCGACGCGCCCATAAATTCCAATCCAAATCCAATTTCGACCACGACTCTCCTTTCCAATCTTCATGTGGAAATGGGTACCAAGGAAAACGAATCACTATGTCAGCAACTGCTTTCGGCCGTCTCGCTAAAGCTCGGCAGCGAGTCTGGCGGGATGCCAAGCGCATGCAGCGTACCTGGTGATCTTTTCACTGCTCGCAGTAATTGGTGTTAGAACACAGTCTTTTCGGTGTTATCTTGGTCTGAATGTTCATTATCAGCACAGTGATGATCAGTAAATTAAGCTCATTCAGCCAATTTCTAGCAAAAGTTTAGTCAAGGGAGAACAATCGACTTGATCTACATGCACTCTGAATTTTGTGACCAAAGTTTCAGGATTGTATGTCGGAGTCCATTGATGTAATCAATAATATTTGGGCTTAGGGGCGCGTCGACTGCATCGGTCATACAGCTAATCAATAATGTATATGCATATACATATATATACATACATATATATATATATATATATATATATATATATATATATATATATATATATATACATATATAAATGTACATCTACCCGGTACATTTTGTTGTCAGTCTCAAAATAACCACTTGGAATTAGCCATTTGCACTGAGATCCTGCCATGTTTGCTGGTAGTTTCTGAGTAGTGGGTATCTCTGCCGGCAAGCTTCCAGCATCACAATATTGCTGTGGTCTTGACTTTTGCCCCCCCCCGACACCCGGAGTGGAGTTTTCAGCCGGCAGCGTCCCGGGAACCGGGATACGAAAACAACTTTTGATCCGGAGGACACCAGGAGCCATGATGATAAGGGTTATCTGGTCCAGGAGTCGGAACCCTATCGATAAGCTCCCAGGATTCGAAACCTTCAGCGGCGTTGTCTCACTTCGTCTTGCTACTTACTACTTATATAGGTATAGCCTTGGTCGATATTGGTAGAGTTCCACCATGAACTCGGACCAATATTGATAGTGCCCGAAGAGTTTGGCCATCTACCGGGCACCTCTTCCTAGCGCCAGAATACCAAATCAGTCTGCAGCCACATAAGCTGAGCCGGCCATGTTTACACAGTCAGGAGGAGGAGGCACCGCATATGGGACCGCTGACGAGGGTGGTACATGACCTCCTCTAGTGAAGTAGCCACGCTCGTCAGCAACATGATCTGGAAATTATTTAGCGCCATCATAGCTATTAATACAACGGCGTATCTGGAGACATCCGTCACGACACTGTTTACCCCTTCGTCGTGTGGTCATCCAGTGGGAGCATGAGGGCACCTTCCTTGAAGCTGAACGACACGGTATTGATACTGCAAGCATTAGCATAGAGGTGATGACTGAATGAATGAAGCAAATGCATGGAACTGGCCAGACGCTATGGGGACGGAGTGCTCATTTATATATATTCCAAATGGCCTACTTCATCACTTAAAAATAATGCTATGTTCAGAGAAATATTGTCTGACCGCAGACAATCAGGAACTCACAGTATTCCTTAGTTCAAAATCCTGCGTTTGTCACTAGCCATGATCTATAAGCAGTCGATGCAGTCCATGCATTCGATGCATTTCGAAGGCACGTCTACTATTCTCCTCCCTATCGGGAGTAGAATCGGGTGCCGCCCGTCAATATGCCTTCCTGTAACGGCCAGAAAGTAGCGACAGCAGCCCACTGTTTCTTGACGTCGCGTGTCGTTGAGAAAATAATGCTATTTGTTTTGTTTTCCCCTCTTTAGCAGAGTCAATGTCTCATCTGCTAAATATATGCTACCTTAAGGAAGTTACTTTAATCCGGCTTATGTGGCATCCGGCTATATCAAATAAGAAAGAGAGGAAAATGAGACGACGACAAGCAAAGCATATGGCATAGAGGCCGATATATGCATACAAAGATGAAACATACACATACACGGATACATAGCACTTATACATACACTTTGGAGGGTGGGCAGCATCGTACCCTGCGGAGAGGCTCAACTACCCACCTGCGACCTGAAATGCGAGGCGGAGGCCCGGTGCCTAGGGTGAGTCGTATGCGCGGGGCCCGACCTGGTATGTGTAAGTGTATGGTTTAGTTAAGGCTTGAACAACCTATGAAGGGGAAAACCAAACAGCTTGGAAAACCCGTAGATAAGAAACCAAGCGCAATTTATAAGGAGTACCGTCCGTTTTGGCCAAATTGGATCGGTCTCTACCTACCTAGTGTAAAATCCTATATGTACGTGTTTCTGTTTTCAACGACGGAGAGGAGAACGGGCGTAATGCAGTCACATAGCTAACAGAGGGTGCAGCGCGTGTTTTGTGTCCTTCAGCTTTATTACAGGCCAGGTTGAACGAGGAAATGTGAAAATGTGAGAGAGAATCAGATTAGTTCTGCAACTTGGGTTTCTTGTAAAAAGTGAAATAGAAATTCGAGGAGTGCCGGGTGATCATTCCCGAGGAGTGACCGAAGCGAAATCTGTTCATAGTTGCAGTTGAGATATTGGAGGGGTGAGGGATGAGGGACATATGCTGTACATATAAGTAATATGTGGGTGACAGTGAGACGAACACGACATGTGGTGCAATTTGGGGGCGGCGTGATCCAGACAAAAATATACTTGTGTGTTGATTTCGTGTGTCCAAGGCGAAGTCTGGCGAGTAATACCTCGTACACACGAGGTGTTGGTGGAAAGAGGGCCAGTTGGCCAATGTGGGCTTTATGGTGTGCAGGTGTGAAGCATCGTGCAACCAGGAGGCCTTTGCATATTTGTGAAATATCACATTGTTTAGTGTAAGAAGATCACCGGGTGGTACAGAGGTATGGATGTACTCTGGGAGGTATATTGCCGCTCATTCCAGGTTATCCGCACGCTCACTGCCCGGGATACCCGCGTGGACAGGGATCCAGAGCAGGGTGAGCTGAAGGTGTGCGTGGCTGTTATGAAAGAGGTGTCGGATAGCGTGGAGTGTGGGGTGGGTGGTGTTGTGTATGGCCGCTAGGGCATCAATGGAGGATCGTGAGTCAGTGCAAATTGTGGGGTACTGATGTGTCGTGCGACGATGTGTTGGAGGCAAGTGGGTATGAGTATTAATTCCGCTGTGTATACCGAATGACGTAGTGCTAATTTGACTTGGCCGGTGTCAGGACCTCCACACCAGGTGGCGCCCATACCATTTCTGGTAACTGAGACGACACGACACGTGTTTGCGGTCGGGTGGGCGACGAGTTTTGGGGACGTATTTTTCTGCCGCAAGTATCAAGGTATATCAAGGTATATGGTATCAAGGAATGCCGAGCTTGGAGGTTGAGACTGGGGAGGGATAATATTATCAATTTCCTGGGAGAAAGATGACCACTTCGCTTTGCAGACGTTCCAGTTGGGTATAAACAAAAAATATCTCAAGTAGGCTGAGCGTTCGAGTATAACGTGAATGGGGAAGTGGTCATTGAAAAGGGTGCTGGGTTGAACATGCCAAGAGAAGAGGGGTGAGATAGAGACCGAAGCTAGGGAGAGGTCAATGACAGACGGGCGGAAGGGGGCGACGTCGGTGCTGTGTGTGGGTGTTTGGCCATTCAAGAAGACCATGTTGTGTGTGTTGGGGAGGGGCGGGGATGGCCGAGTGGTTAAGGTGTCGGGCTATGGGTACCAAAGGTCCCGGGTTCGACTCTAGCGCCACTCAGGACATTTCCCAATCCCGCGGCCCACCGGCGAAACAGTGTGGGCGGCGCCATTAGCCGTGAATGTGCATAAAGTGTGTCGTGAACCAACCAATAAACAAACAGTGTGTTTGGGAGTGTTTCTATGTGGTGTCCGCATGAGGATGTAGTGTGACAGCCTCATGCCTGAAGAATGGTGTTCGAGACATATAATACAACCCCGCCGCCGCGGAGCGTAGAATTTCTGTTGTGAGTATAGTCATGAATGTTTAAATTATACCGATCATTGTCGCACCACCTGGCCTCTTGAACGGCGGCAATCAATGGTTTATCTATTTTAGTACCGTATATGTGCTGAGATGATGAACATTTCCTGTATTATATGCTAGGCTGTTTTGTCTCATTCACGACCCATGCGTTACAGGTTGTTTCATCCGTGCATGAAATAGGTTATAGGGTTATAAATCCGGACCATGTTTTCTGGGACAGACCGCTCAGCCTGGTCAATAGCTAAGTGATGAACAGATCTGGCAATAATTTGCAGTCATGATGTTTTCCATCACATGTTAAACATTTTGACAAGTCTGCATACTAAGTCATTTCAGTTCCTTTTATAGAACCTCAGCTAAGCCAGCATCACTTCACTTATCTATATGAAGTTGCAGCACATGCATCATAATGGCGTCACTGACATGGTGATGTTTTGCTAATTGGTCTCAGGCGTATTCTTTCGAGCATCATTTGAGCATTCATGTTTGTTACTTCAGACATCCTCATACTCACATTTTAAAATGAGCACTTCAGTCACCTTGAAAACCTCGATATGCGTATTTCGGATGCCATGACAGAAAGAGACCAGAAGCACTCTTCAATATGTGGATTCAGTTCAGACGTTAGTTGAGAACTTAACCTTGTTAGAATCGATGCCTAACTCAGGCGTGCTCATCGGTCAGACTCTTAGCAGTCGGGTGGCTGAAACGCTGCAACTGGAGTATTTGTATCCCAAGCACGAACTCCTGCTCCGTTGGCCTACCGGAATTTCTTGATGTAGAGCTTGTTATCGTTGTATTAACATGCTCAGTTTTTGCACACCACATCTCGAATATCTTGACGATGAAGAAGTCCTCAGCTCCATGTAAGTAGAGTTGAACAAACTGATGTTAAAAGACAAGTCTGCATGGAGTCAAAGGTAAAACTGAGGGAAGAAAATGTGTTTAACTGGTAATCCTTCCATTCTGCCATTGACGGTGATTGCAAGGTACGTGCTTCGTATTTTTATCGGTGGCGGTAGGTGAGACCCTTGCAGTTTCGGTAAGGATCTACGAGAAGTTTTAGTCCAGTAACGACCCCGCTTATGTGAAACCTGCGATTTTCCGAGCAGAGAACTACAACTATCCACAGCCTCAGCATCGGCACTCAACTGCAGAGCCGGCTCGCAATGGCCACAATGCCATTAAGAATGCGTAGCTGGAGTCGGCTGCTTTATGGCGACCAACCTGCCAGATCTATCGTGTCCGACATCGGGTTCATCGGACACACAAATAGCACGCTGGGCAAAGGGCCAACGGGCGAGGATTGTGCTAAGACTCGTCACGATCATGAGTGACAGTCACGGCACCTTGCGCATAACCTTCGCCCTGTCGAGCTGGTTATCGTTTGTTCTCTTTTTGCTTTATCCGGTCCCATCACAGTCACCATTGTGGGGGCTCATAAATTCGTGTAATGACTGTAGGGGGCGGCGTCACTCGTCCAATGCCAGAGGCCAAGTGCTCCGCTCGGTTGAAACAGCCTCGCCTGGTCATTGCAGACAAGCGAGCATTGCATCCTCCACAGATAGTCGTGGCTGGAGGTACATCCAGCAAAAAAGAGCAAACAAACAAACGCACGGGCAATTGGGCTCCATCCGTACAGTGAATAAATTGCACCAATTATGATCCGTGCGTAGATGACGATGTTGTAGCGAACGTTGATGCTCGTATTGTACGCCAATGCTCAAAATAATTACCGGGGTATGTCTCATTTGAATACCATCAACTAAGAACAACTCTCTTTGCCTGTGGGATAGTCCCGTCTTCTCCTGGACAATTATTGCTTTCTGTTGTTTGCGTGTCATCTCGAATACTCAGCCGTAAGCCGTACTGCAGTTGAATGCAATTCAAATATCTTACGAACCATGCCGTCCTCTGTACGTCATGACCCACTTAACCCTAACCACAAATATTCACCCACAGCTCAGCCGAACTTGCTTCCGCCCGCCCGGCCGCCACTGGAGCACGACCAGGACGGTCCACGGCGCTGCGCAGGCCGCCTGTCGCCGCCAGCTGCCCACCACCACCGCTCTGCTCCCAGCCTGCCGGGGCTGACGACAGCGGGCAGCGCTGTTGCAACAGCGCGAGCCATTGTCGACCCGTCTGCCCGCCGCGTCCGCGCTGCGGCGCCCCTGCACTGGCGCCGCGTCCGTCGCTGCGGCCATTGTGACGCGACGGTGCCCCCACTGCAGCAGCGCCGCGTCCTCCGCTGCGACCATTGTGACGCGGCGGGCGCACCACTGCAGCACGCGCCGCGTCCGTCGCTGCGGCCATTGTGACGCGACGGTGCCCCCACTGCAGCAGCGCCGCGTCCGTCGCTGCGACCATTGTGACGCTGCGGCGCACCGCCGCTGCAGCTGGCGCCGCGTCCGTCGCTGCGGCCATGGGTGCGCCGCGTCCTGCGACCATTGTGACGCGCACTGCAGCTGGCGCCGCGTCCGTCGCTGCGGCCATTGTGACGCGACGGCGCACCGCCACTGCAGCACGCGCCGCGTCCTCCGCTGCGACCATTGTGACGCGGCGGTGCGCCACCACTGCAGCACGCGCCGCGTCCTCCGCTGCGACCATTGTGACGCGGCGGTGTGCCGCCACTGCAGCACGCGCCGCGACCGTTTGATGAAACGCGGTCGGCTGAAATGGAATCAATAGGCGTCCAGCGCGGCCAATATCGCGCTGATTGCCCGCGACAGCGCGCTGTCCCCAGCCTTTCGGTGCTCGAATTGGCGGACTCTTCCGGCTAAAAACGACGTCATCTGCAGCCGACATATGTCGGCCATCGCCAGACCGCCTCGGAAGCGTTCCCATAATTTGACCACATCTCGTTCACAAGCAGCTTTTAGGAAATATACTGTTGGGATACAGCTTCCAACGCCCGCAAGCATACTGGCCAGAAAACGGCAGTCGTGGTTACACAAAGAAAGCAACTGTCCTTGGGAAAATGCTATGTGCCGTCAAATGCCTTACGCCTGGCTTGATTTTACCTCACTCACTGTCATTTCCACCGCCATTCCTTGAATCATCCTGGCTGCATTCTCTACATCATAATTGCACCACTAACAACAAACATGTATATTGCATGACATTCCAGCAGCACATATCGTCCACATATCACAGCCGCTATCACTGCTCCACAGCGCCACCACACAGCCAACGTCGCCACCTGCCGACGGGAGAGGAACAACCAGCGCAGAGGCGGTGCATGACGGCGTCGTGACGTCACTGCACTGATGTGACGTATCACCGCAGCTGCCACGACCCACTCAGCTGCCGGTCATGTCCGGCAAGACCTTGTTCACCGTGGTCCATGCACGTGGGTGGAGGCATTGGCGCTAGGAACCCGTACAGGTCGACACAACGTACATGAAATAACATTTAGTGACGCGTAGCGTTCTCACACCATGCCACAGCTGGCTTGGCGACGACACTCTCGACAGAGTGCGAAGCGCCGCTGCTTTCACAGCCGACCGCCTCAGACCGATCGCTGACCCTCTGACAGGACCAGCGCGAGACAGATTGTTGACCTGTCGGGCTTCAGCTCCAGGAAGATTGTTGACCTGACTGGGTCGACTCCAGACAGATTGTTGGACTGTCAGGGTTCAGCTCCAGACGGATTGACCTGACAGGACCAGTTCCGGACAGATTGTTGACCTGTCAGGGTTCAGCTCCAGACGGATTGACCTGACAGGACCAGCTCCGGACAGATTGTTGGCCTGTCAGGGTTCAGCTCCAGACGGATTGACCTTCTGACAGGACCAGCTTCAGGCCGACAGCTGACCGTCCGGCAAAAGCAGCTCCAGGTGTATTGAAAGCAGCCTCACGACTTCCAGTGTTGTGTAGACCGACTCGCAGAGTAGGCTCTGAATGGTGGACTGAACGTCGGCAATGATGCTCACAGAAGTGCCGTGGAGAAAGCGGATCTGGAAACAAGGGAAGCGCATACATGAACTATCGGATCAATGAACGAGATATAACACATCAGTGCAATGTCGACGGGATGTGATATTAAATTGAGAGTGACCTACATCCAGAGCCAGTAACAAACGTGCTAATTTAATACTGAGTGGTCACTGTACAATCACACATTCACGATACATGTCCACTCCGTCCATTTATGCAGAGACAATCAAGGAGACTTCTGCGCAACGAACAGTAATACCGATAATATTTTACTTATAGCGCTGGTGTGTGCTGGAGAAGATAAATATTTATTGAAATTCAAAATATTACAGCTTGTTATTGTCAAGTGGCATAGAAAAAAGTGACTGAAGAACACACATGTCAGGAAAGTGTCCATCAGGTACTGTATCATCTATCCGGTGCCCAAATGAATGCTTATGAAATGGTCCGTGTCTGGTGTCAGGCGGAGTGGGTTGTGCTTTTCGTTATTCCTTACGTGATGATGACGATGCCGTTCTGTCGGATGACTGAAGTGAAACTGGCTCAGGCAGGGCAGATCTCGTCTAACGAGGGCGGCTGAGGAATGGTGGTGTGACGTCGGACTCCTCACGCTCCCGATCACCTGTGTGGATAAAGCGAGTGGTGTGAAACAGCGATGAGAGAAATCGAAGTACTGGGCAATAAAATGGCACACGGGCAATATTTGCATCGGTGCATTGTTTCCGATTCAATATATCTTCTGATGAAAGCATCCTATTGACGAACTAGATTACTACTCTTCAAACGTAAATTATGTTTACACTGGACTCAACACCAGAAGGATACCACCAAATTCATTTATGAATACAGCAGGGGCCGTAAAGCGCAACGATATTTTCAAGCAGTAACATAAATGGTGAGATTACGTGTCATACAATCTTAAGTTTGTTTCACTCTATATATCCCTAACACGCTGTACGGTTTCAAATATGCATCACATCCAACGAATTGCCATGATTTCCATGCCATGCGTACTAATAAATAGCCTTCTTTCACATATTCGTACACAAAATCACTAATAAAGTATTTACCTCAAGGCCCAGAATGGCTCCTTGGTGACTGGACTCCGCCCGTAGAAGTTGCCTTCTTCAATTTCAGAGTAGTGCGAAATGCATCTTGCTCCGCGAGGATTATTTTTCACGTCCGGCATGGAAAACCGTAGCTTGTCCCAGAACCGTTTATCGTCCCAGCTGAGACACGTATTCACCCTGAGATACAATCGTAGATCAGGGTCCAGGTTTTGTTGCGGAAAGTCATCTAAAAGTATCACAATTAAATGTTTTTGCCGGTCCTTGAGCACCTCGTGGTAGGCCGATTTGAACTGGAACCGGCACCACTCGTTCTCGATGAAGTTTTTCGAGAGCACCATGATGGTGCGCCGACTGGACTCGACGGCCTCGACGATGGTGTCGGCGAGGTAGGCGCTGTGTGCGAAGTCGCGGTAGTGCAGCGCCAGCCGGTACGGCGGCTCACCATGCTCCAGCTTCGGCGCCAGCACGTGCTGCACAAACGCGCTGTCGCGCTCGCTGTAGCTGACGAAGGCGTCAAACAGACGCTCGTGCTGTTCGTCTAGAGCCGAGCGGTAGCACACGCGCACGCCACAGCGCGAGTAGACCCAGACGCGCAACTCGCTGCGGTAGATGAAGACGACGACGGCCAAACAGACGAGCAGACAGAGCACGGCCAGCGAGGTGATCAGCAGCGGCAGGTAGTCCGACACGGTCACACCTCGCGCCGCCGTCCGAGCGCCGTTGGTGAAGCAAGTGTCGTTGCCGCCGTGAATTTGCCGGCCTTGTTTATCACCGTCGTGCCAGCAGGACAGTGAGCCGTAGTCTGCCACCTTCTTCACGTTGGTGGACAGCCAGCTGCGGAACCGGCGCAGATAGTCGCATGTGCACGTCCACGGGTTGTTGCTCAGCCCGATCTCCATCAGGTAGGGGTTCTTGTGCAGTGCCCAGACGGAGAAGTGTGCCAGCTGGTTGCCGTCCAGTCTTAGCACTTCCAGTTGTCGCAGAAGCTCAAATGTGTTGTTGTTGATATTTGTCAGCAGGTTATCCTGCAGATGTAGCTCTCGTAGGCGATCCAGTCCGACAAATTCCTGTCCGAGGAACTCCGTCACCAAATTTGACTCTAGATGCAGCGTAGTCAGTTGTGGCAGACCGACAAACGTCTGATTATGGATAAATTCAATTTGTGAGCCGTTCAAATAGAGAATCTTCATGTTTTTCCTCCCGAGAAATGTCAGATGTGAGAGATTTGTGAAGACATTTCCGTCCAAATACACCTCGGTGGCATCCATTGGCAGGCGGTCGGGGATCTCTTCAAAGCCGTTGTTGGAGCAGTCGATAATGTTGGACGACCAGGACTGATCGTGGTAGCAGCGGCACTTGTCGGGACACGTCATCTCACAGTCGCACGCGTCAAAATCACAGCAGTGGCAAGTGGTGAAACAGTGCGTCTTGTAGGGACACAGGAACATGGAGGCATCGGCATCCACCAGCGGTACGTAGCTGCGGTCACGATTGTAGATCAGACGGCAGTAGATGCTCTCCAGATCCATGATGCGGGGGTATTGTCGGAAGCTGCTGATGTTTCTATATCGCTGCAGCCATTCCATCGTGCAATCGCACACAAATGGATTTCCACCAATGTAAAATATAGGCATGTCTCGTGTTTGGTTTGACATGTTTAGACGTAAGGCGTTTACATTCAAGTGCGTTAGCTGGTTGGCGAACAGATCCACTCGAGAGAGGTTGGTCATGAGAAAGAACGTGTAGTACTCCACAGAGGAGATGAGGTTGTCATTCAGTAGTAAGAGCTCAACACTGCGAGGAAGGGTTAATCCGGACACGGCTCTCAGCCGGTTGAAGCTGACGTCCAACATCCTAACGGTCATCTGGTCAGCGATATCTTGATCGTTCCTCAGCTCCTGAATTTCATTCTTGTGCAGATCCAGCCAGGCGAGTCCCAGTGGCACAGACGCATAGTCGAAGTGGCTGATCCTGTTGTCGCTGACGTTCAGCCAACGTAGTCGCGACAGGCCCGCGAACAGACCGTCCAGCTGGGTGAGCTGGTTGGCGTCCAGTCGGATTGCCTCGATCGCAACGTTCGACTCGAACGCTCCCGGATCCACCCTATGGATGCGGTTGTTGGACAAATTCAGGATCTTGACCCGACGCAAAGCGCTGAGAATCTCGTACGTAATGCTGGTCAGAACGTTGTCTTCCAGCCGAAGGTTTATAAGATGTTCCAAATGCTTAAGCTGATTGCTCTCGAGGCTGCTGATGTAATTACTTCCAAGATCCAGTGCCTTCAACAACCGAAGATCTTGCAGCGCCTTGGGCACACGCCTCAGGCGATTGTTGCTGAGTGTCAACTCCTGCAGGTTGCTGATGTTCCTGAAGGCACCGACCTGGACGTAGTCGATGATGTTGTTGTCGAGCGCAAGCGTACTGAGAACAAAGAGGCCGTTGAAGCTCAGTGCGTCAATGCTGTGCAGACTGTTGTAAGAGAGAACCAGCGTATGCAGGTTGGAGAGAGCGGCGAAAGCTTTGGGAGACACGGCGTCAATCTGGTTGTGATGCAGCTTTAGACTCTGAAGACTGTGGAGGCCAGCAAACACGGACGCGTCGATCTGGTTGAGCCGGTTGTGCGACAGGTCAAGCACCACTAGCCGCACCAAGTCGGAGAACGTCTCCGAGTTGATCCAGGTGGAGGTGATGCTGTTGCTGGACAGGTCGAGCACCAGCAGCCGACGCAGACCGCGGAACATGGCCGGCGTCAGAGCAGTCAGCCGGTTGCCGGCCAGCCGTACCTCGGCCAGATTCTGCGTCGTCTGCAGCAGGTCCACCGGCAGCGTCTCCAACCTGTTGCCGGAGAGGTCGAGCCGACGCAGCGCCGGCACGCTGTCCAGGGCGCCCTCCTCCACCAGCTCGACTTCGTTACGGCAGACGGCGAGGTCGGCCAGCGACGGGAAGGCGGCGAACGCATCACTCGCCATGACCGTCAGCCTGTTGTCGCACAGGTCCAGCGACGCCAGCTCCGGCAGACGGCAGCCCTCCAGAGAGCCGATGGTGTTGGTGTCCCCGCCGTCGCCACCGAGCCCCAGCTCCTGCACGTCCTCCAGGTGGTTGTGTGAAAGGTTGAGCCGCTTGAGGCCACTCAGCGGACACAGTAAGCCGCTGGGCAGCGACCACAGCTTGTTGTGGCTGAGGTCGAGGTGCTCCAGCGACGTGAGCCCATCCAGGGCGCCGCTCTCCACCACCAGACTCACGTCGTCATTGAACGTCCTCAGTGTGAGCGAGCGCAGTCGAGTGAGGTGACCGAGCACGGCCGGCAGTGTCGAGATCCGACACCTCTCCACTGTCAGGTGGGTCAGCTCCGTCAGACCGGCCAGTGTCCGGTTGGTCAGGTAGCTCTCGAGTTCGTCGCTCTGACACCGCAGCGTCAGCGCCGTCACCGCAGCTGCCGATATCACACTGTCGCTGTCCAGACTGAACACGTAGTCGAGCGCCCTGGGCTGGCAGAGTACGTGCCCCGGCTGTGAGCCGACAGTTCTCTCACAGTCGGAAGCCGCCGCCGCCGCCGTCAGTCCCAACAGCAGGATCACCACACGCGCCATCACTGTTCCGGCCGTAAGATCCGCACGTCACCGCATTGGTGTCTGGTATTGAAGCGGTGCAGCAGCGCGCCCGAACACTGCCGCGTCTCGCAGAGAACTGCTGGCTCGCCGCCGGTGCGGCCGCTATCACCCTGCTGCAGTCTCCAGCCGGCGGCCGGTATGCGCGTCAACTCGCCCGTCGGCCGATAGATGGCAGTGGGCGCAATGTCAGCGTCGTGCGACCAGTGTGTGACGGGCGGCTGTGGTGGGGCCCAGTAGGAGACATTTCTGGTCACGTCCGGGCCTCAGAATAGATGCCATTTGGTAGCTGCCCCCCGATAAAGGAACGATCAGTAGACCAGGATTTGCATCTCAGAAACTTATGGAAATGCGGTGTACCTCAACGCCGTATGGGTAGGTGCCCGATGCGCATGCAAGAGGCGTTTCTAATTGAATCGACATGCAGATTTGGCGTGTTCCCGTTACGCCTGCCTACCGATGCTGCGCCCCGTCGATGGTGACTGATGGTGCCGCCAGAAGCGTGGAGCAGGTCGGCACCTCTGCCAGCTCACATCATCGCACCGAGAACAGAGCGGCGTCAGATTTGTCGCGCCTCACACGCTCCGGTGGCATCCGTCCCTCTGCATAAACAGGACCATAAAGATGGCGACGATAGCGTGTATCAGATGGGCTGGCCAACGGCTTCATCGCAGCGTCGCGTCCTGACCAGGGCCCGTCGCCGGGCTCGGGGTGACAGGAGCCGTGATCCATGGCGTCCCCAGCAGGAGGTGTCGTTTTCTCACGCCCGCTGATCATCACAAGCCCTCCCGCCAGTACCGGAGATTCCTGGAAATCTATCAGCGCGGCGACCTACAGTGGCGTCGGCGGCATGCCACACCGATAACCGTCATATGGCACTGGCCATTCATTGGCAATGCGGATGCTGCAATGGACAGTCGCCTGCACGTTTCAGCAGTGCATCTCTCGCCGGTGAGATGCAATCTCCTGTTAGTGACATACAAATCATACTATTGCGCATTGCGTGTCACGGTGCCAAATCGTTCATGGTTTGCCGTCGACTGGCTCGTGAAATGATTTGGCATTTAAGCGAAGACAGACATCAACGTGACAACATCACCGTCTGTGTGGCTACCAACAATCAAAGACATATGTATATGCCTTTGATTGTTGGTAGTCTGGTATCCTGCCCACAACACTCCAGTCATCCCATCATGATAGGATGCCTGGAGTGTTGGACAAGTCCACCGAACTGGATCACCTTGATATTCTAACCGAAACGCGTTGAGAAACGTTGGCGGAGCTCAGTACCGGGATGTACTATGTCCATTGACACCAAAACAATGCCGCAAAGGAAACATCAGCAGTGATCACCATATGTGCCAAGATGAACGTAGGAAAGCTTCCATTATTAGATGCCACTTAGGTAAAGTTAAACGATCGCTACCACCGGAAAACGTTGGGGCGGCGATGGTGATTCGCTGCTCAGCAGAAGCATGTACCACTGCCGGTCTAGGCATCTGACGGTAAGTGGTGCATCGCAGTCGCCGACGCCGCTCTCCAGCTGACGACCGGGCTTGACGCGGGCCCGAGACGGCCGGGCACGGCGGTACTTTTGAGTGGTCAGGATCCTACACGTGTGGTAATTTGATGCAAATGCCTGCTGGTACACAATGGAGGTTACGTCTTGATTTGAATAATGAATGTGTGATTACTGTGAACGCAGTTATCCTGTATTTGAACGGACTGCTGGGAACGGGAACTTGACGAGCTGTTGTACGGGAACACAATTCCAATAACCGGCCCCCGGCCGGGCCGGCCAAACAATTCTATCATGACTTCGCTGCTGCACTTCCCGTGGGAAATCCAATCGGTGTTTTCTTTTTCGGAAATACTGGCACTGCGGCACATAAACCGTTGCCCAAGTACAAACATCGCGAGTGCTTTACGAGTTCTTCCAGACAGCAGTCGGAGCCAAAACATGTGTTGACACGTTGCGCGAAGTAGGTCACTCATGGTTGGCGTCATTTACAGACGTAAATGTTTGATAGACGATCGATTGAACAAGTGGTTTGCTCCTCCTTCACTCACTCCGTATTCATGTGATGATCATATACCGTCTGAGACCATTATGGGTGTTCGTTGTTAAGATAACATTAGCTACGTATATAGTTGCATTCCGATACCATACTCACATCACTGATTTGTAAATATCTTGTGAGCCTGAAAATGCTCAAAACTAGCCGACGCTGTTCCAAACTCGTCGCACTTGCCGAAGTTACAGAGACACTTGCAGTTAAACAATCGCGAATCCACGTGACACTCAAGTCGAGCGGCGACCAACTAGCCACTCGTTCAACTAGCTCCTCTCCCCTTCCTCTCTTTCTCCCTCTCTTTCTCTCTATCTATCTATATATCTATCTATCTATACACCTTTCTCCTCTCGTTTGCCCTCCTACTTTTGTCTCTAATTCCTCTTTTCTCTCATCTTCATTGCCATTCTCAGACCCAATCCGGGTATATGTTAGTCTTGCCACTTCCTATTTAGAGTTAATTCATAAATTGCACTGCAAATTCAATTGGTTTTCTTACCTCCGACCTCGTTGCAATACATGTGACGTATAGTATCTCAGCATTACATATATGCGAGAAAAAAAAATCGAAACGTCAACAGTCCGACGATATTCAAACATTACAAGCAGAAGAAGATTGGGAGGGAACGCTGAACACGTAGTGATCTGGAAGCTATTGTCCACCAACATGTTCATGGACAATGGAGCATCATCGTGCAAGATAAAATGCTACCTACAATCCCAATTAAGGCGAACTGCTTTCAGTGAGAGTTCCTAAAACCTGTAGAAGACTTAACCACGTCATTTGTCTTGATAATTACGCACTCACTAAGTATTATTTCACCATGAGGTTCTCGACTGAATAATTTTCCTCTCTGAGGGTAGCTCATCAACTAAATTTGACGACTCCACATGCATCCGCCGGCACTAATCACCGACATCTAATGTCCCTTGAAGCGAAGAATACCTAGTTTGTTCAGAGCGTCCTTCTTGGCAGACTGGAACACACCGGTTGGACGTATTTTCAGGCCGGCGGTTCGCATTGGACCCATTGGGTGTGCTTGGAGCTCTCCAACTGCATTAACCGTAATCGAGTTACAAGCACGAGGCTGAAAGGCAGCATTGCCATCTCACTTTGAAGTGATGCAGACTTCCTGGGGGGATGCGGGCACGAAGCTCGGAGCAAATTCGATTGGTCTCGGATAGAACGTGAGACTGGTCTCGCATCAGTTCCACTGATCATTGATCATTGAGGCTTCTGAGTTCACCGACCGCAAAACAATCATTTCATCTCAGATAGCATACTAGAAAGCAAGCTCCACGGTTTGGAAGAACATCACAACGAGTATCTTGCTGCAGTTTCCACCGCAATACGACTGCCGACAAGCTATGTAACGGCCATTTCAATCGGTTGTTCGCCATCAGCTGTTCCAAGCGCAACGTCAACGAAACTGGCCAGACATGAATTGAGAATCTGTGCAAAGCATTTTATTGACGGAAGTCTCAGCGCGGGACACTGCAGGTGGAGAGAACGACGGAGGCGCTGCTGGTGCGACTGTGCCGTCGAAATTGTACACAAATGGGGATACACTGTCCACACAGCTATTCGAAATTACTATGATCCGGAAAACAGCTTGATTGGACTCGGGAACTATTGTTGTGCCAACAGTCGATCGCCGTTCACCATGCGGAATTCCGAAGAACACCCTGAACAATATTGCATGAATAAAAATATGCGGAATTGACTTTGGTATATTATCGCATGCTTGTGCATATTTGCTGGTCTCAGGGAAGCATGCTACTACATACATAAACGTGAATTGTAACGATATCCACCGTCACGGCAGATTCGTTCGACATTGCACTATTGGGTGAACTACCTGTTACCTTAGTATGGTTAAGGTAGTTCATGCCACACCACAAAAGGTAGTCTCTTCAGAGTGGCATTGCGAAGTGGCACTGCATGACGTCATCTCCAAGCACCACGATAGAAGTGCGAGACGTCACGTCTGACGTCATCAGCTGCTCAGTGTCAGTGCCAACCTGGGCTCAATACACAGCACGGTGCACCAATGATGTGGATTGGTGTCCCGAGCGGTGCGGGCCCCGGTGAGCGCGGAGGTGTGAGGGGATTCGGTTTGTCCGCTCCAACTGTTTCGAACTCAGCTGGACTCACGAGCGGGTTCAGCACCGTCCGTCGTGATATAGATATTTTGACGACCTTAGTTTCTTCATCAAGTGCACTCTAATCCCGCGACCCACCGGCGAAGCCGTTTGGGCGGCGCCATTAGCCGTGATCGTGCATGAAGTGCGTCGTGAACCACCCTATGAACCCAATCTAGTGGACTGTTCGCGTCTATTGGATATATGATATGTTCAGAAGGGGATTAGCTCTTTCTCATTTCGGTTACAGCAATGCTTGATGTTCCATTAATTATATAATGCGTACCAAAGTGGTGATGCTGATTTCTTCACCAATGTTGTCCTTGTTAGATACTCAATGGATATAACCGTCACTACCTGGGCGGGGCTATTTTCACATGACGACGATCAGGATGAAGTGATATCTGACTGGAAGGGCCGCCGCGCTGTCGACACAGGTGAGGCGGTACGCGGCACCCTTCCGCTGTTTTGCGGCGCCATGCGCCATACAACGACGGAGGACGGAGCCGTCCACCTATAAATAGCCATCAAAGAGCTGAGAGAAAATCCAATAGAGAACGATTCACGAGGCCGCGCAAATCCCGCCTCCACCTGCCCACCTTCAACAATGCGGTAAATGAAAACATAATGCCGGGCAGCCATGGGGGCAGCAGGGGAACAGATGGCCGCGCGAGCCTGGCTCCTTTGAGGCGGCGACCCTCGATTGAACCTCACAACCTGGACCCGAGAAAATGCGAGGGATACTGCTGTTTAGCCCAGTAGATGCACAAACCACGAGTGCCCTA
Organism: Imbricaverruca yamaguchii; assembly: GCA_034440575.1. Lineage (NCBI taxonomy): Eukaryota > Metazoa > Arthropoda > Thecostraca > Neoverrucidae > Imbricaverruca > Imbricaverruca yamaguchii. The sequence continues at coordinate 1,005,669 of JAOTOL010001564.1, forward strand.
CAAGCACTCACGTCGCACTAGGTCTTCTCTTCAAAACCGCCGCGCACACGACAGAGCCGCCGGCTCCCCGCCCCACCGCCAGCCAGCCCCTCCCCCAGCTGTCATCGGTCGGCAGCTCTCGCGCCTCGCCGTCAGCTGTTGCGCGCGCCGAGACTGCTCGACAGCCGACCAGTCGTCACTGGCGCGCCGCTCTAATCGTATGGAAATGGGAGGCCGCGACGCGCGTCGCCGCTGTCCGACGCGTGACGAGACGGGCCGGGCCCTGTCGCAGAGCGACTCCTTCGTATGCCGCCGCCGCGCCGCCGCCGCCGAGATCGCGGACGCACCGCCCCGGCGGCGACGCCCGGTTGACGGACACAGTGGCGGACACAGCGGACCAGGTCAACTAGCAACGGGCCCGCCAAATACGTTCACCTCGAGAGGCGACATTTTGAAATCCATGCATTTAAAAAAAACTGACTGGAACGCGTACAGAGTGTTCGAGCTCCTGTCGCGTCCTGCCATGAAAGTTGGCGGTGCCGAGGCCGAAACAGACCGTGAACGAGGAATTTAAGATGGAGACGATCTAGGCCCAACACGTTGACGTTTTGATTTGATATATATTGACAGACACTCGGGCCGAAGGCAGACGTGGCACTTCGGAATGAGGTTACAGCTTGATGTGAGACGACGATTTGGCGATATAGAGGCGGCCGAAGCTCTTTCCGCAAGATTAAGCCTCGCTTAGCACATGCTGGAAAATACCGAGCTTTATAAGCGATGGCGGAGACGTCTTCTCGAATCTGGGTTCATAGATTCGCAATACATTTGCTTGACAAGACGCATGCTCCGGCTGAGACTGGATGTCTCGTCTTGTTCGCCGCCTCGAACGTGATTCTTTGAACATAGATAAAAAGTAATTTGATAACAAATATTGAAATATATATTAGCAAACGGCGCACATATGACTGAGTGAGGCTGGCTTATATTCGTCATAGTCCTAGAGCTCGTGCGACAGAAACTCGCTCAAGCTTCGCCCTCGTTCGTAATATCTGGGATGTTACAACCCATGTGATGTAGAGCTTCGTCTCGCTACTGCAATGCAAAACAACGCGCTACATAATTAATCCTGCTGGGTTAAGGCCAGGACCATGCCTTGCTAACCATCTTGCGATTTCTGACTTCGTCGCGTGATCCTTATATAAGAGTGTCGATTTAGCAACTCCATCTCTTCATTGTCTGTGTTTTCATGGTGCAGATCTACCTTCCCTTTCTGTTGTTCTTTTTTTCGAGCACCTTAGTGCTGAAACACAAGCTTGACGTCTGGGTTTCGTTCGCAAGGCTTCACAATTAGTATGCATGACCAGGAGAGTGAATGACCCTGCATTAACGTTGTGCGGCTTCAGGATGTGTTCGCGGTCAGCTCTCACGGCGTGCGTCGCGCACTATAACGCGGCCCTGGGTGGTGCGCTGGGCTACAGCTCGTTTTCGAGCGGATACCGTGTTATTTAGCACTCACCACAGGCTCCGGTGGCAATCAAATCAATCAAGCGAGCAGTTGCGTGGACATCTTACTGCCTCCGTTTGCCTGCAAGCAGGGCTGGCTTCATTAAAGTGATGGACAGCCGTGTTGTGGCTCGTTAATCTGCCACGTACGGCATCACGCGCCGCACGTGGAGACGGCACGGGGTGGTCCGGCGCATTTCTCTTACAGCCCGCTCAAACCATCAATAATCTGGGTAAAAACAAGTGCTGTGTGCGCTGCTGGAGTTCGTGTGAAAGCCCTACTCTACGTCCATAAAATCGACCCTGCGATACACAGACCATAGGTACCCTATTACTGTTTTTGCACCCATGATCGGCATTAGCTCGGAATGCACGTGTTCTAACACCTGTTTGACAGCAGCGATGCGCTTTGTATGGTGATGCGTCTGCCGCACGTTCGGCGCCAGTGTGCAGGACAGTCGGGGGCGGACCGCTCCTCATTCAGGATGTAAATAATCAGCGACGGCCTATTATCTATGATAATTTTCGGACGGCTACCCTTCCCCTGCCCTCTCGTAGCTCATTTTCACACGGCCTTCGTTAGGATGGAGCGTCTGGGCCGGCGCCCGCCGGCCGGCACAAATATCCCAATAATTCAGCTGCACCTTTGTCCCGGGTGGACGGGGTGGGGTGGGGTGGGCTCGCCCCGGCCAATGGCGCCCGGCCTCCACCCCCGGGAATGCATTGTACAGAAGCGAAAGGCAGCCGGCGAACCGCACGCCGCTCCGCCACAGCCTTACAGGCGTCCGGCCAGCGTAATCGGCTCACCTCGGCGCCGGAAGCGCGCCCGGTCGTGATTCGGTTTTGGAGGTATGTCGGAGAGATTAGACTGTGATTGGGACTCATTGCCTTGAGTCGAACCCATAAATCCGTGTGCAATCGCAAACGGGGAACGTTCGAACACTGAATGTTCCCAGTGGTAATTTACTAATGGCTTACTGATAAAAACTGGCGAGTGATTGCTAATACTCTACTACTTTGTCACGACGGATGATTTACTGACAATACATTATAAATGATGCTAATCATCATTTATCGTGCATTACAAACAGCATAGTGTGATCTCGTACTGAAATTTACCAATAAGGTTCAACAAAACTAGTGCTACGCATGCACGACAATTCAGCTCCAGTATTATGAAAGTTTGTGTTACCAACTGTGCAGACTGACGTTAACTAAATGACAGATGACAATTATGCAAAGCTCAGCGTCAGTCATACTTGCATACTGCGTCATTCATCCGTGCTGCTATAGTACAGGCTGAGGGTGATGCAGATATGCTCCCACGATGTAGGTGTGTGAGGTGTGCAATGAACGCGGTAAAATGACAAAATCCGCCATCACCATGTTCCTTGCGACTTCCATCTGAGTCTACCTTTCCATCACTGGAGCCAGATTCCACCGTTCAGCACTGTCCATCCAAGAACCTAATTCGGCTCAACCGTTCACGGACAGTCTGTCACAGCCAATCCGTCACACCAAATCCGTCACGTCAAATCCGCCACGTCCAATCCATCACATCCAATCCGTCACATTCAATTCGTCTCATCCAATCCGTCGCATCCAATCCGTCGTGTCCAATCCGCTACGTCCAATCCGTCGCGTCCAATCCGTCTCGTCCAATCCGTCACGTCCAATCCGTCTCGTCCAATCCGTCACATCCAATCTGTCGCGTGCAATCCGTCACGTCCGATCCGTTACGCTCCAAGTGACGTGACTTCCATCAGATTCATCACGCTCTCGAGTGGCTAATCACCACCGCTCTACACAAATCAACGCCAGCCGCCTCCATAAGGATGAAACGCTAATCACGCAAATGGTGCAGCAAAAAGTTCGCCGGACATTATACGGCTGTAATCTTGTGTTAACAGTTCTTTCGGCCACCGGCCACAGCCGCTTTCATGAGGTCGTTGAGTTCGAATTGGGCTTCTTGAAACGGTGAACTCAGATCAGAATATGTTGGGGCATGTTTGTGGCCCGTAATCGACTGATTGGAACTGGGTGTACAGTCGCCAACATCTGCCGCTGCCCACTGGCACGTGTTCTGATGTCCGGTGGAGAGGGATTGCCTGCAGTTGTCTGATGTCCGCGCATGGCTGAGTTCGAGGCTCTTCAGGCGCTCGCATTTCGCCATCGGCCAACATCGTCAGCACACTGTTGGAACCATTTCTGGCGGGCTCGCGCCAACGAACGAACCCGTCGACCGCTGAACGACACAATAAACCGTGAGAAAACACGCACGCCCGTTTTGAATTCACATAATGGCCTTGTTTGTCCCGCGCTTTGGGACAGAAATGGTGGGACCAGCCTGGCAACGCTGTTCATTGATTCAATAACGGTTTTATGGGCGTCTGAGGTCCGGTCGTGCAGGGATGCCGCTACAAGAACCTCGAAACCTTTTCTCGTAACCAGATTGACTGGAAATATTCACTGCCTAGAAAGAGCTGCTCGAGTCGGAATAAAATTCCACTATTTGTCCTCAGCTCGCCTCAGGTTTCGAAGCACTGAACTGAGTTGGTACTTGACACCACGATTGGTGCTATAATAGCTTATCAGTAACTTTAATTTCATGGCATTCAATTATACATATTAAATAACGTGCATTCAAAGCAAGCTTATATTTATATCCACACAAAACCACCACCCCCGGGATAGATGCGTTTCCACCCTCTCCAATCAGCCGTTGCTGATAATTGCCAACGTTCTCGCCAGCCGTGGAAGCAGTAAAAAGTGTGTATCCCTCCCTGGGGCGAGGTTTGCGAGGAAAATGTAGCTCAGCGACAAATCGCCTCCATCGGTGCCTCCAATAGCTGCCGACGCCGACAAAATGTGCCACATTTTACTGTGTTGTGTCTGCCGAGGATAGATGACATGGAGGACGTGATTGGAACTGAGTGCTGTCGGTAAAGGCCGGAAACAGGGGCAAAACGGCGATATGGGGATGCATCCCTCCTGCTTTTAGCACACGGGTTACACCGGAAACCCGACACCATGTAAAGAATATTACATGTTTATGAAGCAAGGCCATATAATGGAGTTTTTCTATGGATGAGACTGATGAATGATGCATGAGAGCTAACCTACGTAACTGTTATTCACATGCCTTGTATGCATGTGTGAGTGCTTTCCCATTTCCTTGCGCTATGCACAATACGCCTAGGTCATATTATCTGGCAAAACACTTTGCTTGTCTATACTAGAGGTGGCAAACATAAGAATCGAAAGCCCGGTGAGAAAGCGCGGCCAGGACCGGCGGGATTTTGGAAAGGTGTTGGAAAATATGCCGGTCTTTCAACAGGTATTTATAAATTTTATTTCAACTTCTACATCTATGCAAACTTTATCAAAATAAGCCTAATGATGATAATTGCCATGCATCTTGTGAGGCATAGTTCAACATTCCAGCCCATAATTCCGTCATACACAATGATCAATTTGATGATAAATCATGAAGTATTTTGAAGATCATTAGCCTGCTAATTGCCGAAAACAACAAATGATCAATGACAGTGATAGTAGATGATCTTAAACCTTCCACAATTCATCGACCAGTTCCTGAGTTAGAAGAAGAAGATTATGTAGGCAGCACTTCCTCACCAATGCGATCGCAATTCATTTCGTGATAAGTCACCGTGTGCCCATCCAGGCACGCCGACGCCGGCGGACCTTTACCTCCCCCCTCCCTCACGAATGAATCCGATGTCGAGACCCGCAAACATCTACCGCCCCCTCGGTTGCGACTGGATCCACCGTCGAGGCCCGCGAACATTTACCGCCATCCTCACTCGCGACTGGCTCAGATGTCCAGGCCCGCGAACGTCCACCGCCACCCTCGGTCGCGACTGGATCCGGTGTCGAGACCAGAGAGCATCTGCCGCCACCCTCGGTCGCGACTGGATCCGGTGTCGAGACCAGAGAGCATCTGCCGCCACCCTCGGTCGCGACTGGATCCGCACGCTTTGAAACGAGCCCACAAATTTCGGTCTTCACTAGGCTGCACTAACAAGGCAATTGTGGGAGAACGAGCACAACTGCTGGTCGGTGAGCTCTGATTCTGTAATAAATGGCGAGATACCATCGGCACAATTACGGCCATGGTCGGCCGAGCTTGATGCGTGTTATTACAGCGGGCCTTTGCTCCGGGGCATGACGAACGCGTGCAGTCGCGATGGCCTGTTGTGGCCGCATACCGGTGCCGGGATGTCGGCATGGTGTCACTCTAGCATCGTCATGCAGCTGACTCAATGTAGGAATGTCATTACGGAAGGGTCGGTGCTGCTGGACTGAAGGTGACGGCAGGACGTCAGTAGTCCACAGCGTACCTCCACAGCATGCCTCCACAGCCTGCCTCCACAGCCTTCCTCCATATCCTGTGTGCAATGCCTCCCTCAATAACCTGCCTCCATAGCCTGCTTCCATAGTCTGCCTCCACAGCCTTCCTCCATAGCCTGACTGCAAAGCCTGCCTCCACAGCCAGTACTGCGTGAGTCGCTGGCCTGCCGTGCGCCTGCACCCGCATCGACGACTACATGGACGGAGACTGGAGCCGATGTTGGGGATAATCTGAAGTGTCGCAGACGGTGTTGTGTGCTGCCACTGTACTGCCATTGCGCGCTGCCACTGACCAGTGCTGCCACTGAAGCGCTGTCGAGGGATGCTCCACCTTGTGAAGTTTTCTAAACGCGAAATAATACACTGAACCGTTTTGTTTTTGGCACAATATGTGCTGAAGAATATATATCCAAGCTCTCTTTCGTTTGATAGCCATACAGTAATTAGAGTGCGTACATTGTAGTGCATTAATATATTGAAGAGACGGAATATGCACTAAACTATTCCGCAAGTTTCAGAGAAGGGGGGGGGGGGTGAACCATCGGTATCAGTTGGTTCGTTATTTAGGCTTTGGGCGCATCAACAATGTTGATCATATATCGTCCACAACCGTGGGTATCACCAATAAAGCTGTGAAATGTGTAATGGCATGTGCTGTACAATAATCCATACCACACCACACAGTTTAGTCTATGCCAGGGCTTCCACTCTAAGTTTTCCATCTCGTTTTCGTTATCCATCTCTACATTGGGACGGGGTAGACGAGTAGTCGAGGTGTTTGGCTCTGGATACCAAGGTCCCCGGTTCAACATTCGCATCATCCGGAACATTTTCCAATCCCATGACCCGCTGGCGAAACAGCCGTGATCGCGCATACAGTGCGTCATGAACAACCCAATACATAATAAGCAACAATCCATCTACATAGGTACGTAAGTTATCCAGGGTGGGGTGCTTCAGTGCTAATATATGATGTCAATAAGAAACTAGTGTTGAAATACAATACACAACCTATGAAATAATGGAATAAACTTGGAAGAATTGACCCAAATTGTTCGGTAGTCCCACGTAAAATTTTGAAGCAAGTTCACTTCATTTTCACATGTTTCCAACTTACGCCGGACAATGATAATTCATAGCCAATGCCATCTAAGATCGATGTGCATATGTAAATTCATTCAATGACGGCATCAGTCGGAAGTGTTGGACTGTTTTTAAAAAACATTATTTCATACAGAAGTGCCCAAGCCGGATAACACGGTTCCCAGTACCCATGAAGAAGCGACCACCCGAAAGTACCTTCACTTACCTGGAAAACAACACAATTTACCCGTATATTATCTGGGGCACACCGCGGTAGGTTGTGATGTCGTAGTTGCCAATCAAATATGGCTGCGGTTTCAAATCCAGCTGACAAAGACAGCGGGGACTGCGACTGTGTGGACTGTGGCTGTGGAGACCACCCGTGGGTAGCAGGTCTTGAAGATTGCCTGTGGGGTTGGGACTCGCGAAACAGCCGTTATGGAAATTGTAACTGTGCGGCTGGACGAGATGTTGGTAACTTCAATTAGGATGCCAATTCTGACTGAAATAATTAATGACTATCATTGTATGGGCCGACTGCAGTGGTTTTGCTTACAAGTACCTTTGGACTACGGACCGCGATTGCGTACTGAATGGATTGCGTAAGTGTGTGCAGCCCACCCTGGTGTTACTCCCCTGTGCTGGAGGAGACGGGCCACCCCATAGGGAAGGCCCCGGACTGATTAGAGGGGCGGGGGGCGGGCAGCGGGATCCGCTGAGCATCAGCATGTAACGACCGCAGCAGAGACGTCACCTGTAATCAGGACATGATTTATCCTGCCGCAGTACCCAGTTATATGATCAATTTACCCCGTGCGAGTGTACCGCCACTGTCGATTTTTTGTTTTCAGATCGTCGGCGGAGTCGGTTGAAAACAGGCCGAGCATAAATCGTCAAATTGTTTAATGACTTAATTCTAGTGAGGGCGAAGTCTCCCAATAATTGAAGCTAACCGGCACCCGAGGAGTCCTGACGTTTCGTGACAGCTAAAAAGAGCGGCTGTGTCTCAAGGCCGCATATTATTGTTTCTACTTCATGACATTGCCATCATCGTGAGATCAGGGAGAAACAGCGCACATTCTCATTACAGGCCTTGTACAATAGTATCATTATTCTGAGTCCACCTACCTTCAAATAATTATTCACATACCACGAGGAGCCGGTGACAACTGCAAGTTATGGATGCGTACTTAGAATCTTTCGCGAAGAAGCTTCGGATAAGATAATCATAGGAGCACTACAACTTAATTACATTGGAACTAGTACCGCGTCCTTAGAATAGTTATATCGAAACCCAATCAACCTAACCGCCGTGGTCGATGAGCATGCAACCGAAAGTCTGGTCAGGTCAGGTCAGGTCAGGTCAGCGGCATCCTGATCTCACGCCCTGACCCGACCTCACCTTACCCCTCGCTGGGGCCACGGACGTGTGCGGGCCCACCATGGTGGGATTTGGGGCGGAGTTTAGCCGTGACGCGCGCGGCGATTTACCTGCCGGAGCGTGAACCATTAGCACCTGATCTCGTCTGGCCTGGCGAGGCGCTTCCTCACAGACTGGCCGTTACCATGTGGGCGCCAAGTATGCGCGGCCAGACTAGCGCAGACTGGGGGTCGGGTGGAGCACGATCACTACTGCGCGACCGGACGGGAGAATATATCTGGGCAGACCGTTATCGCCAACCGGTCCTCTCTGGATTCAGATGTAGATCACATCCGAACGGCCGAACGGCGTGAGCAACCCGGCACAGGTGTAACAGGTCTCCGACATCATCATGAGAACGATCCAAGCAGCTCTAATTATCACCTTCGAGAGCCGAGCTTCATCACCAGCGGGGCCGCATTATCGTACCACCACTCTCTTCCCAGTGAGGCCCACCAAGCAATACTAAAACGTCATGTGTCCCCACGTGATGCCCGGGACAATCCAACATCCATCTGCTAATCCAGGACAACTGCAGACCATTTCTCACCCCCTGCCGTCTCCCGGGGAGCGGTCTGACAGCTTCCGTCTGATAATCCAATCCCGAGGACATCCTTCCTGGCTTTAATAGCTCTCGTCACGAGTTTCGGTAAACCGTGTGAGATTGCGATGGAAGTGGGTCACGTGGTGCTGCTGTTGGCCAGATTGCCTGTAGGATGGACAAGTTTCACGGATGAGTTTTTGGTTGCGAAAAAGGTAGTAAGATTCCATATTCAAAACTGAAGTATTTTCTGACGGGATGGGCATGTACGACACAAATATACATTTTCAGTGAGGAGTTCCTATCGTTTTAAATAACTTTACGTAGCGATGACGTCAAATATGAGGAGTCTCGAAACCGCCAAGCACGAAACGTACGGGAAAGCCTGCGTTGGGTTTTTGAACACCAAGTTTTTTCCCTGTCAACCGACTCGTGTTATGTATAAAAAGATGAGGGTTTGTAACACTGAAATGTTATCAATTTTCAAGAAAATATGAAACTTGGAAGGGTAGGTGGTGGTATGATCGTGGTAATATAGCAGCTAACCTTTGTCTTTCAAATTCGGCGTACAGCGGTGTTGTGTGGACAAACCGCGATATGTTGCGCTAAGTTTTTTTCCTAAAATGGATGAAATAAAAACAATAACATAAATTAAGTGTGTCTTCGGTAAACAGACACCATGGCTTCCGCTTCAGTAAAATGGAAGCTGTTTATACCTAGCTCTATAACGGACATTCCATGAGGAAGGTACTGCACTGCAACTGCACGCCGCACCCTAATGTTGCAACCCTGATGTTGCAAGTTGATAAGGTCGGTGAATATCATGGCAAGCGTATTTTAAGTAGTAGATGTTGCACAATTCACACTTCATGATAGATAAAATGCATGAGTAAATTTGCAGATGCAGGCAAAACGCACATGTGCATTGGTGATAGTTTGGCAGACGTCACAGACCTCCAAGCACCATTGTGATGGAACAGAATGAATAAGATGACTGCTCCAATTTCTGCAATATTTGAATGATGTCCACGGAGATATTGCAGATAAATGACTGCTATCGAACAGCAAATTAAAATAATTATTTGGCCATAACCCATACATTTTAGACAATACACACAAGTGTACCGTTTGACTGCTTACTTGGAATATCGGGCAGTGATGCGGGATTTAAATGAGATTCCTTTCTTGCAGGGAGATGTAAAATGTGCAGGTGTAGCAGTTCATGAAATCATTTATCATTAGGTGTAGGCAACGGTAGCCGGACAAATGTATGTAAAGCAAATGTACGTAAGCGCAAAGTACGTAAGCGCAAATGTACGCAAGGCCAAAAGTACGTAAGCGCAACAGTACCTAAACGTAAAAGAATGTCAGAGCAAATGTACGTAAGAGCCAATGTACATATGACATATGAACCTAACCAAATGTGCTCAAACGCAAAGGCACGTACGCCAAATGTACGTACATTGGCTCATACGTACATTTGCTCTAGCATTTTGTAACGTTTAGGTACTGTTGCGCTTACGTACATTTGCGCATACGTACATTTGCGTATACGTACATTTGCACTTACGTACTTTTGCGCCTACGTACATTTGCGCTTACGTACATTTGCGCTTACGTACATTTGCGCATACGTACAATTGCCATACGTACATTTGCGCTTACGTACATTAGCCATACGTAAATCTGCGCTTCCGTACAATTGTCATACGTACATCTGCGCTTACGTACATTTGCTTATGTACATTTGCTTACGTACAGATGCCATACGTACAGTTGTCTTCACGTACATTTCTTCTTACGTATATTTGTCCTAGAATCGTAGGCAACATGATCACCTATCCACAGGCTTACGCTGATGTGATCAATCAGGCATATGCTAGATAGAGCAATACAATCAATGTTCAGTGAGTGTTGGCTAATGCCATCCAACATCTTCCAGCAGGATTTTGATGAAAAAATGAATCAGATGCCTTTTATAATGGGTATCTGATTTTGATGGCATGGGCGGAAATAATGTAAAAATAGATGACTATGAAATGTAAAATCGAAGTAGTTCCTCAGCTATAACTGCCATGGATTTTAGATGTAGCGCAATTATTTTTCGGTTGATCACTTACATAGAATGTCAGACATATGATGTAATGTCAGTGAACATCTTGCAGGGAGATATAAATTGTGCAGGTGAAGCACTTGATGCAATCAAATAACAGTGGATATAGGCAGATGTGATCAGCTATTCGAAAGCGTGGGCTGACGTGATCAATCATGCGTGGGTGTAGAACAATCAGTGATCAGTAGGTGGAGGCTAATGTCACGTAACACCTTTCAGGTGCATTTTCATGAAGCAGAGTCAATTAGTGCTCTGCAACTGCTGCCATATTTTGGTCAAATTTGTGTAGGAAACGTACAACGGGTTTGCAATCAAATGGAAAATTAAAGTGATCATTTAGTTATAACTGCTATGAATTTGATAAGGATGACAAGGATTGCTCTGTTGATTTCTTACATGGAATATTACGAGTATCTTGGCATGTTCAGCCGGCTGTAGTCAGCTAGAAAATGTCAATTATCTTCACTTAGTACTGAATGGTTTGTGGGCACCCACGTTTTCAACAAAATGAATACTGGCAGGTCACAGTGTTTATCTTTGCAATATATACTTCAAATTTACCTGAGTTATTACCTAAATGGAGGATAAAACTACTGTTTTCAAGCTAAAGCTCAACAAGAAAAACATAATATTTAACTGTTGAGGAATGAACCCGGGTTCCAGTTCTCTCTCTCTATATCGGACGTACCCACGGCTATAAAAATACTCGCACCTCTGTCCAGCAGTAGTACATATATTAAAATGTGCATCGCAGCCAGAACAGTCACTAGCAGTGATCAGCGAACCGTCTCGGCGTGCGGCATCACCCCACAGCTTCCCCATCTTGTCAGCCGTCTCGGCGTGCGGCATCACCCCATCTTGTCACCTCTCGGCGTGCCGCCACCCCCCCCGCCCATCTTGTCAGCCGTCTCGGCGTGCGGCATCACCCCACAGCTTCCCCATCTTGTCAGCCGTCTCGGCGTGCGGCATCACACCACAGCTTCCCCATCTTGTCAGCCGTCGACAGGCCGATGAATATCACTTCTGGCTGACGTACAGCTGCATTTGTACAACTTGTCTCAAAACATGAATAATAGCGCCATGTTTTACGGTCCATTTCCCCTGATGATCCAGTGCGATCCAAGCTAAAACTGCTGCGATTATTACGAGCTCGGCAGCGTCCTATATGCAAATTCAAAGGACCGGCAGTCGACCATCGCTGAACTCATCATTTATGATGTCACAAATGGTTTGACCAATCACAAAGCAAGTCATTCTTATACCCTTTTTGATTATTTAAATAACTGATGGATTTAACAAAATACATGCATGTTATTGTTTTAATACAAGTTAAACTTGAAAATATTCGGTCTGCCCCGACATGAAACTTGTCCATTCTGTAGTGCGACGAATGCTTAGCTAACCAGCTAAACTGACAGCGATTCAATTTGAGTTTAGGATGCGAGTAGCCGTAGGATAGGTAAATAAAACAGATCAGCAGGATAAGTCAGCTGGATCAGCAGGATAAGTCAGCGGGATCAGCAGGATAAGTCAGCGGGATCACAGGATAGGTCAGAGGGTGTGGACAGAATATGTCAGCAGAATGGGTCAGCAGAATGGGTCAGCGAAGGGTCAACAAGATCGGTCGACAGGATAGGTTAGCAGGGTGAGTCAGCAGGGTGAACATGATTGGTCCGCAGGATGGGTCAGCAGGGTAGGTCAGCATGATAGGTCAGTAGGGTCAGCAGGTCAGGTCGGCAACATGAGTCATTAGGGTGGATCAGCAGGATGGGTCAGCAGGATCAGTTAGCACGGCCAGGAACATAGGTCAGTAGGATGGGCCAGTGATGGGTCAGCGGGATCGGCCAGCGGGATCGGTCAGCAAGATGGGTCAGCAGGATGGGTCAGCAGGATGAGTCATTATGGTGAGTTAGCAGGATAGGACAGCGATGGATCAGCAATGGATCAGAGATGGATCAGAGGTGGGTCAGCCATGGATCAGCAGGATGGGTCAGCGATTGGTTAGCACGGTCAGCAGGATGGGTCATCAGAATGGATCAGTGATGGGTCAGCGATGGGTCAACGAATGCACCCCGACCGCTTGGTACGCGGATCCAAGAGCCGTGTGTGCCAGTGGAGGGGGGGGGGGTTGTGCAGAACTGTGTGCACGACCATTGAGAGTGGGGACCGCTGGGGTTTGGACTCTATACCTTGTACTGGAAGATAAGATAAGTTAACGCTATGTCCATTACGCATATGATGTAATGTGTATCCAATGCACATCATTGTTCCTCCACATGTAAGTAGACGTGCCCTCCGATGGCGAGACGCCGAGGGTGAAGATTCCAGGGAATCGGGTAGGGTGAATCTGGACTTCTTATTAGAAGCATGCTTAGCATGAGGCCCATGCTATTTGAGCAATAGTGCTAACCAAAAGTGCACTATGGGCGCCAAAAGTTACTATTGTTATTTGCTTGGGGAAGGTGAGTGGGTGCATGATATGCATTGGTGAACATTGTCCACTGCATACAACACAATGGCACTTTCTCTAAGCACGGAGGTGGAGTAGCAAAACATATCAATGGCATCAAGCAGGTTTCAGTCGAAGAAAGGGCATTGTCAATTTTGCCTTCATTTATAATAAAATACTTCATGCATGGAATGGCAAAAAGACTCATTAACATAACCCGTTCCCACGCCTGGTGCTTCTCAGAAGGATCCCCATCCAAGCTCCCAGCCCTCATCCACATCGGTTAAGAGATCGTCCTATCTGGCCCGTGGCTGTCGCGAGTTATGCGACACCCCACCCTCTGTCCCTTATCTCGAGGTGTCGCGGACTGGATTTGAGGCGGTCGGGCGCCGGTTTTGCCGCCGTCGGCTCCTTTGGTGCCGAGGCCCGGTGTGTGGCCGCTGCTGTAGGTCGCCGTGATAGATGGTCCATCGTCCGGCGGCCGACCGGAACACATTAGCAGCCAAGTGGTCCGGCAATAGTCACATGGAACGTGAAGAAGCGCACCCTCTCCCCTCGCCCTCTCCGCAATGAAAGAGCTTCCAGGTGGGCCATGAATGACCGGGGGGCTATTTTTACCAGAGGAATTTCACAGGAATCAAATCAATTTTCCACATTCCATCATGACCGGAAATTGTTGGCGGCAAATCTCGATAAATGTGGCAAGCTCCGATACATGCGGCAAGCACCGATACATATGGTAAACTCCGATACATGCGGCAAGCTCCGAAACATGTGGCAAGCTCGATACATGTGGCAAGCCCCGATACATGTGGCAAGCCCTGATGCTTGTGGCAGGCCCCGATACATGTGGCAAGGTCCGATACATGCGGCAAGCTTCGATACGTGTGGCAAGCGCCGATACATATGGTAAGCCCCGATACATGCGACAAGCTCCGAAGCATATGGAAAACTCCGATGCATGTGGTAAGCTCCAATGCACCAAGCTTGCATCACACATTATTTTCCAAAGCGTGGCAATGCATGTGTGCCGCTACTGTACATTTTCGAAGCTTCAAGATGTAGGTAATGTCCAGGATTCATTGTGTTCTCTGCAGAACGGCACTCGATTCAAATGCCCTATGAAGCCCACCTCGCGTGCATGGGTTCGACGGCTTGTAGAAAGGCCATTGATATGTTTGGGCTTTCGGGGCTTCTGTGTTCATCGGCAAAATAATAAAATGATGCCTGACGCCAAGCTGTTCGGACGTGAAATGGTAAACAACCGTAATGGAACAAAATATTTTCCATTGGCCATTTAACTATAATTTCTTGGAAAACTACTTCCGGCTCCTCGGTGCTCTTGGTCCTAGCAATCAACTGAAACCGGCACTCGACTCATTTTTATCTCGATATGATAATAATTCACATCCCTTGTTGATACCTGGTGGTCTCTTGTTGTGTCTCCAATATGGCTCCTCATGGCTGGCACCTGGTAATCCCCCAGTGTTTTTCGCAGTGTTTACGACCCTTGTATAAAGAGAGCGGCAAAGCCGCTTCAGATGCAGTATCGACCAGCGGCAGCTGCGTGACTGCGATAGTTTGTCTGGTCAGTGTTCGGCTGTTCAGCCGGCGACGTCCCGCCATTACCGTCCGCGCCGCATCTCGCCGGTAATGACCAGGCCGAAATCCAATCAGACCGGCCGTCATGGGGGGTCAGCGAGCCACTCGCCGGCACAGGGGAGAACACAACAACCCCGCTGCCAGCACCTGCTGTCTCGGCAAACATCCCGCCGCCCGCCTGCAGCAGATTGGATGACCTCGTCGGTGGCTTACCGGCCGGCTCGGCACACTGCCTCCTTCAATGGTCCCGGCCGCGTCTCCAGGCCGTACGGCGCCCTGGGCCCGGACAGCGGCGGCGCCCCGTTCCCTGACGTCTGGTGGTCACGGCGGCTCGGTGACCAGATGTGATGTCCTGCACGAGTGTGTCGGGAGCCGAGGCGGTCGGGAGACGCCACCAGTCGCCGCTGCGGGGACAACTCCTGCCCGCCCGGCTCGTGTTTACCGACTACACAGAGCCAGACGAGGCTGTAATGTGATTAGATGCCGTTCGCCGGCGACAATCACGTCTGGAGCTGCTCGAGTCGGTCGGGAAGGTACGGGAGGGGGTGAGGGCAGGTCTGAAGAAGGATGTAAGATGGGCGTGGCCGTGACAATGTGGGTGGTGAGTTTATATTTGGCCCATGCTCACAGGTCGGTGAACGTTGGAGATTTCAATTCTCAATTCAGTTTGGGGAGTGAGAGGGAAGAAGGGATGGTGAGCCCCGTCACAGGATGGTGAATATTGTAGGTATCGGTCCCAGGTCAATAGGATAAATAGCGGGGGATCACGGTTCCAGGTTGGCGAGAACGAAAAGTAGTTTCAGATCAGTGGGAGACCGGGGGCAGGCACCAGTCGCAGATATCGAGGTTGGTGGGAGTGGATAGCCTAAGAGCTTGACACTGAAAATCTTGAAATTCCAATCGGAGAATTTGAACATTCTGGCGTGTTTCTATTTGAAGTCGGCGAAAATGTGTACTTCGGGCCAACGCTGAATGATAATGGACCTGCAGGCCTTAGGCATAGATAAGCGAAGAAAATAGATTCGAAGCTTAAAGTTAATATGCATGAGAGATCTGGGTCCAGAACCTTGGGGATAAAGTATGAACCCCAGGTTAAAGGAGCTGTTAAACTATGGAAGCCATAGTTGCATTGTAAGGAAAAAACGGCAGAAGAACTAGAACTGCGTTGTCAAGTAGCACACAATGTGGTCTCTGCGCATCATATGCACCACATACACTTTAAGAACGGAATCTCAGCTGATACAAATAACAACATATAAGTAAGTGTAAGGCACTCGCAATCTACGCATGTTAATGTAATGTAATGTAATGTAATGTATTTTCGGATCCTCCCGAGCAGGGTTTTTCAGTCTCCGTTACAGGTGCACCAATGTGCCGCACACACCATCATCACGATCATACACTCATAACACGGAAACACTAGCAATATGAGCATACACGAAATATTGAGAGCCTGTGTACATGCGCAGCATGACCGAAAGCCTCCTCCTGAAAGGCTTTGTAGCCGCCTGAATTCCTCACATCTGGGGGCAGATTGTTCCACATTCGGCAAACTCATCGGTATGAAGGAGCGGCGCGCGAATTCTGTGCGGCATCGTGGTACCTGGAGCTCCCCGTTAACCGTGGCTCTGGTGCTCCGTTGCGACACAGTTGAGCGACAGTTAAGTTGGCCGCGAATGAGTTCTGAGCCAGTGAACTCGTTCATAATTTTGAGAAACTGAGTGAGCATCTGCCTCGGATATGATGTCGTCCAATTTCAGCCATCCTAGTTCTTTCAACGTTGGAGACACATGATCCCGGTAGCGTAAGCCGGCGACAATCCTTGCACCAAAGTTTATGCATTTTTGAATGCGTCGTTTCTGGGCCTTGCTACAACTTCCCCAGACAGACACACAGTATCTTATGTGGGGGAACACGAGTGCCTCAATTAGCACCCGTCTCGTATTGCGAGTAAACTTATGACGCAGTCTAGCGAGTCCGATGAGTACAAAAAATACCCACCGGGAGAAAAATAACTATGTCTCAGCCAGATTTGTACCGATATTGGGCTAGAATGTATCATATAGATGGCTATAATTATCAATATCGTCCAGCAAGCAATTCCCGCTTCGAGACGGGTGTAGATTGGTCACAGCTCAGTACAATCTACATGGCAAAACCGTGAGCTAGTTGGACTCGGAGTCAAGTATATCGAGTGTTGGTGGCCGCTATGATAGTTAGATTGCTATCCCAATCTTAACGGTAATTCTCTTGGACATGTATGGGCGCTAAATGATCACGCCTTGATCGAAGCGACTTTAAACTCAAATAACTAACTCACTTGGACATGTCATACATACCGACGAACTATAGTGAGCGAAGTTCAAGGACGGTTTAATTGCATATTGTTCCCTAGATGTGCCCACATCGCATGCTCATTATTTAATATCAAGATTTGCACTTTCGCTGACTGACAGACCAATAGTTTATATGCGAGCTTTGTGTGTGAACCTCTGCCAATTAAGCGCACATTAAACGCACGCCTGAGGGCTGTGACCGACGTTCTGTGGGGGTTCAGTGGCGCCGACTTCCGCTGCAATACATGCCAACTGGCCGCGGCTTCGGCAGTATAATGCCGTAACTGGCTGCCCAGTGCGGCCAGTGCCATATGGTGCCAGTGCCCCTCGAGATGGCACTATAAATCCTCACATTCTGAGGTTCATCAAGCTTTATTGGGCCACAAATCTAGCTGCCGGATACGTACTGAATTGGTACCAACTAACAAGCCGTAGCCGACGACCAACTGCAGAGCGGCACCGCCAGTGGACTGGAATTTGTCTCTTCCTCCCCCCCTCTCTCTCTCACACACACGCACACACATGCACTCAAACTTTCTTTTATTCCTGTTGGCCGCTCACATGCTCTCTATCTCTCCCCACTGATTCCTCTGTCTCGCTTTCTCTCTCCCCTCTCTCTCCCTCTCTCTCTCTCTCTCTCTCTCTCTCTCTCCTCTCTCTCTCTCTATCTATCTAAGCTCCTCCCTCTGTCTTGCTCCCGTCCTCACTCTCTTGATCTCCTTCACTACAAACTTACTTGCCTAGCTGATTACCCTATATTTCATATATTTCCAATTTGATTGCTCTGTCAGTCTTCTACTAAAACGAGCATGGCTGTAGATTCTCCGTGCTCTGACCGCAGTGGCACAGCTCACGTGAGTAAAAAAACAGAACTTATAGACCTAGTTCGAGGAAATTGGGTGCGCCAGGGAAAAAGTCAAGACGGCTAATCGCTATCAGTATCAGCTAAGCAATGCCGACGCGGAGAGCTACGACAGGTTTGGGCTGGCAAAACACCGATAGTTCTGCCGTGGTGGATTAGCGGGCCATCGTGCCGGTAATGGCATCGATCCGTGCTAGAGGCGCTGTTGTCCCGAGGTCGCATCCCGGTAATATCCGCCGCTACCGTTGCCACGAACGGTAACGGCAGCGGCAAGTTGACACGTTCTGTTGCTAGAATGTGTGCCAGCCGCAGGACGGTGCGTTTGTCCGGTGGCTGGGTGTATCAGCTCCGTGTCAACAGCGGCCCAGGAAGCGGCTCTGTAGTGTCGCCAACGCGGGTCCGTGTCAACAGCGGCTCATAGAGTGAGTGGCTCGATAGTGTCGCCATCACACCGCCGCCGTCCGGACCAGCTCTGGACCGCACCGTCGTCAGCCGACACCGTCACAGACGTGCACCGTGGGGGAGGAGATCTGTGCCATCCTGACCCGCTCTCAGCCACACCGTCGTCAATCAACACCGACACAGCCGTGTACTGGAACAGTTTTTGCCGGCCGACGCAGCCGACGGGACGCTGTTGACGCGTGCAGCGGGCTTTAATCACAAACTGGGGCAAAAATCGCCACCGCACACCGCGGGACGCTTTACCGGCCAGACTAATTATTCCGCCGTGCCTATGTGTCTGTCAGTTTGAGTTTCTTAGCCGGGCAGCTGTCAGTTCCCGCAGCGAATGGCTAATTCCTCCACGATCTGTCGACGGGAGGTACGCGGTGTTGTGCAGAGTCTGATGCAGGGCGATGGGCGCTGTCCATCACTCGCCTTTTCACGTCGACCTGAATGCTTGGCTATTTTGTTGGCTGTAAATGGCTACAATTTGCCAGGACCGGAAGCTTAGACGATTTGCATACGATATCAAGCTAATGGCTGGCAGTGTATGCTAGAAGCATTCACATAAGCATGGCTTGATGTCACTCCTCCCAGCCGATTTCAATAATGGTTGTAAGAGATGAACGAACGATCAGTACAAATGTATGTTCAAGTCGAATCCGCACACATTTCCGTACGCGTTCCGGGATGAAATAAATGGCGCTTCGTGGCAGCACGTAGTTGAATTGATCAAATTGTAGGAGCTATTTATCTGTCTGTATTTGCTTACGAACGCTGACTTTTACGGATTTGTTTCAGATCCAGCGGCGAACTGTGCCAACGTCAGCTCGATTCAGCCGTCCGGAGAGAAATGGCCAATGGCGCATTGCAACGTCACCGCTAGACTATTGAATTAAGTGATCACGCCACAATGCCTGTGATATATCGATACACACCCAGACTGCACCGCCGCATCATTAATCACATTGGTCGCGCGCAACGGCGACCGTGGCGCGGCAAGTCCAACGGCGACCGTGGCGCGGCAAGTCCAACGGCGACCGTGGCGCGGCAAGTGCAACGGCAAACGTGGCGCGGCAAATCCGACGTCCGGTGGCGGCGAAATGCGCCTCCAGTTGCCGGTCTCTGTCAGATGTGCGCTGCCAGATGCACCCCCTGTCAGCGGGACAGTCTGCCGGCGGACGGATCTCTATCGGATGTGCGCTGCCAGATGCACCCCCTGTTAGCGGGACATGCGGCCGGCGGACGGATCTCATCGGATGTGCGCTGCCAGATGCACCCCCCGTCAGCGGGACAGTCTGCCGGCGGACGGATCTCTATCGGATGTGCGCTGCCAGATGCACCCCCTGTCAGCGGGACAGTCTGCCGGCGGACGGATCTCTATCGGATGTGCGCTGCCAGATGCACCCACTGTTAGCGGGACAGGCGGCCGGCGGACGGACCGGCCTTATTGTGGAGGTGTGTGTATGGCAACAGTCGGTTCGGCAGTGATACGGCACCGTGACTCCGTGAATCAGTCACGGCGGCCGTGCGGACAGCTGCCGCCGGAAACCGTGCGGGCGGCCATGTTAGCGGTGACGTCACAACAGGTCGATTTTTCACGGCCGGAAATGTCCGCCTCGGCCATGCGTACAGGCATCACCTGCGCGTGGAACTGATTATGTCGACAATAACGAAGACAAACGATGCTTTCGCCTGTTGGGTGTTTGTGAGAACGCAACCAGCCCCATGATATCCAGCTGTTTCATCGACTTGGGTCATACGTATGGTGGCATGCAACGGGTGGACTTCGTCATCAATTCTCGCCGGAGGGATGCTGTGGCTAAGAGGGTAGTGGTAGTAGAAATTGTGACTTGGAGTTGGAAAATATACCTAAGTATCTTCACACTGTGAGTGAGGACAATACTTGGAAAACAAATTTCCTCCTGTGCTTACAATGAGGAAAATAATATTGTGCAACCGAGTGTACTGGGTGTACTGGGAAAGAAAGCATGGTTGATCATATTTTTTTTGCAAATGCCAGAAGTGCTAATATGAAATTAGAGAACTTCATAATAATATGCTGTCTGCAAAACTAGATTTGCCCTTAATAGTGGTGGCATTTAGTGAGTGATTTTTTGGTAAGTATATGTTAATTTTTTTATATATATATATATATATATATATATATATATATATATATATATATATATATATATATATATATATATATTGCAGGCAATTGAATTGACTGGTTGCAGCATGTATGATCATCAAATGAACTCCAAGATAAGAGATGAAGTGATCTTGTAGGCATAGCTACCTATGAAATGTATTGTTGTAGAGGATAGTGTGCGCAGTGAGGGAGTGGGCTTTTTATTATTATATTATATACTGAGAAATGGAAGAAAAAGAAGGAGTGGGCCATATTATAGGCCACCAGATCAGCATGAGTAGGCGGACATGTTGATCCAGGAAGAGACAAGCCGGAGAGTACATGGCAGGACACCATTGTTCGGAAACTTTAAGATTGGGCAGTCAACGGATTAAAACAGACGTCGAACAGAATCTAGAATAGGTTTAATTGATTGTTGTGATGTGACGCAAAACTCATGGAATAGACGAACAAAAAACAGTGCGATCTCCGGATTAGTTTACCAAAAACTAAATCCGACGGTTCTCACAACCCTGACCGCAGCACTGATATAAACATTGAAATATTATCCCAGCATTTGTTGGTGTCCCCAGCGCACAACATTTGCTGGTGTCCTCAGCGCACAACATTTGCTGGTGTCCCCAGCGCACAACATTTGTTGGTGTCCCCAGCGCACAACATTTGCTGGTGTCCCCAGCGCACAGCATTGGTTGGAAAGGGAGGCGTTTTTCACACCCTGGTTATCTCCGAATGTCTTGGGGCGAATGAACCAATAAAATCACAATCGATAGACCGTTGTTTTGCGACCTCGGGATACGCTATTATATTTTTGTTTCCATACAAAATAACAGCTATAGTTCAAGGCCAAACAAATAAATTGGACACCGTCTTGATAGTAAAGTTAGTAGCACGAAACACAGCGACACAGGGCAGAAAGTCTGTAAAAATGATACAACTGATTCAAGCTCGCTGTGTGGGAAGTTTTTTCATACACGTTTTTTAAAGGTCACCTGTCCAAATTCACCTGGGAATGAATTAAAGCTTGTGGAATACATATATGCAAAAAGCATTGATTTGAACGACTCAAAAAGCAAACGAAATCCTTATGCCGGAAGTTGACGCCATGACATGGTGACAACTGACAGTCACTCATGCATGTAATATCTCCACATAACATAATGACTAATGATACAAATGAAAAAAGGTGGAGTCATGAGCAATGGTGAACTCCTAAAAACGATGTGATAGACATCTTTGCAACCCATCGCTGGTTTAGTCATGCTGCATATTGTTCCATGGTTTAGGTATCCTGTATGTATAAAGTGCGCCACCTTGTATTATTGCAATCTTGGGTCAGCATATATTCATTGTCATTAACGTAGTACATAGCAAGAAATTGCACCAATTGTGCTTTTCCAAATGTTTTCAACATTCTGATCAGTTTTTGTATTTCCCCACTGCTCTGGTGGTTCCATGCACAAGACATGTTTTGCATAATCATGAGTTGACAATTATATCCATTGTCGATGGCTCTAATTTCTTGTACATGTCATACCACTGGAAAATGCAATAGTTTTAAGAGTAATCAGAGTTTGTCAGGCATGAGGGGAATAGAGGCTATGCACTTCGTTCATCGAAGTGCACGTCACATGCTTTGCCGAAAGGTTGTACCATGAGGCTCTACCATGAGGTTCTGCGCTCGAGTAACTACCGTAACAATGCATTGCAGTATTATATACACCGGTTGAAGGTATGATATTTATCCACCATAGCAGAAAAACAGGAAACTCTATTCGCCCCTGCATGGAGGCAACATTGAATTCATGCTACGTGTGATAACATGTGTTTCAACATGCAACAGCCTGGTGGTGTCATATATTTGGGTGACAGGCTGGACACTCTTTCACCTCTGATCGCCATAGCTGAGACGTTTGCAGATCAACGAGCATCGATAGCATTGGCCAACTACAGCGAACTTCGGATGATGATAGAATGTTGCAGCGGTTGCAGAGGCGGATCCAGCAATTGTCATGTGGTCACCTGTCTGAAGGGATGCCATTGCTTCGGAGAGGCGCCACTGCGAAAGTATCTGGCGGGGTGACTTCTGCTGAAACCCCTTGGAGCGGGAATGAGTTGGGTTGTATCATAGCGACGCAACGTCTTTTTCTAGGACGCATTTTCCTCTCAGGAGAGTGCCTCATTTTCCTTCGAAGAGGATACTATTTCTCTCCGAGGGACACCTCTGACTGAATCCGTTGAGCGAGGGGAGGTGGCACATGCCCCCAGTGCCCCTGCACCCACCCCTGACGTGTAAGTTTGAGCAAACTCACTATACACTTCCGATAGAAAAGATCAGTGCGCAGCTTGGTCCAGTAGAAGTCCATAAAAAGGGAGGTGGGACGATTCGGGGCATTTCACCCCAACAACAACATCTTCATGAAGTCTGAGGTGAATTTGGCAGGTGCCGCATAGTTGTAAGTGCATGAGTGCTACTCACACAACATGAAATGCTAATCGGAAGGAAACTGGGCGGTCGGGAACACTCCAGGCTGGGAGATCATTTCTGCCGACGACGGAGGTGTTTGGCAAAATAAATTCAAAGCATGCACCGGACTAGATACGAGACAATCTCGAAATTAAGCGCACAAACACAGGCGAGCAAGATCAGCTAACCGTACTCGCCACCAATTCGAACGTGGCATCGCCGCAATTGTGCGATATTCCGATATGTTTGGTCGCATGACCGACTTGCACTGGCTGGTCTTAAGGCAAGCAGTTACCCCTGAACTAATTCGCAGCACAACGCCAGCAATTACTGATGAACAAACACAGAACCGCTAACAAGATCTTGAGTTTCAAGTGTGCATGTGACATGCCATACACCTAAGACGTGTTCCTATCCTCACTTGTCCGCTGCAACTGGTGCAAGCTTCAATCGCATGAAGCGTTCGTCCTAATACTGATGTCTGTAATGTTGCTAAGAAATTGATCGGAGCGTTCCTGGTGCACACACACATTTCCCTTGCGCTCACATTGTTCAATATACCAGCCCGGAATGAGCCGCGATCCTTCAACTGCAGCGACTTCGCCGGATGTTTCCGTGGCGAGCGTCCGACCGTCCCAACTAGCAGCCTCAATTGCTCGGGTAATTGCCACTAAGGGAATTACCCAGGTGATGTGCCAATGCCGGCACCCTTGTGCACGGTCTGTCCCTGCTCGTTTCCGGCGGTGGCTGCAAAATATCCGGTGTGTCGAAAGGCGCCGTTCGCAATCTCGACAGTCCACTTATGATCACGGCCATTATTCCTCTCGATTGGACAAACGTTTAGGCGGGATCCAGGTACGTAAGGCTTGTGCTGTGGATGTGTTCGACTGCGACTAAAAGCCGACATTGGAATTCCAGAAAACCCGGCTTGAGCCTTGATCCGTTTGTTGTGAACCGGTTTCCTGAACTTTTCGTCGGCGGTCACGTCAAAGCAGGATTCCACAGCAAATGGGTGGCCATGATATAATCTGGAATATGCTGGATCGATAGGCATTATGGCGGTGTGGAGAATGTAGGCGCAGCCAGCGTACCAAATAGTGAGCTCTGTGTAGAATCACACGCATGACTTACCTCGTCAAAGGCTCGTTATGTGACATGTACCAGAGACAGTATCTACATTCATCACATCAGACACTGAGATTATGGTTTTTGGTCCATTAAAAATTACCGGGAGTGCAACCTGTGCCTATGTCCTCGGGGCATGTACCGATCATGCATTTGCGCTACAGGAGACAGCGGTGCTCTCTGTCTATGTCTCTGTCTCTGTTTCTGTCTCTGTCTCTGTATCTGTCTCCCCTATTTCTCTCTCTCGCTATTCCTCTCTCTTTTCTCTCCCTCTCTCTCTCTCTCTCTCTCTCTCTCTCTCTCTCTCTCTCTCTCTCTCTCTCTCTCTCTCTCTCTCTCTCTCTCTCTCTCTCTCTCTCTTTTCAGTGCGTTTCCACTGTGAAACGCAGAACTGCCTGGTGGTAAGGTCCACAGCCTTCTGCCTAATTGACAGAATAATTAACTACCGATGCTGTACCAGATACCTTTATTTCGATTTTCCGACCCTGCTCCACATGTTGCGTCCAGATCACAGGTGAGGCAATTTGTCTTTTGTGTTGTCTCCCTTTGTGTGTGCTGGAACACGATTACTGCTAGACGGGAATGGATAATGGATCTTATCGGACACCCATTTCGAAAAACTGTCCGAGTTAGTCGAGCACTGTGATATGTGTTTCCCGAGGGTATTCTTCCTCACACGATTTTCCGACTTCAGCTGCAAGCCTGCCATTTTAGGTCGTCACAGAAAACAACGTTGTTAGACGCAACGTATCAATACACAAAACATATGCTACTGCCCATAAAATACAAAATAATGAACTTGGCGGATGCAATATGAAGTAAATGTGATATGGTACTTCTATGTATGCTGTGCAATGAGCTACGATGAGACGAAGATGTTCAAATTTTCCTGCAAATACACACGTAAAAGTTGCCATCGCCAATTTTAACCTGATGTCAGAAATTCAGGGACATATATTTTGTGTTTCTATAAGAATGCTGGCTATGCTTAATTTATTCATAGACATTTGCAAAAGCTGAATCATGACATGCACGCCAGGTTCAAAGTTAAAATTTCTTCCACAAGGACTTCAATGTAGGGCGGAGTCAAGAGAAGAAAATCCGTTTTTAGCCATATCTTTCCTCCTCGGGGAAACCATACAGCCGACCGTGGGACCCACAGTGCCGGTTAAAAGCCTGGCTGATTCAAGGAGAGAGGCTTTGATCCCAGGGCGCACATCTGTTCAAAGTCACCCACTGCGCCTTCGAAATATTGTGACGTGGATTGAGCGGCAGGCAATGCGTACTGGCAGCCTGAAAGCTGCCTCCCGGCTGGAGACCTCTGGGAGCTTTTTAGACTGCATTGGAAATATCCAACCGGACTAATGTATGGCAAATATAATGCGCTTTGGTCCATTATGGCGCTGGCCCAATCTCCGCCGAAAAGATCAAAACATGTCGTAAAGCCAGACCTGTGGGCATTCCAGTGATTGTGGATATTGTCCGGGCGCGTTTTTACCTTTCTCCACCAGACACGGGGAATCACACTCCCGGCGAGCTCCGCCCGGCGGTCTCCAACAAACGGCCGCTCCCACAAAGCACGCTGATCATCCATCACGACTGGTGTGCCGCGCGCCGTTGTTCAGCTGCTGCCGCATCCCCTCCTCGTCATCCCCTCTCCTCATTCCTACTGGGGGAGGGGGTAGACAGGCCGCCCTCGGCAGACCCAGCGGCCGCAGATAAGATCAAACGGCAGCGGCTTCTAAGGCTGCCTGTAATTACCACGTGTACAAACACTGCCCACCGTGAAATATAGCAATTGTCCGACTGCCTAATGCGTTTATAATGATCGAATCTGCAGATGCTTAATTGACGTGGGGCGAGTCCACATCGCGGATGCTTGGAACGGCGCATATCGGCCTGTGCATCCTATATTTGTTTGTGTTCGTACAGGCAGCTGAGTTTATGTTCAGTCGACATCAGACCATCAAATGGATGTGGCCGTTGATTCGCTCCTGCGCCAATATCCACCGTTTGTCACATGAGCTCCAAGACCACCTGGGCGCTTCCGACCAAAATATGAAAATATGAAAATACGACAGTATGCTTAGGGCAATCTTGCCATCGACAAACGCAACTGTTGGAACGTTCTCCATAATCGCATCCACCTGCGGCATATTCTACCTGCAGTGATATTTTGTCGTGTTCTCGAAAATTAGCGTTCATCCACAGCCACCACGCAGGCCGTAGATCCTGACTTGGCCAGACGAGGGATGTGGAGGTATCCCTGCCCCCAGGCGAGTTGAGCGGACGAAACGTCCACGTCACCGCCACGATCTCAGCGTGTTACCAGAAGTCAACCGTCCACGATGGCACCCACATGACGTCAGTGTGTGACCCAAAGTCTGCCGTCATGCTGACGCTTGGTCCGGCCGGTCCCGTTAGGCCATTAACAGCATAAGCGCAGCCTTTCAGCTTCACCGGCGGAGAACACTAGTGGAATCCATTCCGGAATGCCATTCGTGTTCATTAGTTGCCCATTTGATTCATAGCTTGTCTTCAGTAATAGCGTTATGTGGTATGACAATGCGGGAAGAAGCAAATCATTATTCCAACTTGGGCCGCTCCGTGGTATCGGACCGTAGTTACCGATGCCCGGGTACGGCATATCTCACCATGCCAGGCTAGCTTTCTCGAATACCTTCCAGCTGCCTCTCATAGTTTCACGTGAAGCGGAAAATACCAACAGGTCCACCAACGTGGAGTGCATTGTCAAATATAATTCACGAACTGGAGAAAATGCCTGCTTCATTTAGGTGCAGCTGCAAGTGGCGACTTGATATCTTCGATGTCACTTCACAATTGGGAAATTAGCCCCCATGGATCAGGCTGCAATGCAAGGCGCAATCAATGAAACTTTCAACCTCAATTTTTCAAGAATGTAGCTTGTTCAATGCACAGATGCACGTCGATGCACATTGTCCAATGCGCACCGGTGCTAAATACGGAGTCACTAAAAGTGGAGGACCTAAATTATCATGTAAAAAAGAAAACATCCCCGTATCAACGCCATGGTGGTTATTGGTTTTACGACACGTCGACCGTTGAGTCATATAGCGTCGCCAATCTCTCAAGCCGATTGGTGGTGGGTGAAGAGTAGCGATAGGTGAGACTCGAACCCACAATATTTCGGTTGTGATACGGGAAGCTTGCACCTAGACTACTCGTCCCCCTCAACGCCATGAGACCGATGCACAAGAGCAACAGGGCATCGTACGCCTCTGGTGCCAATCACATTGTCATGTCAGTAGAACATTGGTAACGGCCGGTTGTCTCAGCGCTACAGTGGTACCGGCTAGTTGTCTTCATGCTACGGTGGTACCGTCCAGCTGACTTTGTGGTACAGCAGTACCGACCAGTTGGCACAGATGTTGGTGCCATTCAGACGGTGCGCCACGGTCGACGAAATCGTACTAGAAGTCACCGGCAAGGCACTGTCCGATCGCCGAAGCTGCCGGCTCTGCAGACTCTTGGTCTCCACACGAACGCTCTGCGTCATGTCTTCCCGCCTGCCGTGTGCCATCGATAGCGTCGCCTCGAGTGGTCATCCAACCGCACCGCACCCGAGCCAGTTCACAGTTACTCACCACCAACTCTGCAGCCGGTGGTCCGACCGAGCCGGCTGGAAATTGGCGAGTTATCGCCGCACAACGCCACGCGGCACCGTAATCTTGTCGTCGTAATTCCATTACTGATGGATGTGTCGAGTGGTCTCGGCCGGGTAGCGGATGTTGATTGCCGAGTAGCTCAGTTCAATGATCGCGGCCGTCGCCAGCAACGCAGCAACTGATCAGACTATTTTGACAGATCGACCAAGCACGACCACATCGAGCTGCGCGGCAACTGACCAGACTCCTTCGACAGATCGACCAAGCACGATCGTATCGAGCCGCAGCACTGCCAGCACGGTGTGCTTGGGGTGCAAGCAAAGATGATGCATACAAGATCGACCAATTTTTTAAAAGGAATATCATGAAGCTTCCCTACAATTTTATTTTATATTCGCAAAAGACAACATCAAATAGACCGAGCATTTCATATTCGGAAAGAGACGGCGGGCACCCAAGGGAAAATCAAGATTAGCTTTTAGCTTTCTCGACAGGATTTTGTTCAATGATAAGACACATTTCAGCCTCAATGGCGATATCAACAAATAAAACTGAGCGGCCAGACGTGGTTTCCGAAAAGCCTCTCCATAGCCTAAAAGTTACCGCCTGGTATGTGATAAGTACCGAGAGCATCATTGGACCATTTTGGTTTCAACATCCTGACTGCTCAACGGTCACCATCGCTAAGGAGCGGCACACCAGAACATTAGATCGATTCGGGGCCGGTTGACGACCAACCATCGAGACGAAATGCATGTCGCATGGTTCCAGCAGGATGGTGGAACTCACCACAGGTTACCAACATCGTATTAGGGTGTTTGGAGCAGTACATCACAGCAAAATCATCAGTCGAAAGGTGGTGTACTGACCATCACATTCGCCGCACTTGATGGTCCTGAATTCTTTCTCCGGGGATAACTCAGGAGCCAGGAGCAGAAACAGAGCCCAAATGCGTCAAGAATCAGGAAAGGAACATCATATGCGACATTCGACGAATTTCCCAAAGGACACGTGTCAGAATCATTACAAAGGTGAAGATCAGGGTTGATCTGTGCGTCCAGCAATATGGAGGCCATCTCGAGCACGTGCTCGTGCATGCGTTCTATATGTAATCCCTGTGTCTGAGTGACGGAATTTTCCGTCGCCAAAAAAAACTCCAGGTTTCGAATCATACAATAAACATGCTTTGGTGATATATATATATATATATATATATATATATATATATATATATATATATATATATATATATATATATATATATATATATATATATAAATATGACACGAAGACGCATATATTAAGAAATTTTTGTAAGTGCTATTCGCCAACTGCTTTTGCCATTTGTATCATATTTCGATGCATTGATTTATGTACCATAACAGGCTAGAGAAGCTAGAAAGACCTCAAATAATAAGGCGGCACGAAATACTTGCATTAGTTAATGGATAGACCTTTGCCTGAAACGTTATTTTGAAGTCTCATATTTCACAATAATGCTGCGAGGAAACCACAGTTCTCGCAGTGGAAAGGACCTCTAAAAGATGGCGTCACAAGTGCTTTGTGAATGAGTACGCATTTCAAAAGTCCTGCTGAAGGTATTGGGATGCTAATGTACACAGTCAAGGATGGATAAATATTCCAATATGCAAGTGGGCCGACCAAATACGCGTTCATCCATCTATCTTGAAATCTGGTCTGGCAGTGTTCGAATAGCACCAGGCTCCTGACTGGAGGCCGACGTGATCGTCCGTTAACTGGTGAAATGGTTTTGAAACCCAACGCTACGAACGTTCACCATATGACTCGGTAAACGCACGCGTGCAGCAATTACAGTCTAGCTCTGTCAGCCGCCTCCGTTCGCACCTGGTCAAGTGCGCCGACTGACGCGTGCTCGATGCCATTACACGTTTGTCATGTCCGTAAGATAGGCGACCGTGCAGTATAATTACTCTGTTTTCCTTTCGTGTCTGATTGGATATCCTGGGAACGGATGCCAGGAAAATTAAGGCTGGAACCGCGGGGCCGCGGCCGCCCCCACCTCGGCGGCAACCGCTGCGCTATGGTCCCGGCCCGGAGACCCACACATTCTGCTGCCACCTAGCGACAAGCGGTGGAACTAGCCAGCCGCCATCTGAGGCGTCTCCGTCGTGCCGCCGTTTATCATCGAATGCGACGGCGTAGCCCGCGGGTGCGGCGGTGGTGACGGGACGCGCCGCCCGCGGCCGCGGGCTATCGCCGCTGTCGACGGACAGCCAGTAGCTGAAGACGGTGTTTATTTGAACCTACCATCGTTGACGGTGTCGGTGTCAGGCCAGTGAATGGCAAACAGAGCGTGCTCTCTCTCTCTTCTCTCTCTCTTTCAACAAGCCCCGGGAGTGGATAGTAAGCGCAGCTTGGCTCGGCAACAACCACTGCCTCGAAGCCAATCGCCTGGTTGTCGTCGGTATGGCCTGCCACAAACATGGTACCGAGGGGTCGCATTGTCTCACTGCTTCTGATCGATGTACGCAGATTAACACTTCTCAGATATTAGCTGCATACTGTGATAGTGTTATGTTGACTCAGCAGGAACCACAGGTCATAAACTCATGGCACGACGATACGCACTTGTGCTGTAATGACGCTGTCGCTACTCATGGGACATACTTTTATCGCACATTGATTCACCACCTCGGCCTTCATGCCAATTATGCAACACTCATATTACAATTCTGTATATCATCCTTTATTGTCAGTAATGCCATATCCCTAAACAAACAATAACGGACTACTGCCGAGTACACAACATTCGTTTTTCTTTGCTCACAATGTTGAGGAATAACCACCCTGTTCCCTTTAAACTACTTTTCGTTTAAAAAAAACAACCTCTTGAAGATGTACAGACTGAATTGTACAATATAATACATTTTCCATTTCATAGTACAAAAGGTTTTGAGCAGGCCGAAGTGCCCTTTCCAATAATTGAAAAGCGGAGTCTTCGTAGCCTCACGTTCCACGTAATACGCATAAATGTGCTTCATCAAGCAAGAATTATCTGACGCATTTATGACGCCGGACCGAAACTGTCCTTTGTGCATTACCGTCTCCATATCCACCATTTCACAGTCTGCATATGATTGCTAATGGCTGAAGAGACTTCGGCCCAAAAGCAAAGCCACTTGAAACAAAACACCTGTCACGCAGAAATTTGGAGATGTCTGGCATTCCAGCTACAAAAAAAAAACAACATTGGTCTGGAAAAGCTCTCACTAAAGGCAATTTGGTGTTTTGTATGGCCTACGGGTTAAAAAGTATTTGTGTGGCCATAGCCACGGTACCACATGGGTAGTGGGCACATTTAAGAGCGCAACGTTTTGTGCGAACAACACAGAGACCTATCCCGTGTGATGAGTGGCATACACTGTAAATTATATACAACTTAATGCTGAATGCTTGAAGAGGGTTTGTCGTTGTTAATGGAAGTGCATCTCAAGCTACTTGCTGATTTCAGAGAATTAAATTCAACTTCTCTGTTCCCTACTTCCCCTCCCTGTAATTTATCTTCCTTCCCTCTCTCACTCGTGTATCCATATTTCTGCTATCTATTTCCTCTCCCCTTTCTCTTTCTCTCTGTTACCCTGTCTCTCTGTTTCTCTGTCTCTCTGTCTCTGTTTCTCTCTGTCTCTGTTTCTCTCTGTCTCTCTTTTTTCTATTTCTCTGTTTCTCTGTCTCTCTGTCTCTATGTCCCTCTCTCTCTCCCTATCTCTCTCCCTCACTCTCTCCCCAACTCCCCACGTTATGGTGTGTGCTGGCGGGACACTGAAGTATCGGTCCCAACACAGCCATCATTGCGGAGGATCATAAATTGGTGTAATGACTGAAGGGGGCGGCGTCGCTCATCCAATACCAGCGGCCAAGTGCTCTACTCGGTAGCGCGGTCAGCCTGTTCCCGCAGCCACCTCATTGTTGGCGACGCCAGGTACCGTGTGCAGGCTCGCATCCGGCACAATACCGGCCCACTGTCGCCGATGATGGATGTCTCCCGAAGCGTACCACAGGCGGGTGTAAGTGCCACCAGGCCGTGATTTATCTCTCCTGGCTCCTCTGTGACGGCGATGGTAGTGGTTCGGTGTGATATGAAAAAAATAAACAGGATGGTGTTAAGACAGTCTGTGACATACTGTGTGCCAACATTTGGGTTCCATTTGGAGTGTGTGGAGCAGGCTTGCGGGGGTGTCAGCGCAAGTCACACGCGGGAAAACATGCGACAAAATATGGCTTCCTAGAGTTCAATGCCATGCGTGGACACGTTCGGTAGACAAGAGGTACTGCACCTTGTCTTTGTGGAGGGAGAGAAGTAGTACGAAAAGCAGTAAAGCATATTGCATGCCTCCATCCGTATGTAACGTATTTGCAGGTACACCTCGTACGATGGGTTGGGCACGATTTTCAACCATAGAAGTACGTCTTCAAATTTTGTTCGCAGTCTCGAGAGATAAAGATTATTGTAAAATTTGACGACGGTCGAAGTACCTGTGGGAGTGCCGGCAAGATCTTTTCGGTATTATGCCTCAGTTGATTGTGGATGGGCTTTGTTCTGTCAGGAATCTTGTGACATAGTTCAACATATTCGGGGGTCACACAAGCCAGGTTAGCTGAAGCTTTTAAAATTCACTCACCACTCAAACATTAATGGAAGGTCAAACCGCTGCAAAAGTTCCATTTTGTTAGTATTTCTTACCACAATTTACTTTTTATGATCTCACTGTGGGACTACTGTGCTCGAATAATAGTTCGTTTGGTCCCTCTCTACCACACATAATTCAGTCCGACCAGCCTTAATAGTTTCCGAGAAATGTTTCTTTACCACATACAATTCAGCCCGACCAGCCTTAATAGTTCCCGAGAAATGCAGGGCGAGTGAAGAATCTCCGAATGCGTGTCAGAATCGGAGGTCTCCCACTACGCGTGTTCCTCAGAACAAAGGAAACGCGGCGTGCCATCCCAGCCACGACGACGCAGAGTTTACGATCTAACTGCATTAATTTTCGCGAGCTGCCTTCCAAATGAGAGTCATTGAGTTCAATTTGGCGCCAGAGTCTGGCTGAGAGTTGCTACACCGCTGCCGTTACGGGCTAATCTCGCTGTTCCCCTCCCGATTCCCGCTAGCTCGCTGCACTCCGTACGATAAGCCACGTAAGACGTTGGTGCCATTTCAGCCACGCAGCAGGACGCTTGGTGCGAGACGCCACATTGGCGGGGAAAATTGACGATCCTGATGAAGGGCGACCCTCGCTGATGGTGAGGCCGACCCTTGTTGATGCTGAAGGGTATCCCTTTGCTGGCGCTGAAGGACGACCCTTGGTGGTATACCGTGGCGATTGATTGCTTCATGTGACACGTAGTTATGATAAGTCTACAAATTTCACATTGCGTGGAATTTGTGTCCCAATGGTGTTCATTGACGAACATTTATATATACGATTCTTATCCACGACTTAGGTATTACTGCACTGCTTTACTGGATAGCCAGTCTCCGAGCGAATTTGTAAAGCGAAGTAATCTTTCTGAAACATCTCAAGTGACACATGAATCGTGCCATGATTTTTGTTTAACTTCACCATCGCTACTTTGTCAAAAGATTGTCTTGTTGCTTGCACCTGGCTATAGTGGCATGGAAGCTAAGCTTGACATTTATTATTATTTCGTTCAAATATGATAAAGATAAATGCAGGAATACTAGGATAGGAGCATGCAAATAAACTACACAAAGCTCCCGCACACAAAACGATAAAATGAGCATAACGCATGTAGAAAAAAGCCCGATAAAAATGTTCAAGTTAATGAAACTGAGGCTCAACACCCGTTTGCCTACTTACTAACATACAATGCCATTATGCTAACTTTAATGGTGTTCAAAGTAGGTAGGGTCGCATCATGCATAGTTCATTTCCCTTATCAACATCCATGACTTCTGCTCCACACAGTGTTGCATACAGGGTGACGCCATGATCCAACTGCTCAGACCAAACCAAAGTTGCCTTGGCTCACTCTGCCACAAACTAGCTGCACTGGCGAATCCAGTCAAGAGGTTCTCATGGGTTCTCTTACGACGCATTCGACTACTGGGCAAAATAGGGTGGCCAGTGCCAACGGACCCGGTTGTGTGGCTCGAACCGACATCTTACGACCAAGAATCGAATGCCTTACCGCGGTCATGAATTGCATCAGTCGATGTAGTCAACCAGCATTTCGCTGCTTAACTGGTCAACGAATATCGGCAACTTTTACGAAATGTATCTTTCCCATTTTATAGGTTTCCGGAAGACGCAAGCATGGAGCCTCGTTCACATAACTGATGTGTCCGTGGAGCATTCACCTCACCAAAGTAACGTATACACTCTAAAGCGAACCGGATCCAGGTTGAAGCACAACATGCGCTTCAGTTGGTTCACGTAGCCAAGGCTCAGGACCAAAGCACGCCGATCATCATCGGCAGTGACGTTCTGATGGCTTCACAATCGCGGCGCATACCGGATCACTAATTGCCGAGTGACTCGACAAAGGGATCATTTTTCGTACGTCAGCCGCGGCGACTGGACCTTGGCGCTGGAGGCGCCCCAAAGAAATAAAGGAACTGCCGTGATCGTCATTAAGAACTCATTACGATGCGGCACAACTCAACCAATTCCACAGTCGGCAATGTTTGTGCACGTGGTAATTGACGGCGCCCTTTGAACAGAGCGACCCAGCGATGCTATCTTTGACGACAGCGGCGCCATGGACGGCATCACTTGGGTCAGCCTTCAGAGTATACAGAGACGGAGACGGAGACGGAGACGGAGACGGAGACGGAGACGGAGACGGAGACGGAGACGGAGACGGAGACGGAGACGGAGACGGAGACGGAGACGGAGACGGAGACGGAGACGGAGACGGAGACGGAGACGGAGACGGAGACGGAGACGGAGACGGAGACGGAGACGGAGACGGAGACGGAGACGGAGACGGAGACGGAGACGGAGACGGAGACGGAGACGGAGACAGAAACAGAAACAGAAACAGAGACAGGGACAGAGACAGACAGAGGAATTCAGAGGCACGGAGAAACAGAAGCACAAAAGCACAGAGGAACAGAGGCGCAGGGGAAAAGGGACACAGGGACATAGGGATATGGGAACACGGACACAGGAACACAGAAGAACAGAGGAGCAGAGGAACAGAAGAACGGGGGAGCAGATACACATAGGCACTATAGGGGGAGAGAGAGGACGAGAGAGGGAGAAGGCGAGAGAGAGGGGGAGAAAGACAAAGAGAGGAGACACTGGCACGGGGACGGGCAAGGAGATGGAGATGTAGATGTAGATGTAGATGGAGATGGAGATGGAGATGGGGATGGAGATGGAGATGGAGATCGAAATCGAGATCGAGAGAAAGGAGAGAGCGCGAATGCACGTCAAATGGCATGGGAGGACTAGAACTTAATTTCTGGTATACTGGTGAGCACATGGCAAAATCTCGTCACCGGGATATACATCGTATTCAACAATTCACCCCCTACTTCTCTAAGAACCTCAATGGACGCCAAACGGCCGGGTCTGATCCAAACTCCACAAAATTCAAATGAGCGAACAACTAGCCAACCAGTCCCCCGAACTTCGTGAGACCATCATCACTCGGAAAAAAATTAACTTGAGAGCAATCAATCCTACAAAAAATCACTCCCTGTGGCATGCTATTAGGGGCAGAATGGGCGTCGCTTCCCTTCCAATCGATACCACTATTTCCAAAACAGCACGTGGGCTAAAATCTTGCTGAATGCAATGAGGCGAAAAGACCGCCTTTCCCCTTATCGCTAAACTTCCATACTAATACGGATTCGTTCTGGATGATTTAGGTGATGGAATAGCCAGAATATCAATTTGCTATTCAGCGCCCGGCCGGCAATATATGCGTCCCACGAGTAAGATCACCAAGCTTCCGCTTGCTAGTAGTAGCCGTCATTAGGAGCGCGAAACACACGGGAGGGGGGGGGGGGCAAGAGGTGTACGAGAGGAAGGGCTGGGACGGGCTTGATATGAGGCTTCCCTGCTGCAGGCACGGAATCTGATACCATACTGTGGCAGTAATCCTACGGATGTGGAGCGACAACAACGCTCTTCGGGTAGATCGTAAAGACACGCACCATATCGCGTGCAATTCTCGCGGAAGTCCAGGAATTCCAGAAATGGTATAGCCTATTTAGACAAATGGGGATATATTTGGATAACTAAGCACCCATAGTTTGAATGCGTGCCTAACATTTGGCGAAAGAACTAGATTGCGAAAATAGTGTTTTCGTATTCAACAAGTGCATTGCAAAAGACAAACAATTCGCTCCAGCAAAGATTGATGGGAAGCCTGATGCCAGCGGGCACAAAACTTGAGCCAACATCACCATGCAGCCTGAATGTTTTGCTCTAAATTAGCAAGCCTAAGTGCAAATGTGTTTAAACACTGTTGCACAAAACCGGAGACACTAGCTGATGTAAAACATAGGCCATCTGTCGAGCAAATACATTGAAACATCAGACACGGATACCAGGCGATTTTAGGGTTGACGTGATATTACTGATATGTTCTGGCCTCTGTCGTCATGGACGGCCTTTATCGGATGGCTGGCTTGGACATGAGTACATTGAACAAGATGACGAAGCTGCCATATTTTTGGAGGTCGTAGTCCTTCCTTAAAACGTTCTGAGCACGTTCCTAATCATTCTTATGCACAAAATATGGCAAAAAGTAGATAATGAGACATGTGCACGTGAGACGTACTTAGCAGCCAGTGGTTCGTTACACAGATGCAGTATTTGCTGTTGCTGCCTAGCTTTTTAATGTTGTTGTGCTATTGCTCGTAAGCATACTTAGGAAATCTTAATTTGCCTCACTTCAATTCTTATTATGATTTCTATGATATTCTTATAGAAAGCCAAGTCTTATTATGATTTCTATAATACCTTATATTTATTATTTATTCTTCAATTCTTCTACAATTTCTACAATAGCTCTTGATGTCCCATCCGGGAAGGATCTTGGTGTAAAGCCAGCAGTGCGCCTCGCCCAATGTAGAATGAATCAATGACATGAACCCGTTGCCGATAATGTTGCACTTCCTTATTTAAAATTTACATGCACTATGCAAAGCTTTCGAAATAGTACTGGTAGCACGCTTTGTCACGGTCCTTTTCCTCACAGCTTTCCGCTTAGCTATACCATGTATAATCGTTGAGCGCGGCACCCTCCATAATACTGACACCATGTATGTACACAGGTATTCATTGGTTGACTTTAGCTGTGCCAGCTGGACTTCCTGTAGCGAGATTCCGTCATTCCGCCATTAAAGGAAAATATAAAACCATAAAGTCATAAGTGTTAAGGCTTAGCAAGATCCACATGGTGCATCAAGGTTAAGACTACAAAGGGGAAAATCGTATGACGATTTGGTTGGTTATTTGGGCTTTCGGGCGCTTCGATTGCTCTGATCATATTGCGCCCATAACTCATATGATCATTGCGATGTGGTTAGAAGCAGCTCCCAGCGCCACACCATGGACGCAGTTTCGTCGCTACGCTTTGTTACCAAGTTTGCATATCACGCATATCGATGAGGGTATATATGGTTAAGAACGACACTTCGGATGAAAAATTCATCAGTTGTTCCGATTGGACAACTGTAGAGCTGTCAATGAGAACAGTGTCAAGCGAAACCATCTGGAGAGATCCAAAGTAACGTCTACGCTCGTCAGCGTATGTAGGACACGAGATCAAAACATGGTGCACTGTCAAGGGAGATAAACATCTAGCACACTGAGGTCTGTCGCCGCCGCACAGCAGGTAACCGTGCGTGGCGCAAGCGTGCTCTATGCGGAGGCGACATAGTGTCACCTCTTCTTTTCTATGCATGCGATGGGACGAACCCCATGGTTCTAAACGTGGCTTGATACCTCTCAGCTTGTTCGCACTGGTCTCGTCCCACATTTATGCTGTTTATGATGCATTTCTCGGCTCGGTCCGGTACCGAACCGAGATCAGGCGACGCTAGTAACGTCAAAAATGGGGTGCTGATAAAATATAAAATAGCGTTTAGCTAGATATAAATTATTTTTTTTCAGGTTTACCTAGGTGCAAGAAACATATCTGTAATAATATTGTCCATCATCCTGTTAACAACACGCATTTATGTTAAAAAATACGGATAATTAAAACCGCATCCGCCTATTTGCCAGATGCGTGGAAGCTTTCCGCCATATTCCATACAATTCTCGGTTCGGTCCGGTACCGAACCGAGATCAGGCGACGCTAGGAACGTCAAAAATGGGGTGTTGATAAAATATAAAATAGCGTTTAGCTAGATATAAATGTGTTTTTTTCAGGTTTAAGTAGGTGCAATAAGCATATATTTATCAATATTGTCCATTGTACTGTTAGCAACAGACATTTATGTCAGAAAATAGGGACAATTAAAACCACATCCGCCTATTTGCCAGATGCGTGGAAGCTTTCAGAGATTTTTCGTAAGTCCCGGTCCTCCCTCGGGGCAGAGAAATGCTTTGACCATTTTGTTTTTGCCACTTTTCCAGGAGAAAGACGGAAATCTGTCTGCAATAGTCTGGCGGGACGCGGTG
Source organism: Imbricaverruca yamaguchii (assembly GCA_034440575.1). NCBI lineage: Eukaryota > Metazoa > Arthropoda > Thecostraca > Neoverrucidae > Imbricaverruca > Imbricaverruca yamaguchii. The sequence goes on from JAOTOL010001564.1 coordinate 1,044,409, forward strand.
GCGACCGGGTGCACGGGGCATGCGCTGCTCGCCTTACCGCAGCATCCGCCAACTTGTTTCCAGCAATTCCAACATGGCCAGGGAGCCAACACAGAACCACTCACCGTCCCAAGCGCTGCACAGCGGTAATACACCTTAGAATATCACGCACAAGTGGGTTGGAGGGATGAAATGTTTTCACGGCTAAAAGACTACTTAAAGAGTCAGTGAAAACCACATGTCGATCGCCTCCTGACACTTCGATATAACATAGGGCTTTAAAAATGGCTAGAAGTTCTGATGAATATGCAGATGCGTGCTTCGGGAGGGAAAATGATCGGGTGACAGTGTCACAACCGAATGCGCTGCCAACAGCCTCATCAGTTCTAGAGACATCGGTATATGTGGGCGGTATTCATGAAATGAAGCGATGCATTCAGGGGCCAGCGAACGGTACTTTTCTGGAGTGACATCGGTTTTCCTGGTCCTAGCAAGGGATAAATCCATCTCTGGTGCGTTCACCTCCCACGGAGGGTTCTCCGTATGCTCGACTTTCCGGATATCTTGGAGTCTGACCCGGCTTTCTCGCAAAAGTTCACGCATGCGTACACCGAACGGAGCAACACTCAAGTTTCGATCTGCGGTCCAAATCATACAAGAGACAGTGCTAATCAACAGTGCGTAGGGTCATGCCTAGGCGTCTAAAATCTAAAGAGAAAATATGTATCTGCGTAGCACCTTAGAAGGACTCATAATAGAAGAAATATAAAGCAGGGAAGCATGAAAAAGCTGTACTAGCATATGGGCCCCACTTAATACAAATGCCCTAAAAATATGAATAGCAAACAACTCATAGTGAAAACTAGAAAGAATGATCTCTAGGTTAAAACATAACAACAGGTTAGACAAAATGAGGTGCAGGACAGTAAGCACAACAGGCTTCAGAAAGGGTTTAAATCCTTATTCAAATCGACTTTATTGACGGCCTACAAAATAACCATGGACACATGGAACAACACAGTTACGAATCCGGGGAAAATGGTCGCCAATCGTCGCGAGAAAACATGTGTGTAAGCGGGATGATCAGGGAGCTGGCGAGCTACCTTGGTAATGTAGCCAGATGGGAAAATGGTCGCTTCCCAATGAGTCCTCGTCAATCGACCATTCCAAACTGTTAACCAGCTGTGGGCTCACGAGACTAAGATCCAAAGCCGAAGTAAGACCTGATGGGAGGCTAAAATGGGTACCTGCTCCAGTGTCTAAAATGCAAAGGGATGTCCGTAGAATGAAATATTCCAAGAGACGCCCACGAGAGTTAGCATCAGCGCAGCCCCATATAGTGTTATGGAAATTAAAGTATCCTAAAAGAAGGATGGGAGGCGTTAGTTGAGAGAAGAGCTTCTCCATATCATCGATTGGAAATACAACAGGCGAGGTACAGGGAGCACACAGTAAGAGCGCGACGGTTCGGAAGGATACGTGCGGCCACCGTCTGGGAGGTGGTTGTCAGCGCGATTTCTTTTCTCGGAACGCTGTGGTGCACAGCCAGAAGCACCCCACCATGAGCAATGGTCCTAACTAGGACATCCTTACGAAAAACAGAATAGTTTTTAATGGATATATTGTCCTCTGGTCTAATTTTTGTTTCCTGCAGGCATACTATTGCTGGGCATTGTTGATTAAGAACTCTCTGGAGTTCTTGGGCACTCGTTCTAAAACCTCTACAGTCCCATTGTAAAAAAGCCTGCATGGTGGGCGGTTTAAATTCTAAAGCATGTTTCAGAAAATATCACACATATAGCCAGTAATGGCTTCTCCATAAAGAGTCGTATGATACAATGGTCACTGGTTTGAAAATGGCGTATGGGGTTAAAGCCGCGCTACTTGCCCAGGAATGGAGTCCGCTAGCTCGTTTTGGCTAGGTCCCAGCGACTGGGTCCTGGGGCGAGAACGCGGATATGTTTCCGCTGATGGGGAGCTCGACAGTGGCATTCCTCTTTTCTGGGAACCCAAACGGGGTAGAAGAGGAGGAGGGCCCATCTCGTCTGACGGAGCCAGCCCTTCCACTCGACGTCGCGGCGATGGGGTGGCCGGCCTTGGGGGAAGAGACTTGATCGTCCCTTGACTTTCACCTGTTCTGGCCCTCTCCATCTGGGCGAGTCGTGCTCTCTTGGCCTCGCGGGCACGCCTTTCGGCTTCCTGGTGCTTGAAGCTTTCGTCGGAGATATGGATTGTGCGGTGGGTGTTGCGTGACGGCGATGGAGGTGCGGAAGCGGATGTTGAGTTGAGGGCGAGGCCTGCCTCACGGGGAGGGGGTTGGATTCGGGAAGGGAGGATGTGGATAAGAAGGATTTGGAGGTGGTGGTGGTGGTGCGTGGAGGGATTGATGGGAGGTTGGAGGACGGATGGGATGTAGGAGGTGGGGATTTCGGGGTAGGTGACGGGGAAGGCTTTGGCGGGGAAGACCGAACAGGCCTCTTTTTCCGTTAGACTTGAACCCACTCTCCGCTTGCCAATGTTGACCGAGACATATCTGGTGGGTTGTCACCGTAATCTCACGTGGTGGGTGGGACACCTGTGGGCTCCGAATCGTCTGGTGTTGGCTGCCTCTGTGCAGCAGGTGTCTCGAGTGGAACTCCAAAAGCTCGAAGTGGGGCCGTTAGGTGTTAAGTGTGTGATTTCAGCTCAGATGCCTTGTTGGGTTGTATATACTGTGTGGTCGTCAAGGTAGATTTGGTTTTTGCCGAGTAAGAAATCCTGGGGTGCGATGCTTCATATAGGTTCCTAGCCTCTCTAAATGTGATCTTTCTGGTGTGCTTTATTGAGATGATCTTAATTTCTTTAATATAATTCGGGCATGCGCGGTCGTACGCGGTGTGGGGATGCTGTCCTTGACCGCAGTTGACACAGAACAGGTTTTCAGATACGCAATTTTTACCGGAATGTTCAGGGGAGGCACACCTGCTGCACGCGAGGCGGTTACGGCAAAATTGGGTAGTGTGTCCAAACTGTTGGCACTTGAAGCAACGCATGGGACTAGGAAGAAATGATCGTACCTTCACCCGTACGTAACCCACTCTTATCTCCGGAGGTAAATTTGTTCTGTTAAATGTCGGGATAACGTTTGTCATAATGAGATCTGCCCCTCTCTTTACTTTCATTTTATCTTTGCAGGTTCCCGGCCCAAGGCGACTAGCCACTTGGCCCGCGTGAGGCCCCACGGGCCCGCCCGCCCCTCCGGGATATCAGGACCGAAGAGGTGTGTTGGTCCATCGTCACAACTAGCACCGTGTGACGGGGGACCTCAACCTCCGTCAACCCCGGGGGACGGGCCGAGGGGGCGCGGCTACCCCGATAAAACTGAGCTGATGGGTAGGACCGGGGAAGTTGTCCTACCTGCTCGTAGTAGGGAGAGTACGTGTTGCAGTGGCAGGTGAGGCACATGGATGCTTAGATGAGATGGGCTTTGGAATGTGAGTGTATGGGTGGAAGGACAAGTGAGGCACTCTTGGTCTCACCCCTCTCCGGTAGATGGTCGTCGGATCATTGGGCCACTCAATCCTACCACCACGGAAAGGTGGTGCCTCGTCAGGGGGGGGGTACAGTAGGACAGCAGGACGAGAAAAAAAGACAACGAAGCACCCCATTGAAGGTTAATTCCTGAGTTTTAAGGATAATATTTACTAATTATATTCCAATGGAAATTCTCGTCAACGGCATATACCATTTATGAGCCCACTGTTTAGGTCTTCTAAGTGCCTCTGAATATTGCTATATTCATCAGTATTGTTGACCGTTTCTACCAGATTGATGCAGGCAGCAAGCCCGAAGTTACTATTTCCCCACCTCAATGTTGTTCACAAAGACGATAAAGAGAAGCGGGCTTAAAAGTAATGAACATATGGACATATGTAAGAGATAATACTGGCGATATGAGCTGTAAAAAGAAATGAAGACCAGGGACCTGCTTCACAACTAAAAAAAGAAAATGTTTGATGGTGGTGAAGGAGGTCTCAGTTGAGCGTTGAAATTATGTGTCAGATAGATAGGAGTTCAAACACCGTAGCAAAGAGGAAGTCAGTGGCGTATCAAAAGCGGACGATAGGGTCCAACCCTTCTGGGTTGCTCAGATGAACATGTCCTATGTACACAACGGGTTTACTTCACCCCATCCGTACTTATATAGTGAAGCATATTCAAACATTTACACTGATACTCAACGTTAACTTTCAGTTTTGCGCACTTCCGAGGCAATTATCCATTGACCAAGTACTTTTAGGTACTCTTTGTTGTCCTTACTCATGCAACTAAGGACATTCTGATGGTGTCTGAAGCAATCAGTAGGAGGCATCATGTTTTTCCTAGATGCTAATTGCCGTCCTGTGTTGCCAGTAAGTTATGCAAAACGTTTGGGGCCTTCAAGGCCTCCAAAACATCTAAATGTGTGAATGAGAGGTGGTTATCCGCCGCCAGTTTGTGTTAACGTGGCTGGTCAACCCCTCATCGCCACCCTTGGCTTAGTGAAAAAAGACCAGCTAGGCTTGTGGAACCATGACATAGCACGCTCAATGATCGCAGTAACATTGACTGTTGGACCTAATCGCCAGATGCACTGGTCCATCTGATGTGTCCAGATAGCCTATCTGAACTGATGTTTCCATGTGCCCTGTCTGAACTGATGTTTTCATGTGTCCTGTCTGAACTGATGCGTCTGCAAATCTGAGCTATGTTCATACTATTCCAATTTAAACAGCGTGCTCACATAAATTCGTTAAGGCGCATAAATTACACCTTCAAACTTCTACCATTGTTCCTTACGGACTGTGAAGCTCGACCAAAAAGGAACATGCCGTTGCAAGCTCATGCAGCATCCTCCTATTTCCCCATATTTGACGAAAACTTGAACTACAAAGATGAACGTTCCTGGTCATCATTTACCAACTGGAAAATACGAGGACTGATGCAAGTTTTCCAACGGAGACCAAAGTTATTGTGGCATATAATTTCCATACGACTGGAAGCTGTGTTCGGTTTGCTGGATACGAACCATACTGATCTAGACAGACTGGTTGGACAAACGACTCCCCGAAGGCCTTCCCTGATCAGTGGTCGTCCGCCCCGCAGGCAAATATATGGAGGCTGGGATTTCGAGCCCGCGCTTGATGCAGACCTCGGTGAATGCCTGCGATCAGTGACATGACAGCAGCATGACAGAGCGATATGTGCGCCAGGTACACACTTCATCTGTGAGCCGGATGAAATAGCAAATATTCTTGTCGGTGCGCAAAGCGTGGCTTCAGGCACCAACAAAGGCCTGAAGCCGTATCTTTTCGGAATAAACGTCACGTTACGTCAGTAGCGTCGAAGGCTATAAGCCAGCGCGATGGCTTATTGCGTTAGGGACTTGCTAGATTCGCCCGGCGACCGCTAGTACCCCTCAGAAGAGATGGAACCTTGGTTACGGTGGCGATATTTATCCCACTTGACAGATTCGCCACGTCTTATCGGAGGCCTGCCATGCGCAAGGCGACGAGTCGAACTTGAATCCCTAAACCATCGATAGTGGGATGCAGGGGTTGCAACATGTGCACGCCGTTCCGACACAATCATAAACCGCCGGGCGTCATCTTCCCCATGTTCCGCGGTCATGAGCACTATGAAGGGAAGATCGCTGTAGACCGTGCTGCATGCCAGAGAAGGCGTTCTCCCGTCCTGTCAAACCGGCCGAACAACCCCGGACTGCACGTTGTGCACTGCTGCATGGAATAAGGAATGCGGTAACAAATGCACATTCATGACATCCACACTGCGGCAATACTCACAGCCGGAAAAAACACGCTTGTGATTAAGGCGGCCAGTAACCTCCGACTATTTGGGGATGCTTCCTGTACCGACTTCACTTTCAGTAGTGCCTTTTTTGTCCCTTCTGATAGCCGCTAGTCTCTGCGTATAAAGTTCACGACCAGGTTCCATAACGGTCACAGTCCCACTTGCATAGCTGGATTTGACCTGAACATTTGGAGCTATAGAGGAAGAAGCGCTCTTCCCAACGGTATGCCAATTTTTGCTTACTCGGTTTCGCTACCTCGTAAATTGCTTACACCAGTAGTGCCCGGATGGCAGCAAGATTCTTTTGTTGGGCTCAGTGGGCCAGCTCTTAAAAATTTTTTTTTTTAATTTGCCCCCCACTTTTTTAAAAAATAAATGATTTTTTAATTTAAAATTTGAAAATTTTTTTAAAAAAAAAACCTTTTTGCCCCCCAACTTAACCCCTTTTTCCCACCTTTTTTTTTTATAAAAAAAGAAAAAAAAAAACAAAAAAAAATTTAAAAAATTTTTAAATTTAAATAATAAATTTTAACAAAAAAAAACAATTAATAACACCAATTCCCAACCCAAAAAAAAAAATAAAATTTTTTTTTTTTTTTTTTTTCCTCCCTCCAAAACCAAAATTCTTAATATTATAAATATATGTATAATTAAATTTAATAAACTAAATATGTTTTATAGAAGAGTATGTTAAATGAAAGGAGGTTGTATAAAAATAAAAGTGAGCACGTTTTTAAAACTTAAATAACATAAAAAAGCTTTAAGTATCATAGTAACCTTTGTAATGTGAAAACATTGCATAAACACAGACTACCGTTTAGTGATCGGCTGAGGGAAATAATAGATATCTGAAGGAAGAATGATAAAGTAGTTTTGTGTGGCTTTTATACTTCGTTATTGGCCTACTTCATACTTCCATTATATCTTTTAAGAGAACATTGGCAACTTTTTATGTGTGGTGTAACGGAACAGAGCATTTACCTTCAGTGTTAGTGCTACGCGTCGTACTGCATTCGAACACATAGGCAAATAATCTCTAGTTTTTCGCGATTACGTAAACAAGGTTCGTGATTTGTGTGTAGTATGTGTATAAGTACAGTACCATGTTGATTTGGGTGCTTTCGTCTTGCGACTTGTCCCGTACTTATCTTCACACCATGATTTTCATGCAAACTTCTATTTTAGGTTGTTCGCTGGCAAAAGAAGCTAATGCGTACAGGCGGAAGACCGAAAAGCGGGTAACCGACGCCTGAACTTTTTTGCGTACAAGGTCGAAGATGGTTATTAGTTTTAGGTGGTACGATTTCGCCTTCGTCTTAATCTCGTAGCACTAATGTACGTTGACGCAGAACCAGCCGTTAGATTTTGTTTAGGTGAGTCCGTGTGCCTGGTCATTAATATCTCTCACCTGTTGTAACCAGCGCGTGGTTCAGTTGCCAGGCTTCATTTTTACATACTTGCAGGCAGACTTCAGCTTTCACCGCCCGACACAGTTCGTAAAGACTTTGTTGCTGACATGTGTCAAGTACATTTCTGTATCTCACATATTCCTCGCCTTCACTAGCCGTTCAAACGCTGGATCATATCTCATTCTTCAACCTTCGAATGCATCTTTCCAACAGGCCTTGAAACCGTCCTTGCGTTTGTTGTGCCGTCCAGAAGTGATAATGTGTCTGAGTGGCAGTTTCCTATGTGTATTTTATTATTTCCTCAGTCGATCACTAAACGGTAGTCCTGTGTGTTATGCAATGTTTTCCTACATTACAAATAATTACCATGATACTTCAAAGCTTGTTTTATGTTATTTGAAGTTTTCAAGAAACGTGTTCACTTTTTTTTTTTTTTTAAAAAAAACCCCCCTTCCCCTTTTTAAAAAAACCATTTTTTCCCCCCCCCCCCCCCCCCCCCAAGGAAACAAAAACAAAATTTTTCATTTTTTTATTTTAAATTTTAAAAATAAAAAAATAAAATTTTTTTAAATTTAAAAAAAAAAAAAAAAATAATTAAAAAAAAAAAAAAAAAAAAAAAAAAAAAAAAAAAAAAAAAAAAAAAAAAAAAAAAAAAAAAAAAAAAAAAAAAAAAAAAAAAAAAAAAAAGCTCGCTGAAAATGTACCCATAGGTATTTTGGTGTGAACATCACGAAAAAAAAAGCCCACAAAACTACAAAAAGCCTCGTGGTGCCCAAAACCCCCCATCTTAAAAAAAAAAAAAAAAAACCCAACAAAAAAAAAATTTTAAGTCCAGAAAAAAAAAATTTTTAAAACAAAAATAAATTTTAAAAAAAAAAACACCCCAATAAATAAAAAAAAAAAAGGGGAAAAACAAAAAACAAAAATATAAAAAACGACGGGGCCCCCCGCCCCAGTTCACTTTCTCAGCACAAATATCGCTTGCCCGTATTCGTTAATGTCAGTTTACGACTTGCTATGATTTGCAATCAGCTTCTGAATTGACAACGACCACGACAACAGCTGGCGTGAGCATAGTGCCGTCCGGTAGTATCGGCCATGCCGATGGTACATATCGAATATCATTCTGGGCTTTCTTGCCTAGTGTCTTTCTTTGCCACATTTCTGCTGTTTTGGCGATCGCATAGCCTTCCGTCAGCAGATTACTGTGTGCAGCTGGATCACCGTCCATTGTCGTGCTGAGTCATCATATGTGATACATAAGTATTTACGTTCGTAGGCCCAAATATTTACGCGTCGTGACTTGCTTTTTATCTCTGTTGTTAATTAAATGTATGATTTAGAGAACATGTGTCAATAAACATCCATAAAAATGTGGCATGAACATGTAGGCATACACGACCACATTCAAGTATCCATGCAGCATGGGCATGGAACATGGAGCATATCCTAACTACTTATTGCACCATTCCGATTTTTACTCCAGAACGTTCTGCAAACGAAAAACAAGATGACATTAACATTCAGTGATTTACAAACGTCAGTGACTTGCGTATCGCAATGCATCTAATCGGTATCACAATGAAAAATACGTGTAGGCGACTTAGCTGCTGGCTAAGCTGAACATTTAGCTCCGGCTCAGCGAAGAAATAGCTGCGATTTCCACCCAACGAACAATGCAACTCACGGACGCTCCCATACATTTCAAATGGTGGCTGCCGCTATTTCAGGAGATGGGCTGCACACAGGCTCAGCAGAGACGTGGCAGATCAATCACAGCACTTGACTGAACTGTAGGCTTCCAATACAAGACAGTACTACGCCTTTGACAGTGCTTCGCCTTTGTTGCGCCATTCACGCCGCGGTAGTGTCACTGGGATCTTAGCGTCAGTGTCAGTCAGGATCAGCCTCAGTGTCAGTCATTCTCAGTGTCAGTGTCATTCTCAGACAGTGTCAGTGGGAGTGGTGGAGGCAGGTGACGTTCCTCTGTACTGTGTCGAGTTTAATGCTACGTTGATTTAGCAACGTGGCTGGACTATGACAACATGCCATGTTTTATTCACACAAGCACATTTTTATCGTGCTGTACCTTCACAGTGGTGAGTGATTCATTCGTAGTATTTGCTCATTCGAACACGCAACAGTGAGTAGCTCTATACTGCCTAAAATGCAGGGTAGTTTTACACTTGCGCAGGTGTGCATCTATATTGACCGGTCAAGGCAAAGGAGTTGCTACCTATCGGCAGACACCTTAAACTACTGTATGTGGGATAAAAGTGTGGCAAATCTGGCGCACTAACACAATAATTTGGAGACAAGAATGCAAACCAGCCAGTGACATGCATGCAATATATTTGCACACTACCGACTGATGCTTCATTACACTCCAATTTGCACAAGTGCTTGGCCACTCTACATCACTGATATCTCATCCAGATTCCCATACTTTTCTGCCTAATCTGCCTAATTCTGCCATGATTTGCAGTCGGGCTGGAAGGCAAGTTTCGATTAGCCAGCCCAATGCTGGAGCTACTTTGCAGGAGAACACCTATGGCGAACTTGAAAAAGTACAGCTATAACCTAATCCATGATGATGGGGCTGAAGTTCCATGTACTTTTGGAATTGTTAGCACAATACCAACCAGCAGCATTTTGGTTGACCTCCAAATGGTCACACATCACTGGTATACACCATCATAATTTGTATGGACTATCAAGCTCCTTTTAAAGGAAGAGAGAAACGTGACCAAATATTTCAGATAATTATATTTTAATTCAGATAGGGAATTTGGAGACAAATTTGTAAGAACACACTTTTTTAATAGCTTAGATGATGTGACCACTCACGTCTGGTTCAAATGAATACTGTTCTGCTGGTAAGGGAAATGATATAAAAATTGTATGTGGGAGGATATATACCGAAGAAAAGGCATGATGGCTTTGTAAAGGTAATTTTGTGCTTTATGGTATTAACAAGACAAGTTTTCCACACATTTACCTCCATGAAGCAGACAAACGGTTTACTGTCGGTTTAATTAGGCCAGGTCAGGTCTTTATTTTCGTAAAATTTGTTTTTTTCATTAAAAAAGCATTTTCTTACTAAAAAACGTGTTTGGCTCTGCCATGTTTAACTTTTAATATTAAGAACTGTTGAAAAGGTTCAGTAAGTTTTTTTTTTTTCACGTTTTGCCCCTTATGTGAGAGCCTATGCCAGGCTAGTTTAGGTTAGGTTACACTGAAATTAAAAAAAAAATTATTTTCTTAATTTAGTTTGATGTTATGCTACCTTACTTAATGTCATTTTCGGTGATATTTTTCCTGCAAACTGTAAAGTAAGCATTTGTGCCGGAAATGGGTGGTCACAATTATTTTCCTATATAAAAGCATTGCATTGGAAAAAGAAAGTATAAGAATTTATCAAATAACCTTAAAGCACAAACTTATCTTTTTAAAACTCATTTTGGAGACAAATTGAAATGAGTTATCTTCAAATGATTCTGAAACATTTCTAAAAAATGTGAAAATCATAATAGAAGTAACCAAACCTAGCCTAATCTTCTTTGCTTTAAAGTAGGAGATGTATTAAGGAGTCAACATCCATGGAAACAATGTGGTTGAATCAGACATCACCAAAACATCATTAATTCCGCAAAGCCTTCACATTTGCATGATAATGCCAGGCATATATGGAAATTCTGATGTCATCAGGGATCAGAACATCCTGTTTTTATGATGCACTGCTAACGCTAATTTGTCATTTCCATATTAGATCTGTACACAGTTTTGTCAATCATAACAATCACTCAACCCGTCTCTTTCCTCACCTGTTTAGGTGTAGTAACAGAGCAATGCAATGCTTGCAGCTTTCTGAGGTGCCAGCTTTGCATGAACACTAAACCCAGAATCTCCCACACTCCACCCCAGCATGCAGCTCATGAGGCTTCTCGCGTAGGTGGCTATATTTTGTGCAGTAACTCCACCATTACCTTCCCTGGTTCTTCCCAATCGTACCACAATAAATGATATGTCCTGCATCTAGTGCAGCTTCGCCCTCGATGGCACAACGCTTTTTATCGTCAATATACTTTGAGATTTGCACAATTGATACTTTTGGTATGGTAAAATCCATGTGTTCCTCTGAAGCAAACTCAGATAATATGCCGCAATACGGTTCACGTATTGCTTATCGTTCACAGAGCCGCCATCATTAATTTTGTGTACTGGCATCTAGTGGCAGGTTGAACGGCGAATAAAGATAGATTACAGATTTGGCCAGGGACCTGGTATGGACGGAATTATCAGTGCCACTATTCGAATAATGGTATTCGACTGCTGGCCATGCGCTCATGTAAGTGCCTTTTTCTACAGTGCTAAAGAACGTTTATAGTTTTATGCTAAATAGTTTTATGCTACTTTATGACCCTTGTTACCACAACCATATTGGCGTAAAAAGCCATGCGATATTGCTTCTAGCTATGCGGTGTCTAGCAAGGTGAGCCAAATAGAGGGGTAGAACAAGTCTTTAGTGAGGAACCTTCCAAAGCGACTTTGTGTGTTTGTTTGTTTGTTAGTTCCCTACTCTCCTGAAACCAATATACGTGGATGACCCGGCAAATTGAAGCCTAACGTGCTATTTAGCCCGTGCAATTATATAAAAGTGGATACTACACCAATACAAATTTTCTCCGACAACCAATGGAAAATGACGTACGGCGTCGTGCAACCGTTCTATTTTCCCGATTCTCCATTCCTCGCGAATGTATAAACATTTGTCTTGTCCAGTGTCTCTTAGGTTACCTAGATATGGCCTCATTTCTGGAGGCATGTTTACGGCTTTGGATTTGCTGACGTCTTTTGCTCCGTGTTGCTGTAAATAACTCAGGCTGTAGACATTAAATTTGTGTGGGTTAAAAAACATATGTTTGGTTCCCCTCCTTGATATTTCCCATTTATTGCATACGCACAAACACACAATCGTTATATGCACGGAAGCTGTTTCGCTTCTCGGCACCTTTTCGAGGAAATCTTGTTCACGCTCCTGCTCTCAGATATTCGTCAGCGTTCGGTAGACAAAGCATTGTTCCGGTGACACAAGGCGAAATCGAGTCCTCGTGACATGCCACCGAACCGAAGGACCTGTTCATCCCGGATGTTGGCCGTGCCTGCAATTCCGATGCCGCTGGCGCTGGTGCGTCAGTTTTGATCCTGTGGCACGGAGCCAACGCTCCCCAGTTACTGTCATCTCGTGGACGGAAGCCGGCCGAGGAAAAGTCTGCTTCAGGTTAGACTTCAGCCAAGGGCTTTCCACACTCGAAACGGACACATCGGCTGACTGCACAACAGAGGTGGCGATATTTCATGGCTTGGATGTTCTCAGAGCAAACCGTCTAACTTTAACTCCCTGAGGTCAGACGAGGTCGTTGAGCCCATTCGCCCACGATTATATTTTTCAACAAAAGTTGCATTATGCAGCGTTTTACGACCCGAATTACAATTCGACGATCATCTGTATCCGCCGGGTCCCTGAAGGAGCCAATTGCAAGCTTTTGTAATCCATTACTCATCACGCTCGGTATGGCCTGCGGGAGTTTGAGCCTGTTAACCATGACGTTGCGAGACACAATCCGGCGCCGAGTTCGCGGCTCCATCTCAGACAAACTCGGCGCACGATCTAGTTGAAGCTGTGGCCGATGAGCCCCTCGGGACAGACCTTTTACCTGCTGGGAACGGCCGCTGGTCGACCGACAGCACAAACATTGGACGCCGTTTGAATCGTCTGGTGAGGCAGCAGGCTGATGTTGTCCCGAGGCTGCTTCTTAATTAGGGACGAGCTGGGGACGTGACTGCAGCCGCCTCCTTCCGATGAAAGGCTTTGCAAAGTGTGTTCGGCGAGCCAGCGTACAATCCACGCCCGCCATAGTACCATACCATTATTGGAATGTTTAGAAGTTGGTGCGCTAAGAATGCATCTGGAGTTGAGAAGCTAATGCAGAATGTTGGGCCGGCATGGACGGTCGCGGTGTCCTGTCTTGAAAAATTAAATCAAACAGATTATTTAATTATTGATGTGCTTTATGGGAATTAAACAAGGGCGCACTTGCCCGGTGTCTGGGTACACGCCTGGTCTGATCAAAAGAGCCGTGTCGCATCGGCACTCATTTTATTGGGAGAGTTTGGCCAGCGCTGTAGCCCGCCGCGGACGGACCCCGGTGCTACTGATCAGTTCGCTGATTATCACGGGGATGGGCGAGGGCACGTGGGCGCGACTCGTGCGTGCATCACTGTCATGCCCCTCGTCGGTGGCGCAGGGGAGCGGCGGTGTTTTGCATCACAATCATTGACGAGCGCAACTGCTCCGATGGGGAGATGAGTTCGCTCGTCGGTTGCAGCCTCCACTCCGTTGACATGGTAATTGGCAGCGGGCGTGCTCTACAGGCTGCACTGTAACTCAGTCTGCGGCCTGATTGGATTTGTATTTGCGAAGAGGGGACGCAGATGCGAAATGCCGGTAAAAAATTAATCAGAGTGGATAAATATTTAAAGTAAGTAAGAGTGCCAGACGTGAAAGTACTTCTCGAATAACGATGGTATGATGTCGCACAATTGATTGCGCGGAGTATTTTCAACACAACACTTTTTTAACAACGCTGTCTCAACAACGCTGATGTTTCAACAGTGTCGAAACATCAACGCTACTCTGGGATGAGAGTCCCAGTCCACAATTCCCACTGGGCTTTTCCATGTTTGCCTTGTACTACATGTCCGTACTTAACACTTGGTGACTTTTCCCCAGCATAGTGTGGTGGTTAGTGGCTGACATTCCCACGTTAGCAATCTCCACATCCTGCGGAACGCTTCAAGGTTCCGTCTGCTGAACCGGGGGCCGATTTCACACCGTGTAATGCGCGCGCGCTGCTTTTAGATCTCGTTCTCGGCGTGGCAAATCCGTGTATGGTGTTGTCTGCGCGGTCGCGTGACAGGTCTGCGCCGAGACGGCCGCAGCTGCGTCCGCACCGTGGCCAATGCCGCTGCCAGGTGTGTCGCCCGTCGCCTTTCACAGCGCCACCACCGGCCCGGGGCGCCCTTCTCCACGTGGCCCGAGATGGCGCACCCGTATCGCCTCGACCGACAGGTCACCGCTGGTGCATTTTGTGGTCTCGAGAAGAGAGACAGCAGAGGGGGCCTGAGGTGGAGATAGGTGACGGACGGTATGAGCTACCTGTGACGTCACTGGCGGACTGGCTCAACTCCTGTGTGGCAGGAGACAGCAATGGTGGTCTCGGGGCAGAGGGTGGAGACAGGTGACGGACGGTAGGAGCTACCTGTGACGTCACTGGCGGACTGGCTCCACTCCTGTGTGGCACGAGACAGCGACGATGGATTGGCACCAGCTTGTGAGAAGCGGCATGGTCGATATGGGATGCGGTGTTGGTGCTATTGGATGCGATCGGGGTGATGCATGGTGCAGTCTCGATGGCATAAAAGGCAATAGCGAAGTCGGTGAAATGTGTGGCGATGGTGGTTGCGATGTAAGTGAGTGTGGCGCAGTGACTGCGGACGCTGACGGTGTACTGCTGGCTGTACATTTTCTTGCGGTGTCATGAACATGATGTAATGCTACTACATGCTTACCGCAATCGATACCATGCAGTCAATCTTGACTAACTAATGTGGTGTAGTGACTGAGGGGTAATGCTCCAGGTAGAACGTTTATAGAGTAATCAACGTAGAGAAATGGGAACGGTATCTGAAGGGCAATGACTTGGATCTGGCGGCAGTGTTTTTCTAGTCATCAAGCAATGTGTGAGGAGCAGTGAGTGAAGTGAGTTTTGCTACTCCAATGCATGTTGTGTGTAGATTGTGCTGCGGTAGATTTGTCTCCTAATGGATGTGATGTAACCATTGATGCAAAACGCATTGGTATTAATTTAATGTAGTGGCTGGCGCAACATCTGCGAGGTTATACATTCAGTGTAATAGCTGACACATAACGTCGGCAAATGGAAAACGGTGCCAGTGGCATCTTCATGGTGCATAAGTCACTTCAGAACTTGTGACATCGTTCGATTATTGACAGTAACCTTCCATCTGAGTTACTGAATGTCGTTTGCTTAAGCCTACTTCCTGGTCTGAATAACGTAAAACACGTGGGAAAACCAAGTGACGGATGATTCTAGTGCGATACCTAACGTCATGAACGTACCATAACAATTCGACTATAGGCTGAATTGTCACTTAGCTATACAACATGTTACCACATTACCATGGGTCCATGACAACATCTACACTTTGCAGATATCTCCAGACATTTGTAGCTACCATCAGTTTGCTCCTGGGTCAGGCGGCCTTACCAGGCCAACTTTCAGCATTTGGCCGAGTTACGATCTCCTAACTCAGCAGAAGCTTCTTCACAATTCTGGGCACCATTCTCCGGGGCAGGCGCCGCTGGCTGTGCAGCTCCGATTCGGAACACCACAGGCCATCGGGTCACGTTGTGTTCAGTGGAACAGCATCCTTTTAGCGTTGATTACATTTTCCACATATCCTCGCCTTTCTGGCGGGTCACTGTCACAACGACATCGCGACTGTCCGCGCGCAAGTGGCTGGCTCGTGTGGCTGTGGGAAAGCTGAGAGCGTTGCTGCGCCTCAAACAGCTTGTCACCCGTCAACACAATGCTCTAATCGAGATAACCGAGAATGCTCATGCAAGAGAGCGTTGGAGCAATGGTATGCATACTGCCTATAGATAGGAATGTGTAGTTTTACCTGCTTGATGAAATGATGATCACAAATTGTATGGCAATTGGATGCAATACTGTGTTTTTAATTTTCTGTATATGACGACAAATGAGGATGACGTTATCTTTTTGGCTCAATTAGTTGCCATTCCTACTTAAAAGTATCAGGAAAATGCTTAAAACAAACAAAAAGTATAAACTTGAGAGCTTCACAAGGTAGAAACTGGGCATACGTGAAAAGTAGAAAAGCTACATGCACTGCACATGGACAACGACTTGAGATCTCTGGGTCCAAACGCGATGATCCCTGACGCAGTGCATGACAATCTGGGATCTGCCGCATTGAATCACAGCGCTGGCACAACGTTAGTTGACGTACGACTCTTGAGTGTATCGGCTAAGATGGTCATATCCCGGGATCGTCAGATGCAGTGTCCGGACTGCTTCCATGAATTTTATCGATAATCATACACATTTCGATCATTGATATCATACTAGCATACTGGAAAATTGGCATGCCCCATATTATAAAGGTGAGTAGGAGCGATACAAGGAGCAAAGTCGCCGTGCCCGCTCGGCTAGCTTGCGTGACATCCGTGAAAGAATCGGGTCACAGATGACCATGACTTGGCCCGGTGCTATGTGTAGGTGCGTGCGCCTTATTATTCAGGGGAAAATCTGGTCTGGTAAATCCACCTGAGTTGACCACACACGATGATAAAATACCTACTTTGCGGAGATTGATGCTAGGATTTGTTTTTCCAAAAAGTCTCAACTCAATTTTGCACGTCATATGCAATTCATATTCTAGAAGCTCGTCAAATGCTGCGTGGTCTACCAAAAGTCGCACTGAGCATTTCGAGTGGCTCCAGAATACAGAAAAGTGAACGCGTGAGAGATCTAGGTGTAATATTAGATCGCAACTTGTCATATATACCGCATGCCAACAAACTCGTGTTAAAATCCACTGGTGTGCTCAAATAACTGAGCTACGCCCGACACGGTATCCCTCGTGACGCGTGAGCTTCTCCCTAACATTGTGAACGTGCCAATGTTATCACATGTCCGATACTGCATAAAGGTATATGGAAACTCACTCATCACCTCAATGTATGTCCCGCATACAAAAACTTCTCAGCTTCTCTACGCGTGCAAGCTCGGGACGACGCTGGCAATGCCATGCAAGCGATGTCATAGACGAACTGGAATGGTTGTCGGCTCGTGAACTCGCTAAGTATCACTCGCTGTGTGTGTTGAAGAGCATCATGGCAACAGATGAGCCAAGCGAGCTGACGTGACAGTTGACCTGCTGGCAATCTGCAAGACAGCGTAACACGAGCCAGAACAAACAAACAAGTAAACGCGCCGAATATCCAACCGGAGACGGGGAGGCGACGATTCGCCTACAGATCACTCGATGCTCTTAATAGACTGTCATTGAACACACAAGAATGCAATATCAAAACGCACAAGTACAAGCTTAATAAGTAGCTGAGCTAAAGGCGGGAGCAGAACGTATGTGTGATTGTAGAGGACTATATGCATGCTTGACTGGTACCCAGATGAGCAATGAGTGGGGCAGCCATGCTGCTTTATCTTTCTATTATGAGCAAAGCAGAACCAAAATCCAAGAAAAGCTAATTGCTTCTGTTCACATATCGAGAGCACATAATGACACTGAATCTGACCTCGGATTGGTCTCCTCTGACACCGACGGCTTCCTCCACTCCACCACTCCCCTCCCCCTCCCGATAAGTGGCCAGCTGGCCCGCCTGGCATCAGCCGCAGCGTCCAGCTGAGACGTGTGTTTCAGGGCAGATGCCGGCAGCCAGTGATGTTGTCCGAGCGTGCGGACAGCGCGACCTTTGCCCTCCCGCGACGCGCCAGCTGATTGGATTTGAACCCGTTCATTATCAGACCCCGCCCACCACTGGCAGGGGAATGCGGCGACGGTGGCATACCGACATTCCTGCCAGCTGTAAAGCAGCGGGAGTAAACAACCGGTAGTCCACTGTTGTCGGAAGCCAAAGCCATAGTCATCAGAGTTTGCTTCAGTCGTTTCATTTCACTCGCATCGTCGTATGCTCAGGCAGCTTATTAGGCTACTGCAAACTCTGTCTTTGTATGTTGTGTGACACAAGCTATAATTAGGAAAGAGTAGAGCACTTGTCAGCGTGCAATGGGATGTTCAGTTCTACAGTATCAACCTCGGTCCTAAAACTTATGGTCGGAAATTCAGAGCACGAACGCCACGTAATTGCAGATGAGAACCACTATGTATGCCTCCCTCCTATATGCGTGCGGTCCGTCTCCGGCCGGCCGCCGGACGGTGGACCATCTATCACGGCGACCTACAGCAGCGGCCACACACCGGGCCTCGGCACCACAGTGGCAGACGGCAGTAAAACCGGCGCCCGACCGCCTCAAATCCAGTCCGAGACACCTGGAGATAAGGACAGAGGGTGGGGTGTCGTATAACTCGCGACAGCCACGGGCCAGGTAGGACCTCTTGACCCATGTGGACGGACGAAGGCGCACTGGACGCATTTTACTGGACAGGTCCGTAAACGAGCACGCGCCCTCTGTCGATGTTCTTTATGGGTCTGTTCCCGTGGCACCACTAACCTCCACAAACCTCCACTGGTCGTTCCCGTCGCAAATCCAGTTCATACTTTTCTTCGCCAACCTCCGCTAGTGGAACAAAAGCTTCACCAGCCCAAGAGCAGGGCAAAATTGCGATTGTTCAGTTGAGTTCAATCACGGCGCACTTGCTCCATATATTTGCGCGCAAATAACGTCCTCCATCATATGTATCTCATTTTCATGCATGAACCGAATACCAGGATCATCTTTCGCAAAAAATATGAAGTTACTTCTACAGCAGTGAACAATAATCGAAGTAACAGA
Organism: Imbricaverruca yamaguchii; assembly: GCA_034440575.1. NCBI lineage: Eukaryota > Metazoa > Arthropoda > Thecostraca > Neoverrucidae > Imbricaverruca > Imbricaverruca yamaguchii. The sequence continues at coordinate 1,063,271 of JAOTOL010001564.1, forward strand.
TGCAGACCACAAAACATCCTGTTCGTGGCCGTTGATCTCCGCCATTCGGCCTAAGGGTCATGCTACTTTACCGATCGGATCCGCCGCAATCATCGTGCCCAGAAGTACCGCCGTTCTCCCGGCGCCGACTGAAGTCCTACTCGGACCCGATCGACGAGGTCGAGCAGCTTGAAATGAGGAAAAGTCAGCATCGGGTAGAGAACCGCCTTGGGGTCCAGGGAGTCCGGCGGGTCCAGACACCAGATTATATGCTGTACGTTGAGAAGGCAGGCTCTAACAAACCGCTACCTAAGGGAGACGATGCCTGGCGCACAATCGAGAGGGAGGAGAGATTGCCTGGTCCATCCCGCAGGCGAAAAGAACATCTGTGCTCCCTGCAGTCTCTGAGGACACATACATTGGCAGAAATAGAGACACATTTTGGACTTTGTATTGCGAAGCATACTATGTATATTATGGGATCACCTGACAAAAAAACATTTGGAGATAAATTTGGCCAATTTATCATACAGCGCCAAACGTTTCATTTTTGTTGCGGAATTCGCACCGCTGACGGTTTATTTTTCCACTAAGCTCCACTGGTCGTTCCCATGGGAGAGCCTCATCAAGCCTCAACTAACCTCCACTGAGTTCTTTCTGGTGGAGCCACGGCAACAGACCCTATGTCTTCCGAAATACGTGGCTGAGAGTAATTGAATTGTCCCTGGACCCAGCTTCGACAATCCTGGATGCACTGAATGAACTCGGACGCCGAAAGTTGTCAACCCATGTGGTTATTGAGTCCACGGCGGCGACAGTTATAGCTTGCCAGCGGTGACAGCAATGTCCTACTACGTTGCCATGTAGGCATGATATCACGTCACTGCTCTGTCAATTTAGGATGATTATGGACTGCACGATGCCTACAAAATATAGGCTTCTGCCATGGTGGAAGTCTGGGATTGCATAGTAGTGGGCGTGTTTAAGGACTGCGGACAAATGCAGAATGTCACCAGAACTTGGGAAATGCTCAGAGCTATCGTCCGTGCCCCTGCTTAGTAGCCAGCTGGTATCGCTTCACGTATGTGGTGAATTTCATCAACATGGGCAGCTCCATCAGCAGGGCGGAGGCTGGTCACTGACATGCGACGACAATCGATGAAGGAAAGGGGGAGGAGGAGGTGGTTGACGGCAAACCTTTTGTTAAAGTCGAACTTTCTTGGGTATTATTGGACATTAAAATCGAATTCAACGCTAAAATTACCTCCCACATAACCTTCAACCTGAAAATAGGCCACCTAAGGTGACCCTAGGTCAGCCTAAGTCAGTCCAGGTCGAGCCTGGACGTGGTCCCGTTTGAGTGTGCGAGTGCTTCCCTTGAGTCTGAGAGCTCAAAGGCATTCGGCCTGGACAGACTTGGGGTGGAGCTCAAATGACCAACAGGCACGCCATCGCCCGGCTTTCGCATGTTCATCGTGGCGAATCTGATCACTAAGACGGTACTTTTCATGTCACCTAGGTACCAGATTTGGTGCTTCGAAACGGTCCCAAGTATTTGTGGCTTACAACACTTATGGCCAGACACGACTATGGATTTGTTCTTGTCGCTTATCTGAAATAAGATGAGGAGACTGGGCTAGCTTGGAAAAGGTTGGATTTCCTTCCAACGGGAACGCTAGGATGAGTTCAGATGAGGAATCAGTTGTTTGCTCGAAATCACTGCCGACGAGCCTATCTCATCAATTCATTTTTAGCTGGAGTTTCTGATGGTGGTCTGAGGTATTTCATTCTTTTGCGTACCTATTCGTAAATTCTGTAAATTTTCGTGTGTTAATTCCAACATTTGTATGCAATAGAACATGCATATTTCAATATCTGCAACTTTACTTTTTAAACGGTTTAAGTATACGTCATAGAGAAACCTTTTCAGGGCAAGTTCTGCCCATAATGCGCCAAAAAGAGTCGCCACTTTCATTGATGTTTGTCAATCTCATCCAAGCTCATTAATAAAATCCAAGTTCCAATCTGCATGAGATGTGATGAGGTTCGAGGAGGGCATGGAAGGGCCTATGCGCAGTTGCCTGAACTCGTCTGTCCAAATACACGGGCGGATGGGTTTGTATGAGCTTGAATGAAGTTAGCTAAGCTATGGGAACACATCCTATGGATGTATATACAAGCAGACAGCATTACTTGGGTGACTCTAAAGTATCTGCATGGGTGACTAAAATTTTCTCCTTTCTAGAGCCTCTTACAGTAATCTCTTCGGTGACAGACCAGGCTGTAGTGTCTGATTATGACCGTAAAATAAATAAGTCTCATCTTTGTAAGTCACATTGAAATAGTCACAATTGGAATGTATAGCTAAAACTTCCCCCTTATATACGAGTAGAGTGCAATTCAGCCACCACTGACCACAGAGCAGAGCATTAGAGCATCACAGAATGGAAGAAAGGCATTGGTGGCGAACTCTGAACAGCACTGAATCAACACCACAGACTTCTCGCATATAAGCATACGCAGATACAAGCACACATGTATGTGCACACACACAAACACACATACACACACATTATATGCACACACACACACACACACACACACACACACACATATATATATATATATATATATATATATATATATATATATATATATATATATATATATATATATATATATATATACATATGCCCTATTCGGCAGTAATCAATGAAATAGAACATCCTGCATATCAGGGATGCGGAGCCGGAACAATTTTGGACGGCTCCGGCTCCGGCTCCGACTCCGGCTCCGGGGAAGTATCCCGGCTCCGGCTCCGGCTCCGGCTCCGGGCAAAATGTACCGGCTCCGGCTCCGACTCCGGCTCCGGGCAAAATGTACCGGCTCCGGCGGCTCCGGCTCCGGTTCCGGCTCCGTACATCCCAAACGTGAGCCGCCCCGCTTTTGACGGCTTCGGCTCCGACTCCGGCTTCGAGTAAAATGTCCCGGCGACTCCGGCTCCGGCTCCGGCTCCGCATCCCTGCTGCATATTCATACTCATTGCGTTTTAGTTTTTCAGTAGTCTTCGCCAGGAATTTGCGGGACGTCACCAATTGCACACACTAGAAGACAAATATAAAATAATTGCACAGCTTCGGATGACATTAAAAGACCTTCTGCAAGACTTATAAAACCAGATTCGAATGCAATGCAAAATGGCTGGCACAACGATAATTTTGCTTCACAGCCTCAACAGAAATAACATTACAGCAGTAGGTCACAACCGAGCATGTACATGCGTTCGACGTTCGAGCTTCGAGACAAAGTCGAATTATCTGATGGCTGATGCGTGATGCAAGGAGAGAGATTGGGAGACAGAGAAATAGAGGTAGTGATATATATATATATATATATATATATATATATATATATATATATATATATATATATATATGGTGAGAGAGAAGAGAGAGAGACAGAGAGAGAGAGAGATAGGATGGGAAAGATGAGAGACTCTAAGTGCACATGTGCGTGTGCGTATGCGCGTGCACGTACGTGAGTACGCTTAGATGTGAGAAGTTTGCGGTGTGCATTCAGTGATGTTCAGACATCCCTATCACTGCTATTGTCTAGTACTCGGCTTTGTGGTCTTTTCCATCTTCCATCTTGTGTGGCGAGATACTCTCATGCGTTAGTAAATCGTGTACTTTTTCAAGAATTACTCTTCCAATATGCAATTCCTTCTGCCCCTTTCAACTTTGACAAAAACAGTATCACTTTAAATCGTGGTTAATAAGACGACTCGCTCAGTGTTTTGAAAGGCGCAACAAGATGTCTGCTTTACGACTCAATGCATTTATGGAAACGCCGCAGGACGCGTAGGAAGTAAAAGCCGTTAACAAGAACATAGAGCTTCCGTACTGTACTATGTTTTGATTTGCATAGAAATAAATATATATATAAAACAATGTTGCACCGATGCACGTTTCAAAGCCATTACGGGATTATTTTTAATTGTATGTTGTAGCATGGTATTATCTGCTGACAAGTAATTAGTATTAAGTGAGCCAAACGGGCAGTTGTGGGGATAAAAACAAAACAGGTGTATGGACGCTTAATCGATGCCAATAATTTGCATAAGCAGGTGGTGTGTTACTTGAGCCTTCGTGAGGACTCTCACTTGAGGACTTTCACTTTAGGACTTCATGCTGAACCTCAGCTTCAATAGAACTATTGTGTTGGAAGAGGCACGCATTTAGTATAATAGACATGGGCGTGGGAGCGGTCAAGAAATATGGGTGCGGAGATACCTCCTTGGCATGTTCTTGTGATCGAACATCAGATGGCAGAAGCTCACGAAAGGTGGGTGGGGAAATCTGTGTCCTGGTTCGATGTTCATAACAATAAGCAGCGCATGCACATAGCGGTCGGAGAGTGGACGTTCCTAGGTGACCTAACATATGGCATCCGGCGGCCTGCGCAAAGCCAATAATCAGATAATTCCTTCAGGATACGTCAGCATCAGAGCCACGTACATCAGATGGGCGCTTCGGCCAGTTCACCTTCTCCCTCCGAGAAGTGAGCGGCGTCAGATTTGTCGCGCCCCACACGGCCAGTTCACCTGCCCCCCCCCCCAAGAAGAGGGGTCAGGGTTTTTTGCCCCCCCCCCCTCCCCCTCCCCCCCCGAGAAGCGAGCTGTCTCAGATTTGTCGCGCCCCACACGCTCCGCCGGCGTCGGCCCCTCCACATAGCAGGGCCGTACAGATGTCGGCGATAGTGTGTATCTGATGGGCCGGCCGACGGCTTCATCCCTCTCTGTGCAGGAGACCGTCTCCCCGTCCCTTGAAGTCTCCGAAGACGAGGGTCTAGGCTTGATTATCATCTCCGACGTGTCGAAAATTGCCCGGCAATTCGAGGAAGGGACATTGCCAGTTGCCACATTACTTAGATATATTACCGTTTCATGTATCCAAATATTTTCGACATGGAGATAAAAATTAGACGTGGCAATATCGAAGCTTTTTCTCCTTACCCCGAATGAAAGAGGAGGTGATTACTCCACCTCCTTGTTTATTTGGGACATGGATGAAAACCTTTATATTATGCGAGTAAGTGCGTAAGTAAGTAAGAAGGCAAGTAATTGAGTGAGTATGTAAGTAAGTAAGTAAGCAAAAAGGAAAGCAAGTAAGCAGGTAGGTAAGTAAGTAAGTGAGCAAGTGGGTAAGGGAGTAAGTAAGTAAGTAAGTAGCAAGTAAGGAAGCAAGCAAGTAACATATTCCCTTGTCTATCGGGCATGTGAATGGGTTTGTGAAATCATGACTCATATTGCTCATGAGCAACTTGAATAATTAAATAAACATGAAATCATGTTATTTCTCAGGTCTTCTACCATTGTTGGATCATTTGTAGTGATATTTATCTATATCGTGTTCGCTAGCTGATTATCGTTAGTCGTTGTCATCACATGATATTAGAACTGCAATGATCCGAACCACCTTCCTGTCCAAAATGAAGCGTAATAATAGGCTGCAATTTATGAACAAATATTATTGCATCCCACATGTAAGCGGCACAGGAATTCGGGAAATCAGCACAAGTATATGGCAAATTCGGGCAAGTGCGCAGGCTCGGGGAACGTGACTGAAAATAGTTCCTATATCTTGAATACATCACAAAGTGCCCGCAGATGTCAGGTAAGCAGGTAGCATAAATGGAAGCGGCATTCCGCTCGGCAACGCACAATACGCTTGTGTAATGCATACAAACATCGGCCTCTTTGATGAATCAAAACGGCGTGGTCATTTTATGCAAATGACTGGCCGCCCGACAATGGGATATGCCTTGATTTGAATAACGTTTGGGCTCTGGTGAAGGGCTGAGGCCACGCATGGAAGCGCACCCGTCAGCCTGAACACAATGAGCAGGGCACACAACACAGCTGACAAAGAAATCGCACAGCAATAAAACAGTCATTTTACTCTATACCGTTATCTGCGATTGGACTTAGGCTATTGTATCGTCGTCCATGGGATTACTGTCGGAGCGAAATCTACATTATCTACATATTCATGACCTGATGAGAAAAACGTCAGATCTTGGTTTGCAGAAATGTAGTCGCGAGAAGTATGTTCGATTAACAAGCTACCCAATACATGTTCCGGCCGATGCCTCGCCAAGAAGCGGCCGATACTCCGGATGGCAGACAGTGGCCAGTCCACTCCAGACGTGACGCCGTGACGGCCGTGGCCGGTCCCAGACGTGACGGTCATTTCTGTGGCCGTCCCGGATGGCAGGCATTGGCTGGTCCACTCCAGACGTGACGGATCGATGTTCCGTGACCCCGTGGCATTGCCAGTTCAACTGGCACGCACCATCTACCACCCCACGTCAGACCCGGCACACACCGTGACTGACGTGTCACGTGACGATCCGCCTCATTGACCCCACCTGTGACCGCGGGTAGCGCGGGCTCGTTAGGCACGTGGGCGAAGCTGCGGGGTGCACTCAAAGCCAGGTCACGGACATGCTGCTATGATTCCGTCGTAAACAGCATTGACGTCCATGCATGACTTTTGCTGTTTTGCTTCGCATCATTCCCACCCCCTTGCCGAATTTCATCTCTATTTTCTATCAGTGCAAATGGTTTCTATATGTGCAAGTGGTCTAATACTGGTTCGCTTCATTACGCTCCAAGCACAGACAAAAAAAACGTCACTGAAGTTAAAATCAAAGCGTAGCTCAAAACCCACCACTAAGTTTGCTCATGGAAGAGCTTCTAGTATGTGCAGCCGCTGACCGCCGTCGTTGTTACTAGTTCATCGCACTGATGCAGTCGCCGCCAACACCACACGCCAGCAGAGCGAGCCACATTCACACCCTCATCACTGAGTCGGAAGTTCCTGGCACACGCGCCACATAGCGCGTCAGTCTATAGACACAGTGACTTGTCGGAGGGGAAATACAGGGGCACGGTCTGACATTGGCGGGGGACCAGAGCGAGTAGTTTCCGCTTCCGAGTGAGTTGATCGATTCTTCTTTGGATCCATTGTTCGACTCCGATGTAATCTGCCAAAGCGTCAGGCGGGCTGCATGTAGATGACGCCGTGCGTCAGCAGTTTCTGCGTGTTCATCGAGCTATCTGCGCCACCATCTCCTGGCTGCGAATGCGGTGTGGTGCGCGCTGATTGCCGCATTATGGATGGAGATCGGCGGTGACGCCAGCAGTCGAAGCCCCTGCTGGTGATGATGAGGCAGCTGTTGCGACTGCAGTCGCCACAAAGCACTTGAGATCGCGCACTGCGGCGGACCCTCTGGTAGTGATGATGAGGGAGCTGTTGCGACTGTACCCGCCACTGAATTTCCAAGGTAATGAACTGTGGCGAAGCTGTTGACGCTGTGTGCACCTAATCATACTACCACTGGGAGCCGTGCTTCGGCTCTCAATAGTACATACTTCTTAAGAGCGCCATATTATTGTCCTTGGCATTGAAGCAGTTGAAATGCTATCCCGCCATGAAGCTACCAACTGTCCAGTGTCCACTGGCGAGGGTTGTCGAGAATCTGCAGCAGATATTTCGGATCTTCGATTGACGAGGTGTACGAGATGGAACCATACTCAACAGTAAGTGAACAGGTGGCGTTGTTTGCACCCAGACAGTGGTGCGCACCTGTCATGTTGGTGCACTCGTAAAGAAGCTGCGTTTAGCAATCAGACGAGGATACATGCTGGTGAAGAAGCTGGAGGGAGTGCACACTAGCGGGAGACTGGACGGAACTGCGTACTCGGCACACAGCTGAAGGGGCTGGGCACTTGTGGGTGAGTCGATCGGTTGGTATGATGGGATAACTACGCTGACGTGCGTTCTGCACAGCTGCCGACATGGAAATCGAGTGGGAATCGACGGGAATGCATGCGTTACAGAGGTTCTGTACGAATCCCCGACTTTCTGACAGTCACCGTGAATCGAGCTGGGAGGAAACACCCCCACCTCCTCCGGTGGGACGAGGCAAAGAAAAGACAAAGAAAATACAAACGCTCTATGACAAAGGCAATATTCCAAACCATTCCCACAGAGCACATAGGAATTATGGTGGCTGGATAGTGCGGGAGTCGGACAAATTCGCAGGCTAGGATGTACGCATAAATTTGCCAGCCAAATGTCGATTCTCTTAGATAGCACCATATCCAGCATCATCGACACAAACGGTACTACCGTTTTATGCGTATATATTGTACTGCAGCTCAGCATGCTTGTTCACACGTGTTGTACCTCGCCGACTGCATGTTCGGGGTCCCACGGCACCCATCGCGATGATTGACAGCTGGCCATGCCGTGACAGCTGTGCTGATCCCACAGCTCACAAAAAGAGCACACCGGGACGGTGGCGCTGTCAGCTGGGATGAGGCGGCGTGCGGGGCGCGTCTGTTGTTGTCTCGTCATGCGCCGGCAGGCTGTGAGCAGGGGACCGTACACCATGCCTGCCGCACAAAAGATCAAAGGAAAATCCAATAGAGGGCAACTAGCGAGTCCGAGCAAATCCCACCTCTCATCTATCTACCCCCCCCCTCCCTCCTTCCAACAAGGGGAAAGTCAAAGCACAACGCCAAACGACTATGCTCAGTTGTGTATGTGCCGGGAGGTGAGCAAGCATTTTCAAGAACGTACAAGAATACCCAAGCACTGAGAGCCTTTCGCATCGACGATCCCCTCTCACCTCCACGAGCTAGATCACTTTGCTCTGAAGCACCATCCGATCTGAAAGCTTGCTGGTCTGCAGACATCGTATGTGCTCGTCATATATGAGAATGATCGGCCCAATTTACAAAATTATGCCTAGATACAAATATGTCCGGCTTAACTGTCACGTTTAACTAATTTGCAACCAAATGTTTCTTAGTTAGTTGGATAGAAATCACAGCTGCAACCTAGTCACGGGATAGTTGCACATGGGTAAGGCGTAGATCATTTGACGATGCAAATGGCTACGAAGCCCCCGGTACATTTCGCCGCATGAAACTGCTCGAAAGGACGTGGATGGGGAGGGAGAGGTAATAGTAGTGTATTCGAAACGGAAAGAATTTGCTAAAAGTACTAGAACGGAAGACATAGAAGAGGGGAAGACCAGATTACAACGGAAAAAGACAAAGGGGCTGGAAAAAAATCGTGTCATGGAACATGAGAAATGTTCTGAAGGTAGTCATCACTGCAATATATGGGCATGGCAATTTACCACCCACCCGGACATTTTTTTTTGTGGCGTGTAAGTAAGGCACGGAGAAATGAACTCTGCCCTTGTAATTACCTTTGCCCGGTATATTTTACATAATACATTCCCTGATAACACATTACGACAAGAAACCCGTGTTTTAGCACCTTCTGAACACAAAAGAAACGCGCCGCATATGGTGATCAGTTCGCAGGACACTCCCGCATGCTGCATTGAAGTTCTACTCTGTATGCCGCACCGCCTGGAAAATGGGAACCACGAAAGGGCGCGGGGATTTTTTGTTCCTGGGTGAACCGCACGTGGAACAGTATTGGTAAGTGTTCCTGTGGAGATAGACAGGCAGAGAGATATAGAGAGGCGGAAGAGAGAAAGAAAGAGAGGATGGAAAAACAGTAAGTGCGAGAGGGACGGAGAGAGAGAGAGAGAGGAGGGAGAGACAGAAAGAGAGAAAGAGAGAGGAAGATAGAGAGTGAGAGAAAGAAAAGGAGAGAGGGAGAAAGTGAGAGACCGGGACAGAGGAGGTAGATATGGAGAGGGAGTGAGTAGTGAGTGAGTGAGTGGGTGAGTGAGTGAGTGGGTGAGTGAGTGGGTGAGTGAGTGAGTGAGTGGGTGAGTGGTGGTGGTGGGTGAGTGAGTGAGTGAGTGAGTGGGTGAGTGAGTGAGTAAGACAGAGACAAAGGCAGAGACACAAACAAAGACGAGGACACAAACAAAGACAGAGGCGCGGGGATTTTTTGTTTGGTGTGGGTGTAGTTTGGGATAGGAAAAAAAGGAAAGTGAGAGGAGGAGAGAGAGAGAGAGAGGAGGGAGAGACAGAAAGAGAGAAAGAGAGAGGAAGATAGAGAGTGAGAGAAAGAAAAGGAGAGAGGGAGAAAGTGAGAGACCGGGACAGAGCGAGGTAGATATGGAAAGAGCGAGAGTGAGTCAGTGAGTGAGTGAGTGGGTGAGTGAGTGAGTGGGTGAGTGAGTGGGTGAGTGAGTGAGTGAGTGGGTGAGTGAGTGAGTGAGTGAGTGAGTGAGTGAGTGAGTGAGTGAGTGGGTGAGTGAGTGAGTAAGACAGAGACAAAGGCAGAGACACAAACAAAGACGAGGACACAAACAAAGACAGATACAGATACAGATACAGATACAGATACAGATACAGATACAGATACAGATACAGATACAGATACAGATACAGATACAGATACAGATACAGATACAGATACAGATACAGATACAGATACAGAGACAGAGACAGAGACAGAGAGAGTGGACGGAGGAACGGAGAGAGAGAGGGAGAGACAGAGAAAGGGAGAGCGCGAGGGGATGAAAGAATGAGAGAATGAGAGAGAGAGGGAGAGAGAGGGAGGAGGGAGTGTGTGTAGGTCTTGTATGTCAGTCTGATGCTGAAGCATGCGAGATGCCACGGTGCTGTCTTGGCAAACCAAACATAAGGAAGGATTTCTGAATGGATGCGACTAACGTCGCTTAACTAGGTCACAAATGCACGAGAATCATAAAACGGCGTTGATTGTCGGCACAACTGCTGGTAGTTGGCGTAACTCTGAATAGAAAGCCGTCAGCATCCGAGGACGAGAGACCAGAAAACAAGCAAACACTGCGGAAGCTCGGTCGAAAGTCCCATAACTCATACGGATTCTCTCTAATCCGCTCTGCGAGCCAGGAATGTTCCCACACACATTAAATGTCCTCCGACTGGAAGTGCACGTTTTTCCACGGCAGTTAACCTACCACGCGCGGCGCCACCAGGCCCGTGATGGCCGCGGTCCCGAGACCACCAGCTCCGCGTCGATCGGCGATGAATCACAGGCAATGACTCTTGCCCCGCCGATGGAGCTGACACAATGCAGACTCTGTCCGGCTGCGTGACGGGCGGACAACACAGTCGGGACAGCATCCATTGGCGAGCGTGCGGGTCCAAAGTCCGGGGGGATTTGGAGGGGTGGGCGAGCCGGGCCTTGGTAGTCAGTCCCCGAGCTCAGAACAGAACAGAACAGGCATTGGAGGAAATCGGCCCACAGGCCGCGTCATGGCTGGCGGTACCCGAGCCTCATTAATCACGGGCGCATAGCTTCAAAAGGTGGAATGCCGACCTCGTGGTTGGTGACTCGATGGCATCGCTGGCGGCCAGCTGTTCCAAAGATCACAGTGTGAGGGCGTCCTGAGACTCGTGGTGTTGCTGGCGTGGTCGGTTCTATACGACGACCCAGCACGCTAGATTACCTGGCGATACTGTAGCATAGGATATACATACTGAAGCATAGCTTGATGTGAAATAACCAGGTTTTCTGAGATGCGGTCTCAGTGGCAAATGATATCAATCGAGCATTATCGTACCTGGGTGCTATTCTCATTTCACCCAGTGCTAAGCAATTCAATCTAAGTTGTCGGAAAGAATTGACGTCATTTTCGCCAAAAAAAAACAACGGAATTTATACAGCTCTCATCCTATATATGCACTACTGATAGCGTGAGAACGAACACTAATTTTATCCGAAAGAAATCTGCATACGTCTCCTATTGAATTCAAGTCCCCGGCAACTGCAGCCCCGCCCTCGAGTTCCAATAACGCTCAATGTTAAGAGGTCTAGTTCCAGCCGACCGCCTCCTCAGGGCATTCCTGAGGGAAGACAAATGAGACACGGAGACACAAGACGGGAGAGGGATTATTCACGTGTTATTAGAGCCCAAGGTACTCACCCGGAATGTGGTCAAGATTAATATTTGCCATGCGCTCGGCAGCATATCAGCTGCTCCTTCACATCGGTCAAGAGGTCGTCCTATCTGGCCCGTAGCTGACACGAGTTATGCGACACCCCACCCTTTGTCCCTTATCTCCAGGTGTCGCAGACAGGATTTGAGGCGGTCGGGCGCCGGTTTTGCCGCCGTCGGCTCCTTTGGTGCCGAGGTCCGGGTGTGTGGCCGCTGCTGTAGGTCGCCGTGATAGATGGTCCATCGTCCGGCGGCCGACCGGAACCGTCGGAGTGGCCCGACATAGGCGAACAAGAGTACAGTACATGTATGCCTTTTCACTGGCATGACAACATGGTTCGTAGCTTTGGAGCCACAGAGGTCAGTAAAATGTCCAATATGTCACCCACATACAATGCGTATAAGACAGCCACAGCCTGACTAAGCATCTGTCTTGGATGGCTAAACATAGCCATGCACTCAACGTGAATGGCTACGTATGTGGATGGCTACTGACGTTGATGTCTACGTACATGGATGGATACTGACGTGGATGTTCTCGCACTTCATCGCTACGTGCGTGAATGGCTGTGTACGGGGATGGCTACGTACGTCGATGCATACGTACGTGAATAGCTACGTACGTAAATGACTACGTACGTGAATGACTACGTACGTGAATGGCTACGTACGTGAATGGCTGCATACGTGGATGGCTGTGTACGTGGATGTCTACGTACGTCGATGGCTACTGACATGGATAGACACGGACGTGGATGACATCCCAGTCACGTCGAACGGCAGCTTCATGCCGCGCACTTTCCAGTGGTCGAGAGGGGCCCTCTTGGTGGGTGGTAACCACTTTCGATTCCATTTGCCACTTATCACTTGAGCAGGGCTTGTGCCACGTCAATGCACATGATTCTGACTATTTGCATGTCAGTGCACATCTTCAGATTCACCACTCATTGTTTAATTTCAAGTCCGCAATAAGCACTGTCCAATCCTGGCGGAATACAGCCGTGAGCGTGGCTCAAACTCTACTGAAACACTGCCTTCTCTAAAAAAAAACAAAGCACCTCCAACAATTGAAATAGATTGAATTTCCCAACGCTCTAGCAGCCCAGGCGGCGGTAAGGAAGCTGCCGCTTGTTTGTACACCCCCCTGTTGTTTCCCACCGAGCAGGAATCTTCATCTGCCTCCCGCGGCATTCTTCTGCCCGCTGTGGGCGGGATCTGATAATGAACGGGTTCAAATCCAATCTGCTGGCGCGTCGCGGGAGGTCAAAGGTCGCGCTCTCCCGACGCTCGGGCAACAACACCGGCTGCCAACACCTGCTTCAGAACATGCGTCCCAGCTGGACGCTGCTGCTGACTTCACGTGGGCCAGGTGGCGACTAATCGGGGAAAAGGTACCCCACGACAGAGCAGACTTTGTGTCGGGGGAACAGTAACGTGACATGTTTTCATAACACCGTGTCTCTTTCTACTTGATGCAGGATGGGGAGTGAACTGGACTTCTCTGAGTTCGGCCAGGTTGCCACCAGTGGTCATATCGACTGGTGTTGGAGCACAACACCTCCACTTAACATTTCGGGGAGCTACCGTTGGACAAAACAGTGAAGGATAGCCATGGACAAGCTACTAACCATGACATGGGTATTACCAAAGTGAGGCGTGTGGGGTGGGGACGCCAATAGTCAGGTTAAAATATAATATTTGCTTATTTTGGGAATTCAGGTTTACACCGGATCAGTGCAGTCTACGCATCCATTAATCCGTCCCGTCTCGGGGGGGGGGGGGTCTTCAACCGCCCCTCAGGTTTTTCGCGGATAGCGGACGAACGGCGCGCGGCAGCGCGCCCAAATTTAGCATGCCCTTTTCCACATTAATTTTACATGCTGATTCAAATTTTTTAGGTCAGATCATCTAGGGTCAACGAGTTATTCAAGGTCAAGTGAGGTATCCTCCAAAAAAACTCAACCAGTCGTCACGCTTTAACGGATACAGATATTTTAATGAAACTTTCAGCGTTTTCTTATCTTCAGGGATGCAGCAAAACGTATAAGTTAATTTTTCATTTTTTTCGTCTTTGACTACATATACATTTTACGTATTTGCCAAATTGCAGTTTAAATATAGTTTTCTAGCCAAAGTAATACTTTTTTATTAGGGCAAGTTGACTTCCAACAACGTTTCTCGCCCTGCTCTACACATCGGAAAAGGAAAATTAAATAAAACGTGAAAACTCAAAAATTTTGCAATTTCCAAAAAGTACCATTTTTATTTTTGGGGCCAAAAAATGTTTAGCCCTGGTCGATTTCGCGTTCTTTTCTCATTCCAAATACATTTCGTTTTTTCAGATATCCCCCAAAATGAACTCCCCAGAGGCAAAAACATAATGTAAGTCGTGAAAAGTCGTGAAAATTTAGCCCCTCTGGTGACGTCACTTTTGGGGGGAAATTGTTTTGGAGGGTGGACCCGGACCCTACTCGTCGAGCGCTTTCCGATAACACCCCTATCGTTTTCGTGCGGTAATTAGTTTGGATCTTAGAGGGGGTCTTCAACCGCCCCCCCCCCAGACTGGGTGGGAGGATTTGACCGGAAAGACGGCGCGGGTTAAGGCGAAAGGATGAATACATGATTAGCTTAGACACTTATGTTTACCAGCAAGAACAATTAAAATTGTCACATAAGCTACAATGTTAACCCGTGCCGTCTTTCCGGTGAAATCCTCACACCCCGTCTCGGGGGGCGGTTGAAGACCCCCCTCTAGAATCCAAACTAAGCATCGCATGAAAACGAAAGAGGTGTCATCAGAAAGCGCTCGACGAGTAGGGTCCGGGTCAACCCTCCAAAACAATTTCCACTATCCGCGAAAAACCTGAGGGGGCGGTTGAAGACCCCCCCCCCCGAGACGGGACGGGTTAAAGGAGCACGTGTGTCTGCTTCATATATGAAACCAATTATGGAGCAAACGGGTCTAATGTTACTTGAACTTCGGAGCAACAAATATTGATAACCTTAGAAGTGTATGATAAAGGAGCGCAGGTCAAAGCATATTGTTGTGAGAAGCAATTGTCATGTTTCGGTATACATGGTGACTTGGCATATGGTTTGGTGCAAGCTTCAGCCAGGTGCTGCATAAATGACATGAATTAAATGAATTCGAGCTGACAACAATATCTTGGGATACGCATCATTGGCTGCTTGACTATTTTTTCATGCACCAATACTGAGAAAGTGCAGCAGGTTTGGTAAGTATACATACATTTCGTGAACGCGTACCCGAAAACAAGAGAAGATGCATCATGGAGAGAGTTAAATGCAAACAATTATGAGGAGATGAAAGCTGAGGAGAAATTATGTTCAAGTTTAAATGAACAGTAGCGCAAATGATTACTAAGATATATGTACAAATAACGCAAGCGTGGCTAAGAAGGGATTGAGAAGATAGTGGAAACAGCGCCGTTTCGTTTTCCTCAAATAAAAGCATATTCCAGACGTGCTGCATTTGCCCTAAAACTTTCTTAGAATATGACATTCACAAATGAAGTTGCCACAGTATGCCCAGGTGAAAAATACACCGTTTCGTCACCCAAAGATAATCTACAAAGGCAGCGTTTTACAAACATAAGTCTCCTCAACTAACTGTCTCGTCAGTTCTGAGCCATTCAAAATGAATAGAAACCTTTAGCATATCGATGCTTACAAAGTGTGTCAGTATCATATCCAGTCAAATCGCATCACTCCTAAGGGCTATACAAAAAAAAAACAATGTGGTGAAAATGCATTAAGCTTTTTTCTCGGATGCACTCAGGTACTCGGAGTGTATTGTGATGGCCATATAATAATAATTTGCAACTACCGCACCGCAACGCAACACAAAAACAGGCGCCCCCGACGATGGTGGCCAGACCCGGTGGGAGGCAAGCATCGGCGGCCCGCATCGCAACACAACAAAACGGCAGGCGCCCCAACGGTGATGGCCAGACACAGTGGGAGGCGAGCATCGGCGGCCCGCATCGCAACACAACAAAACGGCAGGCGCCCCCAGCGGTGATGGCCAGACACAGTGGGAGGCAAGCATCGGCGACCCAAACCCCAACACAACACAACGGCGGGCGCCCCCGACGGTGTGACACCTCCACTACACCACACACACTGGATATATGGACGGGCTGGAAAGACAGACGGAGACCCGCACCGCAACACAGCACGACGGCAGGCGCCCCGGATGGCAGAGCCGGGAGAGTCGCACCGGACGCAGACGACAGGCGGCGGTGGCCTGCGCCGGCCCCAGTCGGGGGCGAGCGTCGGACATGCAGACGGTGGCGGCTGACGACCTTGTCTGACGACCTTGTCTGATGACCGTGGCCGACGACCGTGGCCGACGACCGTGGCCGACGAACGTGGCCGACGAACGTGGCCGACAGCGGCGACCAACAGTGGCCGAGTGATCGTGATGCACGGCTATGACGGTGGACACCGAGGCGTGACGCCTGTAGCTAGTAACAGCTCTTTAGAGAATCTTTAAAAATGCCACCTCGGCCCGGCCAGATAGGCAATGGCAACAGTGTTGTCTGTGATGACGTGATGTGACGTGATGTGACGTAGTGTGACGTAATGTGACGTAATATGACGTAAAGTGACGTGATGCGACGCGATGTGACGTGATGTGACGTGATGTGACGTGATGTGACGTGATGTGACGTGATGTGATGTGATGTGACGTGACGTGACGTGATTTGATGTGACGTGATGTGATGTGACGTGATGTGCTGTGACGGGATGTGACGTGATGTGACGTGGTGTTACGTGATGTGACGTGATATGACGAGATGTGACTATGTGATGATGTGATGTGCTGACAATAGTTTTCTATATCGATCTGCTCTGAGGGCATCACTCCCAAATTTAGCCTTTTGTGTTTTTAGACCATGTATGTAAAAGCCCTCTTCGGTGCTGAAAACTACAGCTGGTTTTTAATCTACCCCGCTGCGCTGCAGTGTTACAACCGCCCTGATGAAACTCGCCGGCTAAAACTATTGTCAGAACTGACAACGGCGCGGGGAAGGACAAAGATATGCGGTGAATTTAATCAGTGCTGAGTGGGTGGTGTTTGATTGACAATAATATAGGCCTGGAATCTGTGAGTTGTCCCGGCTTAGTAGCTGCGCTCCCATAGATATTCGTGGATGAAAGCGGAACTCAGCATTGCTGAAAAGCTTCGGCTTGATTGAACTCGTAGCTCTACAGAACGCTGAAACTTCGTCTGATCCAGCTGGGTTATTCGGCAGAACCTATTCATTTCGCATGCAGTATGCCAGCTCAACCTTCAGTAATGACTCGATGTTAAACAAACTTGAGGAGAACAAGCACATAACTGGAGGCGAGTCGCTGACATATGCGCGCACACTCCGGGATAAAGTATGCGGGCCAATTTCCGGAAGTGAGCACGCCTTTCATTGCGAATGTATGCAATCCGCGAACTGCGAGACTTGAAATGGAAGTCGGACGAAGTTGGCCGTCATCTCCATTAGTTGGCCATCACGAGCCGTCACCGAGACTGCTCGAGACACGGTCGGGCGTCACTGAGAGCGGACGGCTCAATGCGACTCCACTTAGCGGCCGGAAGTCGAGGTCCTCGCCACAGACTCCACGAATTTCGCCCACTTGTTAAATGCCGGCGGACAGATTCAACGTCGACGTGATACTTGCTAAAACATTGGACGTCATTTCGCCGACACTTCGCTGCCACTTTGTCAGCGAGATGTATCATCCTCTGACAATCATCTCAGTCCGCTATATCCGAACATAACACGACCAGCCGTATCCCAAAATACGTGGGTTTTCCATTGATGCGCGACCACTACACACACACTGTCAACGGCAATGACACTGTCTTATCCAACAAACCAATACAGAGGAGGAAGTTCAGCCTACTGACCGCCCATTGCACCCCAACTGGTGCAGTACATTGGTTCCACTGAAACCAGGCTGGCTGGCATTGGCAGCGTTCTCACTCGGTGTACGATCATCTCGTTACAACGATAAGACGCATTACCCACGCCTCCAATATCGCCGTAATCCAATTCCACCGATATCAAATAAAGCACGATGCGCTTATGAATCTATTTGCAGGCGCATGCATTAAGCTGCGCTCACCGCATGCATGTGGCATTTCGCGGGGATTGAAATACAGATCGAGGCATAGCTCATGCATGCCAAGAAGCGGGTAGAGCTTCGGGAGAAATATTCGGGTAGCGACCCCAATTTTTATCCCGTTACCGAACCCAATTTTTGCGCATCTTCAAATGAACTCAATAACTAGACTACGCATTAGAACAACAATTGAGTTCAGCTCATCACAGCTGCATGACCAACGCAGTCGACGCGCCCCTAAATTCCAATTCCAATTCAGATCATCACAGGCCAAAGTAACATACAAAAAGTCAGAAATCGTTGCTCACAATTCGGTAACGCACAAAAGACCACACAAGATGCACGGTAGACGACAAAATACACCAGCGGTGACCTGTCGGTCACCTGTCGGATGGCACACCCGAGGCGATACGGGTGTGCCATCTCGGGCCACGTGGAGAAGGGCGCCCCGGGCCGGTGGTGGCGCTGTGAAAGGCGACGGGCGACACACCTGGCAGCGGCATTGGCCACGGTGCGGACGCAGCTGCGGCCGTCTCGGCGCAGACCTGTCACGCGGCAGCGCAGACAACACCATACACGGATTTGCCACGCCGAGAACGAGCTCTAAAAAAACCGTGCGTGCTCATTACACGGTGCGAGCTTGGTCTCGAGCGAAGAGCCATGCCTATGGCGCCTTTTCCGGGACGGGACAACACCGGAACAATAGAAAATATTCCAACTCTTTCCGACTCCACGGTGAAACAAACCATCTGCCTTCAGACGACGTTCTACTGCTTTTTGAACACATCGCTTTCGTTCGTAGTCCTAGTTACTAGGACACACCCAATGGTTTAACCTAGGTGACAAGACCAGTCCTAGGTCATATTCAGTTTCATGGCGTAATGCGTTCAGTAGTGAGCACTTCGCCCACGAACAGCTGAATTGGAGTAAATTGAAGTGAATTGAATTGAATTGAACGTACAACTGAAGTAAGTACGGTTTAATGGTGTTTGACAATGCTAGAGCGTCGTTCGGCTGCATCTGGTCAGCTGGCCGGAGTCGGCCGTGGAATGGACTTCCGGTGGTGACTGTGCCGACCATCTCCCGGCATCGCATGGCCAATAGGCCCGAACTGGGAGCTGTTCAATGGACGTAAACTCACGTTAGTGTGCCATATAACGGTCGTTATGTCCATGGGTTCATTGCCCGAGCCAGCGGTCGTTAAGCAACAGAGCCAAACGAGATCCGGATGACATGCCATGAGCTTACGGATTTTGCACCGGAGCAGGTCTCCAGGACCAAACAAGGGGAGGTGAAAATGTGAGTGAGCAGGGTGCAACAGGCGACGGGAGGATGCATATGTTGGGAGTCCGGCAAAATGTCGTGGCCGCCACAGACTCAACTGCGCTGCGGCCTTCTTAGAAAGCCGGCTCGCTTGATATGGGTCAGTCAGTTAAATCATGACATGTCAAAAGGTAGATTCGTCCAACAATGTTTCCTCCTGTTAATCATTATATGTTTACTGCTATGGTGAGCCTTCGTAGCACGAGATACTTCACGGCTAGTCCTCCAAGTGACTTCACTCGTGACATCGATTTCTGCTCCACGGGTACACAAAACGTGCCAATGTTCCGTTTTTGTATTCTTAGCACGCATCATACATGTACGCTTTTTGGATAACTAGTCTTCCATCTACAATATATGAATAATTATTTTGCAATAGCATGAGCATACACATATCAGGTTACTAATCGAAGCGCGTTTTTCTTCTTCTTTTCGCTACATCATTATTACTCTCAACATGAGCTGCTTATACATTTCTGCTTATAGGATAAGTAGACTCCAATATGCACAGTGCAAAACTTGACGTTACTCCTAAAGGATTCCTCACATCATTTTGATTTGGATATATTTAGAAGTGGTGGGTATACCCAATGCCATTTTGGGTCTTTGACACGTCGAAAGCATTGCTGGTGTGGAAGGATAGTGCGCGATTTTATCAATGTCCGAATGCTGGTTGGTTGGACTAATTTTTAGGTACTGCCATGTGTAGCGAAGCATTGTTTTGTCCTCACCTCCGGCAAACCTCAGAACATTTGAATTGATGCGGCGTTGATATGCATTGCTCAGCACTTAATATCTGAGCATATTACCATTATCGAAACAGAAATGTCCTTCCTTCTGACATAACAAAGTATGCTCGGTAGCTTTGCATTCACACATGTCATATAAATAGGGGTGATCAAACTAAGTGTTCGATTATCTAACTATCACCATTACGCTACAACGATTGACCTACTGTGCTTCTTGCTGTGTTTGACAAAACTTTACATATAGGCGGTTTTACGTTTACAGCTGTAACCAGCAAGGGTGACCAGACTCAGACACCAATAGGTACGTCATCAGCGGACGACATCGATGCTGAAAGGATTACTTGATTTGCACCTGTTGATATGAATAGCAACACCATGAAGTCACACAGTCGCGCCTCGCACATGTTATATTGTATTTACATTTGTGACCTGCAGCACAGGAAATCAAGCTTCACCATTCGCGGTGCACACCTCACGAAACGAACGTTCATGATTGTGCTCAAAATTGATCAAGTAGTATTTCTTTATTTGTTGAGTCACACCATGAAATAAATTTTAGGTGCGAATATATATTCAGTAATCTAAAATGATTATGAAAACTTGATGCCATAAGAATATATTTAAATAGAACCCTGGACAGTCGATGCTCTTGGAAGGAAGAAAAATGCGCCTGTTGTGCAGTTCGATGGCACGTTTTTATCAGCACGAGTACTCAGTGGAATATGACAGGTTCATTAGAAATAACCTGAATCAGACTTCTCGATTCAGTTCACAGGACGTGTTCTGAGTCGAATTTTGCGTTTCCGTCTACAGCCTGCAGAGGCTGCTAAACTCAGTGATCAATGACTGGGCTCCAACGATTTTCCTGAATGCCGCACATATGGTATTTCTTTCAGACAATGGTATCAGATATATAAATATATATGTATATATATATATATATATATATATATATATATATATATATATTATATATATTATATATATATATATATATATATATATATATATATATGTATATATATATATATATGTATATATATATATATATATATATATATCCTTTGCGCATATCTTCAGAACTTACAGTGACCTTCACAATTTCAAGTCAGGCAAATGCTTTTTTTTACAGCTTCGCGAAATTTCCAACAAGCTCTCCTCTTGATACGCCTAGCTGGACTTTGTATTTCGTGCCATTTTGTACACATATATGCGAATGAAAGTGGCTAAGAAACACTAACCCCAATGCGATCATAGTCGATTTTACAATTTTGAATTTAAGAATTGCACGCAGTGCAATGCCCAACACGGCGGATCAGGAAGGGTAATTAGCTTTTCCTATGTCTGTGACATTTGTGAGATACAAGTAATGATTACTTCGCCGGAAATAGTTGCAACCGTATGGCAGTCAACGTTTCGCCGACGATTTCTGGGCCAATCAATATGACCTGCCTTCTGTAGAAATCAGCCTCCTGATCACGTGGATGCCAACTAAACCAAATCCCATCAGCAGTTCACCCATCCCCAGCTTAAAGGTCACCGGATTAGATTATTCAGATGGACCTGAAACACCGGTAGCTCCCGCTCAGCTGATCAGAATGAGCACAGAAGTTAAGAGAGGCGCTCAGACGCAAATGATTTATGCGGGGTCAAAGTCGCAGTACAACGAAGTTGGATTGCTAGATCTGTCCTCTGAACTAGTGAGTGGTTATTTCTCATCACACCAGTCCTTACGAATGCAATAGCTTGAAAATGGCGTTTGGCTGCACGATAAATGATTTGAGCACTGCCTGTTCGTAAATTTGCAGGTCCATCTGAATGGTCCGACATCGCAATCCTTGGCGGTTACGTCTCATTCGATGTTCTTATGATCATCAAGAGACCGCGCTGTACTGGTTGCCGTCTTGCAGGCCATTTACTCCGGAAAACGTCGGACATCAATGCGATTTGACAGCCAATTCAGGTATCAATTCAGGTTCATGCTAAATATTCCCTATGCGAAGCTAAGAAATATGCATATGCACACGGATGTAGTCCAGACATTTCATCTCGATTAACTCAACTGTTTAAGACCACCGCTTTTGACTTCTTGGCACGTAATAACCACACCGTGGGGATCTACCCGGGTTCCAATTCTCAGAGGTTCGACATTGTGGCCGTCCGAGATCCGAATCAAACTTTGAATGCGACGACGATGAGCGTGGAAGACGGATAGCTCGACCAGTTTGGGTTTCCACTTTGAGCCGCGGTGCTGACGGTGGTGCTGGGGGCACGATTGGCTACGATGAGTTCACTAGAAACAAGCGGGAGCTATGTTTAGTCTACCGTAGCAACAGACAGCTGCACTGGTGATTTCGAAGCCGCTCCTGACATTTTCGGACACCCGAGGCGCTGTTGCTATGTAGTGCCCGAAAACGTATCGAATTACTAAGACGGAAGTATCCGTATTGACTTTAAAATACACTGAGAGTCCAAACTTCGAACCATAAACCTCCTTGTCAAGGTGTGATTGTGAAACTTATCCTATTTTGCACATCAATGCAAATTATACGGAAGTATAATCATCTCAATAGATGGATCACCCAATATGAAGTTTGGCTGATCCATCTGCGTATCTGCCCTTGTGGCCGAACCCATGCCGTGAACCGTGAATGAGTCGAACCATTTCACCATTCCATTCAAAAGTGTATGTCGGAATATGTTGGCCGCAAGTTGTTTATTGCGCCGAAGCATTTCGTTACAGTAAATAACATACTACACATGCTTCGATGTATTAGGGTTTGCTGTTCCAAACACAACAGGGATGAGACCCATTAGGTCAGAGCTCAACGACTGCAAATTACCGCACTTCCTTCAGAGCGGGTGCTCATAGAAGAATCCAGACGACTTCGTTACATCTCGGACGATGGTGTGACTTATTCGGACAAAACTGAATGTAGCTAAAAATATATCGATGTTCACACAAACAAAAACTGGACACCTTCTGAGACTGCGATCGAGAGGAGACCAGACCCTAGACTAGCGAAGGTAGTGTCGTCCCTGTAGGAGTGGGGTAGGTGTTTATGCAACCGTATTAGCAAAATAACTACCAACTAACATAGCACGCCATACTTCACCGAATGGCGATGCCGACAACATCTGCAGCTACCGAACGGACTCTGGTGAATGGGAGCCATCGTACCGCCGGTGATTGTGATGCAAAATACCACGGCTACCGTTCAGCTGCATCCAGGCGTAGATAGCAGCAATGTTTACACGGTCCCCGAGCGGAGCCGATAAGCGGCTTTTCAATGTTCAGCGAGTTGACCATCGTCAGGCTGAAACCATCGTCATAAGAGCACATCTGTTGCAGTTCCGCCCATAAAAACTTACTTCAATAGGATAAAGCTCTTGGACGCATTAATATCTCCAATTGTTCAAAACCATTTGCAGATCGTGTCATACTTGGACACAAAGGTCGGGCGATACTACCAGTGTGCTATTGCCGGATTATATGGCTTGGGGACAAAGGTATCCCTCTCATCAAATGAAGTGCTTCCACTGATTAAAAGCGGAATTGCACTTGCTCTCTCTCTTCTCTCTCTCTCTTTCCCCTCTCTCTCTCTCTCTCTCTTCCTATCATTCTCTGTCTCACCTTCTCTCTCGCTCTCTCTCTTTCTCGCCATCTCTATCTCGCTCTCTTTCTCTTTCTCTCGCTCTTTTATATCTCTCTCGCTTTAGCTCGAGCCCTCTTTTTCTCTTCATCTCCCTCGTCTCTCTCTCTCTTTCTAGCTCGAATTCTTTTTTTTTCTCCCTCTCCCTCCCCTCCATGATTATTCCGTTGAAACATATCGTCCATGGAGGTGCAATCTAGAAGCTTTCCACCACATACCATTAGTGACGAAATACTCCACATGCGAGGTTATCGATGGTGACTTGTAAAGTGTGCGGGCTGTGGGCAATATTATTGCCCATATATCAGCATTTAAATCAGCACAGACAAATTTATGTTGTCCATTTGTACGGAAATGTTCTTCGACGCAATCAATTCCAACTACCTCGCCGACCCCGGATTCCATGTCCAGTGTTCTATCACTGGTCTATTCGGAACTATTCTATTTGATTGTGACAGCACAAGATCAGCCACTGTATCAAATGAAAGTAGCCGTATCTACCAATACCAATGCAGAAGTCAATCAACTGCAAGATCATCCGGAGAAGAATGGCGACCTCAGATATGCAGATTCCTTTCATGAAACGTCGCGATGTCGCAAGAACACATTGCCTGTCGGGCGCCCGCGACATTGATGCAGCGTCAGTCTGAGCAACAAAGGTGGCGGGCTGTCACGGTTGGCAGGAGAACGCATCTGTCAGTGGCGTGCTGTGATTTATCACCTCGTCACATCGTCGCCATGTCTGGGCGCAGGTCGGTGTCCGGGATCGGCGCCAGCCACCGTCTCACACACGTGGGAACTGTGCGCGAACGCTGAGTTCCGCGATGTCCTGTCTGCCTCGAGAATTCGCAATTCGGCTCTGCCAGCTCCGCGGCAATATGTCACGTGTCCTCACTCCCGCTCATGATTTCTCTCGAGTAGCGGGCATCCTTACTATCAGCTGACATTTGCATGTATTTTCCTCTTCAGGTGGTTTATGATGAAAAATCCCCAATAATTGTGCCGATTACTGAATATTAATTCATCAGGTGTTAATGCTCTTCACCAACGAAAAGAACACAGCCTGGTACGTCCTCTCTGTATTCCGTCCACGGACTGATAATTACCATGTGTGGCGAGAGCAACACGACAGAGAGAAAGTTATGAGTTAAGAAACTGCTACAGTGTGACTAGCACCGCATCAGCAGCAAAAACACCTGAACAAAACGCTCTAATGAATCGTGGACAAGTTAACTCTCGAACCACAATCCATAGACTATGCCCTTGCTTCTGCCTGGAAGCGGGAAATTTTCCTCTCACTCACATTTTTGTTTTAGAGCATGTAAAGAAACGCAGTCTTCAGCGGCGCGTTGTGCCGTACTTCATCTGCTCAGTGTTGTAAAGAACGCTTTTCTATATTTTACCGTGGACTCGCAAGGTCAGAACCAAGAGGTTAAAGTCAGGGCGCCGCTGAATTACGGGAATTTTTTGCCGGTTTTCAATTTTTGCCGTTTCTGAATAAATAGTCAGCTGATCTTCTGGCGAACACGATGCTATTATCAAAATGTAGCTTCCAGGTACAGATCCTGCATGCAAGGCGGGGGAAGCGACTTAGTTTTTCAGCATTTGATCTTAACTCTGCAGTAGCTTCCAAACAAAAACGACAAAACGCTTAAACAAAGACAAGTGGACTTCGAAAGATGCGCTGCCCGAAGACATCATGAAGGGTTTTGGATCAACGTTTGATCATGGAAGGTCAATAACTTTCATTGACATGTTTTTCAAACGTTATCTATTTCTATAATTTATGCATTCCTCAGGTGAAAAGCAGTGCAGAAGTCGAATTCGACATTAAAAACATTCATAAGAAGGATTAATTGCAAAATGTGCAACTTGGCACCAGGCCATCCGTGCTTGATCTGGGAACATCCCTGGATCTATTGACCCACAATGTAAAACGTGGGGAATTGCCAACGTGAGCAATTCCTGAGATGATTAATATCGTATTCTTGTAACTGTATTTTTCCACTGGCAGAGCTAAAGGAAATGTGGAGCTATTGCCCTTCCTGAATGTTGTTGTTGATACAGAAAATTGTCGTTTTCAACTTCTATCGATCTTAGAGCAACAGCATAACTACAACACAAACATGTCTGAGCGGTGATGCACTTGGCCAGAAGTCTCGAATCTCTGGTCCAAACTGTGCACCTCCGGGACAAAGCCTTGCTCCCCCAACTCTACATGTGTTTGATTCGATTCCGTAAGGTGTTGCTTCGACTAAGTGTCCTGTTGCAATTCATTTGCACTTAACTCGGCAGTCACTGAGTTTTTGCACTCACAAGGAGCACTGGGGGGAGGGGGCGTTTTATCCTCTTGTGTCTTGCAACCAATCGACCGATCACACCGATTCGAGCGACATCGGATAGCCTCACAACTTTAATCTAAAAAATGTATTTATCCTGACCTGGATGTCATTGATGAGGTCACAGGTCATGTCAACTAAGAAAATTTAACTGTTTTCGAGAGTTCAGTTTTGAGACAAACCCTGGCATTAGGGTAACAGGAATTTCAGCTGTGGTTGAATCCATGAAGTGTGTACTTCAAAATTTTTCCATGTAAATGATTTCTCGCCTTGGGTCAAGTAAGGTCACGTAGTGGCAGGTCAAATTAAACTTTTAATTCAGCATACAATGCAATTCATTTTCTGAGATATCCTTACGCAGGTATCTTTATAAACTGACATAAACATTCGTATATGCTACTGGATATTGCGTATCATCTGACATCATGCCTATGAGGTCACCGGTCATGTCAAGTGGAAATATTTGACTGATACCAAGCGTGCATATTTTTCACCGGGAACAATGGCATTAGAGTAATACAAAATGTAGGTGTTGTTCGATGAATACTTTATATGCCAATAATTACACAATATGGATTTGTTTTCATCTGGTCAAGTGAGGTCGTCTGGGAAGAAGATTCTAAGTTGTTTTTATTTTGTTTGTGCAATGCGTTGCATATTCATAGGCTACATACACCACGTTCCAACCGATTATGCCGATTCAAACGGCATCCGATTCGGCAGCCTCATAACTTGAATCGATAAAAATGACTTGTGTTTACATGGAGGTCACCTGATGTGGCAGTCGCGGGCATATTTGACTGATTGCCTTCAGCTGTCTGCTGTGTAGCATTAAAATCAACTGGCACCTGCATGTTGCTTCTTCCGCTGTGCTTAATTTTATGTCATTTTCAATTCTTGAGGTTGTGGCATATTGGATTCTTTTAGTGTTGGCGTGCATCAGCAACCTCAAGGTCAAATAATTTGTTATCGATTAAAGTTATGAGGTCGCCAGGCAGATACCGTTCGAATCGGAGTGATCTCGGTTGACTGGTTGCAGACACAAGCCCCAATCAGTGACTCGTGTGAGTGTAAATAAGTGAAAATTAACATTTCTGAACCATTTGAAGTTCAAAGCGCTATCACAACGATTACAATAATTGCCAGTCACTCAGTGTAAGACATCTCCCGGTCATTTGCATGCAGGCATGCCGGGTTTGTCTCTGCATGCCCTTCCGACCAGCTTGCTTCCGGATGGGATCCTGGTGAAGATAGTTATCTGAGGGCTGGGGTTCTCAAGTGGTGGGATGCACGAAATCACATGCATATCCCAACTGCAGTAGCGTTTCTGGGCTTGCAGTCAAGAGAATGCTCTCAATAGCCTAAGCATTTGCATGACAATACAGCTCGGACAGTCTAAGTGCATATGGTGAATATATAGAGCGAGCTCGCTTTACGAACGAAATATAAAGAACAATGAGGACAGAACGAAGGACTTCTGTAAGCATAGTACATCATAATATGCCTCCACATTACATAATCAACATGCAATGCTGGCTTCACTCAGTAGAAAGCAGCACAACAGTTTGTGTTTCAGAACACCTGTCTTCAAAAGTGTAGATTTGGACAAGGAAAGTGAACGCTTGCTGACTTCCTCTGTCCCCGGAGCTTCTCACATCGTCCCTCCGTCAATAGTCGCCCTTTGTTACAAGGAAGCCCGAGCGCAGGATAATACTGAGGTGCCACTGCGTCTCAGATGCAGTACCCATCAACAGTACCCATCAGCGGAACAGCAGATGGGTAGTACCCATCTGCTGTTCCGGAACCGAGAACGATTCGCGGGGCACACTGAGCAGTGTCCGATGCTGTTTCCGAGACCGAAAGAAGCATGGTAGAGATTCTGCTATTCTCAATCTTTGACCCAGATAAGATTGAGGCGAGAGTGGACTAAGAAGTTCTCGCTGCTATTCCAGGCATCAGGACCGAGGTCGTGGAGAGTGGACGACTGCGGCGTAATTCGCTCCTATTTCTGGGACTCGAACTGCGCGGGGGGATAGACTATTCCGAGAACTAGACCTGGTTATTGGGGGACCGGGGAATGTGTTACCTGTTCTTCGGACAAGTACTGAAACCTGGATACATTGCTGGGGATATTTTTTCTTGTTGGGGGTTGGGGGGGCAGGTAGGTGGACGGCCAGACTGAGTATTCAGTTTGTCTCAGTCATGAGCGTTCATGACTACTCTTAATACTATTTAGTCACCGCTCATGACTACTCTTAATACTCTTGTTACTCATTCTTATGCTTACACTCACTAAATAGTCTCGTTCATGACTACTTAGCGACTAATTAGTCGCCTCTAATATTCTTGGGACCAGGTCTCTTATCTGGACACATGGGAGGTGGGGGGGACACATGGGGGGGGCAGATTGAGGTGTCGTCATTGCTGCTCTCGGGATTCGGCCGCGAACTTGAACACGTTGTGTGTTTGTGAGTGTGAGTATTTGTGAGTGGGAGGGGTGCAGACTGTGGAGTGGTCGCCAATGTTTTTGGGACTCGAGGCTAAACACACAGGGGAGGGCAGGAGCAGACTGCAGTGTCGCTTCTCGTGGCGCCACCGGTGCCGGAGATAGCATCCGACAATCGCCGTGGTTCAAAGGATGCCGTCAATTACCAGGTGTACAAACATTACGGCCGGTGAAATGAGTCGGTCTTCGTGCTGCATAATGATCTCCTAATGACAGCAGGCGCGGAGGCTTAATTTACCTGTGACGCCCACCCCGACCCGGCCGCGACCGCGGCGCCAGACGAAGAGAAAATTAAGCCCCTTCCAGCTACGCTGCCATTAGTTTGGAAGTGCGGTCGTGTCGTCGGCGCGAAAGATGTTGTGACGTTGAGGGAGGACGTTGTGAGTAATAGGTGGATGCGTGCACGCACATGGCTTCCGCTATCAGCATGCGTCTTGCTTCTGTCAATATGGCATGCTTTTCAATGGTGAGATCAGACAAGAAAGTAGGCGGGTTATTGAGTACAAATATGTCAATGTCCTTTCGGGGTTCCATGTTTGCGTGTTTAGTCCATGTATGTAGCATATGTAGGCTTGCAACAATGTATTCCTGGGCTGCTGTTAACTGCGTTCACCTCCATCGTCTACAATCAGGTTTTGTTCGCATGTATCACTGCGCATGTACGAATCAGTCATATTCACGCACCAATGTGGACGATAATAGCACGCAGAACTCCAAGACTACTTTTTGGAACCTCGATCCGCGGATAAAATTCTTAAGAAATTTAACATCATATATTCCTTGGTTTTCGGTGCAATACAGTATATTTTTATTTTCATGTCTTCTATGCTCAACTCTCACTCCGACCCAATTCTGGTCCCCTGTGCACGCCGCCCATGTTCTACAACTCTGGATCACCAGCCACCAAGTGCCCGGATAAATATAGCGTAGATCATTCTTTTATTGTAACAAACTACTCGATAAATGAATGCACTCTAGGAAAATGAGCATAGGACTGACATAACATACCAATCGAAGTAATATCTCAATCAAACTATGATACAACCCCAGACCTTTCTGCTATATGTCCAAAAATGTAATTTACTGGCTTTGACATGATGTATTAACACGCGTAGTGCGAGTGGGTGAGTTTAATCATCGGATATATTTCTGGAACTATGCCATCGCCATCGCTATGAAATTTCGCACACTTCCAAAACGTGATGTGCTCTCATTGTGTCAAGAAGTGTGCATCAGGCCTTTTAAGATACCACAGCTAGGGCGGCGTCAAACTGAGGTCACGATCTCATCTCAGTTTAAACACGATATCATCTCAGTTCGACTTTAGATGCATTGTACATTGACATGTTTTTAAGCAAACCATACAAGATGCAGTCAAAAGTGAAATGGGACACCATAGACCAATGATTAAAGTAAAACCAAAAATTCAAAATGTTACATAATACATATCTAGGTCAAATGAAAACCAAAACGCAACAAATAATTATTTGCACATAGCGTCACTGCTAATCAATATTTTCGGAAACTCAGAATATTGTAGTGCCAAATTAAGTCCTCTGGAAGTGTGTTGGGTTTCAAGTCATATCAGGTCAGGTCACTGAACGATGAAGATGAAATATGAAGCGTGCATTCCAGGCTCTTTGGGAGGTAAATCATGCAGATATTATGCAGAATCGGAATGGTCTTATGAGAATGACATGCTATTATTGATAGTGTACAGACTAGTGCGAGCTGTTGCGGACAGCGGATGGCCAGACCGGGATAATGTTGCACCCCGACCTTATTTCTAACGTGATTGGAATGAAAATGAAAATGTTGAATTTTTGCTTCATAAAATCGTAAGTCTTGTTTTTTCTCCGACATTTTCAAGTGTAACATGTATTGTTTTACGTTGGCAGCACTTCGCATCTTTCCCTGAACGCCATTTATTTCGGAAACTGTAATCGTCTATAGTTCACCACGTGCTTCCAGGTATTTGACCTCGACAGGGTCCATGACCATGGCATTTGGCCGTGTCACCTGAGTTAGACTGAGTCCTTGGTTTGCATATCATGAATATTGAAGCATGAAATCGCATGTATTATACGACCAGGACCCGAAAGCTACCGTGAAGACAGTTGACCGACTGTACATTGCATCCCGGCATTGACTTGCTTCACCAAGCCTAGAAGGTTAACTAAAAGAGATGGAGAAACCGTTTCAAGTAACCATACCCGTTCAAGTACGCAGCTATAGCATGCCGTTTACCACATCTCTATATCTTGCTTAGCACAAGAGGGTAAAGTTGCTTATGGAATAAGGTCTAGCTGGCACGCTCCACACCGCGAAATGTTGGGCATTATCTTGAGCTCATATATATCAAAAGCTGGTTAGGAAAAGTGGCAGGTCTTACGCAAACAATTCGTACATGTTTGCGGCTTACGACACACTGAGCAGCTGATGACACGTGGCGTCGTCTGCCTCTCACCCTGGTAGGGAGGGCGTGCACCGCCGAGAATCGAACGCCGTACCTGCCTCTGATTTCCAAGACTCAGCCTAACCACTACCGACGACCCCGAATCAGACATAGCACGCAAGAATAACCTCACTGATGGGGACGGCATCCGTCCCCTCCCTCGCCAGTGCCAGAATATGACTAAATGTAGCCTAGTCTTTACGAAAATACTCCGGCTATGTTTCTCTATTGTGACAACGTCAGCACACCCTTCTGTCTTCTGTTGCGCGCGCCGTGAACCACACGTGGCAGGAGCTACGCGCCGTCCGCTTCCCTCCCCTAATCGAAGGTGGCAGGGGCCCACTGTTCGGCCGTGTTTGGGCCGAGCTCGGGGAGTAAATTCTCGGTGGGCAGCGTGTTGTCTGGCGCCTCCTGCTGTACAGTCTCGGCACGTCACCGCCGCCGGGCCGGCTGTACAGTCTCGGCACGTCACCGCCGCCGGGCCGGCTGTACAGTCTCGGCACGTCACCGCCGCCGGGCCGGCTGTACAGTCGCGGCACGTCACCGCCGCCGGGCCGGCTGTACAGTCGCGGCACGTCACCGCCGCCGGGCCGGCTGTACAGTCGCGGCACGTCACCGCCACCGGGCCGGCTGTACAGTCTCGGCACGTCACTGCCGCCGGGCCGGCTGTACAGTCGCGGCACGTCACCGCCACCGGGCCGGCTGTACAGTCGCGGCACGTCACCGCCGCCGGGCCGGCTGTACAGTCGCGGCACGTCACCGCCACCGGGCCGGCTGTACAGTCGCGGCACGTCACCGCCGCCGGGCCGGCTGTACAGTCGCGGCACGTCATCGCCGCCTGGCCGGCTGTACAGTCGCGGCACGTCACCGCCGCCGGGCCGGCTGTACAGTCGCGGCACGTCACCGCCGCCGGGCCGGCTGTACAGTCGCGGCACGTCACCGCCACCGGGCCGGCTGTACAGTCGCGGCACGTCACCGCCGCCGGGCCGGCTGTACAGTCGCGGCATGTCACCGACGTCACCGCCGCCGGGCCGGCTGTACAGTCGCGGCACGTCACCGCCGCCGGGCCGGCTGTACAGTCGCGGCACGTCACCGCCACCGGGCCGGCTGTACAGTCGCGGCACGTCACCGCCGCCGGGCCGGCTGTACAGTCTCGGCACGTCACCGCCGCCTGGCCGGCTGTCGGCTCGGGTTGCACGCGCGGCACAATTGAGGGTGACGGCCGCGACGAGCTGCCCGTCTGCTCCGGTAACGATGAGGTGACAAATGAAGTGCGCGCTTCCCGCCGCCACGCCGCTGTGTTAGTTACCAGAGATCAGCTCTGACGTTGGATAAATGTCTCCCTGTTTCCGAGCTAATGCCTTTTCTGTATACTCCTAGAGATGTAATTGACGGTCACACAGAACAATTATGGATGACTAACAGTCTGTATTCACTTTTTCTTCAGAACCATAACACTACGTATATGTCACTTGACATCTTGCATAGTCAGACTGGGTCTTGCAATTCATATTGGTATGCAACGCAAATCATATACAAATGTAGCCCTATAGGATGTACTATGCATCTTAGAATCAAACCGTCACAGACGCTTCAGCCTATGACGATACTAGTGTGACGAAAGAAAGTTAAGCGTATAAGCAAGTTGGAAAACATGGTCATGCGGGGTATGCACCTCCACCCTTAGATCGTATGCACGATATTGAAAATGAAAGCAAGCGAAGGCCGGCACTTAAGCATTGAAGACCATAGGCATTGGGTGAGCTTTGAGTGACACATGATCGCTAGGTTTGCACTTCATGTGGAGGAAATATAATTTGAGCTCGGTATTTAAAAACCAGAGGCAGCCCATCATTTTTTTTCAAGGCCAGACATCTAAGCGGCATACGTGGGTCTCAGTAAAGTGAACCGTCGCTGTTAAAAGCATACGGCATCCTACCTTCTCTGAACTCCATTTGCCGGCAACAGCGGCGCACCCATGCATTCGCATCCAAAGTGGAGCCGGAGCACGGTTGAGCAGTAGGGCAGCATGCCAGCCATGAAGCCGTCACAGTCGACCATCCAGTGACGCTTTATCACACCGATTCCCGGCGCCAGCGGTCAATTGGCACTGGCAAAGCATGGTTCGCATCGTAAACTGCAACCGAATGGCCAGAATGAAGGCGGAACGTAGAAATTAAGCCATAAGTGTGAAGGTGATAACATCGCATAGCGAGATGGCCTCTGCGAAATTGAACCAACGACTCTCGTATTTTGGTCGAGTCCGAAAATTAATGCAGTCCGGTTGTACAGCGACCCCGCCACGGCCCTAACCCTCAGTGTCGCTTTGTCTCGGGAGAGTCATCGCCCGCCAACCAGTCCAGTCCTGCGTGTTAAACCCGGGCTCAAGTTAGCGTCGTCAGCTATAGCCGGCTGCAATAAAACGTCCAGTGCGTGCTGTGCCTGTGTGTGCCTGCTATTGAGACATCCAGCCAATGCTGTGCGTATGTACCTGCCATTGAGACATCCAGTGAGTGCTGTGTATATGTACCTAGCTTTGGGACATTCAGTGCGTGATGTGTGTACCTGCCTATGAGACGGCCAATGTGTGCTGTGTGTGCCTGCCATTGAGACATCCAATGGGAGCTGTGTGTACCTGGCGTCGCCAACAATGAGGTGGCTGCGGGAACAGGCTGACCGCGCTACCGAGTGGCCGCTGGCATTGGATGAGCGACGCCGCCCCCTTCAGTCATTACACGAATTTATGATCCTCCGCAATGATGGCTGTGTTGGGACCGAGACTTCAGTGTCCCGCCAGCACACACCATAACGTGGGGAGTTGTTGCGGAGAGAGTGAGGGAGAGAGGGGAGAGGGAGGGAGAGACAGACAGAGCGAGGCAGAAAACAACACCAGCTGAGAGAGGGGGAGTAGAATTTGATGGAGAGAGAAAGAAGGGAATCGGAAGAAAATAGGCAAGCATGGATGAGGATGTGACAAGGGGATGTGAGGCTGAGAGGATGTGAGTGAATAATGGTCAGTAGACAGAGAGACAGTGAACGATGCGGGAGCATAAGCGTGTGTTCAGGTAGCTTCACGTTGACTACGATGACGGGATCCTATCTCTCATTAATAACCAAACTCAATGCCCATCCAGTAGGAGCTTGTTTGCGTCAGGCCAATCTAATGCGTTCCAATGGAAATCAATTAGCTTGCCGAATACGCAGCGAGACGCGTTCGCAGATTGCCACCAGAATATTCAGATTCGTCATCAATGGATGAAATTAATCAAAGCTAGAGCAGTCCCGCCCGCCCGATCGATGCTACATAGGAGCAGCAGCAAAACACGGTCCATTGCTGTCATGGCAGCCAGATTTGGTTTAGACGCGATGTGTGCCGTAATGCGTGGTAACAACAGTCCATCCCAATTACTACAGACAACAGTTCGGTGCAATGTATGCATGCACATAGGTGCAAAATACGAAACGAAAAAGGAAGTACTTCCCGTTCTTCACATCTTCACGCACAGCCGAACGATGCTGGCGATGCTGCATCGTTCTACCCTCTTGAATGTTAGCTCGTATCGGAAGATAATTTCAGAAACGTATGCCGAATACGAGTTATAAACTATGCCGCATAGTGCTCTCTGTTCTGGGTTGTGCATTGAGCAATCCGACTAAGCGATAGTTTTCTGTACCATGCTCATACCTCTGATTTGTTCGTGTTACAATATTGAATCACGAACTCGTATGTCATAATTCGGAATGAAAGCGAACACGAATTGGCACACAAGTGGATGCCATTAGCATTTTATTTTGATCTACGTGAAGCGTTCAAAACCCGGCTGAAGCAAAACCAGGGCAGCATACGTCGATGCCCTGTTAGGCAATTATGGTTGGATATGCAGGAACGTCGTGTTATGGAATTTATTGGGGACTAACTCAGCTAAAATGGAGGCTCCCGGACTGGAGGCGACTTGAATAATATGTTGACTGAAGGGCAAATTGTATCCTCTTCCCCTTCCAGTGATCGGGAAATGTTTTCAATTTTAGGGGCAATATGGCTAACGTAACAAAATACTTCATTTCCATGCATATTTATGAACGTCTTGCACACCCCTCACACAGCGGGACATGATTCACCGGGTGAGGGGGGGGGGACAGATATGTTGGCTTCCATGTTGAAGTTGAAAATCTTGCCAAGATAGCCCCATTAAAAACGTGACACACCTGCGGTTTTAATTGGCCTGGAAATGCCAATTCTTTCCTTCAACCTCGAGTGGGAAACCATCAGCCTCCAGATTGTCAATCGCTGCCGCTCTAGCCCAAACCCGAGCACCAGTCAGTGCTAGAGAGCGCTGAGACTCTGCATGTCCCGGGCAGCCGACTGCGTCTCAGAGCGGCCCAGCACTCTTTTCCTCCGTTCCCCGGGGACTATCCGCCGGGAGTGTCTGTTTACCGGGCTGGGCCAGGCTGACGTCCGTATTATTAGCAGTGATGACTCCAAATAAACGTCGCGTTCAGTTACTGCCAGTCCGTCGACAGGGCTGCCGGCGGGGGACCTCGTGCCCCCGTCATCGCCGTCCCAATCTCGGCCGGCGCTGTCGTCTTCGATGATAAACGACAGCACGGCGCAGACGGTTCAGATAGTCGAAGGTAGTTCTGTTGCGTGTCGATAGGTGGCAGATGTGGGTTGCTGTTGAAGGTTCAACCGCTACGACGATTTTCAACCCTTCAATGTGCCCCACTGTACTATGCCGACGGCAGGTCAGGATCCATGGATTTGCTAAAGGGCGAGGGCGGCACATGGTCGTAACAGGGTAAGCAAAAATTAAGAAAGGGTGTGGGTAGTGTTAAGGCCAAGCCAATTTTAAGCCACCTTTCAGACAACGCTATTAGGTTAGAGGTTAAGATCGGAGAACATTGCAGGGGCCTGCCCTTCACATGTTCCTATGTCCAAGGGACGGCATCTAGAATGGGCAGCAGAACTTAGGTCGAAAGAGTTTAAACATGGTTTAACCTTGGGTTTAAACACGACGCATATTCCAGCCTAGAAGCTTAAGTTGAGCTTTTCTTTCAGGAAGTTGGTCATCGGACCAATACGTTGTGAAGGAGAGCGTGAAACTCTCAAAGCCTCAAAAAGTAGATTGTGTTATGGGCTCTCGCAAGCATGCTTTTACTCTTACTCGGGCGCAGCTAGCTTCGGGAGTTCGGCAAAGGAGAGGAAACTGGCGGCTGTTGATGAGGGAACATGCTCTCCCTGCCGAACATATCAGTGGTTTTGAGTTCCATAATGAAGCAGCATATAACTGAGCTTTAAACCTGGTTTGAAGCTGATAATATTAATAGAATCACGACAATACAGACGCCGTCGTAATTCGAACTGGTCTATTCTTCAGTCTGTTGAAAATTCCGATCTTGATAATAACCAAATTCCTTTGGCTAGCTCCATAACTATGCAAATTTCTGGCACCATTCTGGCCAAGATCAGCGACCAAATACGCAAAGTAGTCCAAAGGTGTAACTACATGTTTGCTTTCTCAAGCGTTTTCGGCTTACCTCTACCAGGAATCTTGCGTCGGCAGCATTCAGACCCTCGTGTTTTCTCACGTACCTTTTTATCCCTCAGTATTAGGTGGGGGCGACCGCACGCCAGTTGAATCAAATTAAAGAACTCATCAACTTGGCTGCACGCATCACCACCGGCAGCAGGCGGAGCCGGCAGATCACCCCGCCACTACAGTCGCCGGGGAGGCGGTGGATGGATCGCTGAAGGTCTAGTACGGGTGAGGGATCTCATTCCGGTCTTCACAGCGCCGGCCATTGAGTGGCCCCCTGTCCACTATTCTGGAGGCCGGACGGATACTCCGCAGCGAGGCGCACTGCCGTCTCGCCCATGGGCTTCAGGCCATCGACGGCCTCCGGTCTTCACCTTCGAAGGGCGGACTGGCCGCATCGTGATGGGTGTTCTTGTGCTGAGCGGCTGCTTGGAATCGGCAATTGCCATCTGCCACTGCGGCCATAATTGTGTTGTCTTTCGAGAGCTTAAAATGTTTTGTCATTATTTTTACCTAGTCATCATGTACGGACGAGAAACTCAGGCCTTGCCGCGTATTGTGAGTTGTTTCATGAATGAAAATATAAAACCACTGGCAAGGAATAATTTTATGGCGAAGAAACCCTGGCCCAACAAGCTGTGCCACAAATTAAACTTGTCGTTCGATAAGAGGACGGAAATATCGCATGAGAAAAAGCATTTAGCCGGGAGCGTCCCAGCTGAAAGTTTCTTTAATTGTTTTTAATTGGGTCATGAAACGGAAAATAGCATGGGGAAGTACCTGTCCGAACTACGATTCTCCTCTATGCTCCCCTTATCCTGGTCATTTCGCTGGGTCCACCAGACCGACACCGGTGCCAAGCTCCGCCATTTCGCCCTTAATTTTTATGGCATCCGTTCTCAGTTTATCTAATCAGACAGCGCGAACAAAACACGGCAATTATGCTTCAGAGCTGCCCCACCTCTCAGACACGACAAACGGCTAATGACCCGGCCATCCGTGCCCAACACGTGGCGAACGATGCACCTGGGCACGTACGAAATGGCCGACACGCGCGGGCACGACTGTAATTGCTCTCTTCGCCGGCAATCAAAGGCGATGACGAGCGCCGACAGCCGACAGCTTCAGGCATCTGTCCGTCGTTGTCTGGAAGTCGCTGAGTTGTCGGCAGCCTATGGGCCTCAACGATGTTGTAGTGCCGATAATGGCAAGGAACAACATAATACTCGATTAATCTGTAAGTATGACGATCCGTGCAAGCCCGGGCAGATAGAGCAGTGCAACATAGCACAGAGACACAACATTATCAGGGTGTCAATACCGTAGCGATCGTGCCAGGTGTACTCACTTGGTTGGCGCAGTTTTATATATTCCTATCAAGTTCAGGTAAATGGCACTGCCATAGCATTGTCATACAGTTGACTGTTGGCGAAGAATAACTCCGAGGAGCCTGCAGTGATAACACCTCCCACTAGCAATCAACCGACCCCAATTTTAAAATGAATAGGAACACAACTAGCTAATGCTTTTGGAGAAAAGACAATAATGCTGGTGATGCATAAACATGAGATATGTTCGGTAAGCCTTTGCAATAGTGCGCTAGGCAGCCTGCAGCTGGCACCTTTTGCAATATTACAAAATGTTCATAGAAATTAAGAAACAATGATATACATGGAAAACGTGCATTCAGAGCTGCTAATAATAGAATAAAGATTGCATACAGGAACTTACATTCACGAAATAATTCCAATCTGAATCAAGGCACGTAAGAAACGGCTGAAAGCACGCCCCATGAAGATGAAAAGAAATAAGAATCGTCCTTTCGCACCAGGTTGGCGTGCCTTGGGATATAACAGCATCAATAACCCATGCTTTCATCAAATGAAAGAACAATTTGAGTTGAGAAGAAATATGACCTGGCATGTACTGCAACATTAATCTCCTTATTTGGAGCTTGACGTGCCCAGGTCGATCGGCCAATTATGGGCACTATTGCCTGACCATAAAAGGAAAATGGCACAAATAGCGTAAATGTTCGCCTAAGTTCATCCTGTGTTATCTGCTGTGGTGCAGAATGCACAAACAAAATATGATTGCATTGTCATTGCATTAGCAAAAAAAAGTTGTGTTCCGACCATAGCTGAAAGCGGAGTCTGAGTAGTGAGCTTCATTTAGGGGGTGAATTTCAGAATTCCGGGGCGATAAGTTGCGACAAATCTACTGTCCAAGCAACATGTCAACTTCAGAGATTTGCATGTTTCCGACTGAGCTACGTTTAACGCAATCACACCGCTCTGAACGTCTTCTGATATGTCGCCACCGAGCTGACACAGCGTGCCCTTCAGGACACGTTTCCTCGCGCCTTCCCTTCATCGGCAACACCAGTCCCAGCGCGTTCTATCGCACCAGATCGACCACCGTGGCGCCGAGCTGAACGGACTAACTCGCGGTAATTGCCTTCGTCGTTCGGATCCCGGCCAAATCATGGCCTCGCCTGCCGTCACGAGTTGCAGTAGGGCAGCGGGACGCCGGCCCACACACCCAGCCGGCGGAGGTCATTACCGACTCAGGAAGTCAGTCGGCTGTGGCCGTGACGTCACTGCGGTTCCAGTCCGGTGCCGTGATGCCATTGTGGCTCGAGTCCGGTGCCGTGACGTCATTGTGGGTCGTGTTCGGTCCCGTGGTGTCATTGTGGGTCGTGTCCGGTGCCGTGATGTCATTGTGGGTCGAGTCCGGTCCCGTGATGTCATTGTGGGTCGTGTTCGGTCCCGTGGTGTCATTGTGGGTCGTGTCCGGTGCCGTGATGTCATTGTGGGTCGTGTTCGGTCCCGTGGTGTCATTGTGGCTCCAGTCTGGTGCAGACAGGCATGTTCGTGGATGCATCCTGGTCTGCGCCGCCGCCCGGCGTGAAGTGTGTCATTCGTGGGCCTGATGGTATTTCACTGGTTGCAAACCTTACCGGCTTTGGCATGTCGATAACGTCACGTGCGGCCAAATAAGACACAGTGCTGATTAGTTCCATTAGTACAGAACATTACCTAAGTTACATCCCTAAGAATGCTGCAGGTCAGGTGATGTACCTGTAGCAACCCTGTACCGCTACTGTTCCTGGGGGCTTCCGGTTAGCATATGCAGGTGCACACAAGGTTGCACAGCACCAGAGAACACCAGACGGTGCGTGATTGCGTTAGGAAAGCAGTGACATCCTGCTTGTGCAAGATGACTCTGGTGTACATAGCTCTTGCCCGTTGCCGACACCGTTATGACCCGGCTGGTTCGCCAACATTGAGCCGCGATGACGTCGCAATAACACAATCACCAACTCGCCGTGATTAGGCACAAGTTCTCCATATCCGGAGGGACATGATCGAATGCATCTCATCAACTCGGTAGGGACTGATCGGAGTTCTTGTCGCGTAAGGCGAATTCGATGCTCGTCTAAAGTGGGACTGATCGCACCATGGTGACAAAGCGAGGACTTGTTAGATGAAGTAGAGTTGCTGAATGTGTCATGTTCCATTCAGGATAGCATCGATGTCAGAGGCGATTTTCAAGGGTTGGCAGGGAAAATATTGCTTACTCACGCGTGGAGGCAGTTTGACGTTTAACAAACACTTGCATTGGAAATTTCTTTGTCATGCACACTAAATATATAAATACGTCGGACAAATTTCTCTACTTTTAGCCGGACCCAGTATTTCCGATAAAGATGAATTCAAACCGAAGAAAAACCGTTCAACGACAAAATTTGGATGGAAAGTTAAACGTGTCTTCATAGCACCGGCACGACCGCCCCGGTATTTCGTAATCGGCCTTGCCGGGCCAGTTGACAACTGACCCCCCAGCCAGGGGCTAAATACGAGCGGGTGAAGTGACACGAACCCTGTCTTCCCAGGGTAGGAGAGACCAGTGCAGACCAGCGCTTCGACGAACTGAACTACATGGGAGGCGCTTCTGCAGACAAATTTAAAATGACAACAATTTATGTCATAATAATAAAAACATACAAATGCACAAACTTCTCTCTCCTGCCGGCATTTATAGCTAAGATTCTGCTATGATATATATATATATATATATATATATAGTTTTTATGTTACCAATGTCGCTTTTCAAACATAATTCAGTTTCATAAACAGGCATAATAGGTACCACCAAAAGCCATCTGGAGCATACCCGATTTAGTGTCAAGAGAACCAAAATGTGCAACTGGTTCGCTGTGGAACAAGAAGGTAACAACTGCTAACTAGTTAGACTGCACGGACAGACCACACGGCGTCCAAAACAGGCATGCCGCTCTTTGAGAACGATCATGTGTGTGCGTGTAGGGGGGGGGGTGTCGAGTTCACTAATAAACAAATTAAGAAATCGGGTTATTGGTAGCTTCCGCTGCGTTCTTGGAAAAATAGTTGTTCAGTCAGTGGGGAGGCCGGTAGGGGGGACGGGATTAAACTTTCCGATGTCAGCAATGTAGCCAGCTGACTGTAGCTAGTTCCAACCGTGTAAACCGGGCCGTGTATACGGCTCCGGTGTAATTTACACTAGTCTACAGCCGTGTACAAGGGTGGAAGTACCGATTCAGTGACGACGCCGTAAATTGATAGAGGTGAAGGTGGGGAGGGGGGAGGGTGATGGAGAT
This sequence comes from Imbricaverruca yamaguchii, assembly GCA_034440575.1. Classification (NCBI taxonomy): domain Eukaryota; kingdom Metazoa; phylum Arthropoda; class Thecostraca; family Neoverrucidae; genus Imbricaverruca; species Imbricaverruca yamaguchii. The sequence goes on from JAOTOL010001564.1 coordinate 1,104,517, forward strand.
ACCAATTAAGGAACAATTAAGGGATGTATTTCGACAGTCTGACTGAAGTGGCGATTAATATTTTGTGTCCGGGAGGATGAGGTGCTGATTCATAGGTGTCATCGGGGATATTTGATTCATTGTGGAGATGCTGATTCAGAGATGCCATCAATAATTGGCGCTAAAGTTTGGGGAGGGATGGAAGTGGTGGATCCAGGACATTCCTAGTCATCCGGGGGCATACTGTGAGATGTGCTTGATGGATTAGTATAGACCAACTTCGAGGACGCCACCTGGTTATGGTAACCGTGCCGACTCAAGGCTGTTTCAAAGATTGTGTTTCGCGAATGATGGAATAGTGGTTTACGGACTGAGGTAGGAATTATCTCGAGGGGTGATGGAGATTCTTCCCATTCATTCCCTGCTGCTTACCTATTTTTGCATGCACGGTGCCATCAATGATCCGACATAAAGGAAGGATGCAACCGGTAATTTTGCAACGAGTTACCAATATATGTCCATTATGTTGCGGAAATAACAACGTGTTTAGTGAAACTTACAGCGAAAAGTGAAATTTCAGCTTCGGAATTTTTCCAAATGTTTGAAATTAAATTATGTAAGCTGACATAGATTTCGCCCGACAAGCAGATGCGCAGCCGATGGAGTCCCCACCCGCTCTTTAACAACGAAATATACGCTAGATGAGCAAGAAATCAAGATGGTCACAGTGCAAAATAAAAAACAAAGTTCGGCGCCAGGCGCGCTGAAGACCGGCTATATTTAATGATATGTGTTCAATCCCCCTTAACAAAATCCTGACTGCACCCCTGTCGAAAAGAGAGGCCACAGCTTCCCAGTCCCTCACCGAAATGTGCCACCGATGTACAGTGTCTCGATAGGTACATATAAACATTGTGGTTCATCGGAGAATACCTTTCTTCAGCATGGCCAAAGGATTCACAATGCATTTTTGGTCCCCAGAATACCCAGTGTGCGTCAGACCTAATGTTCAACGTGCTTCGGGCAGAGGGTCGAGAACCCCCATGGAATCTTCACCCATATGCTTCTGGGCGCATGTCCTTCCAGACGCCGGCCACTTCAAACGCAATCAGTGTAAATTAAAGAAGCGCCGGAGTGGCCATTAGAAACGGATTAGGCAGTCGGAATGTGTGTGCGTCTGTGTGTGTATTTCACGGTGGGCAACGTTTGCACACGCCGGTAATTACAGAGGCCTATGGAGGACTTGGTGACATGGCGCTTCGGCAGCGGCGGCGACTCTTCCGACGTCAGTCTGACTCCCGGGCCGCAGGAGGGCCGGAAGGAATGACGGCAAGAGGGGACGCAGGGCGACAATGGCACGCGAGAGGCCAGCCTTGATGGACTATCGGCAAGCATTGTCCGTCGCTTTGACCGTCCGCTTTGTGAGCACCCTCATCGAGAATGATAGGAAAGAAATGCGTGGAGTTAAACAGAAAAAAATAACGCCGTCGTTAGTACCGACTATCGTGAAGTACTGGGATACTTGGCAGGTCGGCGATTGATCATGTCGGGACTAGGGAGGTGGCGCTAGCTCGGCGCCATGAAGTTCCAAAGCACCTTCCCTGTGCCGCGCGTCACCCCAGTCAGACGGGCTCAATGCTTCTCGAAAGTACCCTAATGACATCGAGAAAGGCGCCTGCTTTCAGGCTCGCGGTATGGGTGCGTTCCGTTCTCAATCCCTGTCACAATATTTTCCGAGCACAGTAGGCGATCGGCACTGGTCGGGCCGCGCACACCACGGCTCCTCTCGCTGAATGTAGACGGCCGGCGGCCGGCGCGTCACGTGGTGTTGCTTTCTCTCCGGATCGGCTCCCATCCAAGAGGCAGGTGCTGGACGGCGGCTGCATTTTCGTGCACCACATCCGACTGTCACGAGTCCAGTAATTCCGTGACGTTACTGAGCATGCGAGTAGGAAGTAATGAGAGCGGTGGGCCTTCAGAAAGATCCGGCTTCGGAAAAAAAACTAGCATGAGTTGCATGAGTTGCATGGAACTGTTCCGAATGGGCCGGGTGACCGCCACCAAAGTTAGCAAGTTCTTGCGCCAATAAGCTGCACCTGACGATAGAGAATGTCTGAAGGACAGCTATGCGAGCCGAATCACAAATGCATCTTGATGTTTTAGGCAACGATGAGCACACGATGTTCTAAAAGTGTGTAGAGAGAGGGGAAGTCGCCATTGACATTGCATGCGCCAGCTTGCCATGAGACGCACGAGTAGAAACAGAGGAGCAATGTCAAAAGTACGTGTCTTCAGGAGGCAAGATGAAAACAAAGCTGAAGCCTGCAATGCAATAACATGATTTACCTTGACATATACGAGACTTCTAGACGTAACGCTTGCTTCTATCTGCGAAACGCATTTCTACACTGGCTCACGCACTTCGACCTATTGTAGCGGAGCCGGTCGAACCTGACCTATGCCGATAAAGCGGCGGAGCGTGGATTTGGTCCAAGGTGTCCAAGGTGGAGAGGAGGGGACAACCACACAATTGGTCGGGCAGAGCCATACAAAAATTGGAAAACTCACTGATTTCGCCTGACGTATTTTCATGAAGCCTGCCCTCTGACAAGTCAACATTAATCTCAAGAATTCTGGCACTGCTGTTGATGCTAATTCACCTGAGCAAAACAAAAACATGCCATTTGTTGCTGAGATTTGATGTCATTACCAAGCTAGTTGTGGCTGCGTTTCGCCATGCGTAAGAGCAATGGATTGCACAGAAGCGAAATTGCTTGGCTGTTATTAGGACAAAGTTCGATAAGTGGGTGCGAAAACTTTATGTAAGGTATCCTGAATAGAAACCTCCATAATTATCCTACCAATGAAGTAGACTAACCAGCTTACCTCACAATCAGACCGCCATTAATCGTAGGAGTCGGCTCAGGATCGCGACAGTTCATCAATCAGGTTGGAGGTGCTTAAACCAGACAACAGTTCCACTGCCTAACTCTTCCGAACGCCCGTCAAGGGTCGACTAAGCAACATTCGAATTCACGAGGCACGTTTTCACCACCTATGCAGCTTCCCACAAGCACGGCAATGATCATCCCTATGGCTCAGCAAGTTCCCGTCATCTCTCGAGTGATGTTCCCACAGAGTTTAAGTAAAAAGTTGATTATTTTCACGTGCTGCGCTCTACAAATTCCACCAGACCCGGCTCTATATTCGCGTGACAGGCTCAATAATACAGCCGACGCCGCTCTTTCCTTCGACAGATTTCCAATTCGAGCACGTAATGGGCTAGATTATAATTGGCCTATTGAGAATGCTCGCAGCCCCATTCGTCGCCGGATATTTGGCCGACAGCGTCGGAAGTTGGTGGTGGGTCCTGAAAGGGCGCCGCCACTGGTACGGGGCGGGTGAACACAGCACCGATATTGTGATATGAGGAAATCATGCCGCTGTCTGAAACTAATAGAGAGCTGTAGTTCACAGAAAAGCGCCGGCGTGAAAGGAAATTGGACACATCTCACAAGCAAACCAGATGTGGTGTGAACGAGTAATTATCGGCTGTAATTAATTCTGTAACTTTGGCAATTTAAGTTGTGCTGAGCGGAGCCACGGTCGCACGCGGAGGACCACCGGTCGAGACCGGTCAATATGGGTGTAAGCAATGGTGGTGCAAGTCTTATCAAGTGGTTTGGTTAACCGAAGTTTTGCAAGATCGCTCGGCTGTAAGTGTGAAGAAGTAGTTTTTATGTTGTAGCATAACTAAGAGCTTTTTAGCGTTTGTTGGCTAACCCATTCTTTGCACATGACACACATCTAAGCTCTTCTTTAAAAAAATGGCAAAATGCAACTCACTTGCCATCTCCCAATTCATCGACGTCATCACACCTCTGCCAATGTGACGCTGCCAATTTCAATGTCTGGGTTTAGCCAGATGCACCGAAGAGCGTTCATTACCGTAGAGTGTGAAGAGTGTCCACTGCCGTCCAGTGTTAAGAGTGTCCACTGCCATCCGGTGTGAAGAGCGTCCATTTCCGTGCAGAGTCAAGAGTGTCCACTGCCATCCAGAGTGAAGAGCGCCAACTGCTGTCCAGTGTGAAGAACGTCCACTGCCGTCAAGTGTGAAGAGCGTCCACTGCCATCCGGTGTGAAGAGCGTCCACTACTGTCCAGTGCAGGGCGGGGATGATCGAGTGGATAAGGTGCTGAGCTCTGGGTACCAAAGGTCCCGGATTCAACACTCGCACCACTCGGAACATCCTCGAATTCCGCGGCCCACCGGCGAAACAGTGTGGGCGGCCTCATTAGCCGTGATCGTGCATAAAGTTAGTCGTGAAACACCCAATAAACAACATCCAGTGTACATTCCAGCCTGTCGGTGGAACTTTGCCCGCCAGTTGCGAGCTGGTCGGATCTGCCCCATAAAATACTGCTCGCCAGTCTTGATTCGAAATGCCCCTGCTGGGCATTCGACACTCCTCACGATCAAGTTTTTTCAATGTTTCTCAATTTCCAGACCCAGTCTGTCCCCTCTGCCCGGGGGACAGCTGGGGTGATGGCATTTACATGACAATCCGCCCCCGGTGATTAAGGCAATTCACAGTTTAATCTGGTCGTCATCTGCACGTGACGCTTTTGGCAGCAGCGCCAGCCGACGTCAATGGTAAAACAGAGACACAATACACTCCCAGACCGGCCAATCGGAGCGTTGGGGAAACGGTCGGGACGCAATCAGGCTGGAAGAGAGGAGCAATCAAACTTAGCGTGGCGCTGGTAATGGGAAGGAAGAAATTACAGGGACACGACACTGGTGTTTCGATTCTGGATTGGTTCTTGCAGCATATGCGCATGAAAGTGCAACTCGAATAGCAAGTTGCTTGTATGCAAAGATCACGGAAATATATTTGGAAAATGCAACGTAATGCCACGGTATAGTCAGAACATTGTATCTGGGAAGTCGTGGATTATCTCACCTTTCATCATGACCCAACGCAGACTGACGGGTCTGACGCTGGTATAGCCGATGTACCCGAGCGAAGCTTTATCATAGTTATTGGTGGAGCGTCTGCACGACTGCAGAATTTGAATTATGAAAATGCAGGAATTGATTAAGGTTCTGGGAGTGAATACTTAATTGAGTTCTTGGAGTTCACGTACACACATGCCCTCGGATGCTTCTACCTTTGTGACTGCCTTTTATCGTTCGTTAGGTAGATTTGGATTTCTCCCAGGACAGCTGTGATTTTCTCCCGGATCCGATGTCTTCGGCTGTTCTCACCATCCCCGTTGATCAGGTCACCAAATCTTGTTGGCCATGTCTGAGATCTCGTCACTGCCATCAGCAATGGAACAGACGTGGCCCTGCGTGACTGCCTTCGAGCAGTCAAACATATTCGAGTGCAAGCGTCTGCTTCTGCGCTAGCGAGGGCTTCGCAGCTGGTAACGGGAGAGGATTTATAGCAGAGGAGATTATTTCAGAGACAAAAAAAACTACGGCTCATGCAGTTCAATACTCGGTTCCCCTTACACCACAATGTGCTTATTACCGTATCAGTGACTTGCCACCATCACCTCGGTATCTCCAGTCATTTCTGATTGGCTGCACATAGTCCATGGCTATTCCGATATCTTCCGTGGTCCCTCTTCATATGTATTTAGGCAAACTATCGGGCTCGATAACAAATGTGCCCAGGACACAAGCGGGTGTTCCTGTTCTTTGAACAACCTGGAGAGCGTTCGAGTTACGTCTCTTGATTGCTTCTCCAGCCATCTCCAGGCCTGGTCAACATATGACCACCTCGAGGGCTCCTGACGCCTCTAGCTTTCCCAAAGACTCCAATTCTCGCCAGAATCGATGGCATAGGTCATGTCTCCGCTTCGTGACCTCCTAGCTGTGTCTCTGTTCCCTGTTAGTCACTTCGGCAGCCTGTAGCCACACCAGGATCGCTTTGAGCCTGCATTCCCGTTACACTTCTGCAACCACCCATATACCTTTTTTGTCATGAATCACGAAATCGGTCATTTTAAAGCAGGAGCTCAAATACGTGTCTGATGAAGTACTCTTCCAGCCACTAAAAAAAATGAACGTGATAAACGACATATTTCCTCATAGAGGCACGAAACACTATTTCAGTCCCCTGACACCCATCCTATTCCTTTGGAATGCAATGGGTGAGTCTTCGCACCCCATCATCACCTTGACTACGCCCCAGCAGTGATATGTATTCATTATTCCGCAAGATAGATATGAGACCTTCAAAGTCAGCGACGAGCTTAAGGGGATAGGCAGCCCATCCGGCGGCAACCGCTACATTTGATTAGGAAAAGGGGAGAGAACAAGAGAGCAGGGGCATGATGAATCGGGATGTTGACGTACAGAACTATAGTTAGATAGATCAGCGAAGCTACGTGTGGTTACCATAGCACGCTACGTCAGACACATTGTGACATGATGGGCGCTTTGTCCATCGCACGCCGGCAGTTCTCTCAGATGTTCTTTCTTCCGAGTGCTGTAGCGTGCGCGATATGGGCAAATGGCGTAAAGAGCACTCAGCTGAAACTAATTCGCATTTCCAAAGCTGTACAAAACACACCTCCCTTCTCGTCGTCATTGAAGGCACGATCAGCTCCAACCGCAGGTGATGCCTGTACGCATGGCCGCGGCGGACATTTCCGGCCGTGAAAAATCGGCCTGTTGTGACGTCACCGCTAACATGGCCGCCCGCACGGTTTCCGGCGGCAGCTGTCCCCGCGGCCGCCGTGACTGATTCACTGAGTTACGGTGCCGTATCACTGCCGAACCGACTGTTGCCATACACACACCTCCACAATAAGGCCGGTCCGTCCGCCGGCCGCCTGTCCCGCTGACAGGGGGTGCATCTGGCAGCGCACATCCGATAGAGATTCGTCCGCCGGCAGACTATCCCACTGACAAGGCACATCTGGCAGGCACATCCGATAGAGATCCCGCCGCCGCCTGTCCCGCTGACAGGGGGTGCATCTGGCAGCGCACATCCGATAGAGATTCGTCCGCCGGCAGACTGGCCCGCTGACAGGGGGTGCATCTGGCAGCGCACATCCGATAGAGATTCGTCCGCCGGCAGACTGGCCCGCTGACAGGGGGTGCATCTGGCAGCGCACATCTGACAGAGAACGGCAACTGGAGGCGCATGTCGCCAACAGGGGGCACATCTGGTATGTTAACACGCTAACAGGGGGCACACCTGGTAGCGCTCTTCTGATAGAGAACGCTGACTGATGAACCCTTGCGCCGCCGACCCCGTGTCAGATTTGCCGCGCCACGTTCGCCATTGGATTTGCCGCGCCACGTTTGCCGCTGGCCTTGCCGCTCCTCGCTCGCCGTTGCGCGCGACCAATGTGATCGATGATGCGGGGAAGCGGGCCCAGGGTGCATCGATATATCACAGGCATTGCGGCGCGATCACTTAATTAAATAATCGCAGTGAAATCGCAAATGCAGTAATAGTTGACTCGCATCGGGTATCTGTACCGGCGTTCACAGTAGCTTCGACCCTGGAGCTTTGCAAGAAGGCATGGAGGTCTGGATAATTTCAAGTGTCCTACCCTCACCATCAGAATGGAATATACTCTAGAGTTTGCTTGGCGTCCAATTTTTACCAAGATGCGAAATCAAGTTGCATAGAGTACAATGTAACTTGGAATGTATTCACAAAGAAACTTTATACGGCGTGGAAGTTAATCAGCTTCGCAGTTAACACAGCCATGGAGCAACCCGTGAGTGAAAGGAAAGTGATGGACAGTATCGATATCGATGTTTATATGGCCCGAAGCCTCACAGCCGTCCCGTCCACAGGCCGTGGAGGAATTAGCCATTCGCTGCGGGAACTGACAGCTGCCCGGCTAAGAAACTCAAACTGACAGACACACAGGCCCGGCGGAATAATTAGTCTGGCCAGTAAAGCGTCCCGCGGTGTGCGGTGGCGATTTTTGCCCCAGTTTGTGATTAAAGCCCGCTGCACGCGTCAACAGCGTCCCGTCGGCTGCGTCGGCCGGCAAAAACTGTTCCAGTACACGGCTGTGTCGGTGTTGATTAACGACGGTGTGGCTGAGAGCGGGTTAGGATGGCACAGACCCCCCTACAGTACACGGCTGTGTCGGTGTCGGCTGATGGCCGACGGACGGCTGACGGCTGACCTCGGTACAGCAGTACTCCTAGCACGGCGTTACTGGCATGACGGTCCGCTAACCCGCAATGGGAGCGACAGATACCGCCGGGGGTTACTGGTATGATGGTCCACCGATTAGCAACAGGAAAACTACCGGCATGTGTGATAACCCAACTGTGGCGACGCTGCCCGCGTCGGCCGATAGTGATTAATTAGCCCCGTTGGCGGCGCACTCCACTTCCTCGAACATGGACTTAAAATCTATGTTTTTCTTAGGCACTTGCATAGTGCCACTGTAGCTCAGAGCACAGATAGTCTACAGCCATGGCGTGTTTTAGTAGAATGCAGATGGGGTAATCTAATTGGGTATAGGTGGGGAGGGTATGGTAATCAGATAGGTACATTAAAAGTAGTCAGGAATACCAAGAGAGCGAGAGCGAGAACAAGAGGGAGGGCTCGGGAGAGAGCGAGAACGAGAGGGAGAGATAAAGAGAGAGAGAGAGGGAGAGAGATAGAGGCGGAGAGAGATGAAAGAGCAGAATGCAGGCAGACATCGGACTGGCAGGCAGTCACATAAAGGAACAAGGGAAGGGCGGGGCATTTCTGGTCTGACAGCATGACAAACACGGAGAAACATCCTGCTGTCCGGAGCTAACAACGGCAGACGAAGGCAGACAATCAATCCCGAACTCAATGACCTCGGCGGTAGTGTCAATTCAGTAAATAATCGGCGGCCAGATTTGTGACCCAATAAAGCCCAATGGGCCTCAATGCGCGAGGATTTACGACTTCATCTGGTCAGGCGATGTCACCGAGCGTGCCAGAGGCACGGCCGGCGATCCGTCGCGCAGCTGTTGATCCAGCTGCAGCCGAGGGTGCATGGGTGGGAGGAACGCGGGAGCGCCGGGGCGCCACGCCGTCCCTAAGGGTGACGAGGTTTAGCTCTGTTACGGGAAGGCTCTGCTGGTCTGCCGAGTAGTTAGGTGCCTCCCTCCTTCCTCCTCCTTTATGATATTCCAAAAATTAACGGACCGATTTTCTCGTGAAATAAAATTTCCGTGAAAGTAAATTCCGACAACGTTGGCAGAGGTGGATACAGCAGCAAACAGATGAAGCCGATAAATTCTCCAGTCCCGATTTCTTTTATATTTCTCCATCGCCTTATCTGGAACCATTTCATAGTTGCAATGAACTCAACGAAGTAATAAAGCAATCTTTCCGATCAGATGATAACATATCAATATTCCAATGCCATATGCGAATCCGGGGCGTAGGCAATGGGAAAATTATTCGAAGATGTAATTATTTATTATAGCTCTAACTTTAAACTGCGTGCTGTCCTGACCAGACGTAATGGCCTGACAGGAACGCGACGCAACAGCAGCATGCCTTTCCAATGACGCTTCTAAAAAAGAGAGCCAATTTTATGGCAATGATTGTGACAAAATATCAACATAATTACACATCACATGACGAATACCTACAGCCGATCCTGATTTGGAGCCAGTCGAGATAATTACTTTCCTCGTCAAGATTGTCTTCACGAGTGGAGATGTTGACATCATGACGAGAGTTGTCTTCACAGTTCGATACAATCATGCATTAAGCGAGCCACGTTCTAAAAATGAATAGCCGAGGCACATCGTTCGTCCCAAACACTTTCATGTAGTGTTGGATTTCATGAAATATACACTTAGCACCTTTCAAAGATGTTAGAATTTCCCTTCGATTCTTCCGGCAGAAATTAAGTTTCCCAATTGATGCACGAAATTTAGTGACTCGGAGAAGGTTGGAAAATGTACGTTATCACTTTCAGCCGCACCTGCAGCAACCATTGATGAGCCAATTCACTTCGAACAGGCAAGAACTCTCATTAATGCCTAATATCAAGCATTGCCACATTTTTGTGGCTGCGATAGTTAGTCGATGTTTGCTGAAACGTGCGCCGCTTGCAACTAGTAGAAAATGAACCAAACAAGCCAGCGCAATCACCTGTTTTGAACCACAACAAAATGGCGTACAAGGAAATCCTGCGATTGTTGTGAATCAACATTCTTCCGTTTATGTGGACTCAGTGGGCGAAATAAAGACTGCTGTTGTTGTTGTTGTTGTTGTTGTTGTTGTAGTCGACTTAGGGGATGGTAAGTAAGCGAATGTGCATACTTCCGTGAAATAATTCATCCAGAAACTCACCTGGAGGTAATTATGTCCCTTATTTCCCCCCACCCACCAAGTATAACCACGCTATTTTCAATAATTTGAAATGTCTAAAAAAATATCCTCATTCTGTTCATGTAAGAGTAAGGAACCTTAATTTGCAAAACTGCAAAGCTAAACCCAGCAGTAAGAGTTTGGTTTGAAATCATAAATATTGCGGGCTGAGCTTGGCCAACCATCTGCTGTTGATCCAGTCCGGATCCAGTCCGAGCCCAGCCGCAGTGTCCTTTCTGTTCTCTTCAGAGACTGGTGACACGGGCCAACGCCGACAGCTGACACCGACGCTGACCCTGAACCATTAGTCATACCGACCTGTCATGGTTTGTAGTCATTTCTGTTGGGACCCGGATCCGAGGGTGAGGAGGTTCGTCATCTCAGCTGCTCATCTGGGCTTGAGGTCCTCATTGTTGGTACCCGGGGGTGAGGTAGTTCGTCGTCTCAGCTGCCGATTTGGGACATATTCAATGCCCAATGACTATACAAATTTGTGACCGGAGTCCTCACAGATATAGGAATAGTTAGCGGAGGCGGGAGACTAGTCCCCCTCCCCCACCACTTTTCGGCGGCGTCCCCTCTGAGTACAAAAGCCGCCCACCCAGGAACACTTCTCTTAGCATGTTCTCAACCAATGGTACTCCTTTGAGGAAATGACGCTACCTTAAAAACCCCACTCCACTTCCAACACTTTTCCTGTCGCTTCTACTGCTCTGCTCATAAATCCAGGACTCCCATAACTCTCATAAATCCGCACAGGACCCCAGGACCTCCGCGTCCACCTGGTCTGCATCCTTTCTCGGACCTCCCCGTTCCCGACCGACTCGAGCAGCTCCAGACATGATTGTCGCCGGCGAACGGCATCTAATCACATTACAGCCTCGTCTGGCTCTGTGTAGTCGGTAAACACGAGCCGGGCGGGCAGGAGTTGTCCCCGCAGCGGCGACTGGTGGCGTCTCCCGACCGCCTCGGCTCCCGACACACCCGTGCAGGAGATCACATCTGGTCACCGAGCCGCCGTGACCACCAGACGTCAGGGAACGGGCCGCCGCCGCCGTCCGGGCCCAGGGCGCCGTACGGCCTGGAGACGCGGCCGGGACCATTGAAGGAGACAGTGTGCCGAGCCGGCCGGTAAGCCACCGACGAGGTCATCCAATCTGCTGCAGGCGGCCGGCGGGATGTTTGCCGAGACAGCAGGTGCTGGCAGCGGGGTTGTTGTGTTCTCCCCTGTGCCGGCGAGTGGCTCGCTGACCCCCCATGACGGCCGGTCTGATTGGATTTCGGCCTGGTCATTACCGGCGAGATGCGACGCGGACGGTAATGGTGGGACGTCGCCGGCTGAACAAGCGAGCGATTGGGGCGTGGCTATTGGTGCCGACCGCTGCTACCATATATTAGTGGTCCATAAATCATGACTAAGATCCATTCTTGGGTCCAGTAGACTAAGACCCATTCTTGTGCCCAGTATTCTGTGTGTGTGTGTGTGTGTGTGTGTGTGTGTGTGTGTGTGTGTGTGTGTGTATGTGTGGAGGGAGCATACACTCCTCCTCGAATAGCTGGAATAGCTGTGAGCATACACTCTCAAAATAGCTGGAATCCGACAAAAGATCAATTGCAGCTACACAAATGTTTCCTGGCCGTCGTAGGCCGTCTTGATTACTTCCATTCAGGTGCGGATAATCTACTTCTTGACTACGGCTGCACAGCCACCACGCGTCTCGGTCGAGCATCGAACGGTGGACCATCTATCACGGTGACCTACAGCGGCGACCACACACCGGGCCTCGGCACTAAGGCGGCTGCCAGCGCTAAAACCGGCGCCAGGCCACCTTAAATTCAGTCCACAACACCTGGAGATAAGGGATAACGGGTGGGGTGTCGCATAACTCGTGTCAGCCACGGGCCGGCTAGTAAGACCTCTTGACCCATGTGGAGAGGAGGTGGAAGTGTATTGTGGTATCTTCTTGGTGTATCTCCAGTGCCCGTCTGACATCACCAGGGCTTGGAGGTACTCATTTGTCCATTTTACTCGCAGTTCAATTTCTGGAGATTATTTAGCCTGAGCGGATCACATCCAGGTTATAGTCAAGTGTGGAATTTCGTTAATTATGGCCCATCACGAATGAGCATGACATATTTGATCGCGCGCAGTGACACCAATGCAGGTAGCAGTCATTTTGCACCTGTCTTTGACGATGAAATTTCCCCAAAGCAGACGACTCCACCATCTAATCTCATGTGCACGTTACACTCGTAACCCTTGCACAAAAATCTGAACTCGACAGAGCCCTCGTCGCCCCTTTTGCAGACGCATGACCGGAACAGACCGATACCATCAGACGTGAGCAAAATAGATGTGCCAATCCCTAAACCATTCCGCTCTGCTAGCCTTTCATGGTTGCTAGAGCGAGAAATATGCTTTCCTTACCTGAAGAGAGAAAAGTCGGACAAAAAACACCAGATATCTAATTCCGTCGAGCAACACCGAGCGGCTTCGGCATGTTTTGCCTACGGGTGGGTAGCAAACAGAAATAGCGAACAAAGGCCACCGTACACAGCTGTCACCCGATTAGAACGGCACTATCGCGACCTGAATGAGTCCAATTCCCGCAAATGGAAAGCAACCAGCCAAACATGCCGCATCGGCGACACCATTGAGCTAAATGCCACGAGCCTCAATACCTCGGCCGCCACTCGCCACCGGCCGTCGGCCACGACGAACGACGAAGCGGTTAACTCCGCACCGGACGACCCTCATCAAGCGCGTCGTAAAGATGACGGTCGGCGAGGTCGGCCCGCCGGCAGCGGCTGCCGACGAGGCCAGTGAACTGCGGCCCGACCTGCGCCGGCTGTGCGGGCGGGCCCGCTGGACGTGGCGCCAGTTCCGGGCCGCGACGGTGCGTCGGCGGGCCGCGGCGGTGCCGCACGCACGGCCGCGCTCAGCTGCGTGACCGCGCTCGTTAAAGTCGGCCCGGGACCACTAGGCCGTGCGTTATCAGCACAGAACTGTCGCTCCTTCCCCGGCAGAAAGGCGCGACGGTGAAAGATGAATGGCGACAGGCGACGGCGCGGCCGGTTCGCCGTCAGCCGGCCATACAGTGCATGACGCGCCCGTGGTCGTGGCGAGGAACCCGGGAGGCGGAGCTGGAGGTAATTTACGGCGATGAGAGTCTCGTTATGACGTGATCGAGGCGCCTGGAGGAGGTAATTAGCACCGTTTTGATCATCCCCGTGATAAGTCCGGGCCGGGGCTATGCAAATACGGCGTCTCAGCCTGACACTTCATCATACTGGAGTGCCATGGACACAGAAAGAGGGTGGGTACCACACGTTCACGACGGTGGATATGCGCGGCGCTGTCTGACCTCTGTACACTGCATTGCTCTGAATTGCATCGATGCACAACCGCGCTGGAGATCTCTCACGAAGCCAGGTGGTCCAAGTCCTTCTTTTCAATACATATTTTCAGATTCAATAGGAAAATGACCCATTAGCATTAGTCGGGTATCAAATCAGGGGGTCCAGATCTTCCCCCCCCCCCACGCCGACCCACTCTGGATCTCCAGCCATTTTCCAGGGCACAATGGTGCAGTTTTAGTGGTAACAGGTGGCGCTTGACCATCACTCCTGAGTGATGCTCAAGCGCCACCTGTTCATCACTAGTGCCTCTTGGGATGTGTATAAAAATATTACTTCGGAACAACAAGGCCATGCCAAAGTATCCCCTGAAATCCCCGGACAGCTCCACAAGTGTCCAGCACCAGCCTGTCAACATGTCTACATCACTAGTTCGCCTGTGAGTGCCAGCCACTGCTGACAATGGCGTGTGCCTGGGATCGTCACACGGCCAAAACGCAGCGCCACGCATGAGTGCACCGCCTGGTCCGCCCGCACCGGTGTCGCTTATCTGAGCAGATAGTTATCACAGCGCTGCGAACACCCGCAATCCGCCGGTTCGTGAAGATTTTCCGTGTCGTCCACGGTGGTGGACGACACGACACGCCTGCGAACATGTCCACCCCGTGTGCAGTGGTGGCGTGTCTGTGAACGTCGTCGATTGCACTGCATTGATCTGCCTGTGAGCACCCACGTCGCGGAAGCGCCTCGCCAAGCCGGCCGAGATCAGGTGCTGAAGGTGCACGCGTTCAGGTCGGCAAATCACCGCGCACGTCACGGCCAAGCTCAGCCTCAAATCCCACCACGGCGGGCCCTCACACGTCCGTGGCTCCAGCGTGGGGTAAGGTGAGGTCGGGGCAGGGCGTGGGTTCAGGATGCTTCCGACCAGGTCAGATCTCTAGTCCCATATCCATTTATCGAGAGAGTCAGTGGGCCGCGTGCGGGATCCAATCGTCATCAAACCTGGCGACTGACGAAACTCCATCGATTTTGTCGTTTGCAAAATGTGTGATAGAGGTATTGAGGTGGAGTATCTAATGATTTATCTTACACCAAACCCGATCGATGTGCTTACTTAAGATTTAAGTAGAGGTCTTCCAATATATTGCTAAATTCGTGCTGAAAATATGGTATTGCGTGAGACGAAATGTACGACCCTCAATATACCAGGAGGTGCTGGGTTTACTCAACATCAAAAGTAGCGTTAGGGATCATGCTATATTACTCAACGTTTCGGCCAGGGGCCATCATCAGGAGTGATATAAAAAATGGCAGGGTTAACAATTGAAAAAACGCGGGAAGAAAGCGTGCAAAAATACACGTGAAACACAGAAAAGCATCTCCATTGCTGCAGACACTACAAGAAACTCCAAACCAGAAATCAACTAGGTCAAGATAAAATCCTCTGAGGAAGCCCGGGCCGATGGTCCATATACATATCGACACATATATAGACATATCTCGAATGTAACGCTTAATACATACAATATAATTTATGTTTATGTAATTTTATGTGATATACCAAGACGTCGTTTGCGTGTTTAGTTGCGGCCGTAGATTACGTATGTGTAGAGATTCGAGGACCTTCAGATCAGCGTTGTCCCTGGCTGTTGGAGATGCTTGGATGCAGCAGCAATGGAGATGCTTTTCTGTGTTTCACGTGTATTTTTGCACGCTTTCTTCCCGCGTTTTTTCAATTGTTAACCCTGCCATTTTTTATATCACTCCTGATGATGGCCCCTGGCCGAAACGTTGAGTAATATAGCATGATCCCTAACGCTACTTTTGATGTTGAGTAAACCCAGCACCTCCTGGTATATTGAGGGTCGTACATTTCGTCTCACGCAATGTCTAAAACCCAGGAGCATCTAAGAGCCATTCTTCGTTGTATTGAAAATATGGTAGCCCTCTCGCAAAGTTTCTGACTGCTATAGGCTTGCAAAAAAAGAAGAAAAAAAAAACGATTGCATGCATGTCACAAAATAGCATCAATTGACATTGTGTTGACCATTCTTCTCGGACAAAAATACTGTTAGGTTATGCATTAAGGTTGGAAGTGCGCATAAAATAAAGTTGAAAACATTATATATATCGCTAATGAAACCACCAAAGTATGTTCCGCGGGCCCTTATTGTTTTACTTCTTATCTTACATTCCATCATATTTTCAGATTTTCGATACTTCAAAAGATTTGGTAGCAGTGGGGACAGATGGATAATGAATCATTTCCTCTTTATTGATTTACTCAGTCGAAGGTCTGTGTATCATTTGCTAGATGTGCACAGACCCTGGCGAAACAAGAGCTAGGGAAAGGATGACAAATGACCCACTACAACATGCACTTTCCCGCATGTTAATGAACATGGTAAACCTGCTGTGACTACCACTTCAAGATCAAGACCAACGAGTCATCCTGTGATCATTGGGAAGTAAGACGAAGACACGCAAATTATCCACGGCGCCGGGTCAATGACAGAGAACACACAGAACACGCCCACACGGCCCGAACTGGCCCGAGCCGGCCGACCACACAGTCGCATTGTGCGCCACGGTAATCAGCGCATGATTCCCGGCGACGTCTCCGACTCGATGATTACAGTCCGCCAATGGCCGACTGTCGTCCGGCCATGTCAGACCCGCACCGCCAGACCTCCCCTCTCCATCCGGCCGTCCGCCGGGTGGGCACTGTCACTGGGACCAGCCGCCAGATCCCCCCGCAAAGTAGTCACCGTCACTGGGACCAGTCGCCAGATCCCCCCGCAAAGTAGTCACCGTCACTGGGACCAACCGCCAGATCCCCCGTGGAGTGGCTGGTCAGATCACCACCGGGTGGTCATTGTCACATGGACCAACCGCCAGATCTCCCGACAAGTGGTCACCGTCACTGGGACCAACCGTCAAATCACCGCCGACTGGTCACCGTCACTGGGACCAACCGCCAGATCCCCGTGGAGTGGCTGGTCAGATCACCACCGGGTGGTCATTGTCACATGGACCAACCGCCAGATCTCCCGACAAGTGGTCACCGTCACTGGGACCAACCGTCAGATCCCCGCCGAGTGGTCACCATCACTGGGATCAACCACCAGACTCTCCGACCGGTTGCCACGTCCCGCTACCGCCCGGGCGCCGGCGGAGGGCGGCGGCGGTTCTGCCACGCTCGGCCCAATTCGCGAGAGACCCGCACCACCAGACCCCCTCCCCTCCCCCGGCCGCTCGCCGGGTGGTCACCGTCACGCACACCAACCGCCAGACTCCCCGTCGACTGGTCACCGTCACCAGGACCAACCCCGCCAGATACCCCGCTGGGTGGTCACCGTTACGCGGACCAACCGCCAGACTCCCCTGCCAGTTGCCGCGTGCCGTCACCGCCCCGCCGCCGGCGGCGGGCGGCGGCGGCGGCGGCGGCGGCGGCGGCGGCGGCGGCGGCGGCGGCGGCGGCGGCGGCGGCGGCGGCGGCGGCGGCGGCGGCGGCGGCTCTGCCACGCCCGGCCCAAATTCACGAGAGAATCGCGGCCTGCTCGCCGCGCCAGCCCGCCATAATTGGTCTGTTTGGGCGGGAAAGGTCGGTCGTTGTCGTGGGTGCCGCCGGAGTCTGGCGCGACGACGCCATTCGGCTCACTTGACTGGATTACCGAAACAGTGCAGGCAAGCGCATTTTTCGTCGCTGTCGTCTGGAGCGGAGATGTTTAATTTCCGGACGGGCGCTGCCGCTCCCAGCCCTTCCGGACACTGTCGTCCTTCGGCGGACTTTGCCGCCGGCTTATCGGTCGTGCTGTGGCAACGCCAGTAGCATGCCAGAGTGGCGGCATGCCACTCTGGTGTAGCAGCGTGACGTTCCTGTGTGGCAGTATGCCGCCATGATGTTGCAGCGTGCCGCTCTGGTGTGGTCATGTGACGCTCCTGCGTGACAGTATGCCGCGTCATTCTGTGGTGACCATGTGACTCTTTTGTGTAGCTGTATGCCACTTTGGTGTGGCCATATGACGCTCCTGTGTGGCAGTATGCCCCGCCGCTCTGGTGTGGCCATGTGACGCTCCTATGTGGCAGCATGCCGCTCTGGTGTGGCCATGTGACGCCCCTTTGTGACAGTATGCCGCGCCGCTCTGGTGTGGCCATGACACTCCTGTGTGGCAGTATGCCGCTCTGATGTTGCAGCATGCAGCTCTGGGATGGCATCATGTCGCTGCGGGTGACAGTACGTAGTTCCGTGGTGGCAGCGTGCCGCTACTGTGGCAGTATGCCACTCTATAGTGCACCATCATGCTCGCCAATCTGTCGTGGTGTACCGATATTGGATTAAAGCTGTTAACATCATCAGCGGGCAAGATGCAACCCCAGGCTGAAGACAGCAAGACTGGTGTGCTGCAATTGTGACACCCGAATAATTCGGAGAGTAGACTCTTGTCATGAAATGCGTAGACTAGACCAACTTTTGTATACCGCAGCCGTTTTATGCTGGTTCTTTTCGCCTAGCCAGGGAATTGTGTTCTGTTGTTGGCCTGCCTGCCACTTTTTTCACTGAACCACGCACGCAAAACACACTTTGTCTCCCAGTCCCTCGCCGCGTCTTCTCTCATTGGGACTGCCAGGCGAGCGAAAAAATATGCGCGCACAAATACGGGGTATAAGCCGGAGAGAGGCGCGTTATGAAGCAACAGCCAATGCATGTTCGCCGCAAACACGAGCCAATTCATCTTCGTGAGCACCACTGTGCATAACACTGTTCACCACGGTGCATATGTCCTGAGCAAATTGATCACGTTTTATGGAATGGTGAAATGGTGGAAATGGTGGAATGGATGTTAACGGCGGCACGTCCTATCATCAGATTGCTTCATGCTTGTTGATTTGAGAAGACAGGTACATATCGCCTCACTGCCGCCTCCTGGAAATGCCATACTACAGGCCAGCCAGTGATTCTGTTCGACTCCGAGCGCCGGCCGTGGCGTGTTGTATCGTCCTCGCCTTGTCGCCGACATTCCGGCCGTGATGGCCGGCTCGGCGTCACGGAGGACCACCGGAGCGGCAGGTGTCGACGACCAGCCCCGGCGCGCCGCCGCCGGCTATTCCGCACATCATTCGCGCGCCGGCATACCGGTCACTGTGCCGATCACATCTCGCCATTTGTTACCGAAACGGACCCCACCGGTCGGCCGCGCCGCCATCCGCTTGTTAGCGACGCCCGACCGGATCAGTGGTGGCGCTTTGGCGACGACGGGTCGGACCGCAACCGTCAGGGCCGCGCTAAGTGGAAGTGGCCGGCCACGGCGTGCCAAGAACACGGCCAGCTCGCGTGCACGTCCGAGCTGCCGTCCGCTGCGGAGACGGTTCGTGCGCTGAGCACAGGGGCGGATCCAGGAATTATGATCGGGGAGAGGGCACATTTCATCAGATGTGGCACCTTCGGTGCAAAAATCCGTTGAGCGAGGTGGGGGTGCAGTGCTAAAGGGGCGACTTTTCGCTACAAACGGGTGCCTTTTCCTCTGAAAAGGCATCAGTTTCTTGTTTTTGGCTGAAAAAATACCTTGAGCGGGTTGGGGTGGGGTGCGCTGAAACCTTCTTCAGCCTTTCCTTCCGAAGGAGCGAAGCATTTCATGTGTGTGCACATACCCCAGTGCCCCATCCCTCACCCTACATCCGTCCCTGACAAAGCACGGCATGGCCAAAGCGTATGCGCAGTGGTGTTAAACGAGGCGGGAAGTCAGCACTTCTGAATCTCGGAAAGGCCGACTCATAGATCAAGACCCCCACCCGTTCATAAGGGCCACTGTTGCACTAGATGCGCTGGTACAGCACCCCCCCCCCCGGTAGGACATTGCTCGCTTCCGCTTTCCACCCGCGACGCACATTTTCCAATCACGTTCCCTTGTGGTCTGTCCTTGACAGGCACGTCCCGGTAAAATATGGCACATTTCGTGAGCGGTGGCGGCCGTTAGAGGTCCCGATGGAGGCGATTTGTCGCGGGTCTGCTGCATTGTTGGCGCAAACCTCGCCCCAGGGAGGGATACACACTTTTTACTACCTCCACGCCTGGCGAGAACGTCGGCAATTATCAGCATCGGCTGATTGGAAGGACGAAAAACCGCAGCTGTCTCGACCGTGTTTCGACCGTTCAGGAGGGTGCCGGAGGAGCCGGTAAAGCGGCACGCCAAGTCGCGAGACATTCTACGCCATCCTTCGTCCACTAGTGGTGCTGGTGTCATGGCTTTCTGGCTCGATGACCTGTGAAGTCCAAGTTAGCGTAGATGCCTAGCCGTTTTCTTTGTCTATTGCTGCGCATCTTCCATTGTTTACTTGTTGTTGAAGCAGAAGAGCAGGTTTGAGGTACAACCGAAGATTGTTGTCATCCATTTATGCCTTTTAATACTTTGGCAATGCAGATATGAAATTGATCTCAACAGCAAATTACAATTTTGACAGCGTAAGGTCAACTATCACTCAGGTATTGCAGCTACACAAGAAAAAAAAATTTCAGCAAGTACACAAGGACATAAGAATATAGGACATAAGAATATCGTAGAAACACTAAGATTTCGTGAAAACGAACATGAATCACTCCTTTCTATGCAGCGTGATATGCCTTTTCAAGCCAATGCCCTTGCATTAGCATCAATTCAAAAACCTGGAGGTGGGTAGAGCTTCCCCCTCGCCCATGTTACTATGCTTGTGAAGGTGGAAATGGAAGTGCATGGTACGGTAGAACCAGGACCAGCCGTTGGCAAGTACCACAGACACCGATGAAGAAGCGTAATAGCCCCGACATCACTGTTAACGATATTGCCACACTGGTGGTAGTGGTGGATTGGAGTTTAGGGGTGCGTCGACATCTAGAGTCATTTTGCGCCCATGATATTGTCACACTGAGTTTGCCTATCACTTACAATCAAATATCAGCTGCAAATTAATTAGCTCGTTCCAATGCATAGTCATCACCGACAAACATCGCACGATAATATAGGTGAATGGAAATGCACCTCAACGTCGGCAAGATTAAAACCACCCCATCGAGATATGACAGCCACTTCTAAGCCACCAAGTCATGCATCTACATTCCCCGGACGGCTTCATATTCTTTTCACTGATGGGCTCACCAGTTGATCGATCCTTCTCAGCGGTGCTCGGCACGGCGGAAAATGGAGCTGCTCGGCAAGCGAATCCCTGGCTTTACCCGACCACAGACCTCAATAAAAATCGTAATCGAATCAATGAAAAAACATTGCGCGGTCGGCCGGCCCACTTTGTTCCGCCGCAGCAGGACAAACAAGGTCATTAGGAATTTCAAACGATCGCTGGCCCGCTGTTGTCCCGGCTCGGACTTCGGATTATTCGGTTCGCTCGGGCGCATTGGGGATGAGCGTGGTTGTAAAAGACGGCCAAAACGGATACTGATCTACGACTGGCCTGGCTCGATCGTCGACCTGATGCTTCCATATGGCGTGGTGGCGTCGCGCGAAGGCGGGCGTGGGCCATGATAGCTCCATAGCGCGGACCCAGACGAGCTCTTGTGGTCCGCCGGCGGCTGACTGTGCGGTGAGTGGTACTGGCAAAGCTGGCGAAGCGAGGTCCGGCGATCGTTGAACGTGGACGAGTGAGATGGGGGATGGGTGGGGTGCTTGTTAGCTGGTTGGCGCTTCTCGTGAAGGTGCTGGGGGAATGGTTAAATTCTTGTGCCCGTTTGGTGTACACATCTGTGTCCGAAACAGTACGCCCTAAAATCCGGCATTAATCCGGAGTTTATTGAAAATTAATGTTCTACTGGCTATCGAGGTTTCTGGCTTAAATATCCACGGAGTTGGTTTCCTGGATGGAATTGGGAAACATGTCAAGGAGTGTGATGACGCACCCACACGCATTTCCTGCCAGACTAATATTTTATGGCCCACAAATAATATAAAAAGTGAACTGATCTATCTTGAGATCACAGTTAGCATCTTTGAGAATTATGTGTATGTGTACGCATGTATCTACGAGATGAATGACGGATTGCTGCTATGCTTTGGATAAGACAATTCGTCAATATGTCAATATGTAGATTCGCTGTTGAAAATCTGCGATTGAATATCATACCACCGATATATCGTATCATTCACATAGATCGGACGCGTAAAAAACAATGCAAAATCGGAGACAGAGCTTGGTAACAATGGTGTGAAAAATGAGACTGGATGTAGGCGAGACGCAGGCTTCGAGTAGTGCAAATATCGATCATTATCTGTTGTCACAACTGGTATGCTTCCTCCATGTGCATAATGGATGAATTAAACCGCCGTTACAGATGTAAATAAGACAGGTACTGGAAGTTATTGGAGAACACATTTTTGTTTCTTCATTATGGATGCATTGTCATCATTATATTTCCTCTGCAGAATCCGTCCGAAACTTTATGCAAATTAAGAAGCACAGCCAAGTGCCTTGTCGGTTTTATGATTGTTAAGTCTATTAAGTAGTCATCAAATGTCTGGGACGCTAACTGTTCCATTTATAGGAGTGTCAGCAATGCTCTTAGATTACTAAGTGACGAATTCATGCACCTTCCGTCATTTGCACGAGGATGAGAAACATTTGAGTTGAATAAAACTTGCAGCATGATTATGCTACATATTTCATCTGTCTTGATTACGAAGTCGGCAGACGAGCGTTACACCATCGGATACCCAGCACTCACGAGCCACCATGCTATCGTTCTGCGGTGTGTCCAGTCTTCCCAGGTTGCCCACATTGGTTCATGAAGCTGAGCACAACGGGCGGCAGAGACGGTGTTAATGTTGCTTATGGCCGTGTAATATATGAGACGCCTTTTTGCGCCCGCCATTTGCATAACTAGGATTCTATTAATCTGGCGGCAAATGGTGGTGAAATATGTGGTGCAGTCTTGATTAACCATTTGGAAGCAGGATGAATGTGGCGACTATTCATGTCGGCGAGTGAGTGGCTGGCTCAGCTCGGCCGGCGACTCGAGGCTGGCCGGGAACTTTCCAGAGAACACACGTGTCCGTTATGCCGGCCTGCTGGGACTGTCGCTCCGTCCAGCCATCGGCTGAAATCCACGCACGGATGAACAGCCAATACATGCCGCTCCGCATATCATTATGGAAACAGAGCCCTCCTGAAGAGTTCGGCGAGATCTGAGCGATTTTCGTTCGGTTTCAGGATCAAACTCGCGCATTCAGTACTCGCCGCTCTGTTCTCATCTAAGTCTGTTGTCCACCGACATACCGAACAATGCGAACTGCCCGCCCGGAACAATGGCCAGGCGCCGAAAACACAGGGTTTGTGACAACTATCCGAGCACCAGAATAACACAGCTGCGACCGGCTTCTTTGGGACCTGTCCGAACCAAAACAAAAGGATCACGACCAGCGCCGTCGGTGTCCAACTGGGTGCCCCCACCCCCGAGACCACGTATGGAGTGGCCAGTGCAGGTCTTAATGAGCAGCACTGAGCAGTCTATACGTGCAACTCTATACTGACAAACATACACCTGTCACACAACATAGTACATGAGCTCGTTCACTTTGCTGTGATGTACAATGCTTATCGCTGATATATATAATTACTTGCGATAAAGGAAATGGAATCAAACGATGATCTGCCTTACATTTTGATATTGAAATAAGCAAATGAGGATGGCTGCTTCATTTTCGATTGCACATGTCCTTATTACACGTCGAAATCATGAAAACACTCGCTCATTGGCACCCCATATCTTTGGACATAAAACAACGTTGCATTATGTTAGTTATAATGCTAACTTGTGCTGCTTATTATCACCTATATCTGCTCGGACGGCCTCCAGACGAGTAAAATTACCATAAGTGTGTACTGCAGTCAAATAAAGCTGACGTTACTTTTTGTATTTTGAGTATTTTGAGTACTTTGAGGGGTAACCGGACAAATGTACGTAAAGCAAATGTACGTATGGTAGATGTACGTACGCAAATGTACCCAAGCAAATGTACGTAAGCGCAGATGTACGTATGGCTAATGTACGTAAGCGTAAATGTATGTATGGCAAATGTACGTATGCGCAAAAGTACGTATGCGCAAATGTACGTAAACCCAAATGTACGTATGTGCGAAAGTACGCATGCGCAAATGTACGTAAGCGCAAAGGTACGTATGCGTAAAAGTACGTACGCGCAAATGTATGTAAGGGCAAATGTACGTAGGGGCAAATGTACGTATGCGCAAAAGTACGTATGCGCAAATGTATGCAAGGGCAAATATACGTAAGGGCAAATGTACGTATGCGCAAAAGTACGTATGCACAAAAGTACGTATGCGAAAAGTACGTGTGTGCGTGTGTGTAAGTGGATTATACAGCCTGCCACCGTGTGGTGATTTCGGCTGTTTACGACTTTGAAGTCGGTTGGAGGTGGTGGTCCGGACGGTGCCTGGTAGTAGTTGGTGGAGGGGGTTGGGGGTCATCGCCTTTGGTATTAACTTTGCAAACATACATGGTCATACACTGTTAGTTGTCTCTTACATTATTTTTTTCGTCTTTTATCTAGTTCTTTGTTGTTGTTTTTTGTTTGTTTTTTGTTTGTTTTTTGTTTGTTTTTATTTTTGTTCTGTTTTTCGGTTCTTTTTGTACTTTTTTCCTCTTTTTTTTACAATTTCTTTTTACGTTTGTTTAAGGTTCTGATGTCGGTCTGGCACCAGCTTCTTTCGATTTTTTATTTGTATTATTATTATAAACACATGTCATGGGCATAGTTTGGAGAGACTGGGTTGAGGAGTTGTTCGGATGTTTGTTCCTATGCTTCTAGTGTCGAGTAGGTTTATTACGTGTTCTGGTTTTCATGGGTGTTGTGGTTGGTTTGTTCGTGGATGTAGTGCTTGGTTTGTTGGTTGCTCGTGTTGTCGGTGCTTGGGTGGTTTGTAGAGTGGTTCCTGCGCTGTCTGAGCTAACGTCTTCTTCCTCTGAGTCTGTGGGTGGTCTGTGCTGAGGGGGGAGTCTGAAAAAAAATCCCCCTTGCGTGCTTGGGGTGGGTCTGGGGGGAGTGATAGGCGTGGTGGTTTGTATGTTTCGCGGTGTGGTAAGAGGGGAGGTGTCTGTGCTTGGGCCGTAAGTTTTGTTGTGGGTTCTGGCCGAATGACAATTGTAGGGTCCGTCTGGGTTTCCTGACGGGTTGCTGTAGGGTGAGTGTGTGTCTGCGTGGGCCGGGCGGTGAGCATCGGGTACTGCTCGTCACCCCACTCCCGTGCCAGCGACGGGGCCACGCCCTCGATATGGATGAGTCGGAGGATGTCCTTCCCCCTCCTCCACCGAGGGCAAGCCCCGTCACGGGAGGAGTGGTTCCCGCCGCAGCCCACGCATTTCCTAACCTCACTAGTGCACTCGATAGTGTAGTGTGGTTCGGCACAGAGGCCACATGTGGGGTTTGTGTGTTTGCAGCCCCCCTCGTGTGGCCATATCCTTGACAAAAGGAACAGTGACGAGGGAGGGGTGCACGTGGTGTTACTTTGTATGTGATGTAACCAGCTGTGACATGTGTAGGTTGTTGTTTGGATGTGAAAGTCAGGATGAGAATGTGAGTGTTTGGTTTGTTTGTGGGGGAGGGGGCCGGTACACAGAGGAGATCCCCTGGCTCGCAAACCTGCGAGCCAGTCTCTCCTCAGGCAACCATTCCAACTCCCATGCGTGTATTATCCCCTGAGATGTGTTGCGGTGTGTGTCTGGTGTTATGGTCACCTGTGTGTTTAAGAGGTGTGTGATCTGCTCTAAGATGTGTGCATCCGTGGTGTCGCAGGCCTGGATCAAGAGCTCCCCAGATTTTAGATGGCGTGCGTGTAGGGGAGCTTGTGTCCGACGGGTGACCTCAGTTTCCACCTCCCATGGGTCGAGGCTGGTCATGGGCCGACCATCGACCCGGCGGCAGACATAGAAATCACCGGTCGGTTCGTCTGTTGTGGTGTGAGGCATAGTGCGTAGGAGTGTTAAGTGTGGGTCTTGGGTTTGGCGGTGAAGTAGGAGAGAAAGGTGAACGCTTTACAAATATCGGCGGTATTGGGGGGGGGGGGGGTTGGCGGCACCGCCGGACCCACCTGTCGTCGTGCAGAGCTGGGCTAGAAGTAAGTTGATGTCGAAGTTGTCGCAGGCCGGTCTCGAGGCTTGTATTTGGGCCCTAAAGCAGTTGGCGTTGGCGCGCCTTGGACAACACGCCTGCGGCACCGCCCGGTTTTTGAGTTGCCCTTGGCAATGGCCGTTCCGCTGTGCCTGCGGCGTGGAAGCCTTGGTGGTGACCGGCTTCGCTGCGTCTTGATCGCCAGCTGTTCGCTGCGTCTCGTGCTCTCTTAGATCTTGTCAGAGCTCTTGGTATTCGGAAACGATATCGGTGCTGTTGCTATCGTGATCGAGTCGGGTGATCGTGGGAAAACATTTACGTATGCGCAAATGTACGTATGCGCAAAAGTACGCATGCGCAAATGTACGGAAACGCAAGTATACGTATGCGCAAAAGTGCGTATGCACAAATGTACGTAAGCGCAAATGTGCGTATGCGAAAAAGTACGTATCCACAAATGTACGTACGGGCAAATGTACATATGCACAAAAGTACACATGCGCAAATGTACGTAAGTCAAAGGTACGTATGCGCAAAAGTACGTATGCGCAAATGTACGCAAGCACAATTGTACGTAAGGATAAATGTACGTATGCGCAAAAGTAAAAAAATGTACGTGCATTGGCTCATACGTGCATTTCTTCTTACATTCTCTTACGTTTAGGTACTGTTGCGGTAACGTACATTTGCGCTTACGTACTTTTGCGCTCACGTACATTTGCGCTTACGTACATTTGCGCATACGTACTTTTGCGACTGCGTACATTTGCGCTTACGTACATTAGCCATACGTACATCTGCGCTTACGCACAATTGCCACACGTACATTTGCGCTTTGGTACATTTGCTTACATACATTTGCTTACGTACATCTGCTATACGTACACTTGTCCTTACGTGCATTTGTCCTAGAATCATTTTGGGGCCTCTCGTCCTCAGGCCTCAGGTCCTCAGGCCTCGTCCTCAGGCCAGGTTTCAGGCCTCAGATCCTCAGGCCTCAGGTCATCAGGCCTCAGGTCATCAGGCCTCAGGTCATCAGGCCTCAGGTCATCAGGCCTCAGGTCATCAGGCCTCAGGTCATCAGGCCTCAGGTCATCAGGCCTCAGGTCATCAGGCCTCAGGTCATCAGACCAGGTATCCGGCCTCAAATCCTTAGGCCTCAGGTGATCAGGCCAGGCCTCAGGCCTCAGGCCTCAGGTCCTCAGGTCACTATCACGTACCACTGTCCCTTCCGCTCTCCTTTCCACCCTTACCCGCCTGCTCCCAGACCAGCGCGGACGGGGGTGAGCACGGGACCACCCATGGCTGCACAGTTTATAACCGGGTGTCCCGTGAGGGTGGCGTCAGCTGGTGGTAAAGACACGGCACCGGGTGTCACCCGGGAGGGTGGCGTCAGCTGGTGGTAAAGACACGGCACCGGGTGTCACCCGGGAGCAAGCCGTGGAGTGATGTCACTGTCGTACTCACCGAAAGCCATGGCTGGGCAAGGCTGGTGACCACTGGCATTCTTGCATGTTAGTCTCTTCTTTGATCTTTCAATGTCTCTCTCGACTTGCTGGGACCAGATCTGAAATGAGTTTTTTTCCGTCAGCAATCGAGATAACCCGAACAAGTCGACAAAGATTGATGATTCATATCGATGCCGCATGCGTCCATGTATGCGTTCATCCGTACAGTTGTGATAAATGCCACGTGGAAAACTTCCCCGAGGAGTGCGGGGGAGGAACACCGCATGGCATTAACGTCAAGAATAGTCGCCGCGCTGATTACTTGCACCTTGAGCCATGACCTGCCACCCCCGACAGGTCGCCAACAAGTGGGCGAAACACCCATGAAAAATCACTATTGGACGTTATGCATTTATAGGTGTCAGAACACGGAATTTCAAGTTAAGGAGCCATCATGGGCGCAAAAACACAGGAGAAACATCGGTCATTTATTACAGGAGTGTGTATTCACAGGCGAGGGTGGCCTTCGACAGACTTCAGCAGCATGGCGGCTGTTTTTGGCGCGAATTATTGATGATCTACGGGCCGGTGAGAGGGAAATGTGTGTTCATCGATGTTTCAGATGTGATGCTACCACATGATTGTCAGGAGATTAATGAGAACAGCGTGACTTTCGATCAAGTATACTCATCAATTACATTATGTACTATCCCTACTGACGTCCAGCAGGTGCACCCCGGGAAGCTAAAGTTTATCATTTATACACATATCCGATAGGATTCATGCTGAATAATGAATGCAGTTTGGATATTGCACATAGTATGCATTAGGCACAGAAATGATTTCAATGCATAGAATGTTGTTACTACATGTCGTTCTAAGAACAAGCATGAGCGTAGAATCATGTAAAAAATGGTCATCGAGCCAGTTAAGCGAAGTCCAATATTTATATGCAAGTTCTCCAAAGAGTTAAATGGTAAAGTTTCAATACTGTGGGAGTGGGTAGGTCCATTTTTGCCAGCTTTCTTATGCAAGTGACAAAGCATAAGCACTGAAGCACACACACACGCACAGGCACACACGCACACGCACACTTTATTCCATTTGCTGCCTCTGCCACACTGCGTGAATGGGTGTATCAGTGAAGTGCAACACCCATCGGACTCCGCTCATAAACCAAATCTTTAGCAATTCGCGTTTAGATAAATCAGCATTTGTCAAATTGACATGGGTAGCGCGAAAAAAAAGACGATGCCTAAACGCTCGAGCTGACCTAGTAAGCCTTTTGACCGTTGAGTGGTCGCACCATGGCCGCTATCTGACAGCTAAGTCATTATGTTTACCGATTCCCATACTCCACCAGGGCCATGGCCATGGATTTATGCTGTTCTCCTTTATTTAAGCTGGAGGGTAAGTTATGAGCGTGTATTTACTTATTTACTTATATGGAGGCAAGTATTTACTTCTGGAGTTGTTCCACCGGATCCAGCTGTCGGTATACAGGGGGATGGTGGCGGGCTTCCCTCAATCCGGGCACGTTGTGGCCTGATCAGGTTGAATATATCGTAGAGCCGAGGGATAGCTACACGAATATTCACAAGAGCCTAGTGCATTTAAATTCGAAGAGGTATTTTTAATGCAAGTGCATTTTATATATTTTCCGTGGAAGTCTCAATCCCAAGCACTATTTTCCTGGCAGACTGGATTCGTTACTGACTAAATCATAGCGGTGCACAGAGCTTGAGGTCGGTTGGTATGCATGGCATGGCACCAGGATATTTTGCAATCTTGCCGGAAGTGTCAGATTATGAGTTGAAGTTAAAGTTATGAATACTACTTTCGCATTATCGACGGTCGCCAGCTGTTCTTCTTTTGAAGTTTTTTTTAAAGGTGGACGCAACGAGAAACCTACACTCGACCGAAGGAGTAGACTTGTCATGTTATCGGTCGAAGTGAGTCACCAAATGTGGTACTAATACACAATAATTGTTATTTTATGGGCAATTGAAATAAATAATAGCATCATTAAGCACAACAAAAAAAACGGTGAAACTCCTTAATGGTGCAGACTTTCAGTGCGGTTTAATGCTTTATACCTCTAGTGCGGCTTAATGATCCGGACATTCAGTACGATTTAACGGCCATCATTTTCAGTGTGGTCTAGATATCTGCGCATGGCTCACCAGGCAGACAAGAAACAACGCTTCTGCTCGCAGATGGTTATAAGTATGCTTGTGTCACTGCATTCTTCACCATCTGCAGCCCCTCGGGAAGGTGGAATGCATAACACGGAAAGGAAAACATTCCACTTGACTCATCAGCTGACGATCTCCTAATTTCATTGAATGCAACGGAAGCGCAGTTCAACGTTGCCCGTCTCGTTTGTGCGCTGTCCATCGCCTACACAGCGCGCGTTGTCCCCGCTTTTCGGCAGCTCCCGCGCTGTCCTACGGCCTGGACCGTGGTCTGCGGCTCGGCTGAGGTGAGTGCAGGCGCGTGCCTCGGCCGTTCACACTACACAGGAGCGTTCCTCGGCCGTTCACACTACACAGGCGCGTCCCTCGGCCGTTCACACTACACAAGCGCGTCCCTCGGCCGTTCACACTACACAGGCGCGTCCCTCGGCCGTTCACACTACACAGGCGCGTCCCTCGGCCGTTCACACTACACAAGCGCGTCCCTCGGCCGTTCACACTACACAGGCGCGTCCCTCGGCCGTTCACACTACACAGGCGCGTCCCTCGGCCGTTCACACTACACAAGCGCGTCCCTCGGCCGTTCACACTACACAGGCGCGTGCGTCCTCGGCCGTTCACACTACACAGGCGCGTCCCTCGGCCGTTCACACTACACAGGCGCGTCCCTCGGCCGTTCACACTACACAGGCGCGTCCCTCCGCCGTTCACACTACACAGGCGCGTCCCTCGGCCGTTCACCCTACACAGGCGTCCCTCGGCCGTTCACACTACACAGGCGCGTCCCTCGGCCGTTCACACTACACAGGCGCGTCCCTCGGCCGTTCACACTACACAGGCGCGTCCCTCGGCCGTTCACACTACACAGGCGCGTCCCTCGGCCGTTCACACTACACAGGCGCGTCCCTCGGCCGTTCACACTACACAGGCGCGTCCCTCGGCCGTTCACACTATACAGGCGCGTCCCTCGGCCGTTCACACTACACAGGCGCGTCCCTCGGCCGTTCACACTACACAAGCGCGTCCCTCGGCCGTTCACACTACACAGACGTGTTCCTCGGCTGTTCACACTACACAGGCGCGTCCCTCGGCCGTTCACACTACACAGGCGCGTCCCTCGGCCGTTCACACTATACAGGCGCGTCCCTCGGCCGTTCACACTACACAGGCGCGTCCCTCGGCCGTTCACACTACACAGGCGCGTCCCTCGGCCGTTCACACTATACAGGCGCGTCCCTCGGCCGTTCACACTACACAGGCGCGTCCCTCGGCCGTTCATGCTACACAGGCGCGTCCCTCGGCCGTTCACACTACACAAGCGCGTCCCTCGGCCGTTCACACTACACAGGCGCGTTCCTCGGCCTGTTCACACTACACAGGCGCGTCCCTCGGCCGTTCACACTACACAGGCGCGTCCCTCGGCCGTTCACACTATACAGGCGCGTCCCTCGGCCGTTCACACTACACAGGCGCGTCCCTCGGCCGTTCACACTACACAGGCGCGTCCCTCGGCCGTTCACACTACACAGGCGCGTCCCTCGGCCGTTCACACTACACAGGCGCGTCCCTCGGCCGTTCACACTACACAAGCGCGTCCCTCGGCCGTTCACACTACACAGGAGCGTCCCTCGGCCGTTCACACTACACAGGCGCGTCCCTCGGCCGTTCACACTACACAGGCGCGTCCCTCGGCCGTTCACACTACACAGGCGCGTCCCTCGGCCATTCACACTACACAGGCGCGTGCCTCGGCCGTTCACACTACACAGTAGCGTCCCTCGGCCGTTCACACTACACAGTAGCGTCCCTCGGCCGTTCACACTACACAGGCGCGTCCCTCGGCCGTTCACACTACACAGTAGCGTCCCTCGGCCGTTCATAGTGCGGACGGCTGTCCGGCGTGACAGAGGGAAGCCACTCCGCGGCGGCACCGACGTCGCACGTGGATGACAGGTCGCACATTCACATGTGATTCGAGTGGCTGGAGCTGACGAGGTGCGGTGGCGGTGGATGTTGCAGGTCCGGCGCTCGCACGTGGAATCAGGACCAGCGTCCGCACCAGGGTATAACTGTCCGCACCAGGTCGTGTCGTGGAATCAGGACCGACGTCTACACCAAGGAGGGGCGAATGGGGGAAGGGGTGACATGGTGCAGGGTGGCAGCGCAGTAGGTGGTGAGGTTTTGTCATTGTATCCGGAGTGAGTCATGACGTGGGACCAGGTGCTGTGACATGTGGCTAGATACCGTACCATGGCGCCGGGGCTGACGGGGGACCAGGTGGTCGTGTAATGGCTCAGCGGAAAGGGAGGAGTCGTGACGTGAGGCCGGGGCTCGTGTCGTGGGGACCAGGTGGCTCCGGAGACGGGACTGTCTAACCCCGAGCTCGGAGACAGCAGAAGTGCCAGAAAACGAAGAAAACGATATGTCTCCACTGAAGAAAACGATATGTCTGCATCGCAGGCTGGCGAAACTCAAACAACGACAATAACGAGAGGCAAACACATTGTGTTGATTACTGTAGACATGGGCAGAGTCGTAGTGGCAGGCAAAGAGGGAAAACGGTCAGTTATATTACGTTCCACGCCATGAGAAGGTATTATCAAACCAGATTGAATGACGAATATGTGAGTGGGATCAAATAGGGGCATGACGTGCTAAGGACACTAGCCAGCAATAGACAGGTGAGGAAGTGGTCAGTGTTGACCCAAAGGCAAAATGGCCGTATCTCGGGCTTTCCTCCGTTTCGGTGACCAACCAAAATATTTTAAAGCTGATCTGTTTGTTTCTTTTGTTCTTAATGCATGGCAATCGGACGGAAGATGCGATACCAAAGAGCTGAGACCGATAGATCGGGCTGATTCCTTCAAAGCAGCGGTTAGTGCAAGGTGGGAGGCTTTGATGTCAGGAAGCAAACGGGACGGTTAATTATGGCGAATTGGGGTGGATTCAAGGGGATTAGAGTAGCCTCATAGGGTAAGAGCTCAATAAAAAAAACTAAAACTAAGCTCGAGTGTCCTCAGCATGCTTGTGCCAGCTGGACAGTCCAGGGACTCTCAGCCCGTTTGACGAAACAGCCATGTCCCCACATCCCCTCGGGTCCAGGCTGTGAGCTTCAGTCGAGGGTCGCCGCTTCAAAAGGAGCCAGGCTCGCGCGGCCATCTGTTCCCCTGCTGCCCCCCATGGCCGCCTGGCATTATGTTTTCATTTGCCGTATTGTTGGACGTGGGCAGGTGGAGGCGGGATTTGTGTGGCCTCGTGAATAGTCCTCTATTGGATTTTCTTTCGGCTCTTTGATCAGTATTTATAGCTGGACGGCTCCGTCCTGAGTCGTTTTCCGGCGCATGACGCCGCAAAACAGCGGAAGGGTGCCGCGTGCCGCCTCACCTGTGCCGACAGCGCGGCGGCCCTTTCAGGCGTCAGCCTATGAAGGGCAAGCAGCCGCTGCCGTTCTCCTAGTCGGATCTGTCACTCGTCATTCTATGAAGGGCAAGCAGTCGCTGTCTTTCCCCCTAGTCGGATCTGTCACTCGTAAGTCTATGAAGGGCAAACAGCCGCTGCCCTTCACTAATCTGATCTGTCACTCGTCATTCTATGAAGGGCAAGCAACCGCTGTTTCCCCCTAGTCGGATCTGTCACTCGTGAATCTATGAAGGGCAAGCGGCCGCTGTCTCTCTCCTAGGCGAATCTGTCGCTGTCACGGCGTGCACCGGACCCGTTGTGGATATACATCGTCAGCTACCGATCACTCTGTATGCACCTCTGACGTCCAGGCTTAGCTCATCAGCTTGGAATGCAATGGACCGCCATCGAGATGGACAGCTGGAAGGCTGAATGGTTCTTCACCGGTTTGAAAGACCAGGATTTTAGGTGGAACTGTTTGCTCAACCAGTTCGAATCAATCCATGCCGCCCGTTCTGGTAACATCAGAATCAGTTACGCATGCTTTGCCCAGCATGACATTCAGCACCCATGGCTCGCTTCGCCCTTATATGCAGCTGTGGCCTAAATTTAACCTCAATGTACGCACAGTAGGGCGACCCATTTTCCAAAAGGTTAGAAATGTATCCGTTGCGGCGCTTATTCCCATGACATTGTTCGACAAAAGCTTGTTGGTATCCTTCTACGCTTATGAAATCGAAAAATATTTAGGAGTACCTACAATTTGACGTTGTAAATTTCCAGATATAGAAAAATGCTGGGGCGCATCTGAAGGGGGGATGGGCACAGGGGCATGTGCCCACTCCGTGCCCCTTTAGGGACACTCAAGCAAACCTCCATGAAGTTTTCTCAATGAGTGACATTTCTTCGGGATAATAGTGTCTCTTCAAACAAGTCACGCTTGACGACCCACGATATAATTACTGGATCCATCCCTGATAAGATAGGAATGTAATGGGAATTATTTCTCCCCTCATCGAGCTAAAGACTCAGATAAAAGGCACCGGTGTGTACGACTAGACTATAAAATGATTCAATCTTTAGTGCCCCACGTTGACGAAAGACCTTCCATGTCGGTTCAAAGGTCAACATTTTAGCCAATTAAACTGGCCTGCGTTTCAAAACTTTTTTTTTCTTCAAAAGGTCGGAAGTTTCTCAACTGTTCTAATAAAAGTTTCGTGTGCTGAATCCGAAAACACTATCCATTTTTATCGATTAGCTCAAATTTTCACACTACGTCCAAGATAACAACTCACACACTGATGTATCAGTATGCATACTGCAGTATGATATATCAGTAGCGGAGAGAAGTGAGAATTGGGACGCGGGAGAAAGGGGAAAAGCATTATCTTTTAAAGTACAAGTTCAGCGCTGCTTTTTATTATGTAATATTTTCTTATGAACAAGCGGCAGCGTTGGCAAGCATCGCCGTCTTCCTTTTCGACGCGCAACGTGGCTGTGTGAACGGTGAGTGGAAAAGGTTCTTATTTTGGGCGTCAATAACCACCAACTGTTATTTTTGTATGACAGATAAGAAAGGAGTAAATCGAAAGAAACAGAAGTATGTAAATTATTCGGATGTGCCATCAGCCATCAAGCCAGTCCCTCATGGTCCAGATGTCCCCATCCCTGAACCCGATGTCGACATCGAGTCATCTTCCGACTCTAGTGGGGATGAAATGGACGCAGACGCGTCTGGTGCATATGAACCGACCGAGAACGATCGACCGGTACCGTTGAGCCAAGCTGAGCTCAATGACCTAACGAGGGACCTGAACTTGTCCAAGGAGTCTGCTCAGCTGCTGGGTTCACGGCTCCGCGAGAAACGTTTGCTGGCCCCTGAAACGACATTCTTTTGGTATCGGAATCGCGAAAAATAATTCAGAGAATACTCTACCTTCGACGAAGAACATTCTCTAGTCCACTGCAACAACATCGCGGGCCTAGTAGAAGCAATGGGTACAGAGTACAACCCGGCAGAATGGAGGCTGTTCATAGGCTCCTCGAGTAGGAGCCTGAAGGCAGTTCTTCTGAACAACGGCAATAAGTTCGTGTCGATTCCTGTTGGACACTCCAACAGGAATCGTTGGAGGGAAGGGGTTGGAGGAGTGCAACTGAGGGAAACGCATAACAGCAAGGAACTTTTGTTGTTTGCTTTGAACTACAAAGAGCATGGTTCGCTCATCTGTGGTGACCTCAAGGTAGTAGGTCTCGTCCTCGGGCTGCAGGGCGGCTACACGAATTGTCCATGCTTTCTGTGCCTCTGGGACAGTCGGGCTGACAAACAGCACTATGTACAACGCGACTGGCCATCCAGGCATGCACTTGAACCTGGCTCCCACAACGTGCAGTCACGCCCCCTGGTTGAACCACAGAAAATCTTACTTCCACCACTCCATATCAAACTCGGTTTGATGGAAATTTTGTGAAAGCACTGGATAAAGAAGGACGAGGATTTGCATTTTTGGGACAGAAATTTACTCATGTGAGCAGAGAGGAGCTGAAGGCTGGTGTATTCGACGGTCCTCAGATAAGGGAGCTTATGAAGGATACTCGATTCGAAGAATGCCTGGCACAGTCTGAGCTCTCTGCGTCGCTGGCCTTGAAGTCAATCATCACCAACTTCCTGGGTAATCACAAAAGTGCGGAATACGTAAAGGTCGTCGATGAGTTTATGCTTTTGTCGGATTCACTAGTAAACCAGTCAGAGCAATGTTTTGGTTCATAGGAGTCAAATAACATATTTAAAAAATCGAGCTAATCGAGCAAAGCGGATGCCATTTTCGGAACCAGCATAAAAAACAGACCTAGAAACAGCTGAGACACCCTTGACCTTATAAATCACGCAGATCAGTGTTCTCGGGCATTTTAATTATTGCACAATGTTGTTCCTTAATTATTTATGCTACGGCTTCGAACGTTAATCATAAACCTTTGTGCAGCTTTGCGGTTCTGGCTCCTTCGCACCCATAAATACTGGGTCAAAACAGGTCATGGCTCTTGATCATTATTTCCGACTGAAAGAAATTAGAACCTAGAAACTGTTACGGTTAGCACTCAAGGATAATAGTGGACGCTGAATTCGTCTTCAGCACCAAACTTCACCTCAGACACCTCTCGTCCACTTACTCAAAATATTTTGTAAAACGCCGTCATCAGTCAATGGTAAATCACCCAAGTAATTGAAGTCGGATTAATTGACCACGTCACCTTTTGGAAACCATTGGATTTTATAATATAATCGCTTCCGATAATTAGGTAATATACCAATCGATTATATATTACTATGCATAGGTGTTTGCTCTCCTAGCAGGTAGAGTTCTATCTCCCTCCCCTGCACCTTGTACGTCGCGCAAACAACGTTCCATCAATTTCAGAAGAAGAAATATGGTACCAAGCATAAATATTCCATCGTTCGGAGGTAACTGAAGTGGGAACATATCGGACCCTGGACGGCCGGTGGGTGGCACGCTCTCCATTGTGCACCGACACCCCCATTGACTTAACATGGCGTTTTGTATTGTCGCGTGAAATACGGCCGCGTCACATATTGGCAGGTGGCTCGGTCGTGACGAACGTCACGCACGTACGACTGGCACCGTGCCAGAGCCGGCAGTCCGTCGGCCAGCCGACGGACACGACCTCGGAGCAAGTGTGCCAAAGCCGGGCCGGTCAGGTATTCGAGGGTCGCCAGGGAGCAGGCTGTGTGCAAATGAGCCGACGTCAGATGTCATTTTGGGAGCTCAAAAAGGCTCGAATTCGTAGCTCTAAGTGTTGAGAAGCTCACGATACCATTCGAACCGGCTTAGAACTCTCCAGCAAATAGTCTGCCGTCAATCGGCCATTGTGCAAACCGTTGCAAGAACCAATTTTCAACGGCGCTTACTCCAGGGCTGCCATGGTAAAAATGGCTAAAATATTGGCAGCAAGTGATTTGGCGGCAGTCTCCGCCACCATTTGACATCCTTGCACGGGGTGTAGTCGTGGGTCCACCCACGGTGACCGGTCGGGACCACGTTTGCGCACGGATAGAGAACGTTTTAAGGAGCTGCGACAAAAATTATTTTTAATGGCCCCCTCGTGACGATCACTATGAGCAAACGACTAAAAACGGCCTCTCTGTCAAAGCTTTGCAATGTTGAGGGATAGATGAATCAGTTTCACAGAGTTCTTCCACGGTTGGGTAACCATGAATTCATGCAGCGAGCGCTGCTGACCGGGTCACTGCGTGTTGCTACAGTGACAGTTATTCGACAAACGAGAGACCTTGCGAGAGATGAAGCCTAGCGGAGCTGGTGGGTCTGTTCTAGTTGTATGCTATTTGTTGCAGCGTAACAAGAAAACAGGAGCTGATTCAAGACCATATTGCATCCTATTAAGCTAATTTTATGGGAAAACTATGCGTATTCCAAACGTTCTTCGCGTGGGCAACTTAGTTGATTGGACCACAATTTTCGCATTGGCCACAATTAAAGCGTCAGCAACTTGTGATCGGCTTGTATGCATTCTGGAAGTGGTGAATTTCATATGCAGAAACCTCCGGGCTTTTTTATTGATAGGCGGCATCTGATGACTTCCTCACCATGCGCCCACCGAGAAACAATTTGTTTATGCATGAATAAAATGTGTCATCCAACCTTTCCAGTGTACTGAGATGAACGCATTGCTCTTCTCAGGAGAGTAGATGACCATAAATAACCATCTGCAATGATCCTGCATGGTACTCATGAAAAATGAAAATTAGTATAGGAACAGTCGCATTGTCAAAAGGTGACTGTCCTTGCAAAGGCAATTTGAGGTCATTTACCTTTGGTGACCCGATTGACTTCGGATGACATGTTTGATCACGAGGGTCTTCTGGTGTAAAGGTGGTACTGAAACAGACTGAACGCTGAAAATTTCATTAAAATATCTGTATCCGTTAAAACATGACGACTGGTTGAACTTTTTTGGAGGTGACCTCACTGACCTCGACTAACTCGTTGACCCTAGATGATCTGACCTAAAAATTTTGAATCAACGTGTCAAATTGATGTGGGAAAAGTATGCCAAATTTGGGCGCGCTGCCGCGCGCCGTTCGTCCGCTATCCGCGAAAAACCTGAGGGTGGCGCGGTTAAAGATCCCCCCTCCTCAGACGGGACGGGTTAATGTGGTCGATTTGGGGTCAAAATTTACCTTTGACCTAACTTGGTAGATCGTCTGTCACTTGAAAGCACCAGAAAACCTTCATGATTTAATAGAGCTCCTCGAGCTCCATAGTATATCCGACTGAATGATCTACCTTCATCAGAGGCCAAGCAGGTCTCAGCAAAGTTCCATTTGATGTATTTAAAAGAAAAACAAATGTTCAAGCTCTTTGAGTAGCCGCTATGTATTATTCGATACAACAACAAAAGGTATCAAGCAGTTTTATGGTAGCAAGTAATGGAACAA
Organism: Imbricaverruca yamaguchii; assembly: GCA_034440575.1. NCBI lineage: Eukaryota > Metazoa > Arthropoda > Thecostraca > Neoverrucidae > Imbricaverruca > Imbricaverruca yamaguchii. The sequence continues at coordinate 1,142,826 of JAOTOL010001564.1, forward strand.
TCGGCACCAGGCGTTATTTTAGGTGGATTCCATGGTGCATGATTTGACAACCAACTTGCGCTTCGTACACGAATAATGAGTAATATTTGCAGACCATAGTTCCTTCTTGAAAACGTTTTGCAATTGCTTGTAACTATGTGACTCAACATTTACCAAGCCTGGAGATGATGAGCCGGTATAATTATATGTACTTGGCTGAACTCAGTGTTGTGAGCTTTTCCGGATGGAGCATGCCCGTGGCAAGTCCTTCACAAATGCACCAATTGCTGTAAAGAAACATCTCGTGTGCATAATATCGGTGGTTGTCACAGGCAAACGTCACAACAGAACCCTCGTCCGTGCCCACACGCAACAGATAAATGCAAACAAACTCGACCAGCTTAAGTGAACACAGTGTATAGAGCTCTCACCAACGAAAATGGATACACAATCTCGACGGCTTCCTCACGAGTGTTTGCACTCAGCAGGTTGCACAACATCGAAGCTTCCTCACAGTGCAAACATCAAACGGCATTGCGGGTGCGCAGCTTCGGCAACTCCACCGCAGTCCACGAGCTCCAGATGTCTGTGGCGACAGGTCGCGACATCTCCCACGTCATCACCATCAGCGGCTTGAGCAGCCGGCGCCACCGCCGACCTCCATCCATAATGCGGCAATCAGCGCGCACCACACCGCATTCGCAGTCAGGAGATGGTGGCGCAGATAGCTCGATGAACACGCAGAAACCGCTGACGCACGGCGTCATCTACGCACAGCGTGAATGATGCCCGGGAAGATTGTGTCGGAGCCACACAATCGATCGTGAGCAGGCTTTCTTCTCGCGTCATGCACGTAGGTAGGGTGCAGGCGCTGTTCTGAAGTTGAAGAAATACGAATTTGAGTGCATTTCGTTCTATGTAACGCCGACGAATCTTATTATAGTGGAATCAGGCTCTTGCGAAGTTGGGGACAGCTGATCAGTGACCGACGACATTTCTACGTATTTGCGTGTGATCTGTGTTAAGTGATTTGTGATAAGTGAAGCATCGCAGTATTACAGGATTATATTTTCTAGGATTGCAAGTTCTTCAAAACACCTGGTTCCATCCTCTGGACGTAATTTTGGTCGCCCAGGTGAACGTGTGTCGCATATACACAGGAGTAGATTCGCTGACGCTTCGCACTCGCTCATATCGACACTTTTCCAACTGAAGGTCGTGAAATTTCGACGTGGTCTTTTGGTAGTGCAAATTCACACGACTGACTTTCGCCGAGTACGCTGCGGCATGGAGGTGTGGTGGCCTGCCGTTGCCTTTGACGCCACCGCCAGCTCATCGCTAGCCGGGAGATTGGATGTCACCCACATGCGACTGCATCGAGACAGCCGGAGAGGGCGTGTAGCAGTCCACCACCGCTAGGTAACCTGGTGATCACCCCTTGGTAGGAAAATGGTCACTTCATGTCAGGCCATCCAGCCATCACCTTGTTTCCGGAGGCGGCCTAGTGCACTTGCTTGTATAAATCGTACGCTTTACTCTTTTACTTCACCAATCCATTTATTCACACGTTATTTATTACTTTTTCATAAAGCTTAGTCAGTTCTTTCACGCTTATCGATCCTTGATTCTTCACGTGACACCGTTTCAACGGTAACTTTCTTCTCATTGTTTGGGTTTAAGGGCGCTTCGAACAGTTGTTTCACCATTAGCGTCCCCACTCTTACCCCTCCCCAGATACTTCCTTCAGGTCAGATGAAGCATATGATCTCGTAGAACCCCAAAGACCATCTGAACAAAGATGCACCTTGGCGAATTTGTTCAGCCTGAGTTAGAACTCAGCGATCATTTTTATCCGCGTGAACTTCAAAGTAATCATTTGCAAGGATTTACAAGCCATCGAATATCATGTTTGGTGTGAATATCAAATAGAGTTGGTGATGCCGATGTGGGTGAGGTCAAATAGGCTATGTGGAAGTTATTGTTCCACAACTTCTCGAGACGTTTCACTTTTAGTCTGACCTGAGTGGTCACCGGTTCACCAGTGTTAGAACCTAGCACCGTTTGGTTTGCTTCGCAGCATACAGCATTGCGTCATACTTCCTTCACCCCGCGGCGCTGTCTCGGCTAAGACGAGATGGAGAACGGAGGGCTAACAGACCCTCGGATGCGGACTGCGACATGTGACTGTAAATGTGACTGCGATGCGAATGTTACTGTGAATGCGCGCGGCAAGTCAGCGTCACTTTTACTCTGGTGCTTAGGAACTCAGAAGCAAAAAATGCTGCCCCCATTTTACTGCATCAGCAATGAGGTAACATCAGTGTCTGATTCGCGGAATGGCATGCATATGGTAAATCTGCTTTACATACTGAATACTGAAATTCTGAGGAATATGAGGTTCGGAAAAAGGCGGCACTGTTGGCTTTTGCTCAAATGTTTCAGTACAGTCATCCAATTCATCGGCTAACCAAAACATTGTAGGATACCGAAATGAGCCATTTGTATGTTTCTCTGTTGTCAGTGGCACAAGGTAATTGTCATTTCCTCAGTCGTATCGCATTTGTCAGAAAAGGTCATCAGTGAACCACTAGGTTCACTGGTGCCGTCGTGCATTTAATTTCGGATGAACATCCCAGCCAAACTTCATTTGTACAGATAAACCGCCGAACGTTCTTTACTTTATACCAACGCATTCACTAAACCGACTCAATTTATATTTCATTTCACCTTCCGTAGAACTTTTCAACATTCAATGTGGGTTGATTTATAGCTCAGACTTGCATACAGGACCATCGCATAATTATATAGAAAGAAAGATGGCAGGCAAGGCCACGAAAACTGGAGGAATGTCCCTCAGACAATTAAACCCGGTAATAAAAGATACGAGATACCAGCGACAAACAAGCAGAGCCGTGTTTATTAAGCTGGTCAAAAATAGCTGGCTTGCTGAGGCAGCTTCCTCCACCAACTTAACAACGCCCATAAATCGGAATTAAAATCTCCATATCCGAGTTCACCAGGCACACGAAGGCAATCCGCACTCAGAGATAAGGATAACTAAGGAATCGGAGCTGCAAATAAGTTATTGTGAGGACCCAGCAACGCCAAGTCAGATGAATTCAAAGCGTATTTGTGGGGCTTGCCCATAGGGTGCAATCCCAAAATTGCAATTATTGCAGGGCTCAACCGAACATTGAAGAAGCTTCAGCCATCCGAGGAGACCGGAAGCTGCAATTATGGGACGGTGATAAATATTACTTTCCTGACATAATCAGCTTTAGGTAAATCGCGCTGTATGCAAATGCAAATGTGTCTGAAGCGTAGCTGGTAAAGGAATTGCAGATGGATAAGTAGAAGACTGGAGTAAAAAGAAGGAAAATGGAAAGAAAGAGAGAAAGAGAGAAAGAGAGAAAGAGAGAAAAGAGAAAGAGAGAATGGGAGAAAGAGAGAAATAGAGAAAGATATAAATGTAGAAAGAGAGGAAGCAGAGAAAGAAAGAAAGGGAGAAAGAAAGAAAGATAGAAAAAAGAATGAGAAAAGGAAAGTACGATAGAAAGAAAGGAAGACAGTCAGAGAGAGAAATATAGATGGTAATATAAATATAGAGACAGAGACTGAGACAGAGACAGAATCAGAGAGAGAAACAGAGACAGAGACAGAGACAGAGACAGAGACAGAGACAGAGACAGATACAGAGACAGAGACAGAGACAGAGACAGAGACAGAGACAGAGATAGAGACAGAGACAGAGACAGAGACAGAGATAGAGACAGAGACAGAGACAGAGACATAGACATAGACATAGACATAAACAGACAGAGACAGAGACAGAGACAGAGACAGAGACAGAGACAGAGGCAGAGACATAGGCAGAGGTAGAGGCAGACAGATGGAGAGACAGAGACAGAGTCAGAGACAGATACAGAGACAGGAACAGAGACAGAGACAGAGATGGAGACAGAAACAGAGACAGGGACAGATAGAGGGAGAGGGAGGGGCAAAAATAGGGTTGAAGGGTGTGGTGGATAAGGTGGCAAAAGGGGGACGAGTGAGAACAAAATAGAGATGGGAAGTGGCGAGAAACAAGAAGATGAGCATGGGCGTGTTTGACTTTGTCCCTTGGCTACCTGATTTGTATCTGTCCGCCTACCACGCGCACCCTACCCTGGCCCAGCATACCTCACAACATGAGTCGGCACGAATGAGGCGGATCGTCACGTGACGCTTCAGTCTGGCCTCGTGACAGCCCTGACGTCGGACGGTAGATGGTGCGTGCTGAAGCCCAGCTGGCAGCGGCACACCACGTCTGGCCGGCAGGTCGACCGACTGGTGACGGTAGCAGTCGACCGACTGGTGACGGTAGCAGTCGACCGACTGGTGACGGTAGCAGTCGACCGACTGGTGACGGTAGCAGTCGACCGACTGGTGACGGTAGCGGTCGACCGACTGGTGATGGTAGCAGTCGACCGACTGGTGACGGTAGCGGTCGACCGACTGGTGACGGTAACGGCCGGTCGGCCGGCGAGATGACACGGAACGGCGCGTCGTTTTGTGGCCAGAAGGGAAGCATCGATCACTCTACCACCCGACCACTCACGGAGCTCCTGGAAACGTCGGCCGGAGCTCGTGATTGATTGTTTACCGGAGGAGGACGAGGCTTGCGTCATCCTGGCCTCCAGGGGCCACAGTTTAAGGTACGGAAATGATATGGCCTGCATAATATGCACCGCATCAACACCATGCCAGGCGTGTGAGGGGCTTAGCCACCGTGCCTGCAAACGACGCAGCGCGCTTGCATTTGACAGGGGCCTATGTCCCCTTCACTGCGCGTCACTTCAGCACCCGGGCCGAGCAGCTCATTCAGTCGGTGGCCCTTCTCCGACACTCATCAGTAGGTGCTCACAGGGTGCGTCACGTGACAGCAAAAAAGCAGCGCCGTCTGGACCCGGCGCTCGGCTACTGCTCGGACGCACGCCATGTTGACGCCGGCGGCGGTTCGTTTTTACGCGCCGCCCGTCGGCATTACACCGCGCGCGGAGCCGGCCGGACAATTTCCCAGAAGATTTTCGACGACGGCGTCATGGAAAAACTTGTTTGTCGCCGGACGCTAACTGGAAATGTTTCCCAATGCACTCTGAGAGGTGACGCCGGCTTTAGACACACCTTGTTAGAGGCCACAGTCGGGCGATAAATTTGAGTGGAGGCCGTGGCCTGCGCTCGACGGCTGGTGCTGTACCACTCTGCTGGGAGGGCAATGCACCTCTGCGGTAACTAAGCCGACACCATTTTCACAAGATGGGTAATCAACCAACAGGGGTTGACCGAAGGACTGCCTCAAGATGTTCCTGTGAAGATGGCAGTGTCTTTATTTAAATCCATCACCGTGGTGACCACCGCACCATTTCTAGCATCCTCCCGCACATGGCTGCCTGGACAGTTGCCCTCCAGCCAGCTCGGGGCGCGAGTAAGTGCCTTAGCAATCATCACACACAACGCACGCACGCACTCATTATTCAAATCAAGACGTTACCTTCATTGTGTACGACAACGCATTTACATAAAATTACCACAATTGGAGAATCCTGCCCACTCAAAGGGGCCGCCGTGGCCGGTCGGCGCGCGTTGCCGCCAAACCCGATCGTCGGGTGGCGGGACGACTCACCTGGTAGGTGGCGCGGTAATCATCTTCTCGCGCTCCCGGCCGGTGTGTACAAAAGCCGTGACCTGACTCTTGACATCCCCATTGTACGAACACTGGCTGTCTTTGTAAGGCAACGTAGATGAACACCATATAAGTGGATAGAGATCCTAACTGGCGCGTTGTATAGTTCCATACATTTTTCAAGGGATTGAGACACTTGTAGCATTAATTACCTGATTAAATTAGTGCCTCGACGATGTACAGTGGTTTAGATGAATACCACTGGGTGGATGCGTGTTGAAACGAGTTTGAGCTCGTTGGAGCGAAACCAATTTTGGCCACCGCCAGTGCTACGATCTCCCGTGCCATGTGCCTATCTCAAAGATAATCGTTCCAAGGCCTGGTAGGGCAGATAAAACGTCGGTAAGATTGTCTCTCTGGCAGCTTCTCCGTGACACTTGCACACACACTGTGTCGCCACTTAAGGTGTTAAGATCCAATCCGAGCTCATTCAAATGAATCACCGGTCGCTTAAATCACGCTGCAGCACTCAGAGAGCACAGTCGCGATCGCGCGCGTTGGCGACACGCACCGAACAAGGTGCTGGTCCATGCACATCAGCTCAGAGTCCATGTCCCGCTAGACCGCCTGCACCCGGTGCATTGTTGTTCCACAGTCCGCTTAGAATATCAACGTCTCGTAATCGGGTGAGATCCTGTGGTGCGTACAGTTGTCAGGCTTAGATAAAGTAGCCAATAAAACTTCACATAAAGCTCCAAGCACTCCACCGACGATGGGCCGTCTTCACGGCATAACAAGAACCGGCTCTGAATGTCAAAATCAATTAGATTGACATTATTCGATGTGAGTAATGCACTCCTAAATACAGTTTCCGTATTGCGGAGACCATATTTTACGACCGCCTTAGCTCATCTCGGTGGCGTACTGCTGAGGTTAACGCCGAGGCGGCATCGGTAGATTTCCAGGAATCTCCGGAGCTGGCGGGAGGGCCTGTGATGATCAGCGGGCGTGAGAAAACGGCACCTCCTGCTGGGGGACGCCATGGATCACGGCTCCCGTCACCCCGAGCCCGGCGACGGGCCCTGGTCAGGACGCGACGCTGCGATGAAGCCGTTGGCCAGCCCATCAGATACACGCTATCGTCGCCATCTTTATGGTCCTGTTTATGCAGAGGGACCGAGGCCACCGGAACATGTAGAGCGCGACAAATCTGACGCCGCTTTCTTCTCGGTGCGATGATGTGAGCTGGCAGAGGTGCCGACCTGCTCCACGCTTCTGACGGCACCATCAGTCACCATCGACGGGGAGCCGAATCGGTAACTGAACGTGACGTGGCTCGGCGAGATCTGCATACCTCACGTCCCAGTGCCCAACACCAGCCTCAAATCGTTCATGTAGGTTTCAATTTGGCTTGCAAATTACCGTCTTTTCGACAGAATGGGTGCGCAGCTACCTGAGACTGGTATCTGCCAGGGTACTTCTTTCTGTACGTACTTCTTGTAGCTCCGACTGGCTCCCGTCCCCCCGCCCCCCACACTAGCTGCCTACCATTCGAGCGCCAGCCACCTGAATTATGGACGAACTGCAACTACTGCCATCTATCGGCCGACGGGGGAGTTGACGCGCATACCGGCCGCCGGCTGGAGACTGCAGCAGGGTGATAGCGGCCGCACCGGCGGCCGGCCGGCAGTTCTTCGCGAGACGCGGCACGGGTGGGGTGTGCTGCTGGAGAGTGGCAGTGCCGATCACAAATGCGGTGACGTGCGGATCTTACGGCCGGAACAGTGATGGCGCGTGTGGTGACGCTGCTGTTGGGACTGGCGACGGCGGCGGCAGCATCCGACTGTGAGAGAACTGTCGGCTCACAGCCGGGGCACGTACTCTGCCAGCCCAGGGCGCTCGACTACATGTTCAGTCTGGACAGCGACAGTGTGATATCGGCAGCTGCAGTGACGGCGCTGACGCTGCGGTGTCAGAGCGACGAACTCGAGAGCTACCTGACCAACCGGACACTGGCCGGTCTGACGGAGCTGACCCACCTGACAGTGGAGAGGTGTCGGATCTCGACACTGCCGGCCGTGCTCGGTCACCTCACTCGACTGCGCTCGCTCACACTGAGGACGTTCAATGACGACGTGAGTCTGGTGGTGGAGAGCGGCGCCCTGGATGGGCTCACGTCGCTGGAGCACCTCGACCTCAGCCACAACAAGCTGTGGTCGTTGCCCAGCAGCTTGCTGTGTCCGCTGAGTGGCCTCAAGCGGCTCAACCTTTCACACAACCACCTGGAGGACGTGCAGGAGCTGGGGCTCGGTGGCGACGGCGGGGACACCAACACCATCGGCTCTCTGGAGGGCTGCCGTCTGCCGGAGCTGGCGTCGCTGGACCTGTGCGACAACAGGCTGACGGTCATGGCGAGTGATGCGCTCGCCGCCTTCCCGTCGCTGGCCGACCTCGCCGTCTGCCGTAACGAAGTCGAGCTGGTGGAGGAGGGCGCCCTGGACAGCGTGCCGGCGCTGCGTCGGCTCGACCTCTCCGGCAACAGGTTGGAGACGCTGCCGGTAGACCTGCTGCAGATGACGCAAAGTCTGGCCGAGGTGCGGCTGGCAGGCAACCGGCTGACTGCTCTGACGCCGGCCATGTTCCGCGGTCTGCGTCGGCTGCTGGTGCTCGACCTGTCCAGCAACAGCATCACCTCCACCTGGATCAACTCGGAGACGTTCTCCGACTTGGTGCGGCTAGTGGTGCTTGACCTGTCGCACAACCGGCTCAACCAGATCGACGCGTCCGTGTTTGCCGGCCTCTACAGTCTTCAGAGTCTACAGCTGCATCACAACGAAATTGATGCCGTGTCTCCCAATGCGTTTGCCGCTCTCTCCAACCTACACACACTCGTGCTTTCTCACAACGGTCTGCACAGGGTTGACGCACTGAGCTTCAACGGCCTCTTTGTTCTCAGTACGCTTGCACTCGACAACAACATCATTGACTACGTCCAGATCGGCGCGTTCAGTAACACCAGCAGCCTGCAGGAGCTGACACTCAGCAACAATCGCCTGAGGCGCGTGCCAGACGCTCTGCAGGATCTTCGGTTGCTGATGGTGCTAGACCTTGGCAATAACTACATCAGTGGTATGAAGGGCACCGAGATGGAGAATTTAGAACACCTAATCAACCTCCGGCTGGAAGGTAACGTCTTAACCAGCATGACGCACGAGATTCTCAGTGCTCTGCCACGTGTCAAGATCCTGAATTTGTCCAACAACCGCATCCACAGGGTCGAGCCAGGAGCGTTCGAGTCGAACGGTGCGATCGAGGCAATCCGGCTGGACGCCAACCAGCTCACCCAGCTGGACGGTCTGTTCGCTGGCCTGTCGCGACTACGTTGGCTGAACGTCAGTGACAACAGGATCAGCCACTTCGACTATGCGTCAGTGCCGCGGACGCTGGTCTGGCTGGATCTGCACAAGAACGAAATTCGGGAGCTGGAAAATGATGACGACATTGCCGACCAAATGTCGATCAGAACGCTCGATGTCAGTGTAAATCGGCTGACTACTCTGAGTGCCAAAAATCTTCCGAAGAGCACTGAACTGTTGTTTCTCAACGATAACCTGATTTCGTTCGTGGAGCATTACACATTTTTCTTGATGGCCAACCTGTCCCGGGTGGATTTGTTTGCCAATCAGATCACGCACATGGATCTGAATGCATTGCGGCTTAACCTGCCGAACGGAACTGCTGTGATGCCGAAGTTTTACATAGGTGGAAATCCTTTCATATGTGACTGCACGCTTGAATGGCTGCAGAGGTACAACAGAATTAACCATCTGCAACATTACCCCCGCATCATGGACCTGGAGAGCATCTACTGCCGTCTGATCTACAATCGTGACCGCAGCTACGTACCGCTGGTGGATGCCGATGCCTCCATGTTCCTGTGTCCCTACAAGACGCACTGTTTCACCACTTGCCACTGCTGTGATTTTGACGCGTGCGACTGTGAGATGACGTGTCCCGACAAGTGCCGCTGCTACCACGATCAGTCCTGGTCGTCCAACATTATCGACTGCTCCAACAACGGCTTTGAAGAGATCCCCGACCGCCTGCCAATGGATGCCACCGAGGTGTATTTGGACGGAAATGTCTTCACAAATCTCTCCGACCTGACGTTTCTCGGGAGGAAAAACATGAAGATTCTCTATTTGAACGGCTCACAAATTGAATTTATCCATAATCAGACGTTTGTCGGCCTGCCACAGCTAACTTCCCTGCATCTCGAGTCCAATTTGGTGACGGAGTTCCTCGGACAGGAATTTGTCGGACTGGATCGCCTACGAGAGTTATATCTGCAGGATAACCTGCTGACAAATATCAACAACAACACATTTGAGCCACTGCGACAACTGGAAGTACTAAGACTGGACGGCAACCAGCTGGCACACTTCTCCGTCTGGGCACTGCACAAGAACCCCTATCTGGTGGAGATCGGGCTGACCAACAACCCGTGGACATGCACATGCAACTATCTGCGCCGGTTCCGCAGCTGGCTGTCCACCAACGTGAAGAAGGTGGCAGACTACGGCTCACTGTCCTGCTGGTTCGACGGTGATAAACAAGGCCGGCAAATTCACGGCGGCAACGACACGTGCTTCACCAACGGTGCTCGGACGGCGGCGCGAGGTGTGACCGTGTCGGACTACCTGCCGCTGCTGATCACCTCGCTGGCCGTGCTCTGTCTGCTCGTCTGTCTGGCCGTCGTCCTCTTCATCTACCGTAGCGAGCTGCGCGTCTGGATCTACTCGCGCTGCGGCGTGCGCATGTGCTACCGTTCGGCTCTAGACGAGCAGCACGAGCGTCTGTTTGACGCCTTCGTCAGCTACAGCGAGCGCGACAGCGCGTTTGTGCAGCACGTGCTGGCGCCGAAGCTGGAGCATGGTGAGCCGCCGTACCGGCTGGCGCTGCACTACCGCGACTTCGCACACAGCGCCTACCTCGCCGACACCATCGTCGAGGCCGTCGAGTCCAGTCGGCGCACCATCATGGTGCTCTCGAAAAACTTCATCGAGAACGAGTGGTGCCGGTTCCAGTTCAAATCGGCCCACCACGAAGTGCTCAAGGACCGGCAAAAGCGCCTCATTGTGATCATGCTGGGAGACATTCCGCAGCGCGACCTCGATCCCGACCTGCGACTTTATCTCAAAACCAATACGTGCATTAGCTGGGACGATAAACTGTTCTGGGACAAGCTGCGCTTCTCCATGCCGGACGTGAAGAACAATCTTCGCGCTCTGAGATCCGTGTCGCACTACTCCGAGATCGAGGAGGGCAAATACTTCCGCCGCAGCCCCAACACCATGGAATCCCTCTGGGGATGAGGTGAGTCCTTGGGCATCATTGTCGCTCTGCAGCGGCCGCGGTTCTGTGATAAGCGTCCGTAACTTACCGCTTAACCACCTCCTGCAGAACAGCACGCTCATTATTCGACAAAGGACCACACCGATTTATTGTGTGACTTGGCTGGAACTATGCGCTCACGCTATCCGGCAATCTCCGTCATTATCGTTTTATTGTACCGTGTGGCCGCTCACCCGCGATTGGCACAAAACAAAGCGACCGGCTTTCACTGCCGGGCACGTATGCATGCGTTTTTGTTCGCCTGCCATTACCTAAACCATCGTTGCGATGAAAAATCTATCCCGCCGCAGTTTCAACAAACTTTCGCCGTTTTTGCAACGATTGCCAGATAATAACAGAGCCGCGCCCTTTGAAAGGTGACTATCGTCCATCTTGCATGACGCAGTGTGCGACGCAGGCAACGTTGAAACATTCTGATCACATGCCTAAATAATGACCCTACTTCGTTGGCACAATTTGCCTCCATTGGCTTTGCATATTCATCGATGTAGTTGCTCGTAGAAGCAGCCAAGAAGTTCTGAATGATTACTATGTTCTTTTCACTTGAACGCGTTCAGCATTCAAAGGCACTGATGCGAGTGCATTTGAATTCAGAGATGGACATAGGTGTGCGCCTGTACGCTGGGCATCAGCATTGTAGATGACTTGTTGGAGCGCATCACATAAGAAAGTGCTGTGAACCGATATATCGCGTGTCACCGGCAGATGTAGTCACTGTCTATAATCTATGATTCACAGCTTGGTCATGAAATAAGCAAAGGCATTTCTACGAGTGTTGTGCATTATCCGCATTGTATTCAAACACCGAAGGTGGTCGAACACGTCAACGGCATAGCCAGCCAATGGCGCTTTGAGAGGTCCGAAACATTTTGTGGTAGGAAACGTTGTCAGACGTAGAATGACATTGGCTTCAAAATTATTTCAACCCTTATTTTTCGATAAATGCGTCCAGGATTGCTGAAAATTGCGGAGCAACACTTACCTCAATATTTGCTCGGTATAACTCAGTACTATACTCATCATTATAACACGACACTCTTCCGGCTCTTCCCCATTGGCAGTTGCCGAAATCCAACCGTGAAAATGGGTAGACCTCAATTGCACTGCAAGACTCATTGGAACCCTGGCCGGCCACCAAGGAAGGCCTCGTGACTGCGAACCCGCCACGACAGGGTAAAGGCGCAGCCAAGGAGGCGGGCGCTGGTTCCATACCTAGCAAAACATCACACTAGATTAACAAGGAATCTGGAGAATTGCAATGAAGTGTAAATGTTGTGTACAATGAAGGCATATGTAGCCCAGTGTTGAAAACGCCCAGCGTATCTTCTATGGAAACTCGATGTTGGCATGACCCCAAACATTCATGAAGCTCGTACACACTTTGTGTATCTGGTAAGTTTCCGAATATCACCAAACATTACCGCAACTCTCCATACCTTTGTGCAAGTGGATGGGTTTTCTATCTCTGCTGGAGCCTGCCTAGGAGAGCATGCATTCATGTATATCCGTGTGGCATTATAGCCGTGTTGATGTCAGTTTTCCTCTTTCACATTACAACGAAGGCGAATTATCTATAGCAGTGGAAAGCTATGACCAAAGCCGTGGTTTCGAATATTTCCGATAATGTGCTGCACCATTGCCGATGCATTCCACATGACATTTTTTTTTACCAACGACGTCTTGGCTGGCTGAAAGCCTGCGCACTAGACGGTACTCTTTTACTGCACAACGCACTACTGCTTAACGGTGAAACGTAGTTCTGACTCGGGTCGCACGCATGCATCGAAAGATTATCGTGCCGATCAACCACGCTGCTCCGGTTGCATTAAGTTGTCCATCAAGCTTTCTGGCATGCCGACGCTAAGCCGCGTACGGTCTGCATAGCGCACGCGACTGACGGATTATGACACCGGTCCGAGCCTGTTGTGTAAAACGAACTGACGTGTCACCCGCGATGGGCGCTAAATGACCAATGCAGTCGATGCGCCCTAAAGCCCAAATAACTGACTAAAGTGTCAGTGACGAAACGGGCAGCTGAGCCGACAAAGTGGTCATTGGGAGCTTTGGCGGGATTCACGCCGCGCCGCAGCTCTCTGCTCCATCGCAGACACATAGACACACATGAATGACCGGCTACAGAGCGGGCTTGTCTATTTAAACCGACTGTGCATGGGCAATCAACACGGAGGAACATAATCCACATGCCACATTAATGCCACATTGACATGGACCATTTATTTGCAATAAAGATAAGTACATTTATAATAATATAAATCTGCAATAAACATATAAATATAATATAAGCTATGATACATGCGAGAGGTACCAATTTCAAACTATTTATTTGCTTGTCGAAGCATCGACTTGATGCTTCATCCAAGCTTGACGTAAATGAAGACCCTGAATTAGGGTGCCGCGCGTGTGTTGATGTCTGGAAAACTTCGCCAGCCGTTGTAACGAGGCCATATCAAGCAGCGAAGACTGACAAATGGAAAACTTTGCCCGGGTGGAATCGACCACATCTAAAAATGGTGTGTGGCAGAGCGCGGACCATCTCGAGGGATCATCAAATGTTCACAGAAGATTCATACGAAAGGTAGCACCATGAACGATTCAGTTCAAATAAATGGAAACTATATTTCATGAAGCCGCACGAATGTCACGCACAGCTTACGTCTAGCATCCTGTTTAATAGTACGCGAAGCTTTAAAGTTCACCTGTGAAATTGTACACAACACACGTTTTCATCAATCGATTCGCGACAATCTTCTCATTTACGGCATAGTAAAATAATATAAAGCGTCCAGACAAATTGTTCAGCATGGCAGCCCAACCTGAAATATACACGGGCGCTGTATAACCACTGTAGTTGATGCGTCCTAAAACCCTTATAACTAACTAACCTGAAATATACACAACGGGAAGCAGCTAAATCAGACTCAAATGGGGGCTACATGACCAATGTAGTCGATGCGCCCTAAAGCCCTAATAACTGACTAACTAACTCAGACTCAATGATGCAATCCATAACAGGTACGCCTTAATAATACTCGATGTTCTCCGTGTCCAACTCACAACAGCTGCACAGTTCCCATTGATCCTGGCCGACGCGCTCTTCATCTTAATCCACAGCCTCCTCGTCTATCACCACATCCCGCGTTGATATGCTGCGGCTTGTTTCCCGGCCGCCGCCGTGCGGCCCATTTATTTTTGCTCTCGCCTCATTCGGAACGTCGGCCGGAATGGCTGAAGGCGCACCTTCCCGCTCCCACCAAACAGCTTTCACAATATCCCGTCGCCGCGCCGGCGAGACGCGGCAGCGCTTTTGTTTTGTCGGCCGGCGAATGCAAACGAGTCGCTACAAGGTGCTTCGCTTGTTTGCCGGCGCTCGCGTCGCCGCCATTGCCGTAAAGAGAATATCGAAAAATGATGCCGTCACTTTTGCGCGGAACGCAATTTGGCAGCGGCCCTTCATAAAGGAGGAGCAGGGGTGGCGGCAGCTGGGGCGCGGTGGCTGGCGCGCGGCGGTCTGGGGCTGGCGGGCGGACGATCCGAGGGTCCCTCGCCGCGTCGCCGCCGTCGCCGCTGCCGGCGGATCTGGCCGCCACATGCGGCCGGCGCGCAGGCGGCGGGCGTGCAGTGAATGCGTGTGCACGGCCGCGCGGATTGTTTGTGCGGCCCGGAGCAGCCGAGTCCGTGTCGCGTGCGTGGGTGGCCGTAATTGGCGGCTGTCGTGCTGGCCAGCCGTCAGTGTACGCTGTTGTTGCGGCCCGGTATGGCATTGCCGAGCCGATCTGACAACCGGGCGCGACACGTATCGGCACGGTGCCGCCGCTCCACAGCTTGTCGACGGGGCGTTACTCCACACCGCAGCCGTCAACTCCACATCATCGGTTGATTTTCTACACCGGCGTGGGCAGCTAGGCCACTATAGTCCACACCGCCGGTGGCTAGTCCACCACACCCCCTGTGTCTGTTCCACTAACTTCCACACAGTTCACGATTAGTCAACCACACCATCTGTGTCTGCTCCACTAACCTGTACACAGTTCAGGGCTAGTCGACCGCACCATCGGCGACCAGTTCACACTTAGCTGTTTTCTATAGTTCCGCATCATTTTATATAATTAACTTCACCGCAGGGGAATGCTTCGCAGATCAGACACGACGCAACCGGAACTCCGATCCATCACGCCACGCCGCTTCACCGACTACCTAATTCACGCAGGATCCAGTCCGTAAGAGAAGAGAAGCTCAGCCATACACCACGCTCGAACTGGGGGGCGCAACAACGGCCGACTACCGGCTGCCGACAGCGTCGCCGTCGACGTCGGTGTCTGTGTCGGTGTCGCACTGACGATATCATTGTGTGGCCGCGACGCCGACGCAGCCGCAGCGGCAGCGAGCCGTCTGTGGGAGCCGGCCACCACGCGTGACCAGCCTTTGTCGCCGGTAATGCGACCGGCGCCGGCCGGGACGACACTGCTGTGGCGACTTCCCGCTGCCACCAGCGGCGCGTCCAGCCGACTGGTGTGGCGACTTCCCGCTGCCACCAGCGGCGCGTCCAGCCGACTGGTGTGGCGACTTCCCGCTGCCACCAGCGGCGCGTCCAGCCGACTGGTGTGGCGACTTCCCGCTGCCACCAGCGGCGCGTCCAGCCGACTGGTGTGGCGACTTCCCGCTGCCACCAGCGGCGCGTCCAGCCGTCGCTGCTCTGGTGTGGCGACTGCCCGCTGCCACCAGCGGCGCGTCCAGCCGACTGCTGTGGCGACTTCCCGCTGCCACCAGCGGCGCGTCCAGCCGACTGCTGTGGCGACTTCCCGCTGCCACCAGCGGCGCGTCCAGCCGACTGGTGTGGCGACTTCCCGCTGCCACCAGCGGCGCGTCCAGCCGTCGCTGCGCTGGTGTGGCGACTTCCCCGTTGCCACCAGCGGCGCGTCCAGAAGGCCAGCAAAAATCATTTTGGAGCAGCAGAATTTCAGGCCGATTTGGATAAATTTCCAGAACCCAATAATTTTCCAAATCATTGTTTTTGGACCAATTAGACCTCCAGATCTGCTATGAAACCTATGCTGTTGCTCGATATCGATTGATGCAAATTGATCATTCTGAAATTATATGCATGGACACAAACGTGTGTGAGGCGTGAGGTGGCATTTGTCCTCTAACCCCGCCTGGTTTCGCCGGCGGATGTCAGCCACCACCCGGGGTGCCGTCGCGTGCGCAACCCACGCCGTTCCCAGCCGTCCCCTTTTCCGTGTCCACGCGGCTGGAAGGGCCCGGTCCGGAGCGGCCGCCTGGCGCACCGGCAGTGGTGGCGACGCGGCGTGCCGGCGACCAGCGGCGGCCGTGCTGGGAGACACGGCGTGCCGATCCCGGCCGTGCTGGGAGACACGGCGTGCCGATCCCGGCCGTGCTGGGAGACACGGCGTGTCGATCCCGGCCGTGCTGGGAGACACGGCGTGCCGATCCCGGCCGTGCTGGGAGACACGGCGTGCCGATCCCGGCCGTGCTGGGAGACACGGCGTGCCGATCCCGGCCGTGCTGGGAGACACGGCGTGCCGATCCCGGCCGTGCTGGGAGACGCGGCGCCGGCTCGGCCGCACGCCTCGCTGGCCGTCCGCGCCGCCGGTGGATTCAATTAAGCCGAGATCTGATGGTGCCCGGCCGCCGGCGCCGGTCGAAATCCGCCGGCATGTCGCCGGCCGCCCGGACCGGCCGCAAATACGGATATTAATTACCGCCGTCATGTGCAGTCGACGGCGGTCGCGCCGCCGCCGGCGCGCGACATCAGCGCCAATTTCCCGCCGTAAGTCCGTGTCTCGAGGAGACTGGATGCGGCCGGCCGGCCGGCTGGCCACCGGAGAGCACAATCCCGGCGGCGCTGGCACGCCGTTTCCGGTGTATCTTTTATTCATTGCATTGATCTCGCGGCTGGCGCTGCCATCAGTCTTTATTTCGCGTCGTCGCCGACCGCCGCGGATGATGCGGAAAAATTCGGCGGCCGCGTGTTTCGTGCAAGCGGACGGAGGCGGCCATCTGGTGGGCGCCGCGGCTCGTTGTCGGAATATATTGGCAGTGTCGGAGACGTGCCGGCTCTGCCGCGCGCCTCCGGCTCGGAGACAAATGCGCCGCGCCGCCTCGCCGAAAATCCGCACCGGGCGTGAATATCAATTGGACGCGTGTGACGAGTGGTCGCGTCAGTGTTGGCAGCGGGCGGCGAGGTGCGGCCGCGGAGGTCCGCCTCCGCCTGACACCGTCACGCGCGTCGGCAGCGCCGCCGCCGCGCAACAGCCGCCGCCGGTAGCCGGCCGGTCGCCGCCGGCCGACGTCTGTTTACCTCGAAGACACGCCGGCCCGCCCCCGGTTACATGCATGGGATTGGTAATGGCAGGGCCGGGGCTCGCGTGCTCCGGAGCCATGCGGCGCGCGGACCCAATTAGACGTCGTTCGGTTCCGGCTCGGCTGAGGTGCACCGGGCCGGCATTGTCCGAAGTCGCGGCGCCGTGCCGACGCGGCCGTCCGAAATTATAGGCCAAAAAGTACCCCGGCAATCAGATGGGCCACAGGTCGTTCGGGCGGCGACAAAAAATTTGACTACCAAAACTAGGGTTAATTGTAATGATGATAATGAGCATCGGCGAGCCGTTTTTTGGCACGCCATGTACGCGTAAAAATGAACGTAAGGAAACAGCCTAATGAGCGTTCAGTGTGACTTTCTTGATTTTTCGGCGTCCGGCCTGCGGTTTTCACACCCGAGAGATGATAATGAGACAGGGGCGGCTTTTTGCGAGCGTGGAGCTAGTTCGGCGGCGAACATTTGGCGCGCACTGGCCTATCTCGGCCGTAACGAGAAGTGAAGTGGCGGTGAATTCCAGACATACTCGCAACACGGCGGTACTCCGCCCCCGCTGAGGCCGTTTCGTCACGTACCGGCCCGTAAGCGAGCGCGCCTTGCAGAAGGCCAGATGCAGGCGCATCCGGGGAGGGGGAGGGGTTCGACACTAGCGATGCGTACGGCGGACCTCCCGGTGGAGGAGACACGTGCTACGACCCTGGCCGTATGCGTTACGGTCGTGACTGTACGTGCTACGACCGCGCAACCACCTTGGCCCCGACGCCTCGGGTGTTTCTTGATTGTTAAGCTGCACCACAGTGAAGTTATGAGACGCTTATGCCATCTGCTAATATTCAGCACAGCGAATGGCATTCACGTCGGGCTCTCGCGAGTGCCTCCCTAGTGCTGGAACCCACCATTTATATAAATGCATTTCTGCATTACTCGTTAATAACGCAGCTGAATTTAGCATCCGAGGTGGCCCTGAGTTCTAAAAGTTTGTCGATGTGTCTGGCAGGCACACGCCCAACCACGTATCATGGCGGTGGAGCATTTCTCGGTCATCAGCGTGACGCCAAAACACCCAGAAGCACGGGTTTTCAGCCGCCGCAGAGCGGAAGACGCCCTGCTAGGTCTGCTGGCCGTGTCGTCAGTGTGGGCGTCTACCCCACGCTGCGCTGGTGTCGCAGGGGGCGCGATCTCGGCGCCCCGAATTGTGTCTGTATCCCACACAGGTGGGGTGGGTGCCGGTAGGGGCCGGCGCGGGCTTGACAGCCTGTTTGCCGCCCGGACCCTGCGTGGTAAACACCTCCACTGTGGCCGGTCGGGCCGGGCCAGGCCGGGCCGCTCATTGTAAAGCGGTCCGCGCCGCACCACGCTCGGCGCTCTCGCGCCATTCGCGCCGCGCGACGCAGATGCAGCGCGGCGGCCATACCGTGAAGGTCGCGCCATTGGCCGCCGATCGAGACCGCTGTGAGACTGCAGGCGGGCTGGTTTCTTGTCTGAAGTTGGTCACCCGTGCCCCGACGCCGGCGACTGACCGAGAGCGGGAAGTTGCGGCGGCGGTGCTGCCGGGACTGATGAGGGGAGAGAGTTCGCTGTCACCTGGCCTGCAGTCGAGGCGCCACCACCGGACACAGCTGGTCCGTCCGACAGCTAACGAGCCGCTCGTATGAACCTTAACCCGCGCTCTTGCACCCCGACATTACATTATTCATTTAGCTCGGTGTGAAGGTGCCGCGCTGCACTAACTGCGTCCCGGCCGAGCGCGCCCCGGGCGGTGCGCCGGCCGCCATTAATGCACCTTTGTTCATCTGCGCCGCTATTGCTATCTGGCCCATTACGCGTTTCGCTCTTTTTCAGCGGCCGGCGGCCCGGGTCGGCTGGGTCGGTGCAGGTGCGGTGCAGGCACGCCGCCGGCGCTCGTTGGTAACGACCGCTCGCCTCCTGTTGCAGGTGTGCCGGCCGGCCCTCCCTACACTGTGATAGACGTGTCGCCGGCAGCTGTACTCTAGGACCGGCGCCCGCCATACCACGGTGGACCAACACCCCAGCATCACGGTGAACCGTGTTGGACCACGCCGCACGGCGCTGGACCGTGTTGGACTACGTGGCACCGCCGTGGTCCATGCTGAACTACGCAGAACCACGGTGGATCACACCGGGCCGCGGTGGACCACGCCAGACTACGCCAGACCGCGTGTCACGACGTCGGTCCACGGCAGACAGCGCGTCAGACCATGCCGGACGCAGCCCAAGAGCGCCCTGGCGACCTCCAACAAGACATCGTACTCGTCCTGGCTCGTCCTGGCTCGTCCAGACTCGGCCGAGCAGCGGCTCGGCTCGTCCCGGCCGCTCACGGCCCAATCAAAACACGGCCGACCCAACCCGCCACCACTTGTTTTCGGCTCACTTTCGAGAGGAATCTCAGGGATCGTTTGGGGCCCACAGGCGCAGACAGTCCGCGCGTGGGACCGGTGTGGTTTTCGGCTCGCGTTCGCCGCGGTGCCGTCGCGCCCGCCGTCGATGTGGTTCGGTGCGCGTCGTCGTCGATGTCGATATCAGTAGCGTTGCTGTCGGCGCGGTGCCGGTTCGAGTCGGAGCGGCCGGCAGTGGATCGATCCGTGTTCGCCCGCTCGTTATCGTTCTAGTCAGTCGTGCGGTCCTGTATCAGTGTAAATATATTCTGTGATATGTACCGAAATATAACTATCCAATCGACACGTGTCCCACGGCGCATTGTGCACGGCCTGAGCTGTCGTCGACGCATCGAGCATACCGCAATCGGCCAACGCCGGCGCGCACGAATCTCGCGCCGGACGACACGACCCGCAGGCGCGCTAGACACCCCCGATAATGTCGTCTGCAGCGTGGCGGCCGGTCCCAGCCGGCGCCGGCCACACGACTTCCGTGTCGGCGGTGCGACCGCAGCGGGCAGACAGCTGCCGCGCGACGTGGACCGGCCGCGCCGCGCCGGCCGTGCAACCGACTACACGTCACGGAAACACACTCATGGGCAGTCTAAATGCGCGCCGCCAGTCGGTGCAGCCGAGCCGCGCCATTTCTCAACAGGCGCGCCGGCGACCGACCGAGATTGGGGCGCCGCGCCGCTGGCCGGCGCCGGACGTGGCCACTGGACGTGCCGGCGGACACCAGGGGTGGTCACTGGACGTGCCGGCGGACACCAGGGGTGGTCACTGGACGTGCCGGCGGACACCAGGGGTGGTCACTGGACGTCCCCGCGGACACCAGGGGTGGTCACTGGACGTCCCCGCGGACACCAGGGGTGGTCACTGGACGTGGCCACTGGACGTGCCGGCGGACACCAGGGGTGGTCACTGAGCATGACCACAGACACTAGTGGTGGTGATCGGTCACCGGTAACTGGACACCGGACACGGACGGCAGACACTAGCTGTGGCCGCAGTGTGCAGCAGCAGCGGACACCTACAACAGACGGCGACACTCGTACACTGGACACTCACAACAGACGGCGACACTCGTACACTGGACACTCACAACAGACGCGCACTCGTACACTGGACACTCACAACAGACGGTGACACTCGTACACTGGACACTCACAACAGGCGGCGACACTCGTACACTGGACACTCACAGCGACGGCGACACTCGTACACTGGACACTCACAGCAGACGGCGACACTCGTACACTGACACTACAGCAGACGGCGACACTCGTACACTGGACACTCACAGCAGACGGGACACCTGGACACTCACAACAGACTGCGTCACTCATACACTGGACACTCACAGCGACTGCGTCACCGTACACTGGACACTCACGACAGAATGCGTCACTCGTACACTGGACACTCAACAGACAGCGACACTCGTACACTGGACAATCACAACAGACGGCGACACTCGTACACTGGACACTCACAACAGACTGCGTCACGCTTTCAACTTCTGTACACTGGACACTCACAACAGACGGCGACACTCATACACTGAACACTCAACAGACGGCGACACTCGTACACTGGACACTCACAACAGACGGCGACACTCGCTGTACACTGGACACTCACAACAGATGGCGACACTCGTACACTGAAGACTCACAACAGACCTCGACACTCGTTGGACACTGGACACCCACAGCAGACGGCGACACTCGCTGGATACTGGACACTGGACACAAGCGACGGACGACGGACACCCACAGCAGACGGTAACAGTCGCCGTCGTGTGCTGTCGCCTGCCCACGGGGTCGCCTCTCGCTACGCGGTCGCCACTGATCGCACACACTGACCGACGCGAGCTGTACCTGCTCACGAACGACACGGACATTAGACCCCCCCCTCCCCCTGACACAGGGGGGTGGGGCGGCCTCCGTGCCCCGCTCACCGGTCGCCGCTCAGTGTCGTCTGCACGGCATGGCGCGGCTCCGATCGTGTCCGGCGAGAACCGGCTGGAGGCTGACAGTACAGACGGCCTGCCCGCGTAACAGGGATGCCGGCGACACAAGGTACGGACAGGCCGAACGGGTGCGGCTGCAAGACGTGTAACGTGACACGCCTGCGCTGCCGACGCTGTCGTCGGCAGCCGGCAATCAGCAGACGCGTGTAGGCAGTCTTTCAATTCACTTAAAATGCATGTGTCCCTAACGAGCTGCATTTGGCGTGGCTCGCCATTGTGCCGTTCAACGGCCGCGTAATTGGTTCTCCTTTTCGGCCGAGTTCTAGATGAATCAGCCAGGGCGCGCATTCATCTGCATAACAATTCTGAACGGCGAGGCTCCCGGCCTATCTATTTACACGTCGGCGCCGATTCTCGATGTGCTCTTTCAACTCGTTGAGGGCATTTAGATCGTGACCGCTGTTTAGCATTCAGTGTTGACGGCGCCGCGGCGCGGTTTGTGTTTCAATTTCCGCTGCGCCACCGTACGCCGCCAGTTGGCCGGGTGGATATGAACTGTGACGGCTGCGGCGGGCGGCTGCCAGCCGGGCCGGCCCGTGTCCGCCACACAATTGGCTGCCGGCAGTTCGTGACCGAAATGATTGCTCGCGCTGCCACGACCAATTTGCAGAGGCTGGCCACTTTGGAAGCCTGGGTACCGGTCCCCGTACGATGTGTGCCCACGGCGAGATTCGGCCTCTGGCTGGGTCACAGGTTAGCGGGAGGAGCATGGGTTAACGGAGCGGGATTACGGGACAGCGGAGTGGGATCACGAGTCAGCGGAATGGCATGGCGGATGTGCATGGCAGGATCACGGGGCAGCCGAGCCCGATCTCAGGTTAAAGTAGCGGCACCAGTACGCAACAGGACGAGCCGTGGGTCAGCGGATCACTCTTCGGGTACCAGACGTATAGAGACTTCGCTATCAGTCATCCAATCCGAGCTGCTTCTATTCACTTCAAATGGCAAGATGACGCCGGAACTTGGGCTGTAGGGCTTCAGCTGGGAGAGCTGCCAAGCACACATCACATACCCTTCCTTTTGCGCTGGTGTGTCCGTAGACCATGGGTTCACGATCCGTTATTAACTTATTCTCTTCACTGTACGTCAGGCACTCGAAAACCAGGTTCGAAATCACCCAATCATCATCCTGCACTTCCTTGGTATTCCACGCATCTCAAAGATATCAACCGCAATCCCTGGGGAGCTTTCATATGGCACGATTTGCATTTGGTCCGACAGGCCCTTCTTGTAGCTCGCTCACGTTGTCATCTATTACTCGACACTGCAAAGTCACCATTATTGAGCCGGCCGCCTCCATCATATGCTTCCACTTCAACCATCATCCACACTCCAGTCCATCCACGTTGTCATCCACCCTCTCCCCCTTCAGTAGCATCTACTGTCCTCTTGTCGTACACCACTCTCCATCGTCCACTATAACACTCTACTTCACACTCACCACCATGTCATAGACACTCTTCACAGTCCGCTCTCCAACGTCCACCAGAACGCTTCTAACTCTCTACCGTCCAATGGCCAAAACTACCTTCACACCCGACGCTCCACACTCCATTTGTCACACCCACTGCCAACTCTCCACCACCCACTCAGACTTCCCACCGCCCACTCTTCACGGCCCATTCTTCAAGCGACATCCATCGCCCATCTTTACTCTCACCATTCCCGCCGAAGTCGGCGCCGTTTGCCTTCCTCCGCGCAGAGTCTCGCCTCTCGGCTCAGCCGAGTTTGGCTCAGCCAGACTCAGCTGGGCTCAGCGCCAGCCGGCGGCCGTGTCCCAGGTCAGCGCGCGACACGACTCGCGACGCAGCTGACATGGCCGGCCGCATCGCCTCGTGTGGCATGATTGAAACCGGTCAGCCGCAGTTGAGGGCCAAATTGGGTAAGCCCCTAAGCCTCTTAGTGTCGCAGCGACATGGGATTTGACCGGCGAGGCTGGCGGCGAGAGCCTCCGACTGGGCCGGACGGCGCTCCGCCTCAATCTGGTCTCGGATCGGAGAAGTTAGTGCCCTCCGGCCTGAGCGCAGGATAATGGAGTAGGGCGTCTGTCAGCCGCGGTCGCAGAGGTGAACCTCCCCCTTCCGTGGCCCAGTCCGCTCACGGACGTCCCAGCCCACGACGGCGTCCGACGGCCGTCCCGCCTGACCCGAGTCGGCCTGCGTCACGGGCCGGAAGTTCACGCCGGCCATGGCACTACCTCACTGCCGAGCCGAGATTACCGCCGGCTACAGTTCGAGGGCGGTGCCGTGCTCGGCCGCCGGGTCGGCAATCGCTCCATCCCACGGGAGACCGCAGTTTCGGAGAGTTACTCCGACACTCGCCGTCGCCGTCGTGAGCTGACCGGACGCCCTCTGGCACCGGAGAAATGGCATACGACAGCTGTCTCACGCTCGGGATCCCAGTCTTGAGGCCTCTCCGACTGCCACCTGCCCCACTCAGGGGAGCTGATCCGCCACTCCGCCGCCGCCGACAGCCGAGAGCTGCCGACCGCTAAGCAGCACGTCCGCGCGACGGTCCGGCTCGATAACCGGGCCGCGCCATTATTAATGCGTCCCGTCCATAATTAATGAAATTATCCGGTCCATCTAGCGGCCGGATCGGGTGCGACAGCTTTTTACGGCTCGTCCTAAAGTGGCGGTGGAAATTTGACCGTCCCGCGGCCCGACAGAGTTGCCGACTCGGAAGGAGATGGCGCGATAGTGGGCTCCTCGGCCGGCCGGCTGTCACCCGTCTCCAGCCGGCCGTCAGCCGCCGGGCCTGTGTCGGTGGTGGTGATGTCGGCTGTTTCGGAGGTGTCACCAGCCGTGACAGCCGGCCGTATCAGAGGCGGCCCGGCCCGCGTCGGTGATAGGGGCCCCACTAACTCCGTGTCACCAGAGGTGACGGCCGGCTGCAGCAGAGGCGGCCCGGCCCGTGTCGGTGAGAGGGACCCCGCTGACGCCGTGTCACCAGAGGTGACGGCCGGCTGCAGCAGAGGGGGCCCGGCCCGTGTCGGTGAGAGGGACCCCGCTGACGCCGTGTCACCAGAGGTGATGGTGGGCTGTATCAGAGGCGGCCCGGCCCGTGTCGGTGAGAGGGACCCCGCTGACGCCGTGTCACCAGAGGTGACGGGCGGCTGCAGCAGAGGCTGCCCGGCCCGTGTCGGTGAGAGGGACCCCGCTGACGCCGTGTCACCAGAGGTGACGGCCGGCTGTGTCAGAGGCGGCCCGGCCCGTGTCGGTGAGAGGGACCCCGCTGACGCCGTGTCACCAGAGGTGACGGCCGGCTGCAGCAGAGGCGGCCCGGCCCGTGTCGGTGAGAGGGACCCCGCTGACGCCGTGTCACCAGAGGTGACGGCCGGCTGCAGCAGAGGCGGCCCGGCCCGTGTCGGTGAGAGGGACCCCGCTGACGCCGTGTCACCAGAGGTGATGGTGGGCTGTATCAGAGGCGGCTCGTGGCGGTGAGAGGGACCCCGCTGACACTGTCACCAGAGGCGACTGCCTGTCTTCCAGAGATGGACCCTGGTGACGCATGACTGCATGTGATTGAATATCGTCTGGAGTTAGATCCTGGTGACGCTGTCACCAGTACATGACTGTTCTCCGGAGATCGATCCCAGTGGCACTGTGTCACCAGCGCGTGACTGATTGTTCTCTGGAGATGGACGACGGTGACGCTATGTCACTAAATATGATTGAATATCGTCTGGAGATAGATTCCGGTGATGCTGTGTCACCAGCACGTGACTGATCGTTCCTCGGAGATGGGCTCCGGTAACGCTACGTCACTAGCACGCGACTGACTACCATCTGCAGATGGTAGCCTGATGGCAGTTTCACACCACGTGACTGACTTCCCTCTGGAGATTGATCCTGGCGATGTTGTGTCACCACCAAGTGACTGACGGTTGCTCTTGAGATGGACCCGGTAACTTGCTGTGTCACCAGCAAGTGACTGACGGTTGCTCTTGAGATGGACCCGGTAACGCTGTGTCACCAGCAAGTGACTGACGGTTGCTCTTGAGATGGACCCGGTAACGCTGTGTCACCAGCAAGTGACTGACGGTTGCTCTTGAGATGGACCCTGGTGACACATTATCACCCACCGGCGCGGGAATGGCCGCACCTGTATCCGCGAAGTCGTCACTGTCGCTCCTTTTGCTGCTGTGTCGAGCAGTACGCAGGGGAATACTACTCGTCGCCACGAGCACCCACTACTCCGTGTAACTCCAGGCGTGAAATCCAACACAAATTTGCTGAGATATTGTGCATCCAATATGGTGACGCATTCGACATGCCGTTTATTGAAGCTCGTCGGCTGAAACATGTCAAGAGCGGCTGACGTGACGTGACGGTGGCCGGGCTGAGAATTACGACCGGAGATGCCGTGCTCACGGTGGAATGGCTCGTAGGTAGGCGGATTTATTAAACGACTCTGAGAATTATGGATGATACTGAGCACATGTCCAACAAGGGTCGTCCCGGAAATAAGCGCACGTGATTTAATGCAGGGCCAACCAGTCCCGCAAAGGCCAGGTTTTTGCGACGAGATCAACTTGCGACGACGAACACTTGCCTTTCCGTAGTCAACTGCAAGTGGTGTGTGTGTGTGTGTGTGTGTGTGTGTGTGTGTGTGTGTGTGTGTGTATGTGTGTGGTGTGTGTGTGTGCGTGTATATGTGTGTGTGTGTAACTCATCACCCAGTGAAACTTTGAATTGGGTCGATTACATCACGATTGCCCGTTGTGTCTCAGTGACAAATGCAATTATCCAAAGAGACGTGCCCTCCACCATATTAGGCACTCAAAATCCCGGTGCACATCCCCCGGAAACGCTCGAGAACGTTCAGGCAGCAGTGTTCGGAAACGCTGGGGGACGGCCGCGACGACGGCCGGGCAGCGGGCAGAGCCCGGCCGAGGCGGCCGAAAGCGAAAAGCGGCCGTCGCAATCGTAGCCGGCGATCGGACGCCGTCCGCTGCGCCGGCGATTGCCCGCGGCTCAGACACCGTGATCGGCCGAGATTGGTCGGCTCGTCCGGCGGCCGAAGCGAGTGTTCGCGCCCGCTCGCCACCTCGCCACCTCGCCACCTCGCCACCTCGCCACCTCGCCACCTCGCCACCTCGCCACCTCGCCACCTCGCCACCTCGCCACCTCGCCACCTCGCCACCTTGTCACCTCGCCACCTCGCCCGCTCGCCACCTCGCCACCTCGCCATCTCGCCCGCTCGCCACCTCGCCACCTCGCCACCTCGCCACCTCGTCACCTTGTCACCTCGCCCGCTCGCCACCTCGCCACCTCGCCACCTTTCCACCTCGCCACCTCGCCACCTCGTCACCTCGCCACCCCGCCACCTCGCCACCTCGCCACCTCGCCACCTCGCCACCTCGTCACATCGCCACCTCGCCACCTCGCCACCCCGCCACCTCGCCACCTTTCCACCTCGCCACCTCGTCACCTCGTCACATCGCCACCTCGTCACCTCGCCACCTCGCCACCTCGCCACCTCGTCACCTCGCCACCTCGCCCCGGGTGGCGCGGGTCAGGCGGGCCACCACCACGCCGCGCATCGCTCGCGCTAAAACACAAGAAGTCGGGTCGGTGAGCGTCCTTGAGCGTCGTCGCACGCCGGAGATAAGTCGTGCGATATCGCATCTGCACATGCAATAGCCGAGTAGAGTCGCAGTCGAGCAGCGTAGCCTGCCCCCACCCCGCCGCGGGCACGGGTGGCCCTTGGGGTCCCCGGAAGCTCGTTTCTCCTGCCAGCCCCACCGGCCTGCCGGGCTGTGCGGGAGGGGAGGGGGGGGGGGGTGATGTCTGCCGCCGGCATGCCCAGCCGGCCGGCACCGGCGCAGAATACAAATCCGGTTTGTAATCAGTGACACAGGGTTGGGGGCTCGGCGTGCACTTCATATGAGTTATGAGGATCCCCGCAAAGGAGAAACTCGAATTCACACCACGCGCTGCTGGAGCCCTACCGTATATCGCGCTGCAAGGCTCAATATTATGCAGCAAGCCAGTTATTGATGACACCTACGAACAGACTACATGATGGGCGTGATTATTATTAAGAGTTGTTTTATGGGCATGAAATGTAACCGAGGTTTATAATGCAAGATATCAACGCAGGGTCATCGTTCATCCGGACCGCCTGTGCATCAGCGTAATTCTAACAGTCGGCCACGTTAGTTATGACGCCAATGAGTCATTCCATCTGCCAGGGCAACTCGTATTGGCCTGGTTTCGGCCGCATTTGGCGGTATCCGGCTGAACGGAATATCCGCGACCGAGAATTTTGGTTACCGCTAACGGGCTATCGATGGTAGATCTGACGGCGATCCCCAGCACTCGTTCGTCGCCGGCCTCCATAGTCGAACGGCGAGGTTTTATCCGGGCCGCTTTTTGTCGAGGCGCGCAACGCCCGAACACGAAAACCAATTATGAATTTCACAGCTGATCGAGGTCTAATGACCCATTGTCTGAGCGGTGTCCGGCAAAATTCTGTCTGACAGGCTCCCGCAGCACACCGGACCGTGAACGGCGCTCCTAACAGCAGCACGGTGGACATGGGGCTGGGTGAATCCGCCCGACGGCGGACGAGGTCCGAGAGTGTACCGGGCAGCGGGCACAGTCAGGCTCCAGGCAAGTGGGGCGGTGGTCAGGGTCAGGTCAGAGTTCACGCCTGTGTGACGTTGGTCAAGGTCAGATCCAGGGTCAGGGTCAGGGTCAAGAATTGTCAATGCTTCGACAATGTCAATGTCGTCATGTGTCAAGTACTGGAAACATTCTTGTTGCCACTCTGGCAACTAGCCTTGAGTTGTTGACCGCGACCTTGACCCCGGCCAGGGTCAGAGACTGGATCAGACCGAGGACCCAAGAAATGTCTTCGAGGCTCACCAAAAAAATGGCAATAGCAGGACCAGTATCCACCTATCCAGCTGTGGGACGGTGGTCGAAGTCAGGATCAGGATCTGTGGAGCAGTAGTTAGGATCATGATCAGGATCAGATGAATCTAGATGTGAGCGGACTATAACTTGGTGGGCATGGTGCTAAGCAGGGACTAGTGTATGAATAGGTTGAATTTTGTCTTTAAAGAAGTGGAGCATCATTCAAAAGAGCTTTTTTCAAGAAGAATGTTTGGATCGGTGCATATCTTTGTAAAGCAATTATCTACGTGAGAAGCGACGGCGAAAGAGTAGGAACTAAAACGAAGAATTGTATCGTAATCGGTGAATTCACTCCGAAAATAATGGCATTTGCTGATCACTGAGGAATCCCTTCAAAATGAAAGAGGGTTGAAGACGAAGTAAACAAAGTAAGCAGAGTAAAATCACATTAGGTGACAGTTTCTTTCCCAAAATACATATATCATTAGCCTAATGGTGTTGCACAGTGAATACTCAGCATGCCGTTAGCTTCGTCTCCCGTCCTCTCTTCTTCTCCTCCCTGGCCGAACAAGATTCCGTCACCTCTGGGATGCAAACTTGATGTGTACATAAAATGCTACTTCTACCATTTCCCTGAAACGGCTTACTACAATCAAATAAACAGCACTCCAATCGAGTCTAAAGCTTCGATCGGTGCTTTGGTGCGCCCCACATTGGGCATGCATGCTATCCACGGTCGGTGTCTCGACTGACTGAGAGGAATCGAACTTGGTGCGGTGCTGTCATTCTCGGAGGTGAAGTAATCTCCTGGCATCCTCCCAGCCGCCATAAAATATGGCTGGTTATACATTCACTACCATTGTGCCGTGAGCTCGGGCCAGATTGGGAAATTATATCTGTTGGCTCGCTCAGTATGCCCGCTGCGATTTGAAAATGACAGCTCAGCAGCCCGCGGATGGTTTCCTTTGTTGCGTTGACTGGAAAGTAAATGTTTGGCCTACTCTGCGGGTGCTCGTGGATAAAGCATGGCCGGCCGACAATCCTTATTGAGCCACGACGAGAGACCCGAATGCTGTTGAACTCAAGGACGCTGACGGTCGGGTCGAGCTTTATTCGCCGGGAAGTTGTTTACGTCCGACAATGCGGGCAAATCAAATCGGCCGCTGAGTGACACGTTGAGAGGCGGCCGCGACCAGCGCCATCTGTGTACGGCAGTTGGATGCAAATGAGGCAGGGCGGACGCGGTCGTGTTGTGCGGACGGTCGGGGAGGGGGGGGGGGGGGCGGCGCGCGCCAAGCCAAGTCACCCCGCCTCCCGTCAAAGTCGCGGTCGTAGCCGCCCACACACTGCACGGAGCAGGTATCCGCTCCGCTCCGCCGGCGGTGCGGTGCAGGGCACAGCGGCCGCCGGTCGTGTTGTGCGGACGGTCGGGGAGGGGGGGGCGCCAGGCCAAGTCACCCCGCCTCCCGTCAAAGTCGCGGTCGTAGCCGCCCACACACTGCACGGAGCAGGTATCCGCTCCGCTCCGCCGGCGGGGCGGTGCAGGGCACAGCGGCCGCCGGTCGTGTTTGGCTGCAGTTTAGAATATCATACACGGCTAAATCATGAAGTAAAATAAGCGTTAACAAGCAGCATTAACCACTGGATAGCGCCAAGTTAGAAAGAGAGCGTGAGTCCTCGTTATATGATAGAGACTCGCGATAACGTCGTGTAGATACCGTCACGGACGGCGATGAGGGTGAGCGTCAACGCGAGGAAGTTGAAGCATGTGTGTATTTCACACTGTTGGAATTTTTAGCGCTGCGACGATTAATACGACAATTAACATGCTGTTTTACGTGAGCATTTACATTTGTCTCGACAATGCTAAAAACAGAACATGAATAAAAACAATATTTCGATCACAATTCTTCATCAAACGACGTAAAACAATTCGACACACATTTTTCAGTCGATTAATGATAATGTGTGGTAAAAGTAACCCCATTAATGGCATGCCTTCTCTATCAATTCAGTGATAATTTGGAGGAAAACGCCAAGAGTCGCCTTATAAGCATGCATCTAAATACTCTAAATACTCCAAATATCATAAATGCTCCAAGTGCTTTAATACTCTAAACACTCTGAATATCCTATGGTTTAGCGCAATTCAAGCAACACCTGGCACATGATGCATGTGCATTATCTTCCGACAGGCGGAAAATGAGCCAGTCGCCTAATCAACGAGTTTCAGGCACGATGCGGAAGCGGATTTCAGACCCCATGCACTATGCAGTAACGTGCTGATTAATTCGCTTACCTCTCGTGTTAATGTATTTTATTAATGACTCGTATGGTGGTGTCACCAATAAAGTGGATAATGCATGATAACCTAATTCGCGCTTACTTTCAGTTGCTTCTCCAATTAATGAGGTTTGTTCTTTCGCTTTATTTCACGGCAACTGGAATATAAAAACTGCAAACATGCTGGATCGAAGAAAAACTTCGTTTGAGGAGGAAAATGTGAAGGCAGCGGAGGGAGACCCAGAGCTGAATCGCTGGCAATTTTCACAAATATGTAGCTGGCACGGTGAAGGGATTCCCTTAAAAGAACCCAGTGGAGGGTGAGGATTGTGGAGTGAGGTGATTTCGCAAATGGCTAGCAACATTAAACTTTCCGGGAGAGCTGGCAGGCTGGCTGGTTCGGCTGGGGAGCTCGGGTGAGGCTCCAGAACTGTCGGACTTTCCCCGACCCCAGTAGGGAAGTGGGGGGACTCACCAACACAATGTTAACACGATCAAATGCTAAAGCTATCCTAGGTCAATCAGAGACAGCATACGGCTAAATGACCTCGCAGTCGGTGCGCCCTTAAGCCCAGAGACAGCATACTGAAATTAACATTTTGTGTGACCTTCACCAGATTTGACCTGGCTTGGACGAAGCATTTTACTACTGAAGCACGTGCCAGCTATTATAGCTTCCAGCTACCAGCTTACCAGCAATCAACACACACAAGTCGATATTGCAAGTGATGGCGTGAGGAAAAACTACATGTTCTTTCGCATATGTACCAAGGTGCAGTTGCGCAAGGTACTACCAGGGTACTATGATGATGAAGTTATCACCATAATACCCTCGTAGTAATGCTGATGTTAGAGATGGGATTTCTCACCAGCGAAGGTGGTCCAGGCCCTTATTTTCAGGACATATTCATAGATAGGGAAAAGAGAAAATGACGACATAACATTCGCAAGGTGCCAGACCGGGAGGTCCGGATCTCCAGACCTACCCGGGTTCTGCATGTATGATTAATAATATTATAGCAAAGCATGGTAAGCATGATATCATGCAATGATGACCTGATAAAACTGATAGGTTGGGGAAAATGACAACTTAGCATCCGCAAAGTACCAGACCAGAGGGTCCGGATCCCCCGACATTCCCGGCTTCTCTGTGTATGACTAATAATATATCCAAGCATGGTAGGTATGATGAGACGATGCAATGATGACCTGATAAAACTGATTGATACAGTCACGGCAGTGGATGGACACTACCATCCCATAAGGAAGGAACCACCGTTTGTCACTTCGTCGGGTCATACAAACGTGAACTCTTGCGCGTCGGTACTCGATCGAGAAACTCGGCAGGTCAGGAAGCGTGCAAGCTTAAGAAAAAAACCTTGACATGCAAGTAACTCACTCTAGGAAATTTGCACGCGCGCATTCACGCATGCTAGTGCCAAGCGCAGCTGCGGATGGGTGAGGTGGTTGATCACCAGGCCCTCGACGGACCGGCCGTCGGGCGGGTGGGCGGCGACCAGACCCCGTCACGGGAGTCACCCGGCGGGTCCCGTGCGGTGTCGATGACCTGCTCGGATTACCGTCACGTCGCTGCCGTCGGCCGACCCGGACACGTCGGTGTCGGTCCCGCCTGAACTCCGCGTCCGCGCACCACGTCGGTGGCCAGCTGGGCCGGCGTGTAATCCGCAGCGTCTTACGTCGGTGGCCAGCTGGGCCGGCGTCTAATCCGCAGCGTCGCCTCCGCTGACCTCGTCGCCGTGGCCCCCAGCTAGCCCAGTGTCGTGACCGCCGCTGCCCTTGGTAGCGTGACCTCAGATGAGCTCGGTGTGGTTTCCTACGGTCGCCTCGATGGCACGGCCTCGTTGACCTCGGTAGTATGACACCCACTAACCGTGGGAAGTGCACTGCGCGTGCAAGTGCTGCCGTCGCCGTCCAGCGGTGTTGAAGTCATCGCTAACGGTGTTGACGTCATCGCTAGCGAGAGCGACGGGTGACAGACGTGGCATCTTTTTGTGCATAGCTAATGTGCCTATGTGGACGGCGCTGGGTTCGAAGTTGGATGCACGAGAGGCACAACATTCCAATTGGAGCTTGGTGTAAGAGTAAGAGCTCTTACCACGGGAGTACGAGCTCGGATTAAGGGCCTCAGCTTCGTGTCCTATGAAAGTGGATGTGCAACAACGAAAATACCAGACGCAGAGATGGCGTTGTCGGCATGGGAAGAGAGCAGCTGCTTGTCCGCGATTGCCAGGCCGAGAGGACAGGCATGAATGGCAGACGACCACAACATAGGAAGAAGATTACGAGTGCAGGTGCAGTCTGACTTGCAGCACGTGCGGCTGCATTTTAGGCCTCCTGTCCTTAGTCGATGCAGAATAGGTGCGTAATTATGTGCTTTTAGCACTGTCGCAGTTTCCGGTAGCTGTTGCGATTCGCGCGATTAGTGATTCTGCACGGGGTGGACACCGGTCGGCAGTGTCCAGCCTGTCGATCAACGTGCACGGCAGCGCACGGCGCCGATCCTTGGTCAGGATCAGGCGACGTCAGAGCGTCGGTGGTCCTCCGCCGGCAGAGCGGCTGTCGCCATATCGAGATGCATGCATAGTGGATAGCCGGCGCCGGTGACGGGGGCGTCTTTACTCTGAATTGCAGATGCGAGTCCATCGGCGACAGAGATCCGATCCGGGAGCGGTCTTCGGCCGCACGTCACACGTCCCAGAAGCCATTTGGCGAGCGTTCGTGGAAATGATTTCAAATCGTCGCGTCGTTGGTGTCCCAGCCGACAATGCTGACAAGATTGAACATGCAGTTAAGCAAAACTTGCGCCGACAAATGGATAAGCTCGTGTTTGGCAGCTGAGTGTGATGCGCATTTATAGCTGTGACTGCCTTTCAAAGGGATCTAGAGGAATATTTAGTTTGGTGATCTTGGTGGCGGGTAAAAAAAGTTGAGTCAAGCGCGAATCATGTATGCTACGCGGTGCACGGAACACCGATCTGCAACCCCCCCCCTCCCACACACACGCACACGAAGCGAACAGGAGATTGGATGAAGTGTATATCTGAACAGGAAAACTGAAAAGGAAATAATTCAATAGCGGGAGAGTGGATCGTTGAATGAAGGGCGGGGACAGAGAGGAAGACATAAAAAACAGAACGGAAAAGACAAAGAGAGAGAAAGAGAGAACAGAGCGTGTGAGAGAGAGAGAGAAGATGGGTAGTGGAGGAGGTGGGACACATACGCAGGGCATCCGACGATCATGATTCAGAGACTTAGTAAAACCTTCAGCGGCTGTGACGGCTGTTTGGCCGGCGCTGCGTCCAGCTGGGCCCGCTGTGGCCGGTCGGTTGGTAGCGATGCGGTGGCGCGGCCCTAATCTCTGGGCCGCATCAAACATTAGCGCCCCCCACCCCCCACAATCCGCCATCACCACCACCGCCGGGAAGATGATGGCTGACTGATCGGCGGATAGTCATGGCCACCGCGGCCGCCGCCATCGTCAGTGGTCAAAGTCCCTCAGACATCCATCATTTCGGCACCGTTTAAAAGTAACAGCGGGGCCTGTGGGCTGCCAGTATTTACCGCCTGGCTGCGAGCCCCCTCCTCCACGTACATAAACACACCATCTTCCCTCCCCATGCGCCGTGGGGTCATACACTGGGAGGTGGCCACATGCCGGGTGGGTCGGGTGTGGTCAGAGACGCACCGCCCGCCCGGCGACCTCACGCAGGCGAGAGGTCACCGGGTGGCTGCTGCTGCTCCTCGCTGTCGGCGGCGCACGCAGAGGTCGTTGCACGTATCGGCGCAACTGGAGGATGCCGGGCCCATGCAGGCGCGTGTACTGAGCAGCCGGGCGTGCGGAAGAACCGAGCGACAGCCGGCCGACAAAAACGCGAAAATCATCCACTGACTGGCACACAAGACCCGGATGAAGAGAGATGAAGAGTGATACGGAGGGAGCTGACAGCGGGACGTGCGACAAAACATTGCGGCCTTTTCCTCGCGCATAGTAGGTCAGCAGCAGCAGCAGCAGCAGCAAGCCTCCTTCGAGTGAGGACGGATCGGTATCTAACGCGCGTGGAAATTGGCGGTACAGCTCAATACATCCCACAGGCCACCGTTGAGACTCTGCCCTGTCGCTGTGGAAATTGGCGGTGGATCCCAACACTTCCGACAGGCCATCTGTGATATCATGCCTTTGCTTCGGCTGCACCTCGACGATGCACACGGGGCACATTGACAACACTGGTTCAGCTTCAGCGGTACCTCGATCACACCCTATTGCACTACAGCGCCACGCTCATAACACCCATGTGGCATTCCAGTGGCACCCGACTGCAGCCCAAGGGCAGGCGAACGACACCCTGGTAGCATCCCAGCGACACTCCATTGACACGTCACTGTCATCCCAGCTTGGCGGTCATATCCCATCTACACCCCAGACACACCCCATTGGCACCACGAGCGGGATCGGCTCACCGCAGCGGCACCCCATCGGCACCCCATCGCCACTCGATCGGCACCCCGGCGGCTCTCTGGCACCACACGGACGGCACCCCAGCGCACCCCAGTGGCACCCCGCGCGGCGCGGCGCCGCGGCGGGCCGGCAATTTGCATTCCCGAACACGATTTCTGACTTATAGTCGGCGCCGTAAATAAGCTGGGGGGCCGGCGGCGGGGCGGCCCGGCCGGCCAACAAAAGCCGGCATGTGCGCGGCCAGTCGGCGCGCCGATGTAAATCAGCGGTCGACACCGGCTCGCCGGTCAGGTGTCAGTTCAGGCCGGCGCCGCCATCGACGGCGCGCCGGTCACAGTCGACCCCTGCCGACCCGCCGCCGTGTCAGTGGCCCGGCCAGGGCCGCTGTCAGCGACGCGCGTCACAACTGCTGAGAGGCTCATCGCTGCGGCTGCTGAGACAGGCCGCAGCCGGTGTCAGCGGTATGTGTCAGAGCCGTTTCCAGGGCAGACGTGCCGCCGACACAGATGTCAGCCCTGTCACCTGGGCAGATCGGAGCCGCTGCCGGAGCAAGTGGTCAAACAGGTGGCATGACTTGATGAAGCAGCCACCAGGCCCAGCCTAACATTCAGGTCCTGGATCGCGCAAGAGTGTATATATATACATATATATATATATATATATATATGTGTGTGTGTTATTTTATTTTTGTTTATTTGTAACCATGCCGTTCTCTGGTGATTGAGATCAGGAATAAATCAATGCATTTTTTATTTCATGCCATGACTTCAAGCTTAGAGGAAGGTGAAACAGACCAATCGATGATGAAAATTGAAATGCATGCATAAAAAGAGTGGAACTATCTACCTACCTTGCGCTTTGCGTTCAGCATACCGGACCTTTTTGCATATAATTATATGCTCGCTCGCTCTTTTCACAATTATAATTGTTGTGGGCGTGGGAGCGAGTGGGTAAGGTTAGTTGCTTACTGGACGTCAGAACTAAAAGGAAGAATTTGTGGTTCGTGAAGTGTTTGTGAGTTAGAGGTGTTCGCGTTTGAGTAGCTTTAGCCGTGTGCAAATATATTATAGTGAATGGAGCCACTAAAACATTTTCCATGACTTTAACGTGGGACCCAGAGACATTGGATGACCGGAAATGGTCTTTCGTGGAAAGCACCATTGCATAACATTTATAAACACTGCGAATGTTGAGAATGTTGAGGCCCCATGAAAGGGTGGGACCCATACATGTGGTCGCATATTTCATCTTACCTCTGAATTGAAGTAGGGTATAAAAGGTATGGCTACACTCATACGAATTCTGAGTTCACTTCATCGTAGTTTTATACTAATATCTGGTGTAGCAATGCCATTACATACAACCCTAAGATGTGAAAAGTTCGATTTTGTCCAATGCTGACCTTTAACTTGACCTGAAAGCTCACCAATAAGCTTAGGGAGCGGTTAGGGGGCGGCCAGGGAGCGGTCATAGGGAGCGGTCATAGGGAGCGGTCATAGGGAGCGGTCAAGGGGCGGTCAGGTAGCTGTCATAGGGCGCGGCCAAGGAGCGGTCAGGGAGCAGTCATAGAGAGCGGATGTCGGATGTCAATGAAGAGAGTGCATCCCAAGCAAGGTAATCATATTTGGTCCGTGCTTCTAGCTATGGGGTTGAATGGGGAGGGAGTAGCAGCTCCTTGCCGTGCCCCAATTCGGTTCCGGACATTGTCCAGGAGGCTCCCACCGGCCGGTGCTAATGCCAGCATTACACTGTTTTGCTATGAACATCATCCATACAACGCTATGAAGCTGGTCAATAAATGGAAATAGTTGAAATGTATGCAGCGAAAAAAAAAACTTCATCAGAGGAACAGATTGCATACGCTACACCTGAATACCGAAAGCGGAACTGCGCGTAGCACATTCTAACAAAATATCAGCACCATACACTGATATGATTTAATGTTTCGGTTAGCATAAGTTTAAACCACTTTTTATTTTAAAGAATGAGGTTTGAATATTTTAAACAGTAACTGGTATTTTATTTATTTTTTGTTGGAAGATAAATATATGGCCACCTGCGAGTATGATGTTATTTGATATCCTATCAAACATTTATTATGACCTTTTAGGAGCAGTTCAGCTCTTCCATAGATTAAATTACATTTGCACCCTTACTTTTCCCGTCATTGATGACTCAACGCGGATGATTATGAATTTGCTTCGACCAACGCTCGATTGCTGTATGGTCATTTAGTAGATACTAAATCGTTTCATTTCTTTATGCCACAGAATCACATATATAAACCTATATAATGCATAGACATCGTGCTGAAATCGCAATTAGGTTGGCAATAACTAATAATCTACATATCCACAGAAAGAATAAACTAAAACGAGTTAACTCTACTTGAAAATTTGAAAACATTAATGATGTATCAATCACATCAACATAGCCATTTTTTAGTCGACCGGTAGAGAAGGAAGGACGAATGGACCGTTCTTTTGTCCTACAGAACACTAACCCGTCCTCCTGGAACTGCTGCGAAGTTGGCAGCCAGACGGCCGGGGGCGAGTGGCTCGCACCTAAAATGCAGGTGCGTTGTTACGAGCCGACGCATTTCTCACACAATTTATTCAGCCCGACATACGGAGCGGTGTGGGCGCATCCCCCGGGCCTTCATTGCAGCGGTCACGTATTCGTGTGAAGCGGAATGGCACAGCGCAGGATTAATGGTGAGACGAGCCGGCGGTGGAGCCGGCGGTGGAGCCGGCGGTGGAGCCGGCGGTGGAGCCGGCGGTGGAGCCGGCGGTGGAACTGGCGGTGGAACCGGCGGTGGAGCCGGCGGTGGAACTGGCGGTGGAACCGGCGGTGGAGCCGGCGGTGGAGCCGGCGGTGGAACTGGCGGTGGAACCGGCGGTGGAGCCGGCGGTGGAGCCGGCGGTGGAGCCGGCGGTGGAGCCGGCGGTGGAGTCGGCGATGGAGTCGGCGGTGGAGCCGGCGGTGGAGTCGGCCGTGCGGCCGGAAGCGCGTGTGACCATGACGGCTGGGCCGTGAACGAGTTAAGAACTGGACGTGCCAGCGTAGCGCACTCGACCCTGAAATATGATGCATGAAATAGAGCGGACGTAAGACGCCCGGCACACGCAACCCGCGAACGAAAGTGTGTTGAGCAAGCACAGCGGCATGTTTGTTTGTGTCCAGGCATCGGTGTTTGTATCGGTATGACATGACTTCGTCCCGGTACGCATTAATCAAATACAATGTCGTAAATGGTATGCATAAGTCGCCACGAGGGAAATGCTTTCGCCAGCCGGCGGCCTGTTTCACCACGGTCACGGAGACAGTGTCAGGCGCAGATAAGACGGGCGCACTAGGTGAGAGATCTCCCCAGACGGGCATTGTCCGCTCGCTGCGGGAGGACGGCCGGTGTCGGGTGCCGTCGACGACTGGAAAACTGTCCTTTGTGCGGGGACCGGGGATAAATTACAGGGTGTGCCGGCTGGAATTGAGAGGTGAGCCCGGTCGGCCCCTGCACGCCCAATGGACAGCCCATTACCGGCGGCCATGTCATTACCTCCACCGGCAGGCTCGCCGGCGGCCCGTCCTGTGGCGCACACGCCAGCTGTCCTACAGCCTGGCCGGCCCGCAAGCTGCCCTACAGCCCAGCAGGCCCGCCGGCGGCCCGTCCTGTGGCGCACACGCCAGCTGTCCTAGAGCCTGGCCGGCCCGTAAGCTGCCCTACAGCCCAGTAGGCCCGCAGGCCGCCCGTCCTGCTATGGCACACACGCCAGCTGTCCTACAGCCTGACCGGCCCGCAAGCTGCCCTACAGCCCAGTAGGCCCGCAGGCCGCCCGTCCTGTGGCGCACGCCAGCTGTCCTACAGCCTAGCCGCCCGCAAGCTGCCCTACAGCCCAGTAGGCCCGCAGGCCGCCTATCCTGCTATGGCACACACGCCAGCTGTCCTACAGCCTGACCGGCCCGCAAGCTGCCCTACAGCCCAGTAGGCCCGCAGGCCGCTTGTCCTGTGGCGCACACACCGGCTGTCCTACAGCCTAGCCGGCCCGCAGGCTGTCCTACAGCCTAGCCGGCCCGCAGGCTGTCCTACAGCCTAGCCGGCCCGCAGGCTGTCCTACATACAGCCTAGCCTCCCGTCGGCAGCCCTACAGCCTAGCAGGCCCGCCGGCTGCCCGTCGGTTGGTTATTGGTTTTTACGACACATCGACCGTTGAGTCATGCAGCGTCGCCAATCTCTCACGCCGATTGGTCGCGGGCGAGGAGTAGCGAGAGGCGAAACTCGAACCCACAACCTTTAGATTGTGAGACAAGCAACTTACCCCTAGGCTACTCGTCCACTCGGGCTGCCCGTCCTGCTGTGCCGCACGCGCCGACTGTCCTACAGCCTAGCCGATCGCCGGCTGTCCTACAGCCTGGCCGGCCCGCAAGCTGCCCTACAGCCCAGTATGCCCGCAGGCTTCCCTACGGTCCAGGTCCGCAGGCTAACATACAGCTCAGGACACCCGCCATCTGTCCTACGGTTCAGATCTGCTGGCCCTACTCTGTCAGCGCAAAGCCGACTTGTAATACATGTCATCTTGACGACGTCTGGGGTGCATGTGGTTTGATGTAATGCAATACATATCAACTTGATTCTAAGTAACATTATTAACAACTTCTCGGTCTGGATCAATCATACTTAGGGTGAGACAATTTAGGGGTGATGTTACTCCACCCTCAAATTGAGCCTGGATATAATGCGACTATCCGGTTGAATTTGACCACCTCAGGACACCCGCCTGTTGTTTCACTGTCCAGATCCGCAGGTTGCCATGCAGTTCAGGTCACCCACCGGCCATCCTACGGTCCAGGCTCGAGGACGGCCATACACCTCAGGACACATATAGACTACCCTTAATCAGCAGGCCCCCAGATTACACAACGATCGAGCGGTTCATGAAATATCATACAGCCTAGGAGGTCCGCCGAGTTATGTATGGACAAATCAACTGTTTTAATACGGCCGAGTCACGGGTGGCTGATCAGACGATGTTAAGCTACGGCTCGCTGGTGATGGCTGAGCTGATGCGGGAGCGGTCATAGGGGGCGGTCAGGGAGCGGTCATAGGGAGCGGTCAGGGAGCGGTCAGGGAGCGGTCAGGGAGCGGACATGGGGCGGTCATAGGGAGCGGTCAGGGAGCGGTCAGGGAGCAGTCATAGGGAGCGGTCAGGGAGCGGTCATAGGGAGCGGTCAGGGAGCGGTCAGGGAGCGGTCAGGCAGCGGTCAGGGAGCGGTCAGGGAGAGGTCAGGGAGCAGTCAGGGAGCAGTCATAGGAAGCGGTAAGGGAGAGGTCAGGGAGAGGACAGGGAGCGGTCAGGGAGCGGACATGGAGCGGTCATAGGGAGCGGTCAGGAAGCAGTCAGGGACCAGTCATAGGGATCGGTAAGGGAGAGGTCAGGGAAAGGACAAGGAGCGGTCAGGGGCAGTCAGGGAGCGGTTAGGAACGGGTCACAAAGAGGCTCGCCCATAGCCTCCTCTAGTTTCACCTGACATGAACGGCTAACCAGGCAGGTTAGGAAGCCAAATTAAATGTTTCAAAATTGCATGCAACTGGCTGCACCCTGATACCTAGTTCGGGACTCAAAGTGGTTTTGTGCACGGTTGGACTGAAACTTCCGACAAATAACGGTTTGACAAATGTTTACCTTTGACCTGCCCTGGAGGGTCACTGCTACCTCGAACATATTGAAACGGTGTACTGTTAGATTTGTATTGTGACATGCAACGAACAGACATTTTATCCCATGACTCCGCCCCAATTATGGGCAAAGTGGCGAGCGATGGTGTCAGTTGGCATTTAACGACAGTGCTGGTCAAATTCAACCCCATAATTCCATTATGTCCAGACTCAATTTGCAGGTGGAGTAGCATCACCCCAAAATTTTATCATCCTAAGCATGATTGATCGAGGTCGATGTAAGGTTAATATGGTTACTTAGAATCAAGTTGATATGTATTGCATCACATCAGACCACATGTGCCCCAGACGTCGTCACGATGACCTATAGTGCAAGTCGGCTTTGCGCTGGTAGAGTAGGGCTGTTAAAAATGACCCGGCGGTGTCACCGAACAACGTGAGGCGAAACGGAGAATCGCCATGAAGTGTATGCTTCTATTTCCTGGGTCCCTTACATTCTTTGCATGTGCAATTGTGTGTGTGTGTGTGTGTGTGTGTGTGTGTGTGTGTGTGTGTGTGTGTGTGTGTGTGTGTGTGTGTGTGTGTGTAACACGCAACTTTCACAAACATTGTCCCGATTAACATTTAGGTGAGGGGCATGGCAAACAGGCTGTTATCCTTCCTTCGAACTTTCAGCATCCGTCCACCTAACAGCGATTTCCTACGTACATACCTGAGTGAAATTTCGTCAGTGAATATCTGTTTCAAACATTTGTAATAATCCCAACGATTCGTGACAGAGCATAATGTCTCGAGGCATATGCATGGACATGCATTTACCTGTTTTGCGTCCGGCGCACAACGGCTAATCTTCCTTTCGCTGCCCGGAGAAGCAGGCATTCGCATTTTATCATTCCCGACAGCTGCCGCACCGCTTGTGAAATTCTAGCGTGTAACTGAAATGGGCGTGTTGTTCAGTATGTTCACTGTGCCATGCCCACTACACAAGGCGTGCCAGCCGCCGCGCGGCGATGCCTGCGATGAGAACGGAAGGATGTGGCTGCGCCGGTAGATAGTTCGGTGATTTCTCGTCACGCCTGTCAGTGCCGTCGAATTATGATGATGAATTTTGTTGGCTCGACAAATAGCCCAACTCCGCGCACCAGAACAGCGGTTATTCCGGTAACGGCCTGTTGGAACTCTGCCAAACTTGGTGCTCTGATTGATTTGGAGCTATTCGCTCACCTGGCTGAATATGCAGAGTGGCTGGGCGTGCGGCGAAAGCAGGTCGACTTGTCGGTGTCATGTGCCCGTGGCACGGCAGACACGGCCCCCGCTGGCCGGGAAACACTGCCACCGAGAATGAGGGCGTGTCGCCTAGGTGACAGCAGATCAGACGACGCCGTCAGCTTGGACTTGCAGCACGCCACGCTTCTGATCTACCTGACTTCGAAGTACTGTGTGTAGTCCGCGCCGTCGAGGCTGGTGCAGCGTCGTCGCCGCCCGGGGCATTTATCACCGTCGTCCGAGATCGCCCTGCGGCATCGAACTGTCGGCGGTGCGAATGTTGCCGATCTCTTGTTTTGCTGATGGTCACGTCGTCCTGCGTAGCTGAGCCACGAAGTAAAGTCTTAAGGCACGCTTGGTCACTTTACTGTTTGCGTGACTTTGCATTATTTACTTGATTCATCACCGGCAGATACAGGTCCATTTACAAATGGGTAAAGGTGAATGGCGGGATAAGGTCAGCTCCATGTGAAGTCACGATAATATAAATATCTTGGATGTTTTACCGTCATGCATGTGCGCAAGTGGTTGACATTTCATGCTTTGGACGTTCCCAGAAACAATCTGCCTCTCCAGCGGCCATGAGACTTGGCCATTGTCCTCAATTGACGCCAGACGACCTTTGTTCGACAAAATTTGCATTGAAGGAAAATTGCACAGCCCATTTCGGTGACTTTTTACCTTTAGGAGCAGGAGAATAGTCAAAAGGATCTCGTCTTGCCCTGGATTACGACACCAGCTCTTGTCTCAGGAGCGCGTCGTAGTCACGACATTTCATTCCCTTTCATAACTCCTCAACAATTATAGCCCGCAAACGCATGCATATGTCCATGACCTCCCGAGCATCTGATACTCCAGACATCCGGACATCCGGAAATCCGAAAATCCCTACTTGGCTCACCTTAACTGCCGGCGACCATGTTGGTCATGTCGACTCACGCCGGCAAGACTCGATAGAGTGTGAATAATATTGAACTCCCCACTGTGTACCTATTCAGAGATTAGTTACGTGCACGTGCATAAACGCAAACATACGTATATATACATACATATATATTCATATACACATATATATATATATATATATATATATATATATATATATATATATATATATATATGTGTGTGTGTGTGTGTGTGTGTGTATCCGTGTGTGTGTTTGTGTGTATGTGTGTGTGTACATGTATCAGGCTGGCCAAGAGTGAACGTAGAAGCCGAAAATTCATCTACTAGAAGCTCTGGAGAGAAAGAGAGAGAAAGAGAGAGAGAGAGAAGGGACCGCGGTACAGCGGTAATATAAAAACTACCAACAAACTTCAAGACTTCGCCAATCAATTTTCCACATTCCAGTATTTGGGAGACTTCTCAAAACTCTGAAGTACGGCAACCAATTTCAAGTTCTGGTGTGGATGTTTTTCAATCACGGCGTCAGGTTTCCCAAAAATAAAATGACGAGTGCAGCACTGTTCTTGCGCCACAAGGGAACAAATCATACGTCATGGCAAAGCATGCATTTCATTACTCGCATGCATGC
The DNA here is from genome assembly GCA_034440575.1 of Imbricaverruca yamaguchii. Taxonomy (NCBI): domain Eukaryota; kingdom Metazoa; phylum Arthropoda; class Thecostraca; family Neoverrucidae; genus Imbricaverruca; species Imbricaverruca yamaguchii. Next base: position 1,186,765 of record JAOTOL010001564.1, read on the forward strand.
AGGCGCAGAAAACATTCGAGCACAAGCATCCTTACATTATTTCATTATCATCTTTAATAGAAGCAAGATGTACATCAATCATGCAAGCAACCCTCATTGATGGAAATTCACAAGTTATTGCTGCAGCCAATGGTTATTTCCAGTGATAACATTTGCATACAGTGGTGCTCGACTCATGGGTCATATGTTGCCGCGGTTCATAAACCCTGCTACCAACATCATGTCATGTCATGCCAGGTTGACATCATGTCTGTAGCAGAGCAGAGCGCGGTATCAAAACGTCACGTAAGCAGTGTCGGTTGTCGCATCATTGACCCTGGTCGAATCGCTAACCCGCCCCGGGACCTGTCTTCCGATCCTCACACGTCGTCTCGGGGGTCCGCAAAGACCCCCACCCCACTCCAACCTCCAAATTAGCCGTTCCATGAAGATGAGCCGGGTACCATCCGAAGGCCCTCGACAAATATAGCCCGGAAATTGCATTGGTTGTGATTATGATAGAATGTTGAATATGAAAATAACGGTTTTGAGAAAAATCGATTTTTCAAACAAATGTTATATCTCCATATTACGGTAAGTTAGGTCATGCCATGCAACAGCTAAACCATAACAAACAGCAGTGTTTACACAGGTCTAGCACACATTGCGTACTTTATCGTGACCTGACCTCAGGCCAGTTGTTGGATTTCGAGATAATTGGATAAGGAACATCCATTGATGTTCATGCATGCATCCCAAGGAAAAAATGATAATAAAAGAACGTGAGTATTCCAAAAATTGGAAAGCTGGCACAAAATTGGTCAAAGTTGGCCGTGAATTCAGGTGACTGACCTGACCTCAAACGAAAATCCTGGTACGTTTTGGAGACACTGCCAAATTGCTCTCACACACAAAGTTTAACTTCAGTATCTATCCATTTGCATCAGTCATCGACCCTGACACATTTTTAGGTGGTCCTCCTTCGTCTGAGCTCGGCCACATGATCTGAGGTTAATCCTACATGACCTGAGGTTGACATTTTCGCGCCAAACTTACAAGTGATTACGGAAAAGGTAGTTAAAATTTTGAGGCGCTGCTGGCCACCGTTTTTCCACTGTTGCGCAAAAAGCTTAGAGGGCGTTAAAAATAGAGGGTGGATTAAGCTTTGGTCTCCTGCTACCGGAGCTATTGATGCGCTGTTTGAGACGTCCATGTAGTTTCTCCTTCAGTGTTATATTCATGATCAATGTACGTCGCGAACAGTTGCATTAACGTCGTCTAGGTTTTGTCTTCCCGAGCCATGCGGAATCTCCTCCGTGCAATTGCTCCATTGAACCACTTGCAGACTGCAAAATGAAGTCACCGAATGTCGTCGCCCGAGCGTGATCAATGTGCAGCTTGTTGTAGCGATAATGACATCACCCGAGCAGAGCCTGCTCAGTGCACAGTGCAGGCCATGCAATGGTGGTCTCAACACAGCGCAGCGCAACACAACGTTTCGCTCGGCACTGCGACGTCGTACACGCGCAGCAAAGTTAATTAGCGGCCACGTACAAAACGCGCGCTGCAGCCGGCTGTTTTTGTCGGCGCAAGCAAGCATCAAGTGTTTGCATTGTGTCACTTTGATTAATTGAGCGTTGCTAATGGAGTTATAGTTATTGGGCACTTGCGCGACAGAACACTCCCATTGTTGGAGAAAAAGCGAACAAATGGCCTGCGTGTGAACGTCAGATATGGAATTTGTGCGTCGTTGCTGAAGTTATAGCCTGCGTTTTTGTGCGCTGGGCTGAGGTATGGCGCCATTCCGGACCGTTTAGCCTGGACCGCAGATGTATTGGACGTTGCTGCGCCTGCCGTAGTCGATCTGTCGCCGGTGCCAGGCAACATGCCCCCGGCAGCCGACATCCCCGGGACAGGGAGCGCCACACCGGCGCGTCGGTGTCGACGCTCTACAACTAGCTGACCGCGGGGTCATGCGGGTGGCGACGACAGACGCCGTCGACAGACGGACACTGTCCAGCCTATGCTCGATCGCGCAGCGTGCTCGGCATCTCGCGGGGTCGACAACCGGGAGCAAAACGAACGGACTCACTCGTTTCTGAACATCACTCTCCGGTGGTGAATGAAGAAGTGGACCGCATCAAGTTGGACTAATTTCCAATACAGGCTACGACCCTGACGGTAATCTACACGGAAAATAGCGCGGCAGATCTGCGGTGGTGGACTGGTGGAAAGACATGAACGTATCACCATCTAGCACACCACATGGCATATCGCAAGCTGTGTACTTCAGCTGCCAGCGATGTGCACGCCGCTCTGCGTTTGAGGCGGCTCCGTTCGAAGCAAGGAATTGTATATCATTCTGACACGGCAATCTCTCCAAGGACATCAGCGTTGCTATTGCAAGCGATCGTGGCCACCAGCTGCCCGCTGGCGACGGAAACGCTGGATACAAGTGCCGGCCCAGTCCGTGGCGGACCCGCGCCGCATACGGGCCGATTGACTCCGGTCGATGTCATCCATAAACATCGCGGACGGTAAGGAGCTGGAGGCCGTTGCGGGGCGCGTCGGCTCACCAGCCGCTCCCCGTGTCGTTTGACATCACCTTCGTATGACGCGGAGCAGTCCTGCGACGGCGTTCCTCGTGGTCCAGGATAACGCCACGCCCAACTAATGACGATGACTTCACCTCCATATGACGCGCGCGGTCCTGCAGCGGCGTTCTCATGGTCATGGATAACACCACGCCCATCTAATGACGATGACGTCACCGACACGACGCTCGGCCCCCGAGGGCATGCGGGACCACTATCAGGTCAGCGGTGTTGGTTCTGCCCCGCTCCCTGACCACCACTTGGTTACGTGTGATGGATTGTGGTGCGCATGACGTCATACCAGGTCATGCATGGTGGTTTGTTGGTTATTGGTGTTTAGGGGCGCATCGACTGCAGATGTCATGCAGCGTCCATAGCAACGTCAATCATATCAAGCTTTTAAGAGCGAAACTGACTAAGGCTGCTAAATGCGACACATGAAATCCATTGCCATGACGTACATCATAACCATCCTGGTCTTACCACATACATGTCATCGTATATACTACAGAAAACCTAACCTCTGAGAGGAAGCTCAATAGCTGTCCCGGTTGTATAAAGGGGGACTCATCCCCTAATACTTCCCGTAGCGATGGTGCGGTGCGACCGAGGTGGCGGTCATGTATGGTGGCTGGTGGCGATAGTCATACCCAGTTTGGGGACGTGTCATGTTATCAAGCATTACTACCGGTTCCGCTGATGGTGACTTGGATGTGACACCTATGTCAAATTTGATGGTGACTTGGATGTTACACCTATGGCTATTATGATGAGTCGTGGTAGCACATCATGTCAGGTCAGGTCAGATGAGATCAGGCCAGGTCAGGTTGGATCTGGGAGACACATTCCACGATGTCATGGTCGGTAGGTTGTGACAGTGCATCCGGTCAGGTCAGATCAGGCCAGGTTGGATCTAAGAGACATTCCATTAGGTCAGGGGTGGTGGGTTGTGGTAGTGAATCAGATCAGATCAGATCAGATCAGATCAGATCAGATCAGATCAGATTAGATCAGATTAGATTATATCGGGCCAGGTCGGATCCGATCGGATCAGGTCGGATAAGGTCGGATCAGGTCGGATCGGGTAAGATCGGGTCGAATCAGGTCGGATCAGGTAGGATCAGGTAGGATCAAGTCGGGTCAGATCAGATTATGTCCGGTCAAGTCATGTTAGGTCATGCCATAAAATGTCAGGTCAGATCAGATCAGGCCAAATCAGATCATATCAGATCAGATCAGGTCAAGTCAGATTGAATCTGGAACCCATTCCATGATGCCAGGGGTGGTGGGCTGTGGTGGTTCATAAAGGTCTGGTCAGGTCAGGTCGAATCACGTCAGGTCAGATAAGGTTACATTGGCTCCGGGAAACATTCCATGAGGTCATGGGTGGTGGGTTGTGGTCACACACCAGCCTCATCAAGTCAGGTGTATTGATCTGAGCGACATTCGACTCGCATCAGTTCAGTGGTGTAGTGGTTCGGGTGCAACACGTCAGGTCGGACTGTGTTGCCGGGGTGACGGTCGGCCCACACAAGTCACATGTGATGATTCGATTGACACTCAGACACCATTAGGCCACATCTGGTGACTCGGGATGACGTTCAGCCCCCATCAGGTCACACGTGGTGACTCGGGATGACGTTCAGCCCCCATCAGGTCACATATGGTGACTCGGAGTGACACTCAGCCCTCTCACCCTTCCTCCCCACAACCCTCCCCTGGGTCAGGCGTGGTGACACTGGATGACGCTCGGTGCCCATTAGGTCACATGTGGTGACTCAGTATGGCACCCCGCCCACACTGGGTCAGGTGTGATGACACCGGGTGACGCTCAGCGTCCATTAGGTCAAGTGTGGCGGGCCGGTCGCGGCGGGGGAGCAGCCGCGCCACAAAGCCCCGCTAGGTCGACCGGAGGCCGACCCGACCACCCGCCGATCGGCTGCATTAGAGCAGCGGCGATAAACTACGGTATCGGCAACACCACACCGGCGCCGTCGTAAATCGGCATCACGCGCCCACAGCTGCAGCTGCAGCTCTCAGGCCGATGCGCGAGAGCTGCAGCTGTGCAGAGCGGCAAGTGCAGTAGAGCTGCAGTCACCTGTGGCCGAAATTGCCGACAGAGACGCTGTAGGAGCTGCCCGCGACTGGTATTGTCGACAGAGGGGTTAATGTCGCAGCTTCCCGCAGCTGATGTCACCCAGAGTTAGCCTCATACCGGACCTGCTCGAGACTGTTCAAGGAGCCTCTTGGAGACTGAAGCTATACTGAGTGTCGCGTCGAGGCACTACTTAACCACTGCGAACAGTGGTTTGCAGTGGACTCCGTAGCCACTGGACCACCTTTGCACCGCTCAGTGACTGAGGCTATACCGAGTGCCGTGTCGAGGTACACCTTAGCCACTGCGGACAGTAGTTTGCTGGTAGTTGGCTGATGGGCTGAAACTAGGCTTCCGGCGGCTTGGCAATGGGCTGCAGTCGGGCTGCAGTCGGGCTGGTTGGGGACTGACGGTTGGCTGCATACATGCTTCCAGTGGGTTGGTGATGGGTTGCAGCATGATTCGATGCAATTCTATTGGGTTTACAGTGGGATGACGTTAGGCCGCAGTCGTGCTAACGGCAGGCTGACGATGAGCTATGCTCATCGTGGGGTGAGGTTGAACTTGGTTTAACTTAGTTTGGTTGTAGCCGGGCTAACGGTTGGCTGACGGTGAGCTGCAATCAGACTTACGGTGGGGTGAGGCTGAACTGGAGCCTGGCAGTAGCCGCTGTAACGATTGGCTGACGATAAACTGCAATTAGACTGACTGCGGGGTGAGGCTAAACTGAAGCCTCGCTGTGACCGGGCTTACAGTAGAGTGACGGCGGGCTATAGTCGGACTTTCAGTGACCCGAAGATGGACTGCAGCTTGGCTGTTCCCTGGGCGCTAAATGACCAACCATGGTCGATGCGCCCTAAAACCACAATCACACACAGCTTGGCTGTTCCCGAGCTGCCTCTGGTTCGGAGGAGGGCAGGGGCAGCAGCAGAGAGCAGGGCAGCAGGGCAGGGCGCTGCCGATGCCGGTGGCGGTGCCGGTGCCGGTGCCGGTGCCGGTGCCGGTGCCGGTGCCGGTGCCGGTACCGGTCGGCGAACTGGTGCCGACAGGTGGGGCGGCCCAGCCGGCAGCGTCACGGTAAAGACGCGCAGCAGCCGGTGGCGCCACGTCCAGCGCCGCCGCGTTCCCGCCTGTCACCAACTAAGTGGGTAACAAGTTGTGATCATTAGAAGAATTACGCCGCAGCGACCGGCGCATTGAGCCGTCTGCACAAGCACAGTCATCGGTTTCGTGCAGCGGCGCGTTCAGTGGTGACAGGGCCATCCAGCAGGCGGGCGTAGGAGGCGCTCCGGCTGTCCGGTGGAAGCGCCAGCTGACGATGACGTTGACGGTCGGCGGACGTCCACTCAGGAGATTTCACAATCATCTAACGCACGTCCGGGCCGCAGAAAACATGACTGCCTCTGGCATTGATCTAGTTGGCGAGTGTCTGAACAGCTTTCACCAGAACCGGCGGCAGACGGTCAGCGCCCGGCCAACTTCGCCAGGCACGTTCTCAACAGTTGTGCCGTGAGTGCTCTCTTTGAGCAAGCATCAATTCAGGGTTCTAAGTCCCGTGCTCCAGTACCGGTCGCCAAAATAGCCTACTTCTTGTTCGGTAACTCAAGCAATTGGGCGTCGATGACTGCACATTTGTTCTCACTCGGCGACAATTATGTCACGGTAAAATATGCCTGCTCTTCTGACCATGCTGCTCTGACGGCGAATAACAGCCCCGAGGACTGGGAGAGAGGATGCCGGAGGATAGAAGAAGCAATGGTTTGAGAGGGGAAGGAGCAGAGAAGAGCAGGACAGGACAGGAAAGGATAGAATGGAACAAGGCGACATAGCATATCATAACATGGCATAGTATAACAAAACATAACGAAACAAAACATAACAAAACATAACAAAGCATAACAAAACACAACCAGGCATAACAAAGCATAACGAAACGTTGCAAAATACAACAAAACATAGCAAAACATAACACAACATAATAACACATAACAACACGTAAAAACATAACAAAACATAACAAAACATAACAAAACATAACAAAGCATAACAAAACATAACAAAACACAAAGCATAACAAAGCATAACAAAACATAACAAAACATAACAAAACATAACAAAACATAACAAAACATAACAAAACATAACAAAACATAACAAAACATAACAAAACATAACAAAACATAACAAAACATAACAAAACATAACAAAACATAACAAAACATAACAAAACATAACAAAACATAACAACAAAACATAGCAAAGCATAAAAACATAACAAAACATACCAAAGCATAACAAAGCACAACCAGGCATAACAAAGCATAACGAAACGTTACAAAATACAACAAAACATGACAAACATGACAAAACATAACAAAACATAAAGCATAACAAAGCATAACAAACATAACGAGATATAATAAAATATTACAAAGCAACGCAATGTAATAAAACATTACAAAGCAACGCAATATAATAAAACATTACAAAGCAACGCAATATAATAAAGCATAGCAAAGCATAATAAAACACAACCAAACATAACACAACATAACCAAATATAGCAAAACATGTATGGCATGGCACAACACATCGTAACATAGCATAGCATAGCAAAGCATAGTACAACATATTAAAACACAGCATGACATACACAATACAGCACAAAAAGCAAGAAGGCGGAGAAGTGAGGCAGACATGAAGGCCGAAGAAGTGTCGCTGGGGTACGAAGGCCGTGCTCGATGAATAGGTTAGAGATAACAGTTCGAGACATTTCGTCATGGTCATTAGGACCGGAGATGAAATAGCAATCTTGGAGTGGACTAGAATAGTAGCGTTGGACCACCAGAGAGAAGGTCTTATCTGGCATAATGGCAGCCTTACCGGCTGGCGCGCATGATTTACGGTAAAAGCCCACCGAGGAGTCTGCAGACCCACTCACCTTAAAATTTATAACTGCGCTTGAAATTCTGGATGACTTTTATGGGTTCCCGTACGACTGTTCAGAGGATTGGCTCTCCAAATAATAGTGTTCAACTGCTGTTTACGAATATCCGCCGGGTGGGCTGGAGGTGATGCGATAGTCTCCGGCTGCTGTGGGTGTCGCACCAGGCCGTCCAACTGGTCTCCAGCTGAGTTAGTCGCCACGTGGGCCGACAGTCGACCGGCGGCAGTCGCAGCTGACACGTCACGCTGCACGCTCTGAGTGAGGGTCACCGGCCCGAGCGTTCTGTGTGGGCTTGTCCACATAACTCGCACCAATCCCAGGCACAGGTGCACCACGTCATGTGTGTACCAGCGCCTGTGACGTCACTCGGCGTGCTGGTTATCCGTGCCGGCCTTCGCATCAGAATCCCCCATCAAGCTGTCATCTGCATTTGTTTCGTGATCTATTCGTACCATCGCGAGCAGAAAGATTCAGTTTATTGGCGGTGCAGGATCATCCGACAAATGTATAAAGCATGACACTTCTCAAATCGACGATCACAAACACTTATATCGGAGGATCAACAAACAGCTGGGCAAAACACCGAAGCCAAAGGACGTCTGTCATTCACCCATCCGTCCATCCGTCTGTCATGCACACACACAGACACACACACACACGTATATATATATATACAACTAACCTCACGTGCTCTTTCTGTCTCGTTATCTCCCTACCTCACTTACCCTCTCTATCCCTCTTGCTCTCTGCCTTTCTACCTCTCTATCCCTCTCGTTCTCTCGCTCTCTCGCTCTCTCTCTCCCTCTCTCTCCCTCTCTCACCCTCTCTCTCTCTCTCTCTCTCTCTCTCTCTCTCTCTCTCTCTATCCCTCCCTCCCTCCCTCTCCTCCTGTCTCCCTCAGTCCATCTGTCTTCCCGCCTCTCGACCTTCCAATCTGCTCGACGGTCTGACCAGATCCACTGAGACCAAGCGATTTGTGCTGGTCTCAAGGGTGTCGTCTCGTAAGTGGATGGAGGAGGGCAGAAATTGCTTCCGACAATGCTGAGGTCAAACCTCGCCGACCAGAAACACCTGTCCAGCCTCATTTCCACGTACTTCCTCACCAGGCAGACGCATTGCTCTACCGGTATAGCCAGATGATGAAGCGCCGTCGCTGAATGTTCCAGGAGAACACTCACCAGTTAGCCATTTCGCGATTGCACTTGCTTACTACCAATCTGTTTTGATGTTTTTATAGACTTCCATTAGATAATTCAAAAATCGCACCCCTGGCACATTCGTGCTATGCGTTAAAACAAATTGTTTACCAAAATGCGATTGCAAACGACCATATGGGACATCAGTTAGTCGAAAAAATTGCAATGCCATTGGCCTCGGTAAATAGACATGACACCCACTTGCTGATCAATTATCTGCCCCGCAAATCTTCCTTAATTAATATGCCTCATGTGTTTCAGTGCGATTACAAGGAGCATGATGACATATCACTTCGGAACATATCGCCTTCTTAAAGTTAGGAACGAATTGCCAAAGACTACTATTTTGTGTGATGAATCTGTAGTGCAAAGCAATTAATCGGAATCACACCTCAAACATGCAAAAATAGCCTTCAAATCCAGTGAGTTGATGCATGGCTAATCATTCCTCACACTGACATCTGACAAACCAAATTAAGCAGGCTTTGTGGCAAAATGAACATGCCGTGTGGTCTCATCACCGTCATGTGGAAGACTGCACCATCACGGCAAAACCACGACACCACATTGCTATCCAGAACCGGCTTCCTGTCTTTCATACAGATTGACTTATTTTTTTATCGAAATGGTCTTCAACCTTTTACAGAATTTGTATGTTATGGGAATCACCAGCAGCACAATGAGGGTGACATAATCGGGCAATAATCACCTAGTGGCGCATCAATTGTACGGTTGCAAAAGCCACGCAAGCGTTCACTGGACCGTAGTCGTAAAGCTGCTTAATTTCCTATCTAAGTGGCACCTTACAGCTTACAAACGATTTTGTGCACGACATTTTTCTCAGTGCATCGGTGTTTAGTTATGACAAAGCGAGTATCGCAAGTCCTGTTTCTGACTGGGCCAGGGAGGATCAGCGAAGAAGGAGCTGACGAAGTCGCCATTCAGAGTGTTAATTATCGTCATGCAAGCTTAACATTTAATTCTGACTTCTTCAAGACCTGCCTTACTTTGCACATCAGATGTATGTCCACATACGGTAGCGGTGAATAGCCATCTTCATCTCCAGCCTACATCTCCAGACGGTCTACCGCCCTGTTTATTCCCAAAATGCCCACTACTCCCTCTATCTATTTCTACTCGACATTGTGCTACTCCCCATCGCAGTGTCCGATCTCTCCTCGCTTAGTTTATCCTCAACTTTACTCACAAGCTGGCATCTTCCATCTGTACTACCCATACCCGCCTCTGTCAGGCATCACTGCCATTGCCAGGCTCTCATATGCAGCTCACTTTCAACCTTCGTCTGGACCCTATTAATGATCCCAAGAGGATAGCTATTCTTCGTGAAAAGTTATGCGAACATTTTCAAACTCCGCAGACCGCAGGCACGTCAGAAGAATACCTCGCGGCGCGCTTGAACTGTGGCCTCATTACATTTATCTTGGTGTGTTTAGGATGCCCAGAGGTGTAATTCAGAATGGTCTCAGCATTGTTTGGTCTGACGCAACATTGTGTCGAGTAAGCACACTATACCGTTACTTTTAGAGAAAGAGAGAGAAGAGAGAGAGAAATAGAGAGTTGTCAGGACATCAAGCTAGGAGTTGCTCTCTGCCCTCCATCATGCTCAGTCAGAAACAAAACTTGCTCTACCGGCTTGGTTATGACTAAAGGCGGATGAACTGACCAAAATGTGTGAGAAATGTTGTATAATTTGCGTGGTGCCACTTAAATAGGAGGAGTAGGCTTTCTACATGAGCACGGTTTAGTGAACATGTGCGTGCCTTGTCAGCAGGACAGTCGATACGACACAAGATGATCATGTCCGATTTTGCCGCCCTCTTTGTTCTGCTAGTAATCCTCCTGGCATACGCATTTCGCAAAACATGAAGAACAACACCGAAAACATGGTGATTCAATCTGCATCAGGGATAGGAAGCCGGTTCTGAATACCAATGCAGAGTCGTGGTTTTGCTGCAATGGTGCAATCCTTCACCCAGCAGCGTTGGGGCCACCAGCGAGAGATGCCTATGTTAATAGGATCGCAGATCTTGGCTCATTTGGCTTAACGGATGCCGGTGTCTGGTTATGTTAGCCACGTGTTGATGTCCTGGATTTGAGCGTGAGTTTTTCTTGTGAGGTGCGACCATGATGGCGTTCCGTGCACGATAACTTAACCAGACTAAAACATAGTTATCAGTGGAGCAGCCAGGATTCTCTTAAAGGGGTGCGACAAAAAAAGTGATGGAAAAGAGGTCGCGTTCGGAGCGCTTGGTGCGCCGAAACTTTCTGGTTTTGTGTGGTGAAAATCTCAAAATGTCTTGTTTGATCCTGTGTATTTTTGGTTGCTTAGGGAGGAGGACCTGGGCCCCTGCATTCCTTGGTTGTGTCTCTGGAAGTAATCCTTGCCAATAATTTTCAACTTTCGAGGTCACAATATATATATATATATATATATGTGTGTGTGTGTGTGTTTGTGTGTGTGTGTGTATGTGTGTATATATCGCCTTGTTCGGCGAAGCTTTTAAAATAGACCTAGCACATGACGGTCCATATATAAAAATGTTTTTGAAACTAATCTTAACCCTTTCCACAGCAAACTGGAGGCATAATGCAAGTATGGTACCTGCGTTTGATGAACATCATTGTTCGATCAGCTATGTGCATGAATTTGTATCGTGTTTTATTACCGTGTGATGAAAAAGCGTTGACGATGTGGTAAATGCAAGCCGTTGTTAGCTAGGATTTGATATATTTAGCAGCAAGGTGCTTGCTTCTTCCTCAGCTTCCAATATTTTCTGTCGAATAAAATGAAGGTCGCCTGAATGTATCAGTACACATTCCTGACAAAATGTTTTGATCGCGTAATTGCATTTCAGATGTCCGGGAAATTCGCTTGTCGAATAAATTATCGATTAATCGATCTAAATCGCAATAGCCGCGACAGAATTCTCATATTTCCCCGGTTACGGCCGTTTGCGTTAATCGCAGTAGCTGCCACCTGGCGTCGTAACCTGCAACCGCTTTTGAATCCGGCCATTTCCGGGTGATTGATGCCCGGGGCGGCCGTGGCAGGCCGACTTCCGTTCTAATGACGACCCGTTAATCCCTCCGCCGAGCCGACACACACGATCGGCGGCGGAATTTATTCGCGGCTCGCCGGCCGACGGCCGGCCGCTAATTTGTAGTGGCTCGGCAGCTTGGGATTACGCGGCGGCAGGGAGTTGCGTTGGCGGGCGCGAAAGATCGTCGGCGCGCGCGACTGCGACTGCAGCCGCGCTGTCCTATGAATGGCAAATGAAGACGCCGTGTGCCTGAGGAGAGTCCCATGGCACTGTGAGCGGATTAGCCGTGTTTGTGATGCGTGCCACCACGTCTGCCAGTTCTACCTATTTGGTGAACTGAAATACAGCTATTCATTACGTTAATATAATTTGATTAAATGTCCTGTAGAGCCAAGGTTAGCTGGGCAATGGCTTCGCGTCATTGCATTGAAAGAAATCGTCCATGACCTGACCAATGACAAAAGCATTTTGGCAGCTTATAATTTTATCGCAGCTTTTTCATTGGTCAATTGGCTTTATGCCACTCGTCAGGTGTACTGTAGCTTCAAGAAGATAGCAGGTGCAATACGATGTGATATTTTCGAAGTGATTCTGCTCCAGTTAATGTTCCGAATTTACTATCCACTTGTTCTTTTCTGAATAAATTAATAATAAAACACGGAAGATATTCTGAGCAGGGCAGAGAAACAAACCTTCTAAATTTCCGACATCTCAACGAATCCTCTGTAATCAACGGGTGTACAACACTTGTGCATTGTGACAAACTTGGACTCAGCTCAGCAGCTGTGTTGGAGATTTAGCGGCAGTGGCAGTGGTGACGGGCCCCTCGACTATGGGCTTAGCTGCAGTAGGCCGACGAGTTCTCGATCATTATTGGCGGACGGTCGTGGCGTGACCTCGCCCGGGTCGGGTCGGAGCAGGTTGAGCCGGGATGGACTTTTTTCGGCATGGAGAGCTGTGAGCGATGGCCGACTGTGGTTGTGCATCTCGGCGGTGTTTCGGAACGAGCTGTAGACTGAAGACTGCAATAAAGGTCCATATCCGGTCATCTTGATTTCGAGCCATGGCAGAGACACCAGTGCCGTAACAAGCTGTCTGAAGCTTGCAGTCATCAGGTTTTCAGTCGTATTTCTTTGCAGCGAACATATTCGCACCGCATGAGCAGATAACTGCTTGTTTGGTATTTACAGTTACACGAAGAGACCATTCAGTACAAAGGGTAGCGCTGCCTCGTAAAGATAAACGGCTGAACGTGTATCCTGTCATAGTTGTAATGTGCATTCCGACATGAAACAGGTGGGTTTCTTCACCTGTCACCATGACTCTCGCTCACCGAGTATTTTATGGGATTACAAGGCAATCA